>VDFB02058242.1:129444051-129629418 GCA_007258455.2 Sequoia sempervirens
AAACTAAATTCAATTTCCCATAGATTCTATTCTTACATGTTTTTGAAATAATATAGATAGCTTATTCAAATTTTTACGTCAAGTTGCCTAACTCTGATTTTTTGAATTTTCATTGCCACTTAAGGGCCTGTTTGGCCCATCATGATCCTACACGTACCCTTTATTGCTTAAAAACAAAAATGCAAAGTCTTAATTTTGAAAATGAAACAATTACAAATCTAGAACAAGACCTTCATAGGACCTAGGTTTTTGAACTAATTTCTAAAAAAATAGCTGCAAAAATTAGAAAATTGCAAGTGTAGGATATGTTGAGTTCACCAAAATGTGATGTAGGAAAAGTGATCTTAGATCCAAGTAGGATTATCTTCTTTTCAATTGACTTCACATTGGGACAAAATTAACTAGGGTTGATGATTAGCTTGCTTCCACAAGAGAGCCAATCTCCTAGGGTTTGTGTCTTTTTTGAGTCATAAGAAAGATACATTTGATGTGTGTTTTAACAAGCCTATTTGACATATAACCCTAGATATGAAAAATGCATTTTACCACACACAAAATATATAAAATAATAAAGCATACCCATATCTAAGAAATGGTGACAAAGAGGAACTTGTGACTAGAAATTGAGGCTGAATTATAAGGATAAGGGAACTGGGTGCCCTAGACCTAGATATGTCCTTTTGAGATCTAAAAACTCTAAAATGTAGGTTACATTATGCTTTGTATTTCTTGTAACTATCAACTATCAAAATTTCAAATCTAAGTTGCACACATGATAATAGGGGAAAGGTTATGCCATGTAGGGGCTTATCTAATTCAAGACTTGTTTTGGTATTTCTACCTCCACATACAACAAGTGATGATGATCAAGAGGGCATACCCTAGCTCAAGCAAATGCCAAAACAATAATCTATCAAGATGATAAATTATAATTAACAATATTACCTTTGATATAAAATCCTTGATTAAGTGATACCACACAACAAGTAGTGATAAATGTTGATTGATGGATACCTTGATTGCTTGATAGACTTGTAAAAGGATAGTCCACATAACATAATAGTGCTTAGATCATTTTCTGTTATTCCTTTTTTTCTTTCTATCATGTTTAAATGAGAATAAAACTTGTTTATATATGCATCACAATTGATATTTTCAAATATAGGCTAACTTGGGATCTCTTTAATTCCCCACATAATGACACCAAATTTTAAATTTGAATTAGGATCCCATTAAGGTCAAGGACACCCCACCCCCTTGACTGGGTGCTTTTTGCTCAAACTTGTTGAGATGTCAAGGATCTAAATATATTTTATTAATTTGACCCTAGAATAAATAAATTATTATATAATTAATGTTGTAGAAAAAATAGGGTGTCAAGGTAGTGTGAAATTGGCAAGGGTGAAAATTTATGACACTACAATCATTTTAAACTATTACCTTTGATAGTTCCAAGGAGAAAGAGTAATAAGAAATATGGTAAGAAACAGAGAAATGTCAAGTATTCCTACAAATCCTCTTGGAAAGCAAATGTTTGAGTCACAAAAACACAACACTCACCAATGTACTAATATGCACTTTTCTTTCAACAACTCGTGTTACAACACTCTATGGATAAATTATCTCTTAACAAACAAAAAGAGCTATCATAGATAAGGATGACCAATAATCATGTAAACTATCAATACCTACAGCCAAAAGTTTAAAATGATAAAATCACATCCATTCTAAGAATATATAATACAAATAAATAGCCACACTAAGAAAGCAATAGTTAAATGCCAAAATGTAACAAGGAGAAATCATCTCTACCACTAGAAGACATGGCATTAGAATAAATAACGCATCAATAACAAGATCTTTCATAGGAGTCTTTAGTAAATTTATATCAGACCATCCTTCCTACATCAAAATGGATTTATAATGAGCAAGTAAAATTATATAAATCATCACCAAAACTCTTAATATTGTGTGTGGAGGACCCATCCAACTCATCTATAGCATAGACCAGCTATGCATATATATATATATATATATATATATATACTTGGACAATTACAAGAACAACTAAAAAAATTCTCAAGTATTATAACCATCTCACTTTACCATTGAGGAGATTAAGAATTTGTGTAACATGTGATTGCCTCTATTATGATTTGATGTTAGTGGCAAATATCTCGTAAATGGTTACCTCCATTTATTATCCATTTGTAACCATCAATTATATGAATGCTCAACACCTCCCAAAGGGGAATGCCTATCAGCATAAATTTCATTTTAATTTAACTAAATTAATTTAAAATTTAAATTAATCTGTCGTATAAATTTGTGCTGATTCCTCCATTAAACATATCCCTTAACCTATTACTTGAAAAGTTTGTGATTTATCATCCCTGTAAGCTATTTTATGTCACAAGTGCGCATAGCAGGGGTCAAACCTTATCTTAGCTGCACCCATGAGTCAACAGAAAATGAAATTAGGGAATGGGGCAGACCGGTTTCCGATGCCATGAAAACATGGAATAATCATTTCTTGGAAAAGGCAAAGAAATATGTCATGGAATAAGGTTTATAGATGTAAATGTTGAAATGTACTTTCATCAAACACTGATTCACGAAGATTCTGAAAACAGCCCCTGTTTCTTAACCAGCTAATAAAAACAATTATAACAGGAGAAACCATATAACGGAGATTACCAAAATAGCCGATCAGCTGGGCGCTCTGTAAAAGAAACTAAACTATCTATCATTTCATTGAAATTTTTTCGGACATTCTCTGTTTTTTCTGACCTGAACAAACTGATCTCAGAACAGTTCTAGAAAAACTAACTTTAAAACAACACACCGATCATAATAATAATAATAGAGGATATAGCACCTAATAAAAGGAATTTGCGGCCTCATAGAACAAGCAGTTCACTGCTACAGATGAATGTTTACAGCGCAATATTCTGGTAGATATCAGTTCATACATTTTGCATGCAATATTCGCACAGCTCTTAAACCGGCAGATCTGAAACTAAAATAATGCAAACTATATCTGAACATTAGCTCTCTAGAAATAAAACTGATGATGAATTCGATGGCGGTTTGCATGCCAGTGAATGACATGGCAGAACCGGATGATCTCGCATCAGTTACCAACAAGTAAGAGCTATGCTTGAATGACAGTCATAACAAAACATAAGTTTCCAGCAGCCTCCAAGTAGCAATTTGATTGGATTGAGATGATTATATATGCCCAAGGAATAACAAGATTTTGATGCCCATCTTCAATATGGTGAATCAAAGCTATAAATTTGTTCTATGCAGAAATTGAAATGCTCGAAGATTCTGGCAGTGGGAGCACTGGCGGTGGGGAAACTGGAGGTGGGGGCACTGCGATCTCAACATTTCCTTCCATCATCTGAACAACATTGTTGATAAATGGCCTTAGAAGCGGGTGTTCTTGAATACACCACAGACCCACCAACACCATTCTCTCCAGTTGCCTTAAATCAATTGTATCACCTTCAGCTTGCTGCTGCTCGACCAACTCAACAAGACGGCCATGTTCCAAGCACTCGTAGATCCAGTTAACCAGAATGATTTGATTTTCTGGGGCATCTAACTTCATAGCTTTCCTGCAACAAATGATTTCCAGTAGCATCATACCAAAGCTATAAATATCCACTTTTACAGTAATGGGCACATTATCAATCCACTCAGGCGCTATGTAACCCCTAGTACCCCGAGCTGCAGTGAATGTTCGAGTCTGTTCAGCCCTCAACAATTTTGCCAAGCCAAAGTCAGAAATTTTGGGATTGTAGTTCTGATCCAGCAGAATGTTTTGGGGTTTTATGTCACAATGCAGAATCTGAGTCCTGCATTCTTCGTGCAAATACCTGATGCCTTTTGATATCCCCATTGCAATCTGAACACGTAAGCTCCAATCAAGAAAGTCGCTATCTACGAATAGAGCTGTGTCCAAAGAGCCATTGCTCATGTACTCGTAAACAAGAATCCGGTGAGATCCCTCGTCACAGAAACCATACAACTGAACCAGATTTTTATGATGGCTTGTACCAATCACGCTCATCTCCATTCTGAACTCTCGCTCCCCATGTTCTTGCTCCACTCTATCCACTAGCGTTTTCACAGCAATTGCTCTTCCATCCTGTAAGGTGCCCTTATAAACTTTACCGAAGGAACCCCTTCCTAACTCTTGGCTGAAACCTCCTGTAGCAGCTTCTATCTCTCTGTAAGAAAAGGCCTCCAACATTTCCACAAGGTTAGACTGCTGTATAAATTTTCTGGTCTTATAGAGTTTGTTGTGACAGAACCATATCAAAAAGAAGGCCGCTGCCAGAAGAGGGACACTTATGGCAATCGCTTTAAGCGTCTTTGCGTCCTTTTCCTTTCTTGGCTTTGAAAGAGAAGGAGATAGAGATGGAGATGGTGTAATGAAGTCCTCATATACTTTAACAAAAGCTTTACTAGTAATATCATTACCTTGACGGCCACTCATTAGAGGCATGTTTTGCTTCGAGCAAATTGTATTCTCATATGTGGCGACAACACAGATGCAATCTTCCCTACAGGCCTCCTGGCATTCATTTTCACTAATATTCTTAAACACTTCATAAGCAGCATCCAAACATTTCGTGTTGTCGAGGGGGGCCATGGTGCTGTTTGCGATGCTGCATGTCTTCCATTGTGATGTGCTTCGGATGCATCCCTTGAAGTGGTCGTCGTTGTTGATAAAATTGAATTGAGGAGGACAAATGCAGACCGGCTTGTTCTGGATGTTGTGCTGGCATATGCCATTGGGTCCACACTGACCAGTCACTTGACAGGTATTATTAACAGGCTGCCATACAGATAACCATGAAGCATTGCTAGTGTTCCACACATACTGTGCAACGATTCCGTCGCTCTCGAGCGTCATTCTACGAAGAAGCCACCTCTCTCCAAACCCGCCTTCTGTGATCTTCGGTACAGAAGATGAGGCATTTAAGAGCACAAAGTTGCCAGTATCGAGCATTGCAGCTTGTATGACTATGTTGCCAGTATCATCAGACGACCATTTCGTATTGTTTTGATCATCATACAGCGTGAGACCATTGCTACTGAGCCGCAGAGTAGACATTTTTTTAACAGGAATGTCCCTCCGATCCTTCATAGCCGTCCAGGCCAGAGTTTTATCAGGTATATTGTCAAACCAAACGCCTACCACGTATAGAGTTGGGGTTACTGCGTAGAATCCAAAGGCAAATTTTCCATTTAGTGAAACCCATTTGGAATTTTCAGAAGAAATGAGAGTGGATCCCAGACTGATATTCTGCTTCTGAGCCGAGACACAGATGAGCATAAGATTGAGAATAATTAGGGAGAGTATTGTTGGAGCGGCCATTGAAGGAAAGGAGGAAGGAGAAAGCTAACCGATTTGATCGAGCTGTTTAAAGAGTATTTTATTTAAATATTAATTATTTTAATGATTAAACATTTAATAGTAAATGATTAACTATTGAATGATAAAATTGTTGAAACAAATTAAGCTCAAAAGTAACAATGCAAGAGAACGTATATTAGCCATAGAAAATATGGAAATCCTCAAAAGAAATTTTGCATCACAGTCCATGTTGGATTTGTTCATCATTCAACGTGTTAATGGCAGTCCGTCGAGGATGGAGTTGTCAATTGGCTGGGTTGACCAGCTCCAACGAGTCGTACACATTAAATTAGAATAACCCGTCTTGAGATGCTTAAGGTTATTCAGAACATCATTATTGCAAACATAAATGTTAAATTTAAATTTTGTTGCCAACGCGTTAACGAACAGATTAAGAGCCGTTGAGCCAATGCCCATGACCAAGTAATTTCCTGCAATCAACTGAAACATTTAAATTTTAAATGTTAGTAGGCATAACTAACAAAATTAACTTATTATTATTCTAAATTAAATATTAAATAAAAATAAATATAAATATAAATGTATGATTCTATAATTTTTAAAAAAATTATTATTTATTTCAAATTAAAGAACCTTCTTTTATTGTACTTTAAAATGTTCAATTCATTGCATTTTAATTTTTATAATTTCCAAGAGTCAATAATGATTATGTCTTGTGAAATAATTATAATAATCAAAATTAATTCTATCATTGTTTAAAATATATTTGTTTTGCAAGAAAAGTGATCCTAGATTTAACTAGGATTAGCTACTTTTCACTTACAAAATATTAGACTTAAGTTTAGCAAGGGTGTGAGATTGACTTATAACTTAAAAAGTGGGTGAATCAACCTTGGATCTAATTCTTTGACGGTTGGAATTGAATTTTTTATGTGATGCAATGTGGTGATTATGTAAACTAAATAAATGAAAAAGATTTCTAATAAATTGAAAATTGATAGGCAAATTAGATATAAGAAATGAGAACAGAAAACATTGGTGCACCTATGATTTAAATTTGAGCCAGATCTATCATGCAAGATTAAGAAATTGATTTTCTTAATGTTCTCCTACTTTTGGAACACCTTGCAAGAACCTATAGAAAACACCTAACTAGTTGTTGGGGCCAAGAGGACCATTTTTTTTAACATCATTGAAACTTCTTTATACTCATGGGTTTATGTAGGATAATTTGGGTCCATAGATGACCCAACAACAACAAAAAATGTTTTAGATTCTTTTACTTTTTGTTCAGTTTTGTTGTGATTCATTTGCTTTTTGGGTAGTTTCTTTAAGAAGATTTTAGAGAAAAATTGAGAAAAAATAATGGTATCACCTTATATAGTACCCTAATGGGTGCCTACAAATAAAATTTTGTGATAATTAGGAAAAAATGAGTAAGTTATGCTTATGCACATTTTTGGTCTACTACCAGACTTTGTGAAGATGTTTTGCTAAACTAGCCCATTTACAACTAGTTTTCATGTATTTTATTGCATGACCTATACCGAATATTTTTTCTACATTTGTGAACACATCTTAGTCAACTAAATCAAACTAGTTTCAATTGGTCTAAATACTATTATATATAGTTCCAATATATTTCCATGAAAAATCATCATCAAATCAATTTTTCACATTTCTACAAACATAGTCATCAATTAGCTTTATGAGAATTCATTTCCATCCCAATTTTAGGAATTTTGAATGTAGCTAGAATTTATAAGCACCTCATGGCCAAATAGATTTGAAAGGAAGAAATTTGTAGCTCTATACTTTTGGACAGAGGATGAAAAATTTTCTTCACTTCTCATTCAAGGAAACCTTATAGATCTCAATCCAAGGATGGAATGTAGGAAAGGGATATACAATAGGGATGTCCTAGGGTGTGATAAAGGACTAAATATGGGTTCACCACCAAGCTAGGGCTTAGAAAGACTATTAACATGCAAGACCTAATGTCAAAACTTAATGGTATGTAGAACCTCACTAAATCACCTAGAAATGAATGCAAATGAAAATAGTGAATTGAGAAATCAAAGAGATGCACCTGGAAACCTATAGCAGCTCAGAATGAAGTTTAAAATGTGAAAATACTAAGTTTAGGGAACACTAGGACTTATATGCCAGGATGGGTGATTTAGTCCCATATTAGGGTTTCTGGGGAGGAACAAAAATCTAGCAGAGACAAGTCTGAAACACTTGAAATTTGAGAAAACCCATATGTAATGACTCATACGCTATAAGTGGTGTATCAATCCCACTTAGCTTTTTTAGAAAGTCAAAGTTTGAATCTTCTCTTCAACCTCTACTCTATCTTCTCAACCTAATTTCTCGATCTGGATTGCTGAATTTTTCTCTATAGATGCCTTTTAGTGATCTTATAAACAAGATGAGAACTTTGAAAACTTGAAAAAAATTCTCCAATATTTGTATTCAATGTGTCTTCAACCTAGGTCTACAAATCACACACTAAATAGAGGGAAAAATGTTGTTTTGTTAGTAGAAATGGGTTTTCCTTGGTCAAACCCCTTTTTGGTAATCAAACCTTGTAATGAAATTAAATGGAAAGGAGGAATGATGAATGATCAAAATGATATGTTGCAACTCACCAAACTCTAAGAATAAAGTTCTACAAACATGTATGAAATGGCTCCAATGGATGTGGATCTTGACACTTGCTTGAACATTGTAGATATTGACTTGAATGATTGCTTGAACCATGAAACCCTACATCACAAATGTTAGCTCAAACACAAACATGATGCATGATGACTTTGACATGATGCTTGATAACTGAATAATGCTCCAAAATGCTTGATAATCAGCTCTTAAATGCTCTTGTAAACTCTTGAATACTCTTTTTGAACTCAAATTTTATATAAGGATGCTTATTCAACTTGCTAGGTGGAAAATGAGTGAAATAACCTTCTATTTATACTTAATTACGCTAAATTTCTCAAAATTACAATATACAAGAAAACAAAAGATCTAGGAGAATAAAATCCCACCAAGAATTTGGATTTAATTTAGGTTTAAGAAACACATGACTCATATGCCAAAAGTGGCATATGAGTCCCATTAGGCTAGGATTTGGGACACATTTTTCAAGAAATGCTTAGATTAATGTGAAATCCAAATTGGGGCCCCAAAACTTAGGTGTGAATCATACTCCCAAAGTGGTGTATGACTCCTATATCACTAAATATGGGCCACAAAATCCAAAAGCATTAATTTTTGATTGGTCATTTGATATATGTTAGCAATATTGTTAGAAAGATGCATTAATTAAGGCTTATGGATGCAATATATGGCTAATTAAGGCATAAAGAAGCCCAATTAATCACTAAAATAGTATATTAGTGTGAAAGTGTAAGAAAAAACATTACAACACCATAAATAAGGCACAACTAGGTTCATTTACTTTATAAGGGCTTAAACAAGTGCAAAAATGTAACATACATTACTTTTTGACACTACATTAAGCCCCCACTTTAGTGAGAGAAGGAACTCTCACACTAAAGTAGAAAAACATGTGTCAAGAGGGGTTCCAATATACCAATGCTTGTAAGATAGGATGGCAAAAATCAAGAGTGATCATCAACCCCCCAGGATCAAGATCTTATGACAAACCAACATAGGCACAAAATAAAACACATGAAAATAATGTCAATAGCAACAACAAGGCACAAGCATGCATTACCAAAAACATATAAATAAAAAACAAAAATGAAAACAAAAGGGGTGGATCAAGCTTTGATTGTTTGTTTCGTACAATATGGATAAAATCTAGGGTGTTTGTCCAAAAATACATGCTCACTTTGAGGCAATGAAACTTTAGGTTGTCCACTGGCTGAGTATCCAAAAGGGTGAGACACATATGGGTATGTGTAGGATCATGATAGGCCAAAAAGTGGTGATATGATGGCTATGTGGCCAATGACGTTTTTTACCCAAAATTAATGAAACAAAAATTTTTTTTAAAGAAGATTCTCATATTTCCACCAATATAAATTATGCTTTACTTTGAATTTAATAAAAAATATTATTCATTTTCTATTTGAATTATGACTAAAGTCCTAATTGATAGCCTAATTGAAAACATCTATAGCTTTCAAATAGTATCACATTTTTTGAATTTGATACATGTGTCACATTCTATGATTCACATAGTATAGGATTAAAAAAATTGAATTTCATAAAGTTTTGACCAAGTTAAGGTGGTTAGATATAGGGGTTTTTATATTTTTTAAAATTTGTAATAAAAAAATATAATTAATTATTTACTTGGGAAAAAGTTACAAAACAATATGCATCACATCAAGACATGGGTCTTCTACTTATATCTAAAATATTATAAAAAAACATTATCATTTTATTGTGGTTAGGTTGGTCAGACAGACACCTACTTCTTATTTTTCCCTTAAATTTAAGTACTAAGTTGCATTGAAATTTCAAATTTTCACCAAATAGATTTTTTATTTTTTAAATAAACCTAGTAGTTTATAAACTACACTCAATTTTCTATAGATTATATTCTTACATATTTTTCAAATAATAGAGATAACTTATTCAAATTTTTATGTCAAGTTTCCTAACTCTAATTTTTATGAATTCTTTGCCACTTAAGGGCCTATTTTTTCCATGACGATCCTGCACATACCCATATGCACACAGCAGGTATGCACTCATGAAACAAGAAAGTGGCTATGGGAAAGTCACACCTAAGTTCAACTTTGCGTTCAACTAGACCAAAGCTATATCTCTTGATAACTTTAATAAGGCACCACACAACAATAAAATTTGAGCTTCATGAGGCAAGCAAAGCTTCATATGCTTGAAACTCATGAACGAACAAGATGGCACCACAAGAAAGCAAAGTTTGTTATGCAAGGTGGCCATATAACTGAAATGTGAAATGAGTGTAAGCTACGTTCAAGGGAGTTTTTCTTAGTTCATGTAAGGTCTTTAACTTAGGGAACAGTGTTCCTAATGTCTTAAAGAAAAGACCAATCAAAGAATAGAAGATTTGAAACTAAGGGGATGTAGTGTGTCACATCAAGCCACTAAGAGGAATATAATATGCTAAGAGACATCACGCGCTTGAAGGACATCACAGTTAATGTCACCACAAAGAGAAAGACACATCACATGGAGCAAGAAGACTACACAATGAACCATGAAATGAGAAAGAACAATGCCAATGTATGCCCCCACTTTAAAGAAATTGTTAGACTCCATACTATGAGCAATTATTTTAAAGTGGCAAATGATAAAATGCTAACAATAAAGAAGACATGAGAGCTAACTTGGAAAGCCCTATGCCAAGTCATATGTTTGAAAATGAAGCTATGTTATGAAAAGGTGATTGCCCCAAAATAAAATCCCAAAATAACACAAGGGATCCTTGGATTCGGGATTGGTATGTTCTTCCTACATTATTTTTATAGAGCTCGGAACTGTCATCATTCCCCAAACACTCATGGAACAAGAAGAATGACACAAAGAGAGTGAAAACAAAGAAAAACCTTTCAAGTCAACATGGAAGGGACTTGAATTTATGGACACCTTGTCTCATCCCCTAAAGGAAAATGCAATACAAATGAAAAGATAAAGGAAAATATTTTGGGTCAACATGGAAGAGACATGGATGTCTCAATTCCAAGGTTATGTCATCCCTAAAAGGAAAACACGAGACAAATGGAAAGATAAAGGGAAAAGCTTTTGGGTCAACATGAAAGATACATGAATGTCTCAATGCCTTGCATTATCCCTAAAAGGAAAACACAAGACAAGTGAAAAAATTCTTACGACATAGAGAAGAATGTAGGTACAAATAGAGGAATGTCATAGAGAGAGATACAACAAATAGAACAATATGGGGGATCAAATTGTGCACATGAAATCACATAAATAAACATGAAAAAGAAAATAATTCAAAAGACTAGTGAGGCACATGTGATTCAAGATATAGTAGGCCTTTTGCATCCCAATCATGTTCATCATATACAAAAGGAAAAAAACTAGCCAAAGGGATAAAAAAAATGCATTAATAGGACATGGATATCTAATTCCTACTCCCACTTAGGTGATCTGAAAGAGCTCCTAACATTTTGAAAAGATTTGCAATGAATGTGAGGAATGTAAGAGTGAAAATATTATGATCCTAGAACTACATGGCAAGGAGTGAAAGGGGATTCTTTAAGGAACTATTTATACAATATCACACTTTTTGAAAAAAAATTAAAGCAAGAAATTCATCTGTACTATGTCTAAAGACTCTATGATATCTACAATGAGATGTGTTTTTTTTTTTTAGGATCCAGATTTCTGGCATGGGTCATAATGTAATTAGTCCTCAGTGTATCAATATATGTAAATGTATTTTAGTTGTAGTTGGTTGATAAGGGAATTGTAGTTTCTTTAGTTTGTAAGGCCTTCTTCGCTTGGTAGATTCACCAATTTCTCTAGTTGGAATTAGGGCAGGAGGACATAAAATTTCCTTGTCATCATTGTTATGAGGCATTGGTTGTTCTTTAGGAAGGAGGACACCTATGTTGGGAGTGGGATCTTGATATCTTAACCCTTTGGTATCCTCAATTGGTATTTACTCTAGGATTTGATGAATTTCATGTTCACTTGTTCGGTCACATCCTTGTTTACTTAAAATTGTGAATTTCCTTTTCTATATATCTCTTCTTTATTGATGGGAGTGTTAGTCACTTTTTTAACATAGGATGGTTGATTGTTTGCTTGATTAGAGGGACTAGGTTAACATATTTTAGGGAAGTTAGATTCCACTTGTGTCTCAATTTCAAGATGTAAATAACCAAACATCTCAAGTGGTGGGATGATAGGGGGTCTTGGTTGTTTCATGAAAGGATAAAAGGATGCATTGTTCTTGAGGTTGTTAAGGAAATTGTTTAGGAAGTTTTTCATACTATAATTCTCTTCTCCAATGATGTTAACATCATGAGGAGGACATGTATTAGGATTTGAGTGAGCATGAGTGAGTTCAATTTCATTAGGGTCATTTCCAAAAGCATAGTTTGACACATCCACTAAGGACTTTATAGGATATCTAAAGCTTGCCAAAACACATATCCATGATGAAATACAATGCAATAACCTAGAATGAGATATGTAGACACGAGTTTGAAATAAGGAAATGAAAAAAATGAATCAAATTAAGGTAGATGCAATGAAATGAATGAAACATAAACTCTTGAAACTCAAATAGAATTGTAATAATAGCTGATTGAAACATAGTAACATAGTTTTTAATTTTGGAAAATGTAGTTTAAAATCTAAAATGGGAGTAAATCACCTAGAGGGGCATATGAGTCCCAATTATGGATTTTTAGGGTTTTGAATAGTGAATAACAATCACTACAAATACCTAGAAATCAAGCAAAATGACCTGTACTAGGACTAAAACACCCAAAGTGGTGTATGAGTCCTAGTCTAGGATTTTTGTACCATTTTAAAAAAAATTGTGTGAATGTTATGATTTATTCTTCGAGTGATGTCTAGACTAAGTGAAATTATAATTTCCAGATTAAATTCAATGATGCAAGATGCAAAAATGCAACCTATATGCACTTTCACTAATGCAATATTTTAAAACCATGGATTTAAATTAACTAATGCAAAACCTAATGCAAAGTTAATATAAGCTAGATATAGGACTATGATGCACTCCAAATAAGAAATAATGTGTTCTAAATGTAGGTTCACCAAAATGCAAGGAAGAAAATTGTAGCTCTATAGTTTAGGATATAGAATGACAAGTTTTCTCTACTTCACATTCAAGGAAATCCTAGAGATCTCAATCCAAGGATGGAATACAGAAAAGAGATTTATAATAGGGATGTCCTAGGGTGTGATAAAGGACTAAAGAAGGGTTCACCACCAAGCTATGGCTTGGAAGGACTAGTAACATGGTAGACCTAATGTCAAAACCTAATGATATACAAAGTTTCACTGAATGACCTAGAAATGAATGCAAATCAGAACAATGAACTGAGAAATAAGAGAGATGCATATGAAAACTTGTAGTAGCTTAGAATGAAGTTTGAAATATTGAAAATAGTAATTTTAGGGCACACTGAGACTCATATTCTAGGCTAGGTTATTTATTCCCAAATTAGGGTTTCTAGGTAGGAACAAAAATCTGGCAGAGACAAGCTTGGAACACCTAAAAACTAGGAAAATCCCTAACAAGGACTGATACACTAGAAGCGGTGTATTAGTCCCACTCAATTTTTTTTGGAAAGTCAAAGTCTGAATCTACTCTTGAACCTCTACTTTGTCTTCTCAACCTAGTTTCTAGATCTAAATTGCTGAATTTTTCTTTGTAGATGCCTTTTGGTGATCTTGTAAACAAGGTGACGACTTTAACAACTTGACAACTTTTCTCCAATATTACTCTTCAATGTGTCTTCAACCTAGGTCTAAAAATCACACACTAAAGAGAGCGAAAGATCTTTTTTGTTAGTAGAAAGGGGTTTTCCTTGGTAAAACCCTATTTTGGTAATCAAACTTCGTAATGAAATGAAATGGAAAGGATGAATGATGAACGAACAAAATCATATGTTGCAACTCACCAAACCATAAGATTAAAGTGCTACATACATGTATGAAATGTCTCCAATGGATTTGGATCTTGAATCTTACTTGAATGTTGTAGATCTTGAATTGAATGCGTGCTTGAATCATGAAACACTACATCACAATGTTAGCTCAAAAACAAACATGATACATGATGAATTTGACATTGTTGGATTTTTTAAATACCAACCAAATCTTCAAGGAAACCTATGGATTTTCCAATTCAATTGATTATCAACCTAAAAGAGGTTGGGCC
The DNA here is from genome assembly GCA_007258455.2 of Sequoia sempervirens. NCBI lineage: Eukaryota > Viridiplantae > Streptophyta > Pinopsida > Cupressales > Cupressaceae > Sequoia > Sequoia sempervirens. The sequence continues at coordinate 129,458,349 of VDFB02058242.1, forward strand.
AATGAATTAGAGAAAGAAATTAATCTTTCCTCCTCCACTTTGGGCTCTGAAAAACCCAGGAGGGTGATCCTACAATGCACTCACAATTTTCCTTCAAAAGATCCAAATGTACATTGCATATAGAGTAGATTTATTCTCATATCAATGACTCTAGAAGTGATAAGTTGCAAGAAATGACAAATCCTTCACAATATTGCGACTTGAAGTAGAGAATGGGAAATTCGAATGAAACCCATAAAACCCATGATCCAGTTGACCTGATAAACTTGGAATTGGTAGATGTATAGAATATGTGTGTTATAATAGGGTGGGATAGTCGAATTCACAACATATTGTAATCCAAATAACTAAAGCATTCAATATTAAAGATTTGCATTGCAAATTTATAACTCAGACTTCGATACAAGACATACTTAAAAAGATCTTATGAATTTACTCATAAACCAGTGATCATGTTAAAGAATTTTAATCAATTATTTGAATTGAAGCAACAACACAAACACACATCCAACCAGAAAAATTGGAGAATAATGAGACAATCCTTGACTATTTCATTGCTGATTTTTGAACATATACATAGGAGACAATTTGTATGAAACTTTAATTTATCAATTCTCAAATGTTGTAATTGATGCAAAACATTTAAGCTGACTAGAAACACTAAAGTTCACATATTCTAGGATTGAGCAAGTAACTCTATATCCATTATATGCTTGTACTAATAAAACTTCACTATGAATAAATGAGATCAACCAAAATTTCAAAGACCTGTACACAATGGCATTGAAATCCTTTTTATATGATCAAGGGAGAAAACAAGCATTAGGCTATTAGAAAATCCCATTTCATTTCATTCAACATTTCAAGTATATTTCATTTGATCTCGGCCCACAGACAGTTATATTTACACTTTGAAGAAAATGGGGAGAAACAAAAAAGGTCAAAACTTGTAAAAGTCGATGGAGCTCTCATCCTCAGACTTCAAGAATTCCACATCATCATCCATTCGGAAAAAATGTGGAAAGCATGAGAAGAGAAGAATAAAACAAAGGAGAAGATTGGATGCATTACCACGTACATTGTCAAATTAAGAGGATATTAGTTTTCCTTACACAATTGTTTGAAAGGTCGGACCTATAAAATACTTAACCATATTCTATATTCCTCTCACCACCTTCATAGCTTACTCAGCATATTTTTCCAGCCCTCCTTTATATTCATTCTCAGTGGGCCAATCCATATCATGCAATTTCTGCACTTTTTGTATTGTATGCATTATAGCTTGCATCAATTACCACTCTGGCTTCTTTCACAAAGGTGTCCATATCTACTTGAATTCCAATAAGAGTATCAATAACACCATTTAGAAAAGTTATGTCTAATTTTTCATCAACATATTGTATCTGATGAGGACCTATAGCTATTTGATGCTTGAAAAATTATCTCCATGGTACGTACTCCATAAGTGTTCTATCATCATTGAGGATTTTTGGCATATCATGTTCCTCCATACTCCTAAAGGCCTTAATTTTACCTTGCAACTGTGCTCCAATTCATTCATGGGAACCTGTGATCTCACCGATTATCTCAATTTCTCCTACGATAGTTAGGAGATTTACTGGAGCTTCGGGGTCATGCTTTATGTTTACTTGTATTTCCTTTAAACTATTCAATCTACTACTCCACGTATTCCATTTTTTTTGGAAAACTTCTTGAATGTGTTGGAACCTTTCAAAAACCCCATGTATACCCTTATATGTTGACCATGCATCTTCTACTTTAGAAGTTGCCTTTGTCAATCTATAGCTCAAAATCTCATCAGTCATATCTTTCATGATCTTATTCATATCTTCCTGGAGCTTTATATTTTTAGACATGGTTGTTTGGAGTTCATTCCTCATAGCAATAATCCTTGCTTTGAAGGTTTCCTTTTTCCTATGATGAGGTACTAGATGGAGAAGTAGGCAGAACCTTTTGACTTGCAGTGACTACAATAGCCTTTAACTTATTATACTCATCAACTAACTTGCGCTTTTCCAAAAATTTCATGTACCTAGCATGGGAAACCTTTGCAATGTCCACACTCAACATTGTTGTATGCATTGTTAATACTTTAGCTTGTGTGACTATCATCTCTAAAGCCCTGCCTATGATGAAATCTCCTAAAATACTAGTCATTGTTCTATTGAGTTTACATCTTCCTGAATCTGGTGTCAGTTGCCAAATAGCTAATACACATAGACTAGGACTAAACCATGAGCCAAATGTACTGTCATCAAAAGTTTCTTCTAAGACCACAACACTTGGGTCATTTCTAATTGCATCCAAGGCAATTATTGATGACAAGCTTCATCCAAACATTTCCACTATTCCACTATCCTTGACTAATCTCCTAGCTTCCACAAGTTTCATTTATGCAATCTCCTGAATAATTTCCTCTTTAGTTTTCTATCAGACTTCCTCCACCTGAGAAGGATCCACTCCCTCAAGATCCTTTTGTATTCTATCATTAATTTCATGTTCCTTGAGTTCAATAACATATTCCCTAAATTCTCTTGTCACAAAAGACTCATCTTCTAGAAAATTAGCACAATCTAGTACCGTTGCATCATTATCTTATATTTCATCATATTCCCAAGGTACTAGCCAATAATATGGGAAAAATGGTTCCATTACATCACCAATATCAGGGTGTGAGAATTCAAATTTTGCTCCATGCTCAATAGGGTCAGATTTAGTGGATGGTTTTGGCACATTTCCCTCAACACCTTGTGCTTCATCAACACTCTTAGTAGGAAAATCCATTACAGGAGTGTATCCTCTATCCATGTGTTATTTCTCTTTGGGTGCAGTGAGCTCCATTGGTTGGCTTCCCACTTTTATCAAAGGCTCCTGTAGGCCTGCTTGAGCTAACTGCTTAGCTTGTTCCACCTTATCCAAGAAGGTGCCATCCATGAAATCACTGAGGACCAACTCCATCCTTTTATATTTGTCAGTGATATGTTTGTAAGGGCTCTGATAGTGAGAATTCTCATGGGAAGGATTAAAATAAACCTCAACAATCTTCATCCATATCTTTTCCCTATCCAGGATAGTAGTACATGTTAACAAATTCCTTATTACATTTTCTCTGAGGTAAAACTCATGAGGTCCATATCCTTCGATTGTCCTCTTTATCTTTTCTCTATTAATGTGCCCTTTTGTGTTCAACTTTCTAGCAAAGGTTACTTTCATTCTCAGGTTACTAACCATTATAACAAATACCACATACACTTCCTTTTTCAATACAACAAAATGATCAAAAGAGAAATTGGATACAATGATGGAGGCTTTTTCGAACAACCTAAAGTTCTTAGCATTAGATCAGTCCATCTGCCACATTATCTCAATGAAGGCCAACCTATCAAAGACAAACCTAGGTAACAAATGTGGTGTGAGAGGAGTTCCATAGCATCTAATGATCGTGCAATCATTAAATAGATACCAGTCTCCCCAATTGTATTCATAATCGGGGTCATCACCAAATTCCTTCAGCCTTAACAATGCTTGAATTGTTTTGGAAATCCTTTCAGTAGGTGCAACACCCATGTTTACCAAAATGGTATGTTTTATGATGTTACAAAATGCAACATTTTTTGAGTTTGAGTAGCGTAGATCCCAAATGTTTGTCCACATTTGGACAAGTAGTCTATGATTCTCTTTATCAACTTTCCTTAAGCTCATGACCTTTCAAAATTCTTCATGTCCTTGATATAAGATCATATGCATCAATAGTGAATAATTCTTGAATTCAAATGGCTTTCTTCTCTCCTTCAACTTTACCAAATCATAGTGTAGTTACTCTGCAACTCAACTGGCATAGTCAAACCATGTGTGCTTATTTTTGTGTTGAATGTCTAAAATTATGAATAGTAGAGGTGAGGGTATCCTTCCATCACACTTTACTCCCAGTACCTAACACAACATATAGTATTTTTATTTGAAGTAGTCTACAAATTCCTCCTAATCCAATGGTTTGACTTCTTCAAGCACAAATGTGGTGCCCCTCTCATGCATATGTCTTGGTATTTCACATTTCTAGAGTGCTACCTTATATTGGGCATATTCATGCTACAGTTTCTCAAAATTAATCTTTTCACTGGCATCAAGTCTCACTCTAAAAACTTCCACAATTTTACTACCTGCAGTGTATGTGATTACCTTATTTACATCATCATATCTATCTACTAAATTTAGCATCAAATCAACCTCAACAAAAACATTGGGGAAAACCATCTTTCCCAAATCATAACCCAGACATTTTTACTAGGATGTGTAGCATCTCTTCTTGTAAATGCATATAGGAACAATTCCCACCTAGTCTCTGGCACAACAATATTGCCAATTCCCTCTGTAAGGTCCTTGAAATTAGTAGTTAAGATACCTCCCCCTGTAGCCTTCTTACCATTTTCCTTTACATTTGATGGTTGGAATTTATCCATGAAGTGGGTGTAATCCCTTGGCTGGCTTCTTTTCTTCTTAGTGGCTTCAGACATCTAAGGGGAGTCATGGGAGACCTTCTACTTTTTCTTCTTGGGTACAGGTTTTGATGATGACGACTCGCTAGGTTGACTCATTTTAGCCCTTTCAAGGTTCTTCTTACTTTTGAAATAAGCTAGGTCTAAATATAATACCCTATTCCTAACAACTTTAAGTTCGAACTCAAATGTGATTCTATTCAATTAGGGAAATACACTAACTAAAGAGAAAATAAAAACCCTAAATAATTCTTGGAGCTAATTCTAGCATTCTTTGGTTTGGCACACAAGTTTTACAGAGCAATAAAAAAAACAAGTGAGGTCTATGGCAATTTACCTAGGAACAAACTTCGTGCAACTCCTTCTACCTTAGCTATGGTTACTTTGAATATTGCTTTAGTTCCTTAGGCATTTAACTGAAATGAGAGTGTGAATTGGACAATTACATGTACCATTAATGACACACGAATGCTTGTGCGAGTGAAGAATTACAACTTGAGTTGGTTGTTCCTATTTGAATTTGACCCATCAATGCATTTAGATGAATAATTTATCTAATAGCTCACATTGGTTCCTATTCTCCATAGGCCCTACCAGTGATTTTATGTGTATTCATTGAACTAGGAACTTGCCACATGTAATTGTCCACCTTTCATGATTATCGCTCTTCGTGTGTTTCCTTCCTCCATTGGGATCTCATCACATGATGGCTTGAAGGCCAATGATGACATATCAACCCTTGATCGAGAGTGTGAAGAAGATCTTGACCGAAGACTTAAGTTGCATTGCTCATCACTTGTCTTTGGTCCATAAATCAACCCAAAATCATGATAGAACAAAGTCATGTGATGGGAAAATACTCCACCCATTGGTGGTCGTGGGTTCTTCATAAAAAAATAGATTATAGTCGATGATAGTACAAGGGCCATAAATGGGTTAGAACCTTAACCGCATTGCTCATTGCTAGTTACCCTCTCAAAATGACAACAAAACTTGCAATGGGTGATGAAATAAGGATGAAAGGTAGACACATCATTCATTGCTAGTTCCAAGAAAAAATTCATGTAGCAACCCACAATAGGAAGATAGACAATGAGGGATGAGCTTGGATAATATTGGGCTCAATAGTAGCCAAGGTGTTAGGTCCGGTTGAACAATGTTAGCAATGTACATGAGAGGGCACTTAAGTGATGAGTAAACTAGTTTAGTTGATCAACACGAGAATATAAATGAAGGAAAATCAAAGGTAACGAAGCACATAAAACTCTAAAACCCAAAACCCTAATTCCAAAGATAACAGTAACCAGTGACATGACCATGAATTGAATGGAACCATGAAAAAAAATTATGGGTTCAACCAGTCGCTCTAACTGGGGATGTATTCCCCTTGTCGGTATAGCAAGATCTCAAATCTCTGGTTGAGCAGACCGGGCATACAAGAATCAAAAGGATGAGGAGCTTGTCCAAACTAGATAAGTAGACACAATAGAAAGGAAACACACCAAATCTGGTTACACAAATTTATAGGACAGTATTTTGTACATGGAGTAGGGCCTATTCCATGAGAAGTAGGATTTCATGAATTGTCCATGTATTGGTAGTTCGAGAACCTCACCTGTCAGAGATTGTATGAAATATGAATCTTCTCCATGTAGGTCAACAATTACATAGTGACCTAGCCACAAGGGATCAAACTTCCCATGTTTACCTTTGTCTTCCATCTTGGCATTCCACATTAGAACCATACTTCCAACCTCAAACTTTCTTTCAACAACTCCTTTTTCATACAAGTGTTTAACTTGCAACAACAACTTCTTGTTTCTTTTATGGGATTTTGTCCTTATTTCATCGAGTTCAACCAGCTCATTCATTCTCTGTTGCATCTCATCTAAATATCACTATCATACTCTTGTACAAACTTGTACATTCTTATCAAATTGTTATGTGGTATTCTAGCTTCAACCCCATACACCAAGTTAAAAGGGGATTGTCTAGTGACTTTCTTCATAGTTGTCCTATTAGCCCATAGGGCAAGCTACAACTTTGAGTCCCAAGCCTTCTTGTTTTTCTCAATCACTCAATTAATAATATTCATGAGGCTCTTGTTACTAGACTCAGCCTATCCATCCCCTAGGGGATGGTATGGGGATGAGTAAGATACATTTATTCCATGTAGGTTACAAAAGTCAAGAAATTCCTCAGACCTAAAACACATAGCATTGTTAGACATAATTCTTTCATGGACACCAAACCTGCTCAAAATATTTTTCATCAAAAAATCAATGACAACTTTACTAGTTTCCTTCTTGGTGGAATTGACTTCAACCCACTTTATGAAATAATCAATTGCTACCAAAATCCAAGCATGTCCTACACTATATTTTACAAACATCTCCCCTATAAAGTTGATACCCCACTACTGAAAAGGGGCATGTGCTAACACTAGCCTGAGGAGTAAGTTTCTTGAGAATTTTAACTTACCAATAAACCTTTGGCATGCATCACATTTCTTCACATATTTGTGTACATCCTTGAAAATAATTAGCCACCAAAATCTTTCTCTTAATATCTTATGGGCAGTAGTGTTGGCCATGTAATTCCCCCCACAAGAACCTTTATGCATCTCAATCAATAGATCTTTCGCTTGGTCACCATCTAAACATCTAATAATTACACCCTCTATAGTTCTCCACCACAATTCACCATCAATGATGACATACCTAATTTCCTATAGCTTTGAGTTCTCTTCTCATTGTTAGACATACCATCAAGACATTGCATGGTCTATAGGTACTCAACTATCTTTCTGTACCAACCACACGTTTGCATATTGCAAATAGGATCCACATTTTCTAGTTCAACTCCATAATTCGGTTTGCCTCCAGATTAGTTTTGACCTAGAGTTTTCCTAAACCTTGGCCTTGTACCAATTTTGTAATTTGGACATCTATGTTAAATTCTTGGATTCAGTTAATCCATCTACATCTCCTACATGTAGTTTCATGTTGGGTGAAGATGTCTTTTACTACAACTATTGGGACATAGGCCACAACTATAGCCTCAGTCAAATATGTCCTAAAATTTTTAACAACCTTCACTAAGGCATAAGCTTGCATCTCAGTAGAATCATACTTGAGTTTAGATTCCTATAGAGACTTACTGAAAAAGGAAATTGGTTGTTCAAAACCTTCATCATTTTTCTATAACAGCATTTCCGCCACAATATGGAAGGAGGAAAATGTAAACAATTGGAATGGTTTGGAATAGTCTAGATTCTTTAAAATAGGTGCAGCTTTGATGTCATCTTTGATGGCTTGAAAATCCTTGAGGGGATATTTTAGCCATGCCACCTTCTCTCCTTTCTTGAGCATCTTCAAAATAGGCCTAACTATCTTTGCAAAGTTAGTCACAAACCTTCTTAGAAATTTTATTTGTCCAAAGAAAGATTGAATCCCTTTAACATTCTTTGGTGGTGTAATTTTATCTATAGATTCTACTCTTCTAGGGTAATCCTAATGCCATCATTTGAAACAATGTGGCCTAACAACTTACCTTCTTTGGCTCCAAAAGTACATTTCTTATGGTTCAACGAAATACCATGTTCTAGAGCTCTAATGAAAATATTCTCAAGATGTGAACAGTGGTCCTCCTCTTTCTTACTGTGCATAGTAAGGTCATCTTGGTAAATAGCAAGAAACAAATCTATGAAATCGACAAAGGCCGCATCCATGGCTTTTGAAAAGTGGCTCCAACATTAATCAATCCAAAAGGAATCCTCACATAAACTTAGGTCCCCCATGGTGTGGTAAATGCAGTTTTATACAGCTCTGATTCCCTCACCATAACTTGGTTATAACATAAAAATTTGTTCATCATAGAAATTAATTCACATCCTATTACCTTTTGCAACATCACTTCCATATTAGGTAAAGGATAATTATCTTTCAAGGATACAACATTAAGGTTCCTAAAATCCACAGACAATCTTAGGTCTCCATTATTTTATCTAACTAGAACCAAGTTAGATACCCAAGAGTAATACCTTATAGGTTTAATAATTCCTACATCACTAAGCTTAGCAATCTCCTCTTACATTTTGGGCCTCAAGGTAGGATTGGTAGGTCTTTGTTTCTGCCTGAAAGGCTTTGTGTCAGGTTTCAGTGGGATTTCATGCTGGAACAAATATTCCCTATAGGCCTTAATATCATCATAGGACCATGCGAATAAATGTCTGTATTTCCTTAGTAAGGCAATTAACATAGTTCTCACATGGGGCTTCATTTTCTTACCTATATATACCTTTTTAGGAGAACTTTTTGTTCCTAGATTTATCTCCTTTAGGTCCTATTTATGTGTAGATGCTTACTTGGTATTTCTTCTATCTAGAGCATCAAAGATCCTTTCTAGTGCCACCAATCCCTTGGGAAGCTTTTTTTTTTTCAATTGAATTATCTCATTCCCAAACGTCTCCTTTCTATCAACTTCCACCACATATGAACTAAAGTCAATATCCCAACTCTCATATTTGTCAACACAATGAAAAAATATTAAGATTCCATCATCATCATCAAACACTTTCCAATTGTAAATTTTTTCAAGTACTATAGGCCATGTCTACACCTATATTCTTGAAACACCATCAAAAATCACATCATCAAGCTCGACTACAATATTAGCCTATAAATTTTCTCTAACATTATGTCCTCTCTCTATCCAATCTATTCCAAAGGAATCAAATGCCTTGATAGTATCCTAGATCTCATTCCTATACTATCTCAACCTCTTTTCTTTAGTGACAAACTTGGACCTAACTTGGGATACTACTAGCTTAGAATCCCCAAACACTTTTAGAAATTTTACTCCATGTTTAGAGGCTAACTTCAAACTAAGTAATAAGGCCTCATATTCGGTGACAATATTGGTACATGCAAACTGTAGCCAAAAGGAGTATTTGAAATTCTTACCTTGGGGAGAACTAATAATGACCCTGCGCCTGAACCCTCCCTAGAATAGGCTCCATCAAAATACATAGTCCATAGAGGATCTTTTGGTGGTGTTAACAAAAACTCTTTAGCAATTGGTGTAGGCTTAGCTTCTCCTTCTTCTTACATCTTTTCTTCCACACGATAGGTATCTATTCCAATGTCCAAAAAGTTTATTATCATAGGTTCCTCTAGCCCTTCCACATGCTCAATCATATGCTAGAATCTTGATTCCCTAGAAATTTTAACATCCTTCTCATCAATTGAGAAAGTGGCAAAGGACAGATCACATTGCATGCTTCCTCCCATGGAAGCATACCATTTCCTTGACAACAACATCCCATAAGTTGGTGGGATATCTACCACTATAACACTCGTGACCAACTCCTTTTCAAGGAATGCAACCAATCTATATGGGACTTTATATATTACACCAATAACAGGGACCTCTCTAGAATCCATAGCATATCACTTTTTGTATGTGCTATCAACCTTCAAGCTCATATCCTCCATTATCCTAATAGGAATGACATTACTTGAACCACCTGAATCTATCATATAATTCCTGAGTACTTTTCCATCAATAATCAAGCTCAAAAAGAAAGGATTGACTAGACTGGGATTTGTTGTGATGGTAATTCCCAAATAAATTTTAGGGTTCTCATTAACTAAGGCCCCTACCTTAGTATCTTTCCCTTGAATCTTACTTGCTTTAGGTGTATTGGCTTCCACTTTATCTTTACTACCCCCAGCAATGCTATTAATAAAAGCCACTATCTTACTATGCTCATCAATCCTCATCATTTCCAGAAATGGGATTTTGACTCAGACTTGAGACAAAACCTAAAACATATCAATGGGAGCATAACTTGGAATCTCATGAAGTACTATGTTCTTAAGGATTACCTTATCATCTTTCTTATCAAATTTTTCATTGGTAGGCTTCGAATCTTTTGTTTTCGAGTCTTGATGTGTAGCTTCCATGGTAGCCTTTGCTTTCCTGCCTTTGTTGGCCCAAATTCTCCCCTCTTTAGTTTCTTTGGGTTTGATTTCTTCCTTCTTGTTTCCTGGCTTAATCACTTTACCCTTTGCATTGTTCTCTTTAATGAATATGCTTCCTGGATTACCTTGGTTGCCACTCACCACACTATTCCTTAGATGGAGATCACTTCTTTCTTAATCCCTAGTAGCCAATGCAATTGTGTATTTCTTTATTTCCTCATTGGAAGGTCTTCTCAAAGAAATGTTATCCTATTTTAGAGTTTAAGAAGTATATACATCTTCTCTTTCTTCATCTAAAAAGACCCATTGATAATGTCAACCTGCTTCATGTCTCTACACATCTACATCATTGGTATCGTCATCATCACTGGAATAATAATCACCACATTTCAAGTTTGTTCTAGTCATGAATACATTTTTGGTCTCATTTATATTAGGGTAAGAATTAGATTCCCCTTGATCATCTCGAGTTTCTTCGAATGATTTTGCAACTGTGCATTATTGTGATGAGTGGGGCATCTCACACACTCCACACCATGGAAAGTCCTCAACAAAATTTGTGGTATTTTTATGCAAAGGATCATGTATAGTCTAAAGGTTCTTCTAATTATTTTTAATTGGCTTTCCATTATGCCAATTGGTATGATATGGATAATCTTGAAGCCTTGGGGGCCTATCCTTTCTCTGGAAATGGGGTATGTCATTCTTTGCCCGCTTCTACAATAAATTGAGAACCTGATCCAACTTTTCATCTAGAGCTACATGCTTTAACTACTTTCTCATTTTGAGCTTTTGATGTCTTCGAAGGCTTAGGGTCATCTCTTCTTCCAACTTTACTAGAAGCCTTTCTATTGTTTTTTATGTTCACAAGCATCTTATAGGCTCCCCTCAAGGATTGTGGATTCTTGTCTCTAATAAAATAAGACATGTCTTAGAGTCATAGGAATTACAATATGTCACCAAAAATGCATCAAGATTAGGCCGTAGATAGGAAAATACACTATTCATAGATTTCTGAATTCTTGGATTAAATTAAGTGGCCAACTCATTGTACCCCTTGGTGATATTATTGAAATGATTCAATTGGAACCTGGGATCAGTTTGATCCCCATATTGCTCTTTGAACACTATATAGAAAGACTCCCTTGAATCAATACTTGCATTAGGTAGCCCCCTATACCAATCCCTTGCATCTTTAGTCATGGATTGCATGAAGTATTTCATTGCTACATCATCATCCCATAATTCAAAATCTTCCAAAAAACTCTTGAAGGCTTTCAAGTGATCTTCCCCACTGATAGCACTATTAAAGGTGAATTTAGGGAGATGTTTCTTGGCATTATCCAGGACATTGTTTGGATAACCAAGAATATTTTCAAAACATAATTTCTTATACCAATCATTTTGAGGTGTTCTCGTAAGATGCCCATCCCTGCAAATGTCTCTTTGATCATTATTATTCTTGTTTTCTACTTAATTTGCATTCTTACCTTCCTCACTTCCCTTATTTCCATCATTCTTTTTTTTATTTTCCTCTTCATCATGAGAGTAAGAATTACTACCTTTATTACCACTACCTCCACCACCTTTGTTACCGCCACCTCCTCCAGTAGGAGTATGTCCCCCAGATTTCTTCTCATGAGATCCAATGTCAATTTTCCCAGAGCTTGAAGCCTCTGGAGTTGGTATTGAAATTTTGAGGAAGGCAATCTTTCTGGCCATTTCTACATTAGCTGCTTCTATCTCAACCTTCATTAAATCTTCTTGCAATTTTTCATTTAACAATTGTAATTTCATGAGTGTGGGAGTTAGAGGTGCAATAGATGGATAAAGATCAACTTTGGGATTATTAACAAGAGTTTTGGTAGCTAAGGTATGGGTATTTGTGTTGGTACTAGTGTTGAATACATTGAAAGTAATATCTCGGGAATGATCCATAGGCCTTTTCCCATGATCCATGAAGAATTTTTTCTTGGGAGGATCAGAGGTTTTGGTGGTATTAATGGTTGATGTATATGTGCTAGCAGCAAAAGTTCCCATTGGAATTGTCACTTTTACATGACTTTAGGAGGGATTTGGCCTACTATTTTAGCAGTATTTTCTTCAACAACTTTGCATTTGGTAGCATCTTCTCTCATCTTCTTGACTCTTTCTCTTCTAGAATCCCTTTCAAGCTGCTTAGGTCTAATCATATCATCCTTTTCTTTCAAGTCTTATAATCTCTTATTTTCTTCTTATTAAACAAGCCAATTTCCTCTTCTTCTAAGGCTTACATGTCCTTGTCTATGTCTTCCTCATTCTCAAGGAAATCTCCATATTCACTCAGAGTTGGGGTATGAAAATTTTGATCAACTAGATCCTCCTCAAGGAATGTAAGTGATGGAAGATTAAGGGTTTCTCCCCTTGGATTAAAGTTTCCCCAATGAAAACAGACCCCACCCCAGCTGTTGGTGGTTCTAGGAGCACTTTACTCTTACCCCAAAATTCCTATTTATCCTCTTCTCTAGAAATGCCAAGTTCATTATCAAATACTTGTTCAACAAGGAAACTACCTTAGCCTCCCTCGATTACCCCATTCTTATTTGAATTATCAACAATATTTATACTATTTACTTTGTTGTTAAAAGTGGGAGAAGCTCCAACAAGAGATTTAAGGGAATTACTAGATTCAGTAGGGTTTTTCTTCCACAGAGGTTGTTTGTCCTTGGAAGGCTCAAATTCCACCTTTTGTTCAAGATTCTTCTTTGTGTGACTCCTAGTTTTCCTCATAGTGCCAACTGAGTTGTCAATTTTCTTCTCTTCAGGCTCTTCTCAATATTTTATTGTGATATTGGTATGAGAAACTTCAGAGTTGCCACCCATGATGCTTGGAAATAGAATTTGACTATATCTCGACTTATTATTTGTGACCTCAGAGAAAATATTAAACATAACCTAACACAATATGACAGAGTTGACCAGAAGTTGGTGCATGAGCAAAAGATGACTTATTTGATTTTGAAGGATGAACAAATAATTCCTCTAATGAAGAATAATAAAACACCTAACTCTGATTGTACCAAATCTTCACTAGAGACACTAAAATTTAGGAAAGTTCCCCAATAGAGTTTTCATTTTGTTGGCTCTTTTAAATACCAACCAAATCTTCAAGGAAAACTATGGATTTTCCAATTCCAATTATTAGAAACCTAAAAGAGGTTGGTACAATAAGCAAGAGAAATCAATGAAGCTTTCCTCCTACACATCGGGCTCTGCAAAACCCATGAGGGTAATTCTATAATGCACTCACAATATTCCTTCAAAAGATCCCCATGTACATTGCATATAGAGAAGATACATTCTCATATCAATGACTCTACAAGTGATAAGTTGTAAAGAATTGGAAAATCCTTCACAACATTATGACTTGGAGTAGAGAATGGGAAATTAGAATGAAACCCATAAAAACCATCATCGTATTGGAGGTAAATTTAATTAAATGAATGATTCTTTTAGATGATCCAGCTGAACTGATAAACTTGGAATTACTATACCTATAGAATCAGTGTGTTATCCTAGGGTGGTAGAGTTGAATTCACAACATATTGTAATGAAAATAACTAAAACATTTGATATTAAATATTTGTATTTCAAATTTATAACTCAGACTTCCATACAAAACATACTTAAAGATCCTATGAATTAACTCATAAAATAGTGATCATGTTAAAGCATTTTAATCAATTACTTGTTCAAACTGAAACAACAACACAAACACACATCCAACCAGAAAAATTGGAGACCAATGAGACAATATTTGACTATTTCATTATTTATTTGTGAACATATACATAGGAGACAATTTGTATGAAACTTCCATTTATCAATTCTAAAATGTTGTAATCGATGCAAAAAATTTAAGCTAACTAGAAATACTAACTCATATCTTAGGACTTAACAAGTAACTCTATATCCACTATATGCTTTTATTGATAAAACTTCGCTATGAATATATGAGATCAGCCAAAATTTCAAAGATCTCTACACAATAGCCTTGAAATCCCTTTTATATGATCAACAAAGCAAACAAGAAATAGGCTATTGGAAAATTACATTTCATTTCATTGAGCATTTCAAGTATATTTCATTTTATCTCAACCCTCGAGCAGTTATATTTAAACTCTGAAGAAAATGGAGGGAAAAAAAAAAGGACAAAACTTGTAAAATTATGGATCTCACATCCTCATACTTCAAGAATTCAACATCATCATCCATTCAACAAAAAGATGGAAAGCATGAGAAAGAGAAGAATAAAACAAAGGAGAAGATTATTGAATTACCACATGAATTGTCAAATTAAGAGGATATAGGTTTTCCTTACACAATTGTTTCAAAGGCTAGGCCTATACAATACTCAACCATATACTATATTCCTCTCACCACTTTCATAGCTTACTCAACATATTTTTCTAGACATCCTTTATATTCATCCTTGGTGGGCCAATCCATATCAAGCAATTTTCTGCACTTTTGTATTGTATGAATTGTACCTTGCATCAATTACCACTCTAACTTCTTTCACAAAGGTGTCCATATCTACTTGAATTCCAATAAGAGTATAAATAACACCATTCAAAAAATTTGTCTAATTTGTTATCAACATATTGTATTTAGGGACCTGTAGCTATTTAAATCATGCTTGAAAAATTCTCTCCATGGTGTATACTCCATAAGTGTTCCATCATCATTGATGATTTTTGGCATACCACATTCATCCATACTCCTAAAGGCCTTGATTTTACCTTGCAACTATGCTCCAAATTGTTCATGGGAACTTGTGATCTCACCAATCATCTCAATTCCTCCTACGATAGTTAGGAGATTTACTGGAGCGTTAGGGTCATCCTTTATGTTTCCTTTTATTTCAATTAAAATATTCAATCTATTGCTCCAGTTATTTCATGTGTTTTGGAAAACTTCCTAAACGTGTTGGAACCTTTCAAAAGCCTCATGTATACCCTTATATGTTGACCATGCATCTTATGCTTTACAAGCTACCTTTTTCAATCTATAGCTCAAAATCTCATCAGTCATATCCTTCGTGATCTTATTAATATCTTCTTGGAGCTTAATGTTTTTAGACTTGGCTATTTGGAGTTCATTCCTCATTGCAATAATCCTTACTTTTAAGGTATCCTTTTCATGTGATGAGGGACTCGATGGAGAAGTAGGCAAAACTTGCTAACTTGCACTAATTGTAGTAGCCTTTAACATATTATAATACTCAACTAACTTGTTGTGCTTTTCCAACAATTTCATGTACCTGGCCTGGGAAAACTCTATAGTGTCCAAACTCAACATGGTTGTATGCATTGTTAATCTTGTAGCTTGTTGTTTTGTCATCTTTGAAGCCATTCCTATGATCACATCTCTTGAAAGAATAGACATTGTTCTATTGAGTCTACATCTTCCTAAATATGGTGTCAGTTGCCAAAAATCTAATGCATGTAGACTAGGACTAAACCTTGAGCCAAAGGTTTTGTCATCAAAAGTTTCTTTTGAGACCACAACACTTGGGTCATTTCTAATTGCATCAAAGCAAATTATTGATGACAAGCTCCATCCAGGTATTACCACCACTCCACTATCCTTGACTAATCTCCTAGCTTCCACAAGATTAATTTGTGCAATCTCTTGAATAATTTCCTCTTCAGTTTTCTATCTGACTTCTTCCACCTAAGAAGGATCCACTCCCTCTAGAGCCTTTTGTATTCCATCATTTACTTCCTATGCCTTTATTTCAACAACATATTCCCTAAATTCTCTTGTTCTCACAAAAGATTCATCTTCTAGAAACTTAGCATAAGCTAGTACCCTTTCATCATTATCTCGACTTTCATCATATTCCCAAGGTACTAGCCTATGATCTAGGACAAAGGGTTCCATTATATTCCCAATATCAGGGTGTGATAATTCAAATTTTTCTCCATGTTCAATATGGGAAGATTCAGTGGATGGTTGTGGCACATTTCCCTTAGCACCTTGTGCTTCATCATCCCTCTCAGTAGGCAACTCCATTACATGAGTGTCTTATATCCATGTGTTGCTACTCTTCGGGTGTAGTGAGCTCCTTTGGTTTGCTACCCACTTTTATCAAATTCTCCTATAGGGATGCTTGAGCTAACTGATTAGCTTGTTCCACCTTCTCCAAGAAGGTGGGGTGATCCCACAATAGTGGTTTACAATTTTTAGCCAAACTGGACACTGAAATATTTTTTTTTAAGTTCTAAATCTTCACTTTCAGGAACCTATAACAGCTAAACCACAAGGAATTTGAAGATGATGCAAACTAGAGTTTCATGAAATTTTTTCTATTGATTCTAAATATATTTTTTTGATTTTTTTTTGAATCAGTTTGTACTTCTTTTTCCATCTCTCTCGAAAACTAGTTATTTTCGGAAAACAACATTTTTAAAAAGTGACACTCACCATATAACACAACTTTTTTTCCATGAAGGATAACATTCTAATTCTTTCAAATTTAGATTTATAACTCTGATATCTAGTGCTTCCACTTGATTAGATGGTTTTTTATTGAATATTTTTTCTTTAATCGAGTTTCAAAGTCAAACCAATTTCAATTCAAACATAGCACAATCGTATAAAGCGTAACTTTTTTGTATGTATCAAACTTCATTTTTTTTTTGGTTCGATCAAGGACTTCAATATCTAGTGCACTCATTTTTTTTTATGATCTGCTATTTTTCCACGTGTAGAATAGAGAGCTTGATTTTTGATGAAAAACCTATGTTTAATAAAAACTTAAAAAAAAATATGTATAATAAAACCAAAACATATTAAAATTATATTTTTGATAGCCTGCCTGGAGGACTACCTAACTCCCAATTGGATTTGTGAAGTCTTTCCATTTCATCTTCAACCCCAGCCCCAAGTGCAAATTTGGATTTTTTTGTAGTTCCAGGGGAGAATGAGACAAGAGGTGAATCCCAACCCCTGTAGGGTTCTAAGTGAACTACTTTTAATTTGAATTCTTCTCCTCGTTTCAAGTGGGAAATGGGGGGAAAGCATAATTTAAGTGGGTTCACTCGATCTTGTAGGTTCGTTCGAACCCCTAAAACCAATTTTTTTGCCATGGGCTCATTTTTTGTGAGTTTTCCTTCCTCCATCAAATTGTAAACATGTTGCTTCACTCAGTGCCATCCATGAAATCATCGAGGACCAACTCCATCCCTTTATATTTGTCAGTGATATGTTTGTAAGGTCTTTGATAGTAAGAATTCTCATGGGAAACATTAAACTCAACCTCAAAAATCTTCATCCATATCTTTTCCCTATCTCGAATAGTAGTAGGTGTTAGAAAAAATTCCTTATTACATCTTCTTTGAAGTAAAATTCATGAGGTCCATATATTGAGATTGTCCTCTCTATCTTGTCTCTATTAATGTGCCCTTCTAGGTCATAATTTCTAGCAAAGGTTACTTTCATTCTTAGGTTACTAACCATTATAGCAAATACCTCATACGCTTCCTTTACCAATACAACAAAATGATCAAAAGAGAAATTGGATGCAATGATGGAGGCTTTTCATAAC
Source organism: Sequoia sempervirens (assembly GCA_007258455.2). Taxonomy (NCBI): domain Eukaryota; kingdom Viridiplantae; phylum Streptophyta; class Pinopsida; order Cupressales; family Cupressaceae; genus Sequoia; species Sequoia sempervirens. The sequence continues at coordinate 129,476,441 of VDFB02058242.1, forward strand.
AACCTAAAGTTTTTAGCATCATAGGAGTCCATCTACCACATTATCTCAATGAAGGCCAACCTATCAAAGAAAAACCTAGGTAACAAATGTAGTACGAGAGGAGTTCCATAGCATCTACTGACCGTGCAATCATTAAATAGATACCAGTCTCCCTAATTGCATTCATAATCTAGGTCATCACCAAATTCCTTCACCCTTAGCAATGCTTGAATTGTTCTGGAAATCCTTTTAGTAGGTACATGACCCATTTGTACCAAAATGGTATGTTTTATGACATTACAAAATGCAACATAGTTTGAGTTTGAGTAGTGTAGATCCCAAATGTGCGTCCACATTTGGATAGGTAGTCTATGATTCTCTTTATCCACTTTCCTTAATCTCATGACCTTGCCACAAAATTCTTGTCCTTGACATAAGATCATATGCATTAATAGTGAATAATGCTTGAATGCCAATGGATTTCTCCTCTCCTTCAACTTTACCAAATCATAGTGTAGTTTCCCTACAACTTGACTAGCATAGTCAAACCATGTCTGCTTGTTTCTATGTTGAATGTCTAAAATTATGAACAATAGAGGTGAGGGTATCCTTCCATCACACTTTACTCCCAGTACCTGACACAACATACAGTATGTGTATCTGATGTATTATGCAAATTCCTCAAAATCCAATGGTTTGACTTCTTTGAGCATAAACATCATGCCCTTCTCATGCCTATGTCATGGTATTTCACCTTTCTAGAGCACCACCTTATGTTTGGCATATTCATGCTGTAGTTTCTCAAAATTGATCTTTTCGCTGGCATCAAGTCTCATTCTAAAAAAATACACAATTTTACTTTCCTTTATGTATAGCATGCTTCTACCCGAATTGTCTATAATTACCCTGTTTACTTCATCATATCTATCTACTAAATATAGCATCAAATCCACCTGAACAAAAACATTAGGGAAAACTAGCCTTCCCAAATCATAACCCCAAAAATTTTTACCAAGATGTGTGGCATCCCTTCTTGTAAATGCATATAGGAACAATTCCCACCCAGTCTCTAATACAACAATATCACCAATTCCCTCTACAAGGTCATTGAAATTTGTGGTTAGGATACCTACCCTTGTAGCCTTCTTACCACTTGCCTTTACATTTAGTGGTTGGAATTTATCCATGAAGTGGGTGTGATCCTTTGGATGACTTCTTTTCTTCTCAGTGGCTTCATACATCTGAGGGGAGTCATGGGAGACCTTCTACCTTTTCTTCTTGGATTCAGGTTTTGATGATGACGACTCTACACATTCACTCATTTTATCCTTTTTAGGGTTCTTAGTTTTGGAATAAGCTAGGTCTGAAATTAATAGCCTATTCCTATAGCTTCAAGTTAGAATTCAAATGTGATTATATTCAATCAAGGAAATACACTAACTCAAGAGAAAAAAAACCCTAAATAATTCTTGGAGCTAATTCTAACATTCTTTGGTTCGACACACAAGTTTTACACAACAATAAAAGAAACTAGTGAGGTCTATGGCAACTTACCTAGGAACAAACTTCATGCAACTCCTTCCACCTCAACTCTGGTTACTTTGAATACTTCTTTTGTTGGATTTTGTGGTTGTTTTGTTGATATTTGGTGGTCATTGATGTCAACACTATTAGCATTATTGTATTGAAGGTTGTATATATTGAGGATATTGAGAAAATTGTTAAAGGAAGAGTTACAAGTTGCTAGTGGAATAGTTACTTGATCATGGTGTCTTGTTCTATACATTGAAGATTAGTTGTTGTGGACTAAAGGGTTTATTGCTGAGAGTATCTGATTCATCTATCAGAAGTTTTAGAGGTTTGCGTGAAGATTTGATTGTGCTATGAACAATTGTGTTTTGAGAGTATTTATGTGGGTTCTATAAGTGTTCCTGATTAAATTTTATGTGATTCTAGTAATTTTTGTTGCTTCAAATTATTCTCTATTATTTCTTGTTGTTTGTGGATGCTTCTAGATCATTCTCTATCTTTGTTGTACATCTACATTGATCGGTGTACTTGTGGTCAAAGATTTTTCTCAGTATGTTTGGGTTTTCATGTTCTTAGCCAACATGATGGTTGTAACATGTTGGAGATCCTTGAAGATTTAAATTTGAATATTTGGTGCACTCAAGGATATTGTTTTAGGTCACATCATAATATTAGTTGACAGTGTTTGATTCACATTGCAAAAAAAATTGTAAATTTGGGCTGACATTGTAAATATGTTTTATATTGTTGGCTGACAAGGTTGTTGATGTAATTTCATGTTGCAAATATATAAGAAGTGATTTTTTGAGTGAAGTTACTGTTTGAATGAAGTGAAGAAAAGCTAGAGAAAAGAAAGTGTGTGAATATTGATCTATTCATTCAATTGTAGAGTAGAGTGAGAAGAAGTTTGAGTGAAGTGTGAAGAAGGTTTTCTATGCTTAACTAGAACTATAGTTAGGCTTATATAAAAGTTATTTTCTCAGTTCATACCTTGTAGATCTAACTCATATTGTTGTGTATTGTAGGGTAGCGAGCCCTCTTGTATTTGAGCAATGAGATCTAGGCAGTGTACCTGAATGCATGTCCATTCACTTTATCTGTCATTATAATTTTAATAGGGTATAATATTGTGGACTAACATCCACTGTGGTTTCTCCCCTAATAGGGTTTCCACATAAAAATCTTGGTCTTCTATGTGATTCTAATGTGTTGATTGTTCATTCATCAAATCTTAGATTAAGTTAAGTAAAGTTTGAAAAGTTTAAATATTCTATGACAACTTATTCACCCCTCCTCTTAGTTGTCTCTCCTTTCTTTTCCAACAATTTTTATTAGAGTAGGTTCCTCTGAAGAAGCTTAAAATCTTGAGGTGATCCGAGATGACATCATACAAGAAGGATAATCCTAGATTCGATGGAACAAACTACTCATTGTGGAAAGCTAGGATGGAGTGTCATTTGAGGTGTATTGGTGAACCCTTCTAGAAGATTACAAAGAATCCATATTTTATTCCTTAGAATGGTCCTTCCACTACTAATGAGATTAAAGAGGCTGAGAATAATGTTAGGGCTGTAGAAGCTTTGCTGAGTGCTCTAATAGATTCAGAAATGACAAATGTGATAGGTCTGAACACAACTCATGAGATGTGGATGAAGATGGAAACTTTATATGAAGGAGATGTACATGTGAAGATGGCTAAGCTATAGATTTTGAAAGGCAGGTATGAAAATTTGAAGATGGGTGAAGATGAAAATATTTCTTCTTTTATGCAAAGAGTAAATGAAATAGTGATGGGTATTATATGTGTTGGTGGTACCCTAGATGAGGAAGAAATTGTGCCTAAAGTACTCAGATCATTGCCTCCATCCTACAAAGAAAAGGCTCATGCTATTGAAGAAACTAGATCATTGACGAATGTGACAAGGGAGACACTAATTGGTAAACTTGCTACCTTCGAGTTGAGAAAATTTGGTGAATTTGTTCCCAAGAATCAAACTACATTTAAGGCTATTGTATCTAGAAGAACAAGCAAAGATATGATCTGGGAGAGTGTTCCAAAAAGTCATTAAAGTATGACGAAGAAATGAAACAGGTTGAAGATGAAGAAAGAGAGGTAGAATAGTTGGAAGCAATGATTGTGAAGAAAGAGCATAGAGGACAAGGTAAGTATAAAGGAGTGTTTCCTATTAAAGTCTTCTCTTCCAGTAAAATAGGTCATTTTGCATCAAGGTGTCCTAAAAGAGTTCCTAGATCTAAGTCTTAAAAATATAGATTTCAAAAGAAATGTTACTATGATGAAGGAATGATTGATGAAGAGTTTGATAAAGACAATGGAAATGAGGATGAATGGGTGTTCCTTGCTATAAAGGAAAATGGTCTGGTGGCTACTAAATCTGCTAAAATTGAGAAAGCTCTTGCAGCCCAAATTGAAGAAAAAGATGAGTGGGTTATTGATAGTGGATGTTCACATCATATGACTAGTGACAAAATAAAATTTGTAAGTCTTAAGAAGTATGATGGTGGGGTTGTAAGATTTGGAGATAACAATGTTGGTGTGATTCGTGGTAGAGGATATATTTTTCTTAGTGGTAAGCATAACACTGATGATGTTCTTTATGTTGAAGGCTTGAAGCACAACCTGTTGAGTGTTGGATAGATGGTGGACAAGGGTTATGATCTTTAGTTCAAAGGTGGAAGATGCAAGATACTTGGAAGTTCTAGAAATGTAATTTCTTTAGGTAAAAAGACAAAAGGTAATACTTTTCACCTGAATGTTGCTAGTGAAATTTGTTTAATTTCTAAAGTAGATGAAAGTTGGTTATGGCATAGGAGGTTGTGCCATGTGAATTTTGATAACATTGTCAAAGTAAGTTCCACTCAAGCAGTAAGAGATCTACCTAAGCTAGTGAAGCCTATTAACACAATTTGAAGGAGTGTTAGATAGGAAAATAGACTAGAGTTTCTTTTCAGAGAAAACAACATCATTCAAATGGATTACTAGAGCTAGTGCATATGGATCTATGTGGTCCCTCCAGAGTCAGAATTCTTCATGGAGAAAGGTACTTTATGTTAGGGTTAGAGATGGCAGATATCTAACAATTAAATATAGATTTAATTAATAAACAGAGAAACTAAAACACACACAGAATAAATCATAACACAGAGAATTTAATGTGGTTCACCCAATCTAGGCTACATCCACCAAACCGTAGCCATCCAATACTTTTATTATCCAGTGCAAAACCTATTACAATCTTGTGAATAATCGTGTTTTTCATCATACTGTAATACCCAACCGAACCCCTTTTTAACAAGCTTAGAAGCTTCCAGATTTAGGGTTCTACATGCCGGGGTGTATAGTATACCATGGGCTATATAGTATAGCATGATCAGCACCAACATTCTCCCACTTGGAGACTGATCAGGCTTCACACCATCACACTTTATGCTTCTTATCGATGATTACTCTATAATGATATGGGTTGCTTTCTTAAGAGAAAAATGTGAAGCATTAGAAAAATTCCAAAGTTTCAAGGCTATGGAAGAAAATGAGAAGGGTCTAAAAATCAAATACTTAAGGCCAGACAGAGGTGGTGAGTTCACCTTTAGGGAGTTTAATTCTCTTTGTGAAGAGCATGGAATCAGAAGATAGCTATTTTCTCCTTGAACCCCTCAACATAATAAAGTTGTAGAGAGGAAGAATAAAACAATTTTGGATGCTACTTGAACAATGATGATTGAAGGAAATGTACCTCACATCTATTGGAGTGAAGCTATAAGCACTGTTGTGTACACTTTAAACCAGGTAAATGTCAATAATGATTCTGGTAAGACTGCTTTTGAACTATGGTTTGGTTATAGGCCTACTGTTAAATATTTCAAGATCTTTGGAAGCAAGTGTTACATCAAGAGAGATGAGGACATAGGCAAGTTTGATGCAAGAAGCAATGAAGGAATATTTCTAGGTTACTCTACTAAAAGAAAGGCCTACCAGTGCTTTAACAAAAGACTAAGAAAAATGGTTGAGCATGCAAATGTCAGAGTTGATGCAGACTCTACTAAATCATCCAGATACTATGGATATGATTCAGATGACCAGGAAGACAAAAAAAAAAGGGAAGAATGCTCAAACATAGAATCAACTCCAAATTGTGCCATATGTTTCCGTAAAACAACTTCCATTTTTTCTAGTAAATCAAGGTAGTTAGGAAGCAAAGACAAGTGCAAGTGCAAAAGAAGGAACATAAGAACTAGAAGTTTGAGAGAATCATAAAAATTTGAGGTATGTAAAGCTATATCATTCCAAAAATCAAATTTTAAGGGACAAGAATAATGGTGTGCAAACTAGAAGAAAGATTGTAGAAGAGTATTGCCTGATTTCCAAGATTGAGCCTAAAGATGTCAATGAAGCTTGCAATGATGAACACTGGATGGAAGCTATGAAGAAAGAACTAATACAAATTGAAAAGAATGATACAGAGATACTTGTACTTAAACCTAAAGATAAAAATGTGATTGATACTAAATGGGTCTTTCAGAATAAGCTAAATGAACAAGGTGAAGTGGTCTAGAATAAAGCAAGACTAGTATGTAAAGGGTATTCACAAATGGAAGGTATTGATTTTGAAGAAACCTTTCCCCCTATTGCCAAAATTAAAGCTATAATGTTATTTCTTGCTTATGTTGCATATAAGAACTATAAAGTCTATCAAATGAATGTGAAGTCATCTTTTCCGAATGGTGATCTTGAAGAAGTATATATTGAACATCCAGATGAATTACAACTGACTGATAAGGAAAACATGGTTTTTTTATTGAAGAAAGCTCTATATGGACTCAAGCAAGCCTCTAGAGCCTAGTATGCTAGACTAGAAAAATACTTATTAAAGCTTGGATTCAATAAAGGTACTGCTAACAACTTGTATTTCAAAATGGATCATGACAAAGAGTTAATTATTGAGGTCTTTGTTGATAACATTATTTTTGGAGGAGATGACAATCTATGTATGAAATTTGCTAATGAAATGAAGAGTGAATTTGAAATGAGCAAAATTGGAGAGATGAGGTTATTTCTATGATTGCAAGCTACTTAGTTAGTTAAGGGGATCTTCATATCCCAGTCCAAATATGTGAGAGAGCTGCTGAAGAAGTTTGGCATGGAAAACTCAAAACATTCTGGTACTCCCATGGTAATCAGATGCAAGTTAACATAGAATGATGATTCTCCTAAGGAAAATCAAACAAGATACAAGTCAATGATTGGTGGATTTCTCTACTTAACTCAAACCAGACCAAACATTATGAACGTTGTATGTATGGTTGCTAGATTTTAGGCTGATCCAAAAGAATCTCGTGTGATTACTGTAAAGAGAATTTTTAGATACCTGAAAGGAACAACTGATTTTGGGCTTTGGTATGCTAAGGATGATGATCTTACTTTGAATGTATATACTGATGCAGATTGGGTAGGAGATGTAGATGATAGGAAGAGTACTAGTGGTAGTTCCTTCTTCCTAGGGAAGAAGTTGGTGTCTTGGTTGAGCAAAAAGCAGAATTCCATTTCTCTATCTACTACTAAGGAAAAGTATATTGCTACTACTGTAAATAACTATACTCCAGTGACATGGATGAAACAAATGTTGAAGGATATCTGATTAGTGTATGATGAACCTATTGCCATATACTAAGATAACTGAAGTGCAATTAACATATCAAAGAATTTGGTGCTACACTATAAGACAAAGCATATATCAATCAAGTTTCAGTTCTTGAGGGAAAAAGTGAGTGAGAAAGAAGTGAGACTATAGTATGTGCCTACCAAAGAATAGATTGCAGACATTTTCACCAAGTCGTTGCCGAAAGATACTTTTAACTATCTTAGAGGGATGATAGGGGTGATTACTCCTCCTGATGTGAACTAAAGATGCACTTTCTTGCATCAATCCACATGCTTCATAGATATTTCATGATCTGAATTGATGTTTCTGTGGCTGCTACTCAGGGAGAGTAGTCAGATGTGTAGATATGTGGTTTAGAGCTTGTATGTGGGAAGATAACATTTGCTTATCTTTTCCATTGATGTCAAAGGGGGAGAAGAGTCATGTGAAAAACTATTTCTTATTTGGGAAGAAGAGTCTTGTGGGGAGAAGATCATGTAGAATAGGTTAAGGAAAAAGAGTCAGAAAATAAGGGGAGTAAGTGATGGTTGAGAGTTGTGTTGATGGTGTTTTTCACATCATGTGTTTCCATCAATTCCAAAGGGGGAGATTGTTGGATGTTGTGGTTGTGTTGCTGATATGTGGTCATCATTGATGTCAAAACTATTAGCATTATTATATTGAAGGTTGTTTATGTCGAGGATATTGAGAAAATTGTTAAAGGAACAGTTGCAGGTTGCCAGTGGAATAGTGAAGATCATGAAGGTGTCTTGTTCTGTACATTGATCATCAGTCATTGTGGACTAAAGGGTTTATTTCTAAGAGTACCTAGTTCATCTACTGAAATTTCTAGAGGTTTGCATGAAGAATTGATTGTGCTATGAATAGTTGTGTTCTAACAATATTTCTATGGGTTATGTCAGTGTACCTAATTGAATTTTATGTGATTTTGGTAATTTTTATTGTTTTGGATGATTCTCTATTAGTTCTTATTATTTTTGGATGCTTCTAGATAATTCTCTATCCTTGTTATACATCCACATTGATCGGTGTGCTCGTGGTTGAAGATTTTTCTCAGTATGTTTGGGTTTTCATGTTCTTGACTGACATGATGGTTGTAACGTGTTATGGATCCTTGAAGATTTAAATTTGAATGTTTGGCATGCTCGAGGATATTTTTTTAGGCCACATCATAATATTAGCCGATGGTGTTTGATTCACATTGCAAATTTATTTGTAAATTTGGGCCAACATTGTAAATATGTTTTATAATTTTGGCCGACAAGGTTGTTGATGTAATTTCATGTTGCAGATATATAAGAGTGATTGTTTGAGTGAAGTTAGTGTGTGAATGAAGTGAAGAAGAGCCAAAGAAGAGAAAGTGTGTGAATATTGATGTATTAATTCAATTGCAGAGCATAGTGAGAAGAATTTTGAGCAAAGTGTGAAGAAGGTTTTATGTGCTTAACTAGAACTATAATCAAGCTTTTGTAGAAGTTATTTTCTCAATTCATACCCTATGGATCTAATATGTATTGCTATGTATTGTTGGGAAATGAGACCTCTTGTATTTGGGCAATGAGTTGTACGCAGTGTGATTGAATGCATGTGCATTCCCATTATCTTTCATTATAATTTTAATAGGGTATAATATTGTGGACTAACATCCACCATATTTTTTCCCCTGACAGGGTTTCCATGTAAAAATATTGGTGTTCTCTATGCTTCTAATGTGTTGATTGTTCATGGTTTATTTTTCATTCATCAGATCTAAGATTAAGTTAAGTAAAGTTTTAAAAGTTTAAATATCCTGTGACAACTGATTCACCCCCTTCATTTGTCTATCCTTATTTTTCCAACAACTTTAGCTCCTTGTGCATTTAACTAAAATGAGAGTGTGAATTGGCTGTTTACATATACATTATTTGTGCATGAATGCTTGCATGAGTGAACAGTTACAACTCAGGTTGGTCATTCCTATTTGAATTTGAGCCATTAATGAATTCAGATGAAAAACTTATCTAACGGCTCACATTGCTTCATATTCTTCATGGGCCCTACCAACTATTTGATGTGTACTCACGATGAACTATGAACTTGCCACACATAATTCTCCACCTTTCATGAGTATCACTCTTCATGTGCTTCATTCGTCCATTGGGATCTCATCATGCGATGGCTTGAAGGACAACAATGATATATCAACCCTTGATCAGGAGTGTGAAGAATATCTTGAATGAAGAATTAAGTTGCATCACTCATCACTTGTCCTGGGTCCATAAATCAACCCCAACTTTCGATAGAACAAAGTCGCGTGATGGAAAAATACTTTTCCCATCGGTGGTCACAGGTTCTTAAAAAGTAGATTGTAACCAACAGTAGTACAAGGGCTATCAATGGGTCAAAACCTTAACCACATCACTCATCCTTGGTTACTCGAGTATGTGCAAGATCATCATGTAAAAAATAGGCCCTAAACTAGCAAAAATACTTAGAAAAATCAGAGTTAGGAAACTTGACATAAAAATTTGAATAAGTTATCTTTATTATTTCCAAAATATGTAAGAATAGAATCTGTAGCAAATTGCATGTAGCTTCTAAACTACTAGGTTTTTTTTTTAAATCTATTTGGTGAAATTTTGAAATTTCAATGCAATAGCACTTAAATTTCTAGGAAAAAATACGAAGTAGGTGTTTTTCTGACCACCCTAACCACAATAAAATGATAATAATTTTATATAATATTTTAGATATAAGTAGACGACTCATGTACCAATGTGATGCATATTTTTGTGTAATTTTTTTCCAAGTAAATAATTAATTATTATTTTTTTATTATAACTTTTAAAAAATATAAAAACTTGTATGTCTAACCACCTTAACTTGGTCAAAACTTCATGAAATTCTATTTTTCTTTTTTAATCCTATGTTATACGAAGCATAGAATGTGACACATATTTCATATTCAAAAAATATGATACCGTTTGAAAGCTATAGATGTTTTTCAATTAGCTTATCAATTAGGACTTTAGTCATATTTCAAATAGAAAATGCATAATAAGTATTTATTAAATTCAAATTAAATCATAATTTATACTAGTTGAAAGTTGAGAATCTCCTTTAAAATCACTTTTTGTTTCATTAATTTTGGGTAAAAGAAAGTCATTAGCCACATACCCATCATATCACCACTTTTTGGCCCATCATGATCCTACACATTCCCACCCTCTCAAAATGACAACAAAACATGCAATGGGCGATGAAACAAGGCAAAAATTTAGACACCACATTGCTCATCGCTAGTTCCAAGAAAAATTTCACGTAGCAACTCGTGATAGGAAGAGAGATAGTGAGGGACAAGCTTGGATAATACTGGGCTTGACAATAGCTAAGGCATTGGGGTCAGTTGAACAATGATAGCAATGGACATGAGAGGGCACTTAAGTGGTGAGTAAACTAGTTCAGTCTGTCAACGTGAGAATATAACTAGAGGAAAATCAAAGGTAATGAAGCACATAAAACTCTTAAACCCAAAACCCTAATTCCAACGATAACAATGACTAGTGACATGATCGTGAAGTGAATGGAACCATGAAAAAAAATTATGTGTTCCACCAGACTTGATGCTTTGTACTTGAATAATGCTCCAAAATGCTTGATAATTAGCTCTCTAATGCTATTGTAAACTCTTGAATGCTCTTTGTGAACTCAAATTTGCTATAAGGATGCTTATTCAACTTGCTAGGTGGAAAATGAGTGAAATAACCTTGTTTTTATACTTGTTTATGCTAATTTTTTTGAAATTACAATACTACAACCCGACATTAGATCTAGGAGAATACAATCCTAGCAAGAATTTAAATTTAATTAGGTTTAAGCCACACAAGACTCATATGATAGAAGTGGTGTATGAGTCAAATTAGGCTGGGCTTTTTGACACATTTTTCAAGAAATGATTGGATTAATGTGAAATCCAGATCACTAAATCCATGCCACACAATCCAAAACCATTAATTTTTTATTGATCATTTGATATATGTCAGGATTATCATCAGAAAGATGCATTAATTAAGGATTATGGATGCAAAATAAAGCCAATTAATTACTAAAACTCTAGATTAGTGTGAATGTGTAAGAAAACACTTTACAACACCCTAAATAAGGCACAATTAGTTTAAATATGTTCACAAGGGCCCAAACAAGTGTAAAAATGTAATAGACAAAAACAATTGACACTACAAGATTTATGGAAAATTCTTACCCATCCAAATTTATGGAAATCTTATGTGCAATTGGAACTTGTGAATAAGCTTAAGTGAACTAAAATTTTAAATTTTAATTAACCAGTTCAAATGAATAGTTCTAACGAGAATCAGTATGATGTAATAATGACATTAGTAGCATGATGACATCAAAATAATGTAAGAATGAAATCAATAGGAATGAGGTTCACTTGCCAAAGGATGATTTAATCATGATGTAATGATGACATCACCATGTACATATTGCTAGAATTCTCTTGTTTACCGGATTGTTACAAATTGTGGACTTCTACTTGCCAATTGAATATTTAAACTTTTATTATTGAACTAGACATTTGTGAAGCTTCTACTTGCTACTACATTTGTGAATCTTCTTCCTACTACTAAATTTATATTTCTATAACAATTTCTAAGTTACCATAACTTCCATAATTTGAATCGGTTCAACTTCCTAGGTAGCCAAATAATAAAAGGAGATTGATACACACATTATGGGAGATTTTGGGAAGAAATTTTAAAGGAATATTTTTTTAAAGATAAAATTATAATATAGAAGAAGAAAAAATTCCTTGATCATGTAGCCTCAAATCCATGTTGAATCTCTAGAAGAAGGCCATAAGAGACTGAATTTGTATTGTATAGAAAGAGAGATGTATTATATATATTGAATCAGCTTTTCAACTAAAATTATAATAGTGATTTGCACTCTCCCATTATTAATTTAGAGAAAATTGCACCAAGAAAAGAGGCCAAAATCTTAATCTGGAGCATGATTAGGCTACACATACCAACAATTTCTACTATGCTTCACTATTTGATTCTATTATCACCATATACAAACTTATGCTCTTCCTATTTCTTGATGATTGTATGGTCCATAGCTTATTTCCATATGCTTACTTGTAACTTCACCTTATATGTTTGTTACACATTTTTATGCTTACCATGATGCTTTTTTTATATTACTCATGTTTTTCCAATCTTATCATTTTTACACTTATGAAAATTTGCATACTATCATGCTTATATTCTCTTTGTTGACCATTGATTACTTGCCTTGTTCCTATATTTCTATACTAAGCTTCTAGAGTTATAGCCTAATTCTACACAACATATCACACTCCTTGAATTATAAATTGATCATAGATATATATCTCACTCCTAGAGTTACATAGTGAGATTACACTAATATATAACTTCTAGAGTCACTTATTCATCCTATCTTGCTATATAAAATTTCTAGAGCGTCTTCTTTACACCATCTATACTCCTCTTGGCACATCCTTTGGATGTATAGTTTGATGCCATCATGCCTTGTTTTTATAGAGGGACATGACCTTGCATTATGGGGCATCATGCTTTCCCTCACCTTGTGCACTAATCTTGCCATTTATTTAGCAATTATATATACATTGTGGGAAAGATCCCCTTCTACTTCTATACATTATTATATCTTTACATTCAAGGCATCACACCTTTCATCTTGCTTACCATTGATGTAGTTTTATATCAAGAACACTATATTTTTTGGTCCTTGGCATCACCTACTTGTGTTAATCATACCATGTTATTTCTTAATAAGTATTTAATATAAAAAATATTGATAAATATATCATTAAGTTTTAGGGGCAAAGGGGGTAATTATATTGGTGTTTCTACTTAAGTATTGTGGGTGAGGTTGTGGAAGAGGTTGAGATTAGGATCTATGGAATAGGAAGTGCAAGAAAATATTTTAAAAATGTAAATTATATTTACTTATAACTTTCATGAAACTACAAAGAAAAAATGATTATAATAAAAAATATAATATTTTCAAACTCTATTGTAATATTTAAAAATTATTTACATTAAACTTCTAAAAGACTTTCATATACATTTAAAAAATATAATATTGATATAAAAATACACACATTACATAATTTCTAATAAATAAAATAATAATATTAAAGAATATACTTATAATATAAATAACCAATTGACAATATTTCTTATTAATCACAACCACAAATTATTAAATATTTTATATTTTCACAAACGAAATATAGAAAAAAATAATTGGATGACAAACGGATCATAATACTATCCTGTCTTTTGAATTGGCAGTGTTAAAAATTATGATAATATACATCTCATTCTCCTCCAAAAATGTTGCTGTCTTTGATCTCTTGTATGAAAGTTGCTTGGTATCTTCCTGCTAATGCTTTCTATGACAGGACAGTTGTTCTCTCTTCACACTGTCACACTATCACACTGTCCCTAGGTTGAGAGAAACGTTGCACGGCACACAAGTCTAGTCAATTTTAACGTGTACGGAAAACTCAGTGGTTGTAGTGAAGTACAGTGAGAGGGCATTACAATACAAATGCTTTTTTGGCCTGGGCATCAAAATATATTATCTAATTCGCACCGTGTCTTTGAACGTTCCGCGACTCCTAAGCAATTGTTAATCTAACATAATTCTACTACAAATAAAGATTGCGACTTTCTTCACTCCTTTCAGCTTCCATCAAAGTTGTTTCATCACTTTCTGTGATCTTATGCATTAAAGTTGTTTGGTATCTTCCTAGTATTGCTTTGTAAGACCTTTTCTTTCTTTCTATTATTTTTAATATTGCAGAACAGCTGTTCTCTCGTCACGCTGTCACAAGGTTGAGAGATACGTTGCACGGCACAATACAGGGCATTACAATACAAATACTTTTTGTCGTGGGCATCACAATATTCATGAAAGGTGTTTCTGTCTCTTTCAGTGTTCTTTTTCCTTTCTTCCTTTAATACTGCATAACAGCTGTTTTCTATTCACACTACTTAATGTCCAGATCATTGATGGCAATTTTGAGAATGGCTGCCTACCCATTTTTATTGATGAGCATTCAGTTATTTGGAAACGAAAACTACCAATAAGTCCCATCTATTTTAATCACAGTGAAGTTGTAATATGTTTTCAGCCATTCAGAGTAATGGCTGCCTATCCAATAAAAATAAGCATTAGTTTACTTGAAAGTGAAAACCTCCGAATAAGTCCCATTTATTTTAATCACAGTGAAGTTGTAATATGTTTTTAGTTCAGAGTAATGGCTGCCTACCCAAAAAAAAATGAGCATTAGTTTGCTTGGAAGTGAAAACCTAAGAATAAGTCCCATTTATTTTAATCACAGTAAAGTTATAATCTGTTTTTAGTTCAGAGTAATTGTTGATATATTTATATTGTTATAGATTAGTGTATTTTTATGTTAGGTTTGTTTATATCTTGTTATTTGAAATACGTATGTTTATTTATCTAATTTTGATCATTAATTTAACATTGTAGAAGGGATTTTATCGTCTTTAAATATATCTCATATATTTTTCTGACTTTTAATTCATACAAATAGAATTATTACTAAAAAATTATTTTGGAAGCATTTTAATCACTAACAACTAATATTTTCATGTCTTGTACAATTGAGTTGTTGAATCATAAGTCATTTTTACATAATGTATTTGTAACTGCATGGATAAAATTATCAAGAGAGCTTGTCCTTTGTTTTTCCCTTGATGGAGTGAAAATTAATTATAAAGTTATATTTTTTTTAGTTTTCACTTTTATTTTAATGATATCTATTGAATGATTAAATGACTTTTTAATAGTTGGTATAATTTTTTCAAAATTTATATGTTAGATAATATTTTTTTAATTATGAAAAGTGATAAAACAAGACAAATCAATAGTAATGAAAGTGGTAAAATATGATGATAAAATAAAATAGTAAATGGAAAATTTTAAAGTTGTAAAATTATTTAAATTTTAAATGAAAAAAAATCACCATCTAAACTAATGCAAGTTAAAAATAATCAAATTATATATTTAACATTTTTGTAATTAAATTTAATTTGTTTAAATATTCATAATATATTAATTATTTATTATTATTGTTTTAAATTCACAATACATTTAGATATAATTATAAGTAGTAAGCAATAAGCTGATTAGCTAATAATATAATTTTTTAAGTATTCAAGAAATTTATTATGTTATTTAAATTTTTTAACATAGTTTAATTTATATATTTTTTGTCAATTTTAAAGAAATTTCATTATAAGTATTATATTAATGATTTTATTAATATATTATACATTATTATTTTCTATAAAAATGGTCACATCTGATATTGATGATGAGCTAACATTTGTACACCATACTATTTAGACTACTACATAGATCCAACATTGTTATATCTTATATGGTTACATTGTTACATTTTTCCCTTATATGACTGTTTCTTACATTATGATCTTGCATTGTTGTATATTATGGCTACATAATCTCATATTACTATATCCATGACTTCATGATCTTGTTGTTTTTTATTGCTTCTTAGATTACACATGTATTAATCTTGCATTGAATGTTTGTCATTGATCCTTATGTATGCTTACATTGGGGCACCATTTTTTTCTCTCATGTATCTATTGGATTTTCATTGTCATATCTTATGTGTGATCTTATTTACATCAAGGTTCTATCAATATATTGATCCTAACATTTATTATGACCAAATTTTCATATCATATATTTTGGTCTTATTTATCTTAAACATATATTTTATAAAATATTGATCTCAACCATACAAGTTATACTTCCTTGATGATATATTTTTTCAAAGTCTATCTTATTGATTCTACTTTGAGGGGCATTATGATTTTCTCCTTATCACATAGATATTTCCTTAAATGATTTATATATTTATAACACATATATTTTCATCATACTTGCTAGATTTGAATATTTTCTCCACTATCGAGGCCTTTTACCATGTACCTTAATTGTCCAATTTATTTCACATGTCCCATCGATCCTATGAATCATATTTCATCATATCTATTCTAATGCTTTAATTTATATTATTAGGTCCCATTTAAGTTTTGGGTGTCATTGATCCTACTTATTATTTTAATCATACCATTTGTGTGCTCATATTCAGGGATACCATAGGTAAGTGCATGTAAACGGAAAACTTTCATTAGTGGCTAGCCTTGAGATTTTTAGTAAAATGTATTTGCATTATGCAAAAAATAATGTATATGTTTTCATAGCCATTATTGTCTATCTAGTGTTGCATCACCATTCTTTTTCCCATGCTAGGGATGCTAATCTATCTTTGACTCTATCTCCAATCCATTGTTATATTTCTGATGTATTTTTCTTAGCTATCGTTGCTATATTTTATAGCGTGGATGATTTTATATACTTTCATGATGATCATTTGTTATTAATTTATCGTATTATTAAAAATATCTCATGATACATTCTATTATCAATCTATTATTATATTCTCATGCTTATTGTTATATATCTAATAAGATCTTCCTTTAGTGAATTACACCCAATGGGTTAATTAGTTTAATACAGGCATACATTATCATTATGATAAATGTTCTAATTTTTTTATTCGATTTATGTTGCAAGTCAAAATATACTTATGGAAATTTTTGTCACTTTTGTCATGATTAAATGTCAAAATTCTATCATAGGTACACCACTATACACCATCAGTAAAAATTCATGGTTGGATGTCAAATGCCTTGGATGATAAGGTTTAAATATTTCTAGGGCACATAACTGGTTACACAAGAGCTTTGTCAAATGCTCTGCCTTTCTTAGAAGATGAATTTTTGATCTCGCAGTTTGGAGAATAGTTCAACATAGTTGAAAGGTATGCATACTCCATGTATCCATGTGTAGTGTTGAAAAAAGGATCCTTTGACATTTTTCGCACTTGTTTGGGTCCTCCTTGTGTATTTTGGCTTAATTTTTCCTTGATTTACTATTGTAATATGGATAACACATTCACATTAGGTCTTGGTCCCTTGTGAACTAATGTAATTTTAATGGTTTCTTGCTAAAGTGTTGTGAAGTGTCATAACACACTTTCACACTTTTCTAGGGTTTCATCAATTAACAAAGCATAATAAACATAATTTTAATCATAATTAATCTTAACCTTGCCTTATTTGGAGTGTTCTAAAGTTTTGTAAGACACTATCACATTCCTCTAGGATTTTCATTAATAATTGGGTTTTCTTATGATTTAATTGGCCCTATTTTGCATCCACAAGCCTCATTTATTGCATATTTTCAAGGATAATCATGACACCAATCAGTAACCAATCATAATTTATGTGTTTCTAGCTTGTGTGGCCCATATTTAGTGATTTGGGACACTTCATGACAAAACAGGACTGATCCCCTAGTTGTGGCAAATGAGTCCCACCTAGATTTCTGAGTCCCAAACCTATTCTTAAACCTTTCTAAGAAATTTTTTATTTTTGGTCCCATACATTATACCTGATGGGATTCATTCACCATTTGTGTTGAATGATTCCTGTGTGACCAAAATTTAAATTTAAATCAAATTTCTAGCGGGATTTTATTCTCCTAGATTTGATGTTGGCTTGTAGTGTTGTAATTTCAGGAATTCTTGCATAATTAAGTATAAATACATGGCTCTTTTACTCATTTTCACCTTAGAATTTTGTGAGAAAATTCTTAATAGCAAGTTGAATTCACAAGAGCATTCAAGTCTCTTCAAGATCATTCAAGGGAAAAATTCTTCACCAATTGTTGCAACAATTCAAGGTCCATCATCATGGCAAGGTTTTAATTGCATCATTTCATGTTCATGCTTCATTATCTTATTTCATCATTTTGGTATAATTACCTAAAAGGGGTTTGACCAAGGAAAACCCCCATTCCTTAACAATAAATATTTTTCCCCCTCTTTAATGTGTGATTGTAGGTTTGTAGATTGAAGAAAGGTGGATTTGAAGCCTTCAAAAGCACTAAAATGACAAAGTTGCAAATGTTGTCAAAGTTGTCAAGACTCACAGAAACTCATATCTAGGGAATAATATCCATCCAATTTGCATGAAATCAGTGGGAAAGTGCTTATTTTATCCATCATTAGAGGCTTGCAAAGTTTCACTTCAAGATTCTACTCCTTGGACACTTTGCAAAAAAATGGGACTCATCCCTCAGTTGTTGTGAATGAGTCCCACTATATGAGTTTTTCAAAGATCTTTGCAGATTTGGATACCCATTTGGTTGAAACTTCATCCTATGCAAAGACCTCGATTTGGGACTAATTCACCCAGAATGGAAAATGAATCCCACCAAGCTTATTAGCATTTTCAAGATTTCAGAGCTCAATTCCATCTCTTGCAAGTTTCCAAGTGCTCACTTATAGTTTTACATCTTTCTATTTTAATTCTTCTTGCATTTTCAAGTCGTTTAGCTCAATTTTGCATATGACATTGTGTTTTCCAACAAATTGTCTTTTCCAAGTTTACACTTGGTGGTGAATCCCTCATTATATATTATTCAATCCCTAGAACCTTCCCTTTACAAGATTTCAATCTCCTTTGCATTGAAATTTCAAGGGTTTGTTCTTGAGTGAAAGATTGGAAAATTGATCTCTCTCCTTTTAGGTCCAAAACCCTAGAAGACAAAGAAAGCCCCCCTCCCCCAAAATTTTCTTCAATTCACCATGCATAAGTTCTACTACAAAGTGTTCTAGAGTTGTCAAAGTATGAAACTATTAAGTTCTAGTGAATTTATATGATAAGGAGTGAAATGTTTATCTCCACATCTTACCACATCACATTTCTCTATCTTGTGGTTTTGAAGCCACGTTTATGAAGATGGTATGTTTGCTCAATCTAAGGTTTAGATGTTTTTCTTCACCATTGGTAGTTTTGTAGATGATATTATGTTGTTTATGTTCTTGCAACCTGGTATGTTGTTTTGTTGGTGTCGAATCAATCCATGTTAGCATATATTGAATCAAGAATATGTACAAAGGATTTGCAATGCATGGTGGTAGCTCCTTGGGCTCTCTAGTTGCTCCACAAGATAGTATGTGATCTTTTCCTATTTAGTAGTATGTTTGAAATCAATGTTTTAAGTATATCTATTTGTTGAAATAATAAAGTAGTATGTGAAGTTCTTCCTTGTCCCTTTGGTAATTCCTTGGTCTAGAGTTGATGTTTTGACAGTATGCTTTCTTTCCAAGCTGATTTTTCATGTTGGATTGATTGCGACAAGTGTTTAAATGTCTGTGCCAATTTTGAAGATGAATTTCAAAAAGGATAGGTCTTAAATATCTCTCAATCTTGGATCACATAATATTTCTTTATATAACAAATGTGTTTGTAACTAACTTCATTGTAAATATTATATATCTTATATTTCATATTTGTAGCTAACCTGGAGAATATTATTAAATGATGTAGATGGTAGAAATAGAAGATTAAAGTTTTTAAGAAGGTGTGCAAGTGTGTTATGATAATTTTGAGTAGATAATATGCGAATACATCTCCACATAATATTTTTGGATCATGAAATGTGTCAAAGATTAGTTTTGACATATCAACAGTGAATGTGAAGAATACAAAGAACAATATGAGCCTATAATGAGAAATTTTGCTAAACACAGTGAGCTGGTGGTAAGTGATATATTGACATAATCCAATTTTATGTTGAGGTAGTGAACCTTTGTTGTGAAAGTTGTATTGAGCATGGAGTAGTGTACTTCCTTTGGTTAAAGATCATAAATATTAGTTGTAAAAGTTATTATATTTGTGAGGCTAGTTTTGGATAGTAGATCCAAGTAGCTTGGTCACCGTGGTTTTTCCCTTGTAGGGTTTTCTATGTAAATCTAGTGTCATGGGTGTGTGCATTTGTGTTCTTTTATTTGTTATAGCTTAAATGGTTAATTATTCATGAATGAAAGAATTTGATTAAGTACCGATTCACCCCCACTCTCAATATTGTTGTGTTCAACACTAATGGCATTAGATATGGATATTGAGAGCGTAAATAATACCTATGGCTATGTTGTCTACTTTGTAGAAAAAATCCATAAGGCCTTGACCTCAATCAAGAAATATGGTAGCATAATGCATTTTAAATGGTATTCTCACATGTTGCATCATTTTGTGCGATGGGGTACATATCTGGTCCCCACAAATGCAAATTAGGCCTTTGGATGAGAAGGAAAGGGTTTTATTAGTCCAAGAATGGACTTATATGTGGGATAAGGACTATGAGAAGTCCAACTATTCATTTTTTGAAGATTTTTTGTGAAAATAGTTCTTAGGAACTTTGGTCAACCTATGGATTAGAGGTTCCATGAGGAGGTAAGGATGTTTCTAAGACCAATGGACCTTGTCCTAGAAAAAGAGATCAATCACAATTGGGGTAATTGGTTTTTCTACACTGATGTTATTGTGATCAGAGTATATGGGTCCCTATTTTAACCTCATGCAGTTCTTAAGAATATACCAGATGATGAGATCCATTCACATTCCATTTTATGCCATATTTTATCCTTTTCCATATGAATTCATACCCATTCTCATATTCCATTTTCATATCATACCATAACATCTTAACACTTTTATGTTGTATATGATTAAATATACATACGTGGTATTTAATATAGTTTTAGGATAAAATATGGAAATTAATTATTAGATTGTTTTTACTAATAAGCATTGTTATTTTAGCTTGAAAAATAATTTTCAACATTCCATCAGAGGAGGAAAGAAGCAATTTCCAAAAAATATAACTCTTGAACATTCTAGTCACAAGCCAGAAGTAAATCAACACATTAATTCTTTATGACATTTAGTTGCAAGGATAAAACAAAAAAATTGAAGTTGTTATAATTGTATACCCCTATATTGGTGGAAAATCATAAACCATAAACTATGTAATAAAAGGCATCGAATGAAAATAGTACACAACCTTCATAATATACTATTTTGGCATGCTAAGGAATTAGAGGCCAAGATAAAATGGTGGAGTAAAATAGTAAATAGTCTAAAAAAATTTGCACAACAATTCATTATATAAGGAGAGTTGGGAATGAGAAGGAATCATGTAAATGTAATAAGTTTTGGAAGGCATAAAAACTCTCCTTTGATCAAGCAAAATTAAAAGAGCACTTTCTCTTTCATCACTTGGCAAATAGAGTCAAGGCCCACTTCTTGGAAGGCTTAGTGATCTAAGTTGTTACTTTTAGCAGTATGTTCATTTAATTTTTATTGAGTTATTTTAATTTCACTTTACTCCCTAGCAATTTTTACTATTTATTGCTTACGATTTAGATATGAATCATGAATTGTGATGCTAAGTTATCTTTGTTAATATCGCACTATGATTTTAGATCAAAATATTTTAAGTTGTGAATTTATTATAGGCTATTATTGTTCTTGTTGCTCTATTCCTATAGTAGCTTGAATAGTTCTTGTAGCAAACTATTGCATTAGGATTTTACAAAAGTTTTCATCACAGAGTTCCTGTAGAATTTTTAAGTGTGCATGTTATTGGTTACATTTCACCCCCACTCACTTTAGCACTTGCATGCCCTGTGCATATAGCCACAACACCTTTCACAAGTTTATGCCCCTTGATTGACACTTATACCAAATTGAACTTAGTTATTAATATAAAAAAAATCTCATTATCTACCCATTTTTGGTCTATCACTAGATTGAATTAACTTTTTGGAAATAATATGGCAATTAAATTAGTTTGAAAAGACTCATTTCAGAAATAATAAAAAACATGCCATCCTCCCTTCTATATTTGTATTTTCATATTTTCAAGTTACATCAAGTGAGTGTTTTGAATTGTTGTTAGGAAATTTGTTTCCTTAAATGATGAGGGCAGACAAGATTGGGAATTTTCATCCTAATCATTTCATACACGATCATAGAATTATCTTGGAATTGGTACCACTCTTGCATGAATATGATAGTATTGACGACCTGATCAGGTTATTGAAAAATAGAGGAAGCAAGTTGATCCATCATTTAAGGGATCATATAATCATATTAGGGATCCCATAGTTAGAATAATTATAATGCTAGATAATGCCAAAAATCAACTTTCAAATGTGTCTGCTCCAACATCAAGCACCCATAGTCTTTCAACTTCTTAGGGGGTTATACCACAAAGTCCACAAAAGTAACCTTCTTGTAGAAAATAAAACCAACTACATGGCCTCTAGTGGATAACCCTATTATCCCTAATAAATTTTTTGATGATGAATACATTGCACATGTGATGCATACTCCATCTTGGGTTATAATATAGAGACCTATTGATGATATGTTACTTATAAATTTTCAAATAGGTGGTCAAATTGTGGATGATATCAAAGCTCAAGATTGTACTAAATTCATGCAAGATGAAAAATTCATAACCACCAAATAATTTAAGGACTTTGTTCTCAAAAATAAAGGAGAGGAACTATAGTAGAAAGTAAAAGATAAGAGCCCCACAAGGAAAAGAAACCAAAGATAATTATAGATTTTTGTACAAATTTAACTGAAGAAATGGAGTCGATGATTCCTTGGAGGGGAAGAGAGTTGGTGAGAGTGTGAGATGTCTTTCTTACCAAGATAGGACATATGATATTCAATTGCATTTGATACTATAAGAAGGCAAGGAGATGACAGTTTTAAATTCAGAGGAACAAGTTGATGTGCTTTATTTTGGGTCAAGATTCAATCCAAGGCATGAGACCTTGGCTATATGGCCAATCTTCCCAAAGAAAAACAAACCCCAACTGAAAAATGATCCCAATGAGATCATTGAAAAATACATAGTTAAAAGACTAGGGGACACAAATTCCATCTAAGAAACCTTGCTCATAGTAAACTCAACCATATTCATTGAAGATATAGTGAAGACATTACAAGGAGACTTGGATAAGGAAAATGTCATAAATCTAAAATTGGAAGAATAGTTGAATGGGGATACAAGATTATTGCCTCCTCTGTAGCTAGTTATTGATACCAAAGAATCACAAGAAAATGAAAGGTTAACCATAGACATTAATAGCTTAACAAATAATCTCAATAAGAGTAGGGATGAAGCTAGAGTGGAAAAGAAAGGAGCAACAAAGAAGATGTCTTACCTAATTAATATTATTTTGGGGCATGAGTTGTGAAACACTTTGAGACTACTAGATAAATTTTGGGATAGATATAGTATTTTGAGAGATGCATTTACTTATCATACTTAATCAAGAATTAGGTTAAAATTATTTTGGATTAGTTGGGCCTCTGGAGTTACATTATTGAATATTATTGCAAAGAGATCTAATTTTGATTGTAGTATGATATATGATATTATTTATAGATCAGATTCTTTGGATGACATTATTAGTCATAGTATTAGGTATAAGACCTATATAAGAAGGGAGTTGTATACTTTTGAAGGTATTGAGGAGTTACATGTGCCTCCTATTTTGGATGTAAATGGAGAAATAAATTCTTACAAGGACTGGACACGTTTTGCTAATATTCTCACTCCTATGTATAGTAATATAAATAAAGATGGTGAAATTGATGTAGAACAACTAAATATTAATATGGATTTTATCTCAAAGATGAGTGAATCATGATGGGATTATCTAACATGGTCCAAGCTCTGATAGGGGATGACTACAAGGCTCATATGGTTAGAGTTAACCAATTTGTCCCCCTGACAGGTGATATGTCATCAAGGAAAGATGAAGATAAAGAAAAGGATGGTACAAAAATTTGAGTTGTGTTTCAATATATCATCACCAACTAGAATGAATACAAAATTTATTACTCATAAGCAATATCAGAAATGTCCTATCAAATTTTAAAAAAAACACTGCGACAATCAAATCCATCTATTAATATAAATTCTACGAAAGATCTTCATTTACCTTTTTAGTGGTTACTCCTTTTGTATAAATGTATTTTTTCGTCTTGCAAAGGTGTCATAACTTTAATTTTCTCTTTGTTGAATTAAGAAGTGGAATAAGGCTTTTTTTGTTGCTCCCTTACTCTTATAAAATAGAATTTGAAGCCTTATTTTGTATTATGATAATTAGGTGTTGAGAAAAGGTTTGTATAGAATTAAGTCTTGTGCATTTAGGTCTTTGGAAACACAAAGAGAGAATGTTGTATTTTTTCTCTACAATAGAAATAAACTCAATTTTATTTATTATATGGATATAAGTCATATTGTCAACATATTCATACTATAATACTACTAGCACCTAGAAATTTCCTTCATTTTTGGTGCTTACCTTTCCTTTGATTGATTATAAAATCATGTTTTTGAGCCCTATGGCAACTAGCTAGCCCTAAACTTCTAGAATTAAAATCTCTCAATCCATGAGTCATCATGATATTTTTTTGGAAAAAAATTTATTCAATTCATCATGAGTGTGTAAACCTAATTTTGGGACTTTCAAACAAGTTTTGAGAAAAAATTTAAATGGCTCAATTTACGGGGTTTCTTAGGTGTTAATTTGTTCTCAAATGCCTATATCTTCATTTTTGTGGTTATTAGGGGATTTTTGAGGCCTTAACCAAAAAAAAATTATGTGCCCTGTCGAGAGGTCTAGTTTACAACGGAGGTATACAAAATTTATTTGTTGTGCACTTTTAGGAAATTGCAATAATGATAGATAAATAATTAACTCTGAAATCCTACCAATTTCATCATTTTCCCTACAAATAAATTAAAACTATCAATTTTACTATGTTATAAGTTTGAAATTATTTAAAATATTTTATATGTTTTTGTAGACACAAAAAATATATAGATTGATATCGCACACTCGATCCTGATCTACTAGCATTACTTCATCCTAAATCATCCCTCTATCTAACCATTTAATCGAATACCCTTATTTGATTAAATTCATCAATTTCCCTCTCTTAAGTAAATAAATCAATTTTATCTTGTTAAGTCATTATCCCTCATTAATTAAATAAATCATTTTATTTAATTAAGTCCTTTATCTTTGTTTTAATTAAATAACCCATTTTATTTAACTAAACATCTCAAGTTCCTCTATTAAATTAAATAAATCAAAAATTTATCTAATTTAATCTATCATCACCCCCTTTGGTTAAATAAATCAAAAATATTTAACTAAGTCTAAATCATTTTTCATCTCTTTTTGATTTATTTTAATCCCTAAATCTAAATCAAATAATCAAATCATCTAATCTCCTCTTAAATTAATCAAATCCTGATTAATCTAATCTAAATGCATGTCACATCCTCTGGCTTTTCCCACTTGCACAATAAATCAATTTATTTGATTTATTAAATCTTCTATTTCATTCAAAAAGGTATCAATGGTTGGAATATTCCCCAAATTTGAAAAATACCTCCAAAAGGGTTTGTACATCCAACAAAGCATTTAAAATCTCTTACATATCCTTTTCTTGAGCCATGTGGCATTAACTTCACCTTTCACCTCATCCTTCAAGCCATATTTTGAATTTGAATCTCCCCCCTCTTTGCACATTCTCCAAAATGTGCTCATTCCTCAACCATTCACATGATGACATGTGGCTTCTTCTCATTGGTTAAAGATTAGTCCCACATTCATCCCTTTTTCCTTTTCTCTCTTCACATTCTTCTATAAATAAGAGGCTTCATTCCTCATTTGATCATGCACAATTTGAGTAAGCTTACTATACTCAAATACATCTTCAAACTCATAGCAATCTTCATCAATTTATCAAATCCATAGCAGAAAGTGGATCACAATCTTCATCAAATCATCTTCATCACATCATTGGAGTTGGGAAAAGACCAATTTTCACATCAAATTGGCACCAAATCCCTCAAGATATTAAGAGTTTGCTTTGTTTGAGAATAGGATTTGATAATCTTTATTTTAAGTTTGTTGTGTTCATCATTTAATTCCTTTTCTCTTACATTCAAATGGATTTCTTGAGGAATCTCTATTCTAACTTGCATTTGATCTTATTAGTGTGTTCATTTGTTGTGTTATTGTAGGTATAGGATATTGGTTCACATTTTGGCGCTAGGAGGGCCTACCAGAAGATCAAATCACATTTTTTGAGAAAATTTCTTGGTTTTTTATGTTTTTGGTGTTTACAGGAAACAAAACCACTCACAATCCAGTGGGGCCATACAAAACCGCTCCAAACTTCAAACTATACCATTGGACACAAAGTGCACCGCTCCAAACTTCAAATTGCACCGCTAGACACAAACTGCACCGTTGCAAACTCCAAACTGGGCCACTGAGCTTCCAAACTGTGCCGCCATCATAGACAGAACTGCTGGACTTTCTTGCTTTTTCATTCAAACTTAAAATGGTCGTATCTTGGTCATTTTCAAAGCTTTTTTTTTTGAAATGGGGTAGAATTTCATAATCTATCCAATGGTGTAGGTTTTTTGTAACTTTGATAAAGTTAAAATTTTCAAATTCTCACCTAATGTCAAATCACAACGAAACTTAGTCTAACTTTTAGGGGTTTTATGCTTAATCATTTATCTAACCCTCATATCTTCTTGTTTCTTGATTTCATCTAACATTTGGAACTTTTATTTCAAGTTTTAAAGGATCATGGAGCATGGAAGTCAAAGAAAAATCATTATCACATGATTGTAACAGGTGTTTTTAAATACTTTGGAAGCAATTATAATCCCTTCTTTTAAGGATTTGTCATTTTTCAAGCTTTAGGACTTACTAATTTTCAATTTGGGTTTAAAAAGAACAAAATAAAGGGCTTAAAACGAACCTTAAGTAACTTACTAGATTTTTTTTAAAGGTTAACAATTGAACAAAAACAACTTTCATCTTTCCTTTTTGGTGCTCTAAAAAGAATCAAAATCATTGCTTTGAGGGGTTAAAATGAACAAGTATTTATTCTTTTTGTAATCACTTACCCAAAATAATATCATCTAAAAGACCTATGCGCTTCTCTCATGCCTCACGACAATCTTGAGAATAAAAAGGCATTTGGTGATATTAGGTTGTGTAAGTAATTGCATTCACACTTCATTTTGGGATTAAAATTGAAAAAATCTTTGCGAGTGTGAGTGGAACATATTGTGTGTGTTCTCCCTTTTTTTCTAAATGAAGGTTGATCGAACTACGAATATGTTTGGTTGATTTTGTTTATCTTAGAGGGTCTTCCTTGGGGAAAAAGTAGTCAACTAGGGGAACGACTCAACTAGTAACACTCTAAAGCCAAGAGTATTTCTAGCCGGGATATAAAAGTGGGTATTGGAACAAAGGCTAGTATCACACAGTTGGCTCTGATGAGAAGGGAAAAAATGGTCTCTCAACTCGATGGGTCAAATCCTACGAACGAAAAGTCTAAATTAATACCCTCATTTAGAAAAGGCCAAAATCCTTGATCTACTTGTTGGTGCAAGAATGGTCGTTCTAAAGCTGTCCCACATTTTTACGACTCTTAGTAGAAATGAAAAGCATGCCATGGGAGTTTCATGGGTGTTGATGCTTGGTCGCCCCATATAAATGAGTGTCATGGATGGGAGCTAGTGGGGTCAAGCATCTAATCATTCACTAACAATAGGCATAGCTGGACTTGTCCAAGTGGGAACTCAACAAAGTAAAGTCTTGCATATCCATAGGGTTGTGCATGTTCTTGGTATCAAAACACTTGCTTGTTTGAAAACATTGGGAAACACATTCAATAGGAAAATCAAAATTTCAAACCCCTTAGTTAGAGAAAATACCTTTGAAAAAACCCAAGAACTATTGCTTACCATGGGGATTATGTCCTTAGAGGTTTCTAAGTAATTGGGTTTACATCTTAATTTGCTTCTACCAAGGTAAATGTTAGGTAACCATTGCCTTGATTTCCTTTAATTTCACATAGCACTTTGTGGGATGAAAATAAGTTAGGACATTGGACTTTTAATTTGAAAATCTAATCAAGAAAGTGTTTGTGGTAAAAGAAATTCACTAATCAAGTTGAAATCAATTGAACCACACACATGTACTTGTGTATCTTTTGTCTTATGGTCTTTTGAGAAAACATTGATCTTTTGGTTTGTAAGGGAAAAGCATTTTCTTCAAAACCTTGGCCTTATAAACAAGTCCTTCTTAGGTTCATTTAGGATCAAAATCAAACACTTCATCCATTTCAAGCATTTATCATCCCATCCCACAAGCAACTTTAGAACTTTGGTAACATCATTATCTAGACTTGGGTACATCCTTAAACCAAATCAAAATCACCTTGTTTAATTAGGAGTATGGGAATGCATCCTTTCTCATACCTCTAGTTAAATCAGCACACCTGCGAACAAGTTTATCCTAAAGATCACATCCAACATCTTAGGGTTTACAAGTTCATTATCCAATCAAAACCAATCAAAATCAAATCCTAAATTCTAGCATTGATCCAAAGTTCCTAAAAAATCAACAACCATATATCATTCACCCCTTTCATCCTTCATCTCATTATTGGTCTTGTTACCTAATTTTTTGCTTTCAGCTGAAATCAGATAACTTAACGTTTTCTCTTTTCAGGTTGTTTAAACATTTAAAAGACAAATCATTAAACTGCTAGTTTCAATATGCATGAAAGAGTGATTGTCATGAATCATATTACATTTTTCCATTTCAATGGTGCATTACAACAAACGAGAAAGAGAATTATGTATTCAAATGTAATTTCTTTTATTGATAATCTTGAAATGTACATGTCCCTCACAAGCTAAGGGACAAACTCTCTTATTCAATAAACATATGAAGCAAATTATACATGAATAAGTAAAAGAAAGAGAGAATGTGCATGCAAGAATGGAACCAGTCATTGCCTGTGAATAACGGGTTACAAGTTGCCTTGCTGCTGCCCCAAACCACTTGTGTCCCTCCCAGCTCCGTAGCACTTCTCACCCTATATCTGAAGAAAAAATGGTGTTAGAGAGAGGCTTTAAGAAATGAATGATTCAATCCTTGCATACACACCTACCTATGCATGTATAAATTGATCCATAAGTGCAGTAAACGAAAACATCCAACATATGCATTTATTTTTTAACTGTTTGCTTCATGTGCAGATTTAGGACAAGTCTGGTTACTTTCATTATCAGATCAAATACAACATGTGGGGTAAATGTGGCTCCCACAAGGGTAGAGCTCAACGTTATTGGAAAGAAAAGGAAATTGAGCAACTTGATCAAAGATTTATCTCTTATCAATGCATTAAGTCAATAGGGAATCATACAGTTGATCAACTTTCATTATCAAATTCAAAAGATGCATCAAGTGATTTTGAAGATGCATCAAGTTCAATTATGCATTTATCAAATAATGAGGAAGCATTTCAAGTTGTTGTCAAGCCCCTCTCACCACAACCCTATTGGGCAGTTGCTCATCACCTAGGAAGGTGAGCTGTTAGGTCACCCACATACGTGACAGGTGGTTGTCCAATAAGGTTAGAATGAGGAGACCGTGTGTTTGTTATACATAGCATAGAAAATAACAATAGCTGAATTAGTGTCATGGTGCAAGTGAATCATACACAACAGTATTCATTAGGGATGCCACAGATGATCAAAAGAAAGGACAGTCACCATTTAAGCAATCTACAAAGGATCATGATTCTATTTGACAAGGGTCAAGGATCAGACAAGAGCTAAGAAGGAGACCATGCCTGTAGATATCAATGAGCAAGCATAATGGGACAGCCACACTTCATAGAGAGCTCAATCCTAAAGAGCAGTCAACAGAGAATATCAATGACAGACCTCAAATTCTAGCATATGAAGATGCTTGAAACAATCTAAGTTAAATCTCTTAGTTAGATCAAGAATGGAGGAAGTGTTACAAGGACAACATTGATCTTATGAAACAGTATCAAAATCCAGTGATGCAGTCCTGTATAGGCCTAAATTGATTAGCCCTTAGAAAGATAAAAGGCAATGTCATCATCATATGACATGATGGAGTGTTAATTTATGAGTTTTGAGGCACAAAACACAGTCCAATCAAAGTGTGAATTAGCATTATAGGACTGTCTAATCAAATGAATTGAAGTCATGATAGTCTGGAGTAGCCTTGGTATGACTGTCTAGACTGATGAACATGAGAAAGGGAGATAGCTTCAACATTACAACAGTCCCAACATCAAAGTCTGACGCAAGATCACGAACTTGTGACAAGGATGAGATCATCCAATGAAGGAAATATGGTCTTTCTTATAGGGGATTTGAAGGAACAGATCATAAAGCACATTCATAGGGACCACCAAATTCATGTTTTCAAGAAGGATTCAAAGGGGGTTGTTCATTATTTTCATAAAGGTTGAATGGGTGCATTGACAAGTCAATTGAAGAGATAGGACCCAAGCCATGGTCCATAGTGGTCGAGAGTACAAGAACAACATGGTGAATTTAAATAGTATCTACATTTCTTGCTCCATGATCTAAGGGTCTGTTTTGTTACTTTTACCTTTTCCACCTTTTTGAGGAATGTAGTAGCATATATGCGGTTTTCCCCCTAGATCACTAAGGTATGGGATGCACAACAATGAAAAGTTCAATCAAAGCAAGATACAGTCAACATTATATCTAGGATAAGTGACAGGAAGATGGTAAAACATGCATGTATCTGAAGTAGAGTGAGAACATGGAAGCATCGGCAATGCTTTTACTTCACTTACATAAATAAATGAACAACTCTTTAGCTTAATCTTGAAATTAAGAGAGGCCAAATGCATATCAACAAACTAAAAAGGTAAATGCAGAAATTATAAATGAGAACATTCTACAGTAGTGAGGAATTTGGCTGCTCATTAAAGTCTTCTATAGCCTCTTCAAAATCATGTTCAAGAACCAAACACAGAGTATGGAGGAGGCTATGCAAAGTTTTCAAATCATTGGATATAGTCTCAAGGAAAGTCAAAGAATTTGCATGAGGTATGGTTCAACATTCAACAATATCAAGGCACTATTAAAGAAATTTAATGCAAGTCTCTCAAGGTTCCACTTCTTGAGCTCAAAAAATACCTTATTCCATACTCTATTGTAGAGGTAATTATCTCAGTTTGTTCCAGAAAAAAAGAAATATCATTCAAGTGATAGTGTATCTATAGATTAAATGAAGCTGAAACTTCAAATTAGTGCATTTTATACTGAGGCCAAGCAAATGAAGATACCATGTACCCAGATGTCTAAACAACAAAAAGGTGAAAGATTTTCTAAGCCATCTACATTTTGCAACAAATCTAAACCTTTCAAAAGAAAATATGCAAAACCCACCTAGGGGTTCAAGTTTAAGGGAACGGTGCTACAAATTCAGGAAAATACGGTGTATTTCAAAGACCCATTTGCATTCTACACAAGAAATTTGAGTTTCTTCATGAAATCAGAACAACCCTACTTTGCTTTGTCAAAATTCGCAAATACATGAAAAAATGGAGGGGAAGTGTTTTGGGTTGAAATAGAAGCACAACAATATGATAAATTACATTTTATTCCTTACTTGGTGTGACAACAAAGGCATGGCCACAGCTTTAGGGTACAATTTTTTTTCATGAAAAGTAGTTGATAAATGAAATAGAGTTTCTTTTTAGTAACAACAGTTAGGAAACAAGCTTTCACCCTTTATTCTTACAAAGAAGAAAAGCTCAAGGTCCTTAATGCTCAGATTTCAGAAAAGTGGAGTTGTCAAATTTTACCTAAAGCTTGCTCATATAATCTTCACATTTTGCAAGATTTTTTTGCACAGTAAGCTTCACACAAGCTTTTTTTGCTTTTCATGGTGTCTGTCAATGAAGAAAGCAACATAGAAAGAACAAATGAAGTTTATCAAAGTCTGTCCATGGTCACGGCTTGTGAGTTAAGAATCGACCTCTAAGTCAAAGAAATACAAGTTTTGGTCAAACAAAAGTGTTTACCTGAGATCCTGTGATGTTTTCATGATGGAGAAATGTCAAAATGACTGATAAACCCATGAGAAGATATCATTTTCCCTGTGTTCTCCAAACCCTCATGGCAGCAGAGACATTTTCTAGATTCTTCCAAGTGACAAAATGATGGATTTTTCCTCATTCTTTCAGTATTATGATTAGGGTTTGACCCTTGTCTTTGCATTTCGATGGGGTGTTTTATCTTTTCTTTTAAAATCAACACATGATAAATGTGATGGGGCCAAAATTTGTATTCCCTCCTAGGCTTTTCATTCCTTATAAACCTTCACACTTAAAAAGCTTTGTTAGGAACCTCACTATGTCATGTGTTATTTCTTAGGCATTCTATGCCTTAGGAATTTCTTCCCTCATTTGACTTATGTTGAAGTGTGATGTGATGGAGTGTGCCATGAAACCCTTAGGTGATGCTTTGTTTTTGCAAATCATGTGACTTAGAATATTCTTTCCAAGAGCCTTGGAGGTCGACCTTGTTGGCCAAGTAATATTGATACTTATTCCTTTGCAAACCATGTGACTATGACATGTGTGGGAAGAATGCAGAATATGAGTGATAAGTTGATAGTCAAAGTGCCTTTGAGCCTTTGAGATTTTTGTCATAACATTTGATGTTACATTTTATTCTATGACTGGAGATATCATTTAGGTGACTTTAAAGTCACCTTTATTGTGCCTTTTAATGCTAATGTAACATAGAGAATGGTGGGCCTCTTTTGATTTGAGCCTAATTGTAAAGTGATTTGCTAATTGATGTTTTATAAATCACTTAGCAAAATAATTATATTTAATGCTTTAAAAGACATGTGATTTCAGAAAAACACATATTGCATGAGGGGGGAATATGGTCAAGTGTTGAAATAGGACCAATGATGATTTACAAAAGTGTGAGAAGTGTGTGATGTTGTTTGGACTATTTTTAGTGGGTTTGAGGCTAGCTGGAGCTTTTTTGGTCACACTTTTGAGATGGCTATTGACTTAGCTTGGTTTTTCTTCATGTGGAGAGCATTTTAGAGACTTCTAGAAGATTCTTTTGGGGACTTCTATGTTTTATCTGACCAAGAATCTTCTAGAAGGACAGGTGTTGGGGTTTTGAGTTTTTGGTTAAGTATGTTCATTTTGGACATTTTAGGGAGTTCTTTATTTTCAGCAGGAGGATAGCTACTATCTTGGAGTTATTTTTTGGATGAAGTTGCATTGTAACTCAGATAGACTTAATACACAACAAGCACTTTGAATTGATATAGAAGAGAACTTTTACCTTCTCATTTTGTGTTTCTCATGTATGTTGTTAATGATTGATCAGCTTGTTTTGTGAAGTCTATTTTTTCCTTGCAAGCTTGTCTCATGTTATGCATCCATTTAGAAGAAGGTGTGTGTTTGCAGGTTGTAAGTTGGGTTGTTAATGGTGCTGATTAATTGTGAAATCTTTGTCTTCCTTTTAACAACATTATTTATAGACCTTCTTATGAAATATTGATGCAAACTGTATTATTAAGTGAGTTGTGTAGGTCCAACTTTGTGATATTAATTCAAATATGATGAGTTGTTAACAGGTCTAGATTGTTTGGTGTATCACTTTAGTTTCCTTTCAACAAATTAGGTTTATTTCATGCAACCCTTACCCTTACCTCATAAATTCAGTAGTTAAGTGATATCAAA
The DNA here is from genome assembly GCA_007258455.2 of Sequoia sempervirens. Taxonomy (NCBI): domain Eukaryota; kingdom Viridiplantae; phylum Streptophyta; class Pinopsida; order Cupressales; family Cupressaceae; genus Sequoia; species Sequoia sempervirens. The sequence continues at coordinate 129,510,294 of VDFB02058242.1, forward strand.
CGGGGAAGTCGGCCCACAATCTAGAGGTTTGCTTTCAGATAGGTTACCCACAACCTGAAAGCATTCCAATGTTGGTCAAAATCTGCTAAGTGCAATTGGAAAAGCTTAGCAAACAGGGTGCAGATTTGAGTCGCCAACAGGTCCTAAACACTTTAGAGGTCACTTTTGCAACAAGGTTAAAACACAAGAGGAACATGGAATATACAATTAATTCATACATCAAGAGTAAAGCAAGTCAACAAAACTATCAAAGCCTTACAATTTTAATTGATTTTCAAAACTCACATTTATACAATCCATACATGGGATCATTATCTCCTACAAACCTCAATGGTACAAAAAAATGTGAGTATACCCAATCTAAATTTTGAAACGCCTTTTCTGATGGTAGATTTAAATCCAAGTCCAAACTTACAAATCTATCAACCAAATACTCAATGCACGAGTCTTCAACAAAACATCATTATCCCACCAAATCCATGCATGCCAAATGAGAATATACCGAGTACAATTATAAAAAAACATGAGCATTTCTTATCCACACTTGGTAAACTTTTGGATAGATATGTTTGCAAATCACATGAATGTTGTTCAAAATCTATCACACCCATATGTCCCCCTCACCTTTCATAATGCTAATGACCCATCATCATCATTTCATGCAACCCCTCAAACCTCTCTCCCTACAACCTCATAAGGAGAAGGTGACCTATTTGGACCAGGGGGCATTTTTGATCAAACATCATCATTTCCCCAAGAGAGCATGCCACTCACTTTCCCACCACTCCCACCCTTTCCATTAACATATGTATCACCTCTTGGTTTGGGGCTACCTTCACTACCACCGCTCATCCAAAACATCCCCCCAATCATCAATGAAGGCATCATACCAAATCCTCCCCCCTTTCCATCGATATCGCAACAACGGATGGCAATCATCCCCATACCATAAGCAACCAAAACATTGTCTATCATCCCTCAAAACATGGTCTCTCAAGCACTAACCATATTGATTGCACCATCTGCTGCTCAAATCCCAATCATCAATATGGTAGTACCTCTTATCACCACAACAAGCACTATTCCAAAACCACCTCCACCACCACCACCACCCAAACCAAACACATCAAACCAATACAAAATTGCATTGCAAGCCACTCAATAAGCTGCTTATCAAAAGGAACTCCAAAAAAACCAAAACTGACAAGCTACAGAACTAGCTGCTCAGCAAGCTACACAAGCTACTCAAGTTTCCCAAGCCACAGTATAAGCCCAACAAGCAGAAGCCCAGGCTCAAGTGCAAGCGCAAGCTCAAGCCCAATACCAAGCCCAACAAGAAAATGTTGTTCAAATTCCAACAAAATGTTAACAAATCCATCTGTTGATCCAAGTCAACGATCACATGATCAAGACCTATCCATCAACGAACACATGGAAGATGTTTCTACCTCATCTGAAGATCAAATCAACATACATCAAGAGTCACTTTTTGATCATGATAAGAACCACTCAACAATATCTGACAATGATCTATTTCAAGGACTGTTAACATTATTTGATCCTATAATCAACAATCCATCAACCAATGATCATGTTGAAAATGTCTCTACATCACCTAATGAGTTAGAGGACATATCTCAAAAATTTATTCTAAAGCATGATCACCATCTCTCACCAAAGTTTAGCAATGGTCCTTTCCAAGACATATTGACATCCTTCAACCTCATGATTGATGATATTGAAGGAATCTTAAACTCAACACTTGATCCAAATTCACTCAAAGATCAAGAGGATATTGAGCCACTTCGTATGCCTAATGGCGATGTCCAAGAACCCTTTGTAAGAAATCTATCCTTTCAAACTGACCCATGTCAGGAACTTGATCCAAAGCATGTCGAAAGAAATTCTGAAATCATTCAAGATCAAGAATTCATATCTCCAAGATACTGTAATGATCTAATGGACACTCTCCTATCTATACATGATGATCATATCCATATCTAGCACATACTCTTCCATCTACCCATGAGATGCTTTATTGGATGGACACATAGATGATCTTCATTTAGAGTAGGATTTTGTTACATAAAAAGAGAAAATTATTGATTCCTACAGTCAAACTGAGTTGTCAACATCAGGATCAGATATATCCCAAATTCAGACTGAGGACATCATGTATGAAGATATCCAACATTATCCACTCTAGGAAACATTTTAGACAGAATAGGACATTCTGAAGTTAGCAGAGCAGCAAATGGAAATAACATCATCTGCAGTGGTCATTTTTAGAGCATGCTTAATAAACAAGACATAACAAAACAAGCAGAATCAAGGAACAAAGGTGCCACTTCCACCATACTGGGGGGAATTTTGCCTCAATAAAATGTCAACATCAGGAGCACGAAGAGTCCTTATGATGAAATTGATGCCAATACTATAACTAGCCACATCATGAATCTTCATCCACCCATCACCCCATCCATGAATTGGGACCAACATCAAAAGAAAGATTTGAATCAAAGCACAAGGAACATTATCAAAGTAGAAGAAGAAAGGAAGCATAATGGAAAAGTCAAATACACATGGATACCAAAGAATACAAAGAAAGATTATCCTTATCAAACTCCATTAGTTAAAGAAACTATGGGGAAAAATAAAAAAGGGAAAAGTATCCATCAAATATGTCCACAAAAGAAAAAGAAGGCTTCTCAAGTGACATACAAAGTATATCAAGCATTTGGTCCTAATTCTATGCACACTTCCCTATCCACCCATCATTGCTCATCTTCCCAAGTTTGGAGAGTCAAAGGTTCCAAACTATCAACCAATCCATCTCTTATCCCTAAACATACTCAATCCATGCCTCCACGCATGATATCCAATTCTCACATTGACCATGTATTGGTAGCGACTCTTCATCATAAGGATCCAGAAGGCACTCTATTGTGATGTGCGCATAGAGATAGAGTTAACTGCGGTATCAATAAAGCAGGTCATGAATCTCAAAAGTTGCATTCAAGTGCACGTATCTTAGCAAAGCAACTTCTTCAAGTAGGATATCAATGGCACATTATGACAAAAGCATCTACATCAACACCGCAAGGTGATTCAGCATGAGCTTAAAATCTTTCAGAAAAAAAATGAAAATCCAAAAAAATAAAAATAAAATGATTGAAAACAATAAATAAAAAAATCATCCTCTAGTGAAAACCACTTCGGTGGCGCTTTGGAAAAGTACCATGATGAAAACTTGGCAAACATGTGTCATGTGTAGAATTGAGCATCTACATGCGCTAGTTCAGGTGGAAGCATCTTATCCCATCCATAATAAATCCAACATTCCATCCATCTTTGCCATAATAAATCCATTCATCCATGAACCATTTATCCAATCCATTCGCATATATCTGCATCCATAGTCCAAATTATCTTGATCTTGATAAACATTGGTGCACACTTTACACTTGCTTATGGTAAACATCTTGACATGGGTCATTTTCATTGATCCTATCCTACCCAACATTATTTGAACCATGAAGCATTATCCAAATGAGCATACCTTGTTTAAAAACCTTATCTTGTCGCAAGATAATCCTTGGCATCCTTTGTGTGCTTATCATATCCATCCCTCCATACACCTATCCAAGCATCCACCCATGGCATTTCGTACATTGCTAGACACTGGGGGCAGATATTTACATCTTCCTTTGGGAATAAATCTTGATCTATATCCTCCAACTTATGTGGTGATCCAAACATTAGCAAATCAAATTGATCAATACATTTGTAAGCCAAAATCGAAATCACTAGCCCATGTCACATTTTTACGAGAATATTTCCTTATCAAGTTTTATCTTTCATCGAACATAAATCCAAGAAATCAATATCAGTTGCATCTAATTTGCACTTCAAATTTTGCATCAAATCATCTAGAATAACTTTTTTTCAAAAACCAAGCTTCAAAATCTTGATCAATTAAATCCAATCAATCCCTTATCATCTTGGGATATCCATTCTAATTCTTGTGTTGCTTAACACTATCCTTGCATTTTTGTGTATCCTCAACAATGTTATCATCATCAATCCATCAATCTAATCAATCAACCTTAGCTTGGTTTTCAAAAAAATCCCAAAACAGAGCATTGATATCATCACACATATCCAAATCGTCAAAATCATATCAAAATCCAAAAACACTCAAAAAGTTAGAAAAACAAATCAAAAACATGCAATTTGAACTACGTCGTCTCTGAGATTAAATGTAGGCAAGGCTAATCTTTGATGGGCCCTCAAGACACAAAATCTAAAAAAAATTCATAAAATCTCACAAAACCCAAAAACATTTAAAAATTTGGAAAATCAAAACATTTGCAAAATCTTCAAAAATACCAAAAACAGCCTCAAAACATTTCAAAAAGATCAAAAACATGCAAAAAAACCCAAAAAATTCATTCGTCTCATTTTTCTTTCACCCACAATAATCTCATCCATAATAAATCAATCATCACGTTCATCCTTTGGCAACACAAACAGAAACAATCACAACAATCAACAAGAGCAAACTTCAAATGTAAAATCAAAAGCAAACTTCAAAACTTTTAAATGCAAAATCAAGCTCTTGATCATTTTCAAACATGTCAATCAACTTTATATCAATAGCTTATCAAACAACTTATCAACCCATCGTCATCCTATACAATGCATGTCCTAGGATATATCATTCCAACAATGGGCATCATTTTGGATATCACCTTGGATTCTTATCCTATCAAAACACATCCCTTTGGTTGTAGGTATGAAGAACATTGACTTGTTTGTTTACTTGATCTTTTCTTTTGATTTATCTTATTGCACTCATTCCAATGACCTCTCGATGATGTCTAATCAAAATGATTTAGAGAGAAAGGAATGGGGCAACGATCATTATCTTTTGTTTTTTGTGCTTGTTGGACGTTCCTGTAATATAGCCTTGGTGAATACTTGCTTTGTTAGGTGTGTATGGAAGGTGTTTTCGGCAGCTTTTTGACTATTGCATTGATGAGTTATACCTTTCTATGTTTTGGTCCGAGATGTTTGAAACTTCGGAAGTGCATCCTAGCAAGGTTTTCGCATGTCAAGTGTGAACAAGAATATTCCTATCTGTTTGTCGATTCAAAGTCCATCACACTAGGTACAATGCCATCCTGGTTCTTTATACCTTGATGCATGGTGCATACATGTGTTATCAAACATAAGGTAATTGGCCCTTTGAAAATCCCAACTCTTGGCAAGCGAACATCATCTGCATCATCATCATCATCTCCAATAAGGTCTTCTCAGATCATGGACTTATTGGATCCTCTTATCATCTTATTCTTCTATCTTTACTAAAATTTCTATCCAAATTTTTGTGATATCTCAAAATATACATGAGGCTAGCCATGGCCAATGACTGTCTATACATCATCAAAATTGTCTACGTCAAATATTTGATCTTTCTAAGGAATTATCTTCTGTCCTTTGATCAATAGAACCACTCCCCTCATATTTTATCATGATCTCGATAGGAAATTAGCATTTCCACTCGATCTCTCAAGGGGGAAGTATACTAGCATAATTCTTCTCGTTGGGGCGACAGTGGGGCATCCGAAAAAAATCAAAGAATTTTTGACTTTTTATCATGACAAGGTTATTCTTTGAACCAACGCAGCAAGTGCATTGCTTCAAAGAGGGGGAAAATGTAGACATAAAAAATATACATATTGATATCGCACACTCGATCCTGATCTAATAACATTGCTTCATCCTAAATCATCCCTCTATCTAACCATTTAATCGAATACCCTTATTTGATTAAATTCATCAGTTTCCCTCTCTTAAGTAAATAAATAAATTTTATCTTGTTAAGTCATTATCCCTTGTTAATTAAATAAATTGTTTTATTTAATTAATTCCTTTATCTCTCTTTTAATTAAATAACCCATTTTATCTAATTAAACATCTCAAGTTCCTCTATTAAATTAAATAAATCAAACATTTATCTAATTTAATCTAACATCACCCCCTTTGGTTAAATAAATCAAAAATATTTAACTAAGTCTAAATCATTTTTCATCTCTTTTTGATTTATTTTAATCCCTAAATCTAAATCAAATAATCAAATCATCTAATCTCCTCTTAAATTAATCAAATCCTAATTAATCTAATCTAAATGCATGTCACATCCTCTAGTTTTTCCCACTTGCACAATAAATGAATTTACTTGATTTATTAAATCTTCTATTTCATTCAAAAAGGTATCAATGGTTGGAATATTCCCCAAATTTGAAAAATACCTCCAAAAGGGTTTGTACATCCAACAAATCATTTAAAATCCCTTACATTTCCTTTCCTTTAGCCATGTGGTATTAACTTCACCTTTCACCTCATCCTTCAAGCCATATTTTGAATTTGAATCTCCACCCTCTTTGCACATTCTCCAAAATGTGCTCATTCCTCAACCATTCACATGATGACATGTGGCTTCTTCTCATTGGTTGAAGATTAGTCCCACATTCATCCCTTTTTCCGTTTCTCTCTTCACATTCTTCTATAAATAAGAGGCTTCATTCCTCGTTTGATCATCCACAATTTGAGTAAGCTTAATATACTCAAATACATCTTCAAATTCATAGCAATCTTCATCAATTTATCAAATCCATAGCAGAAAGTGGATCACAATCTTCATCAAATCATCTTCATCACATCATTGGAGTTGGGAAAGGGCCAATTTTCACATCAAATTGGCACCAACTCCCTCAAGTGATTAAGAGTTTGCTTTGTTTTAGAATAGGATTTGATAATCTTTATTTTAAGTTTGTTGTGTTTGTCATTTCATTCCTTTTCTCTAACATTCAAATGGATTTCTTGAGGAATCTCTATTCTAACTTGCATTTGATCTTATTAATGTGTTCATTTGTTGTGTTCTTGCAGGTATAGGATATCAGTACATAGTTTTAAATATATTTAAGGGCATTATTAAAGGTTTTTAAAGTGAATGGTTCTTTCTAAAGGAAAGTGGGGCCCAAAAAAGTGGTTTTTCACATACATTTTTAAAAAATTAAAAAAAAAATCCTAAGTGAGAATTTTGTGATTCTACACAAGGGAAAATCTTCCCTCAAAATGGTTTTGTGGAATTACAAAATTAGATTTTCTTTGCTAAAAATGAGGGCTAGTCATGTGAGGGAGCATGGAGGGAAAATTTTGAGCGGTTTAAATGATGGAAACTTTAGTTTCAACCTTCAAATGCTTCCCTATAGTAGTTTCATGCAACAAGGAAAGATCTTTAACAGAGTTTTAAAATGATTTATGATCACTACATGCAATAAAAATGACCTGCAACTTATCATGACCCAACAACTATTCAAACACCCATGCACAAATTTCAACATGGATTTACACATTTTTCTACTACTACTAACACCAAGCATGACCCAAATGCAATAAAAATGACCTACAACTTTGACCATGCAAGGAGCACTCAAATTTGAATTGTGCCATTCTACATGGTGTAGGGTATTCTATTGGGTCAAACTTACATAATTATAGGAAGAATTTTTTTCATTTTTTTAACTTCCAATAATTTTTCCCATCACCGAAAATAAATAACATTCATGTGGATGGATCTAGAGGCTAAATTTTAAGGAATTAATCTACATTTCCTTGTTATATTGTCTAAGAACTTTCAAGTGTAGTAGTTATCATGCTTTGGTGACAATATTGAAGCTATTTTGAACATTTTTTAGTGTCAATCATCAACAAAAGCACCTACCATGTCATTGCCATGACATGCAACGACAAAAATATTTTTTCATGGAATTATAATGTAGTAATATGCTAATAAAAAGATGGAATTGGGGAATTCCAAATAGTGATTTATTGCTATTTTTAAAATGGTAAAGGGTAAATATGTGTGAAAGATTCTAGAAAAATGATGATGTCCAAAAATGGAATTAAAATATACTCATTTGGATTTAGGAAAATGAATAGATATGGCGGATTCTAGAAAGGTATTTGAAAAAATGTCAAATTAATAAGCAAAAGAAATGGAGATATTTTAAGGAATTTAGTAGTTAAATTCTTGTGTAAAATTATTTTTGCAATTGCTTAAATATGATGCGTATTTACCCAGATCTGAATTTTTTTCACATAAAAGTGAAAATGTAGTAGCAAGTGTGTTTTTTACATGCAAGTAAAATGTGTGTAGGGGAATGAAAGAAAGTTGGGGTGAATCAAATTTTAGTTATAGAATGAAGAAGAAGTGGAAGAGGGACAATAAAGAGTGAAGAAGTATTTTCTAGATGCCAATTTGTTGCATATCTAATGAACCTCAATGTGCCAAGTGTCAGCTATAGAATCAATCTGAGTTTTATTTTCTTATTTAAAATGTCTATGTTGTTTCATTTGTAAGGGTTTTGGGATTTTTGGAAAAGTGGTAAGGGGTAGTCTATTAGTTTTATGGTTTGTGTAGGGAAATATAGGCCCATTCTTGCAAATCTTCCTGTAAATGAATTATATATTTTGAATGCAACATATATGAACACATGCTTTTGCATGCTCTCAATGTGTATTATCTCAAGTTTGTAATGATGTATTTCTTTTAGTAATACAATCAATTATTGTAGAGCTTTCCATGCACATTTGCTACATCTAGGTTATTCTCATGATTAGTTTTTGTTCAAGGAGCAATGTAAATTCTTTCACTAAAAATAATTAGAATATTGTTGTTACAAAATGGATTGTTAAGTAGAGTTATAATGTTATCCATCAGTTGATCTCATTAATATAACATATTAATGACTGAATGATCATAAAAGTATGTTTATAATGTATCAAAAGGTATATGAAAGTTGTTGACTATATAACCCCTGGATAGACACTAGTCCATCTTGAATGGATTTCCCTCAATCTTAGAAACACTTTTTAGAATTTAAAATCAAAAGCTATTTTCTTTAATATTTATTCTTAATTATTTTTATACTTCATACCTTGGTTTAAAGAAGATAAGGAATGTGATAGCCAAGTTTGTATTCATAATTTCCTTATCTATTTGTATTAAGTCATTTATCTACTAGGTGTTTAGATAAAACCTTATTTCACATCTATTTTCATCACCATGTAGGGAAGTCCACCTAGGTTTTGTAGAGCCTAAAGTGCAAGGGAGAAAAGTATAAGATTACCCTCTCTTTAATTGGTTAAATCTCTCATTGAGCTAAAAATAATATGTGACACACATTTAGGGTTCAATGATATGTAGATTTGGGAAGCAACAAATACAACTTTTGAATTTTAATAATCAAAGATGTTTTGAGGTTCTAATTGCATGTTTTCTATGATGAATTTTTAATTGTGTAATGGCATTAAAATGCATCCTAGTGCAATTTCCCATAACATTAGTCCACTTTGGCCTTACAAGTTCAATAATACAAAAAACCACCACTCCAACCTCATTTTTCACACATGTATTTGGAATTTTACATCGCTAGAGAGAATATTTGATTTGGATGCTAGCATGCCACGTGCGGATGTCTACCTACCATGAAGAAATCCTTGATAGATTCTCAATCAGTCAATATTACAGGCATTATGATTCCCTTCCAACCCACAAATTGTAATGTCCCAATGAATATTGACCACTCAAAAATCACCTGTTACCTCCAAGAAGCATAGTTTGAACCTAATTCTTGTCATTCTTGCACTCTCTCTTGCAACTCAACCCTCATTCTCTCATTATAATTCTTCTATCTATCTTGCACTTGTTGTCTACACTATCTTGCTACTCCAACACCATTTTCATTACATGTTTTCAAAGCTTCATACTCTCAATGTGGTTATCATTCTCGTCTTCCTCTCTTGGCTCTCCAAGCATGAAGAAAGGAAGGTGATATTTATCTAACGTGTTTCTTTGCATTTCTTTGGTTTGTAGAGTAGCATTCAGGTTATCTTTGAAACTCTACATTCTTGTGTCTAATTTCATTTTCTAGCTTCTTTACCATTTCTATATCTTGTGGATTATTAGTTATCCATGGAGGTGGGAACATCAAAATGGGGATTTGATAAAGGAAGGTTCCAAACATAGATACAAAATTTTAGAAACCATAAAAGGAAGGGTCAAGATTTCCCTTCCTTTTCAACCTACACCCCCTTTCATTTCCTTCATCTTGATTTCCCTTTCCTTGGGGCTGGTGTCATCGAGGTGACTGAGGGCTATTTCTCTCTTGTTGACTCTTCCTAGGTAAAGAGACATGAGGGTAGCAAATCCCCTCCACATTTTTGGTGAAACCGATGTGAAATTTCTCCTTTCAATTTTCTTGTGTCAAAATTTTTCTCTTGGTTCTTGGGTGTGTTATAGACTAGTGTGTCATGAAGCTTTTAAAAGCTTTATGACCTAGTCAACATCCTTTGGATTCATTGTTAGAAGATGCCTTTGACACTGTAATGGTGCAAATTTTTACCCCTCATGAGTTCCCCATTTACACACCTCCTACCTTACACAAATTAAATCTGATGATGCTATTCCATGTCCCTCATTCATTTCCCATCCACTTGGAAGTTGTTTTAGTTTCAATGGAGGAATTTTTTTTGGGGGATGGTAGCACTGTGTGTGTACATCTACGTGGTGCACTATCGTCTTGATAGAATTCTTTCCTTTGGAATCTGCAGTGGAATTACAACTCTCCATTAGCGATGAACTGCAATGTTCATGCACCCTTGACCGACCTCAAACAACTACTTTTCCTCTAATTTCACCTTCAAATGACTATCTCCTTCATTCATTCAGTCTCTCTTGGCAACTTCTTGATCTTCTAGGAATTTTACTCACTTCATTCATAACATTTCTCACTACCTTTGAAGCTGCAAGTTGATACTTTACTGGTTTTACTCCTCTCATTTTTGTGGCAACGTTGGCATCTACAAGATCATGAGCTCACTCCTCCCATTTTCCTCAAGTGCACATGGTTGAAGGTGACATTTTTCCACTTTTCATTCACTTATCATCATTGTATTGTTTTGTAGCATATTACATTGTTTACTATAGTGCATAGTACCTTCCATCAATACTTTCTTTATCACATTTTTTTGTAAGCCTTGTTATAGCCTTTGTTTCCATTTGACTTTTCAAACCAAAGGAATAACCTCTAAAAGAATCAACTAGCAATCTAAAGTTCTCCATAGAAGATAATGAAGTAGTACCTGGAGTGATTTCTTGCAAGATTTTCACAACTTCTTCCATCAACTCATTACTCTTTTGGCATGTTATAAGAACCTATTTTCTTGCTAATGGGTATGTGTAGGATCATCATGAAAAAAATAGGCCCTTAAGTGGCAATACAATTTAGAAAAATTAGAGTTAGGAAACTTGACGTAAAAATTTGAATAAGTTATCTATATTATTTCAAAAATATGTAAGAATAGAATTTGTAGAAAATTGAATGTAGTTTCTAAACTACTAGGTTTATTTTAAAAAAAATCTATTTGGTGAAAATTTGAAATTTCAATGTAGTAGTACTTAAATTTCAAGGAAAAAATAAGAACTAGGTGTCTATCTGACCACCCTAACCACAATAAAATGATAATATTTTTTTATAAGATTTTAGATATAAGTAGAGGACTCATGTCCCGATGTGATGCACATTTTTTTGTAATTTTTTCCAAGTAAATAATTAATTATGATTTTTTTATTTAAGCTTTTCAAAAATATAAAAACTTGTATGTTTGACCACCTTAATTTGGTCAAAACTTCATGAAAATTATTCTTTTTAATCCTATAGTATGTGAAGCATAGAATGTGATGCATGTTTTGGATTTAAAAAATGTTATACCGTTTGAAAGATATAGATGTTTTTCAATCAGCCTATCAATCAGGACTTTAGTCATAATTTAAATAGAAAATGAATAATAATTATTTATTAAATTCAAAGTAAATCATAATTTATATTGGTGGAAAATTGAGAATCTCCTTTAAAAACCCTTTTTCTTTCATTAATTTTGGGTAAAAAAAAAGTCCTTAGCCACATACCCATCATATCACCACTTTTTGGCCCATCATGATCCTGCACATACCCTAATACATTTAACACATCACTTAGCTACATATTATGCTTAGGGGGCATCTTACTTAAGTCACTATTAGGAAATTGCAACAATTCTGAAGAAACTTCTAGTTGGAACCATTTCTAACTGAGTAGAAAACTATTTAAAGATTCACCAATGTTCTTGGGTAACTCATATTTCTCATCTTCTTCATTCTTTCTAGACTTAGTAACTTCTTCTTCTTCTATCTTTTCTTCTACTTTACTAGAGGGCTTATTTTTTTCTTTTTCCTTTTCTTCCTCCTCTCCTTCATATTTTCATTTTTCTCCTTGCTTACCTTCTTCTTTTTTTTCTTTCTCTTCTTCCTTTTCATCATTAATTCTACCCTTGTTTTCCTCATTTGTTTGTCTTTGCTTATTTTCTACTCCATACTAATTACCTTCACTAGTGCCATGTTTTGTATCTATCAGAGAAACAAATAACTCAAGATTGTTTTGAATTGGGTTTCCCAAAGTGATAGGAGTGTAAACCTTCACAACTTCTTCTCCACTCATAATCTTTATTTCAACATCATGCATACCTTGATCATTTTCTTGCATAGGTTCTTCCATGTATGAAAGATTATTATTTGAAATTTCATTTTCATCATCATTGCTTTCTTTTTCTAAAATGTGTCCCTTGCAACAAGAAGAAACATGAATCATCTCAAATTTATGTGCTATCTTAGTAACCTTCTCTTTGGTCTCCTATATTTTCTCAACCTGATCCTAATCTTTTCCCATGGGAAGTGTTATCCTTCGCTTTGATCTAAATTATTTTCTACAAACTCGAGCTAATGTTGCCTTATTAGCTTTAGACAAGGAGAAGCCAATCTTCTGCACAACATCTAATCTAATCTGTTCTTCTAATGTAATGGCTACTTCTCTCTTTTCTAATAAAACCTTCCATATATCATCTATGACCTTTTTCCTGATACACTACATATCAACTTCAATAGTGATATTATATTTCATGATCGTCGCAATTATGGTAACTCTATTTTCCTCATTTTCATTCAGATACATGATAGTATTTTTCTTCAATATTTTGTTATGTAAGATACATTCAAATAGTGCATTCAAGTTCATTAGACTTGGAGGATTCTCTAAAGTATTCATCTTCATCTTCTTCTTCTTCTTCTTCAGATCACCAAATTCAAGCTTCTTTCCTTTTTTTATTTTACCTTGTGCACATGTATTCTAAAATATTGTTTTTTATTTTTCTCTATCATCTTCTTATGAAGAGAAAACTATCTCTATTATTTGATTCCTCATATTCTTCTTCTTTAGAGAGCACACTCATGTCGTCTCTTCACGCTTTTTGTTTCTTTCCTCTTTTTGTCTTAGAGGTAGATGGGGAGGCTACTGAAGTAGCTTTTCTTTTCTTTGACTAAGATTATTCTACCATCAAAGCATTGGTCTCCATTCTCTTAGTGTTGCGAGGAGTAGAAACTAGTTCAAACTATTGCTGAGTAGAGGAACTAGTTCTACTAGATCTTCTAGGTATGAAGGACTCAATAGTAGTACCTACTAATTTAGTAGCTATTTTTCTTAGTAACTATATTTCTTTTGTTGTAAGCCCACTACTTTTGATACTTTCATTTACTTCGTTTGTCATTCTTTTCTTACTTGTAGGTTCTAACAATTCCATATGTACTTTCATTGATTTTTCTTCATAAGTCCCATGCGTTTCTCAATTAGGGTCCTTAGGAATGTTCAACAAAATTTTAATAAGAACATCAACCTTAACTTCATTCATCTCATATCCGATTGGGGGAATCTTGATTGTTTTGGGTTCCAAAGCTTCAGTAGTAAAGAAATCAGTGGAAACTAAGAATCTGATGTCATCTTAATATTTTTCAACTAAGGTGTGAGGAATCATTTCCATGTCATTCATTCTCTATGAAATACTAGAAAGAATGTGGTAAGTTCCCCTTCTTGAACCTTCAAGTCACCAAGACTATGCAAATGTTCCAAAATCTCATGTGACATCGGTTTCCTTTCATTCCATATGACATTACTTCTCCCTAGAAGTTCTCTCAGAAACTAGAATAACAAACAAACTTCCAAAGAACCAAACTTGAATAGATATTTCTTATCCTTGCTCTATTTCAAATTGTCAAATAGTTGTCGAAATAATTCACCTAGATGATAATCTTTACCCATTTTTTTCCATTTCATAGGAAACATGCATTGTTGTAGCTGACATTGAATTTTCCCTATTGGTGTAATAAATTTTGTATCATATGACCATTGTTGCATACCTTACTATAGGGTTCCAAATAGTATCCACTGTGAGAGGCCTATGATCGAATGTGGCTCTAGTAAGATCCATTACATCTTTTTTATTTACATATTTTAATATGGATACTAGTCCAGTAGCATAAAGTCCTATCACTTCCCTTATGACCTATTCTAATATCACGTCGAGCTTGTCTATCCATAAATATCCATCATGTATTCTAATCAATACCATTCTTACAAACTTATGGGCATCATCATAGGTAAAATTTGGAAATAGCTGCCAGAAGTCCAAATTCTTTGCCACTAGGTTTTTATATTTGGGCTTGATCTGATTATCATCTCTACTTAACTCATTTATCCATGGGTTAATGAGTTTCACATGATTATATTCTTCCATTTTTCAGTGAATAAAATCCCTAGTGTCCTCAGTAGGAAAAACCCTATTTGGTATGCTCGAAAAAGCTTCGAGCAAGTTATCCTCAAATACATGTTCATGGGGTATTTCTTGAATTTGGGCTGAGGAAAATCATTTACATTTACTAAGATAGGTGTGGCCATCTTTTCATAATTCAAATGCTTAAAAGAAATATTTTAAGGAAATGGTAAATACCTCTTCTTCAGTTCATTGAAACTTAGGGTTTGAGATGCTTTGCTTCTGAACTTTTGAATTCTCTTCAATTTGAATAATGGTGAGTGAATTAGGCCCACTTTAGAAAATTATAATCCAATATTTTTTCCTTAATTCACATTTCATGCACCAATAAAAAAAACTAAAAAAAATCTTCACTATGTAATAGAAAACCCTTGTTTACTCCATACAACTTTGCAAAAGCCTATTTTCTTCTAGAATTTTCTCTAGAAGATTTAGACTGTTAACCTTTTAATTAAGCTATGTTCCTATCTTAACCAAAAGGAAACAAGTAGATCACTTCCATCCCCTGCAATATGTCAGTAGTTTGATAAGAATGTCTTTCACAAGAATTTTTGGGAAACCTACAAATCAACAACACAAAGTATTAGCCTTCAAATTTTGCAAAAGGTGCCAAAAAAGAGATAGGGTGTTTCAGAATGATGCAAAAGGCACCAAAAAAGAGACCAAAGGTGCCACTTGGGACCCCAAAGGAGCCAAAATAAAGATAGAGCAGCCCAGAATGGTGCAAAAGGAATCGAAATAGAGACCAAAGGCACCAAAAAAGAGACCAAAGGCACCTGAATAGTTGCAAAAGGCACCAAAAGGCTCCAAAATGAGTGCAAGAGTCTCCAAGATGGGTGTAAGAGGCTTCAAGATGAGTGCAAAAGGCTCTAAGAGGTTTCAAAAGGATCACATCCGTACCTATGAACATAAATTTTCAAGAATGTTAGTAATAAATGGGGCAAGGCCCCACTGTGGGCACCATTTTGTGTGTGTGTTAAATGTGCAAAGTTAGTATCAACACAAACCTAAATGAAATGATTTATATTGAAAGATTTAAAGCAAAGTAAACTATTCTAAATTGCATCTTAACAATTCTTTCATGAACATCTCATTGTCCTCTATTCCTAATGATTTATTAAAATAATTGGCCCTCAGATCTCTATGAGCACAAAGGTTGTTAAAATGACTACTTAGAAAATGAGATATAACATTTAACATGCAAGCCAACTATATTCCTACATGAAACTATGTGCAAACAATGATGATGAATGCTATGATGGATGAAGGATGGAATTGATGATAAATACACAAATGGAGGTGGATACCATGGTAGTGATCTATATGATTCTATGCATGATTCTACATATGCTCAAATGAAAACTTAAAATGAACTGATCTAAAATGCAACTATGATGCAAGATGGATGATAAAATGCAACTATGAAGTAATATGTTAATCTAAGATCTAAATATGATGAAAAAAATGATATAAAAACTATCTATAAGACTCCAAGAATGCTCGAAGCCCCAATGATAAACTTGCATGATAACTTTACTTCAAATGTGGATGCAAAATACAAGGCCCAAGGGTTGTATTTATAACCTTTTCCAAGCATATAGTGAGGAGGAAATAATCAATGGTCCATATTCGAATAAGATAAATGGATGGTGAAGATGAAGAGAATCGGGATGTTGTCCCCTTGACCAAAGACAACATGCCATGTGTGTGGAAGAATCTCTTGACCAATGGGAAACATGCCATTTGGATGGAAGATTCAAGTGTGGGAAGAGAAGACGATGTGCTTCCAAAATTGGTGGAAGTGTGGGAAGAATAAGTCATGCGCTCCAAAATTGGTGGAAGTGTGGGAGGAAATGAGCCATGTGGTTTTTGAAATGAGTTGAGGATAATTCTAATTAAAAATTAGAGTTATTTATTTTCATGTGACCTTGATGAGGTGGCACACAAAAAGTTGTAGAAATGTGCTCTAATTCCTAATTGGATTTAGTGAAGTTTAATTAAATAAAACAAGTTTAGGGAACTTTGTTTATTTAATTAATTTATAAGAAAGTGTTTTAGATTTTGGATAATTAAAGGGTGGACAATATAAATAAATTGAGCATTTATTTATACGTAGTTGAAATATTAATCAAATAGCTAGTATTTGATTAATTAAAGGTGATGACAGTTTTTAGGTGTATACATTTTTCCCCTCTTTGAAGTAGTGTGTTTACACATTGCTTCACAGAAAAATTTGATAGTGATGCTCAAAAAAAAAATCGATGCCCCAGACAATGCCCCAAAATGTTGATTTTTTAGGTATTGATAGATGTATGCCCCCTCGAGAGATAAATCGGTAAAATGTGAAATTTTTTATGTTTTGTCGAGGATTCGACGCTTGTGTGATGATGTTGTAGTGATGGGATGATGATGCAACGTTAAACCATTGATGCTTTGATGTTAGATAAGATTTATCTCTCAAAATTTGACTCTACACTCTCTCCTTGAAATGTTTTGATTAATTAAACCCCATTTTTGACAATAAATACCACCATAATTCCCTCCATTATCCTTTAAAAAGGTGAAAAGTAGGAAAATTGAATTCATTTGCACATTGTGAGTTTGGAGAAATTGGAGAGTGGAGAGCTAGAAGAAGATGGAGATCCCTTCTGACAATCATTGTTTCAAGCGTCTTCACCGCCACGGTCACCCTACTGCAATTGGACCTATGGTACACATTATGAGAAACCTCCTTTAGTCATTTTCCATCCTTTTTATCAATGTTTTGAAGTTGGTAGATAGGTGTTGTAGGCCATTTAGAGTAATTTTTTCCTTTTGGGGGGGGGGGTATTTTTGTTGTTTTTTAGTCATTTTTGGGAGTTTCTAGGAGTTTTGGCACCTCTTGCTTCTATTCTGGCACCTTGTGCTTGTGTTTTGGCACCTTTGGGGTCCCAAACGGTGCATTTTGTAAGCTTCACCTCATGTTTTGATTCCTTCTAGCATTGAAATGGCACCTTTGGGGTCCCAAATGGCGCCTTTTGTAAGGTTGAGGGTTTTTCCCTTTAGTGATTCCAGATGATATGCCTTGTTATTTTTCCTGTCTGATGGTGTTTGATTGATTAAAGGCCTCCCTGTTATGTCAAATTTTGCATTGTTAATGTTCATTGAGGCTTGTATAATGTTCATGAATCATGTTAGTTATTGCATTGTGTTGTTCAGTGATGCTTTTGATTGATCTCAATCTAATTGTGTGATGTTCGTTGCTTGTTTGATAAGATAGTTGATGATTTGATCTCATGATAGGTGAGAGTCAAACAATAGGATAACTTGATGATGCATCGGCCTCATGGTAGGTGAGGATCGATCATAGGACCGATGCTTGATCAACCTCATGATAGGTGAGGATCGACGATAGGATTGATGATGTATCAACCTAATGATAGGTGAGGATCAATGGTAAGATTGATGATGTTTCATCCTCATGATAGGTGAGGATCGATGATAGGACTAATGCTTGATTGAGCTCATGATAGGTGACGATCGATGATAGGATTGATGGTGTATCGACCTCATGATAGGTGAGGATCGATGGTAGGATTAGTGATGTTTTGACCTCATGATAGGTGAGGATTGATGGTAGGATTCACTAATGTATCGACCTCATGATAGGTGAGGATTGATGGTAGGATTGATGATGTATTGACCTCATGATAGGACTGATGCTTGAACGACCTCATGATAGGTGAGGATCAACGATAGGGTTGATAATTGTCTTGATTGATTGATTTGACAGTCTTGATTGAACCTGACTTGATTGAATGATGATCTTGATTGAACATGATTTGATTGACTGATGAACATGATTGAACATGATGTTAGGATCACATTTGATAGATTGATTGATGCCATGCTGATTTGTTTTCCATAATATGATTAGGACTTTGATGTGCTCCAATCTAGAGAATGTTTCCCTAAGACGTGGGAGATGGTTCTTCAGTCGAGTCAGGCGGATTTGGATATTATCGCCTGTTGCATGTTGACATCCTTGATAGATATACCCCAATATATGATTAATAGGGGTTTGCAAACTGCTCTAGAAAAGAGGTGGCACAGTGACCACAATACCTTTCATCTAGTGATTGGGGAGATGATAGTTACTCTCAAGGATGTTTATCAGATCTTGTGGATTCCAGTGATGGGTGAGATAGTTGTTTATGACAAAGTAGAGTAGGGTGGGACTGATGCTTTGCATAGGATTTTCATAGATGATCATGTTTCAAGCCATTGGGTCCCCTCATAGTAGATGGTTGGGAGATATGACCCTCTACCATGTGTTCTTTCTGGATTTGTTGGCGAATTACTTTGTCCTGACCATAGGTCAAAGGGATTTTTAGTGGGTTGGGGTCGAGTATTGGAGTGTATGACGCTATCGAGGACTGGATATGTATGGGGCTTGTGCATGTTAACCCACTTATGTTGTGATCTTCACCATGTTGTTTATCTGAGAGGGGCTAGTTTATCAGTAGGAGTGACACTGCTATAGATATGGGCGTGGGAGCATATAGCGATCACTCGGCCATTGGGGGATAGATAGTGACCAACAGGTAGATGCTATGTGTTCAGTTACAGTGCTCCATTTGTTCAACATAAGTTGGGAAAATTAGCTTATTGGAGATGTGCCCTA
The DNA here is from genome assembly GCA_007258455.2 of Sequoia sempervirens. NCBI lineage: Eukaryota > Viridiplantae > Streptophyta > Pinopsida > Cupressales > Cupressaceae > Sequoia > Sequoia sempervirens. The sequence continues at coordinate 129,529,723 of VDFB02058242.1, forward strand.
GATGATCTAGAGAACATGACATAGTTCCCATACTTGGATTGTGAGATGTGTCTAGAGGATCACGTGGAGATTCCATACATGTTATTAGGATACTTGATTGGTCAAAAATGTTCTATGCTTGAGAGATATTTGTATCTGTGGGTTTGTTGGTAGTTTGGACAAGTTTAGGAAATTCCCCAAGGGGTTTCCCATTATTCACATCGATGACAGGATGCAATAGAGTGGGGCCCTTTCTTATCTTATTATGTTGCTTGTACCGAGTTTTATACATTGGCGCCATGTGTATGGGATTATGTTCCACAAGTGGGAGATGCAGGGATGATAGAGGATTATTTTGAGTATTTCTATACATATCCTTTTATGAGGTTATCTAGTCCTGATGAGCCAATTCTGCTAGTTGATGATGATGAAAGGGCACTGAGACAGAGTGGGGATCGAGAGGAGGAGGAGGGTGATATTGGGGATGGAGGTGATGACATGGGTGTTGAGGGTGGTGGGGGTGGGGGTGACGATGGTGGTGGTGGTGGTTTAAGTGTAGGGCCATCAAATCTAGTTGGCAGTCCCTTTCTAGATTTTGTAGTTCCTAGACGTAGGAGGAGTATTACCGTACCTTAGGAAATGATTCCTAGGATTCATATTGGAGTCCCTTCTCATCAGCAGCAAGCATAGATAGAGGCATTATAGGCACAAGTTTAAACTTTTCAGGGTGAGTTAGTGCAAGCTCAGGCATAGTTTGAGAACTTCAGGATGAGTTAGTGTAGGCTCTAACATAGATTCAGATACTAATGACTGAGAGAGGAGAAGATAGGTAGTAGATATAGTAGGTACAGGCATAGGTTGTCATACTTACTAGAGAGAGGGATTCCTTCAGACATCGAGCAAAGTAGGTTGAGGGCATTACCGAGAGATTACAACAAGCTGCAGCATCTATGGGTACAACGAAGTTCCTTAGAGAGATTCGACACACTACTTAGGAATTGTAGTTTTATAGGGGTAAATATCATGAGCTAGTTCCTTCCAAGTGGCAAGAGAGCTTTGTACCATCTCGATCTAGTAGATCCCGGTCTCATATTGTTAGCATGGGTGTGACACAACCATTTCCTAGAGATAGGAGAGATCCTAGTGCAGGTCCATCAGGTGGAGGAGGTACTGGTCTCTTGATGCCAACACCATCCAGGGGGAGCTCAACATAGCATATTTTGATGTTTACACTATTGGGACATTGATGATGTTAGTCTTGTGTTCAAAATTTTCGATACAGTACCATTTTTTATATTGATGTATCTCGTCATTCTTTTGGATATCCTCATACACTTTGACATTATGATTTTTGAGGTTATATGATATGAAACGATGATTATGATCTATGTGTTGATATGATGATAGATGGCTATGATTCATTTAATTTGCATGTTATGATGATGATTCTGGTGTTACGAGATGCTATGGATGCAAATGATGATGCAACTAATGTGTTATGATTCTAGGATATTTTTATGAATGATTCCTATATGATGTATGTGATGTATTTGATTATGCTAATGATATGTGATTCTTTTTATGTTTTTGTTCTTTTCTAATGCAAATAAATGATGTAATGAATGGATGAATGTATGATCGTATGATGGTCCCTAGTTTTATGTTGTTATGATGTTTATATGATGATGATCATGATGATTATGATGGATGCATTTGATTTCTATTTTATGATGCTATGTGGTGTTTTATATGATGATGATATGATGATTATGATTATCATGAAATGTATGCAATGATGATATGATGTGATAATGCAATGATGGATGATTATATGTTTTATGGATTTTACACAAATGATGCTTTATGCCATTTGAGATGGATTTTATTATGCAAATGACATGTGATGTTTATATCCAGTGAGTCTTTTATTAGTCTTGGATTTGAGTAATAAAAATTTCATCTTCACTATTGGTTTTAGATATTCATAACAAGGGCATTATATCCTTGTTAATCAATCATGTTTTTCAGCAGCTTTTTCTTCATGGAAATGTTACTTTGTTGGATATGTATTTCAATCTTCTTAATGGACCAATTTCTTAATCCATCAATAATGAATGAGATAAGTGTGATTATGCAGGTGAAATGCAATGCACTTATTTTTTTGTTTTTTGATGCAAATATTACGATGTGATGCATGGGTGGATGGATGATGTGATAATGTTTTCCGATGCAAGTGATATGCAACTAAATGAGAATGTTTTCTAATTGATGATAATGCAAGTGATGCGTAACTATATGAAAATGATGTGTTTTTGGTAATGTCAAGTGTACTCAATCCCATAATGCAAGAGATAACATCATTGTTGTAGTGTTGGAAATGCCATAAATATAGATGTAAACTAACATGGATGCAATCTATTTTAACCATGTAAATCTTGTATGCAAAAGTTGCCATTCATAACAACCAATTTGTCATTCTTTTTATCATCATTGGGCCTTTAAAATATTGAAAGTGAGTACAAGCATCAATGGTATATTTAGACCATGATGACCTGAGTACTACTTCCATGATGTTTGATAGTGCAAGTTAACACAAGCATCTAAGTATAATTAAACTAAGATGACCTGAGTATTGCTTGTGTAAATAGGCAAGAGTTAATCCTTTTCCTATGAAAAATAGGAATGTCATCAATGATAATTTGTAGCACACGTCTTGCGAAAATTTGCACAGTAATAATGATCAACTCACAGACAATAGACAAAGAAAAATCATACTCCTTCCTACCTCCTCTAGTTCGATACATCATCGAGGTGCTCTAGAGATATGATAACAAAAATCCAAGTACAACAATTGAACATTTGTGTTTAATGTGATAACCCATGATTCAAAAGAGCATCATCCTTTTGATTTGATTTTATGTGATTTTCTGATGTTTTTGGGATTTTTTGATTTTCTAATTTTTAGGTGTTTTATGAGATTTTGACCAAGAACCTAACCTAAAGACCTATCCTAGGGGCCTCAGGGGCTAATCAAAGATTATATTTTCCTACATTATACACGCAGAGACCACGTAGTTTGACTGACTCAACCAATTTAAAGGACCAAGATATGAACAGACGAGAGACGACAACTAATTATAATGAACCGCTAAAGGACTTGATCTAGGGTTTCTTGGGGGTTGATCAAAGATTAGCCTTGCCTACGTTTAAGCTCGAATATAACGTAGTTCAACAAGATGACTCTTTTTTTGACTTTTTCACTGACTTTTGATCTATTTTTGGATTTTGATATGATATGGATGTTTGATGCATTTCTGATGGTGATCGATGTTCAATATTGGGTTGCATCTTAATCTTTGTTGTTGTTGTGTTTGTCTTCCTATTGTTTGTCTGTTGGTTCAAGCTCAAAGTTTTTTTGCCCCCAGTGAGTTCAGGATTTTTCCCCCAGTCTAGGGTGAGACACGACCATGATGCTAGGATATGTACATGGAGATTTCAAAGGATAGGAAAATGGATGGCGAAAGAAAATGTTTGACATGCTCAAATAGATGGAAAAGCTGACCTATCACAAATAGTGCCTATTTCTAGGTTTTCACTATTTGTTTTTATTGCACTTTTTCAAATTTTATGATTGTTTTGATCTTTTTTTATTTTTCACTTTTTTTGTATTTTTCTCTATTTCTGATTTTTTTGTTGCTACCAAGATGCTTGTTTTCCAGGTTTTCATCAAGGCAACCATTTTTTCAAGAAATTTTCTGATGTTTTTGGTATTTTTTGGGACCTTTTTCCCCATGCACTTAGATGATTCAAGTGTAGAAATTCTTGAAATGCAGGCTATTGAGGGGTTCATCAAACAAATCCCCTTCTGGTGTAGACAACCGATATGCTCCTAATCTAAAGATTGAGACAATGAAAAAGGGACCTAGCCAATTTGGTTCAAATTTCCCCTTCTTTTCTTGATCTTGTTGATTGTAGGGGTTCTCTTTCAAGACTAAATCACCAACCTAAAATGTTCTAGCTTTGACTCTATGGTTGTAGCTTTTGGATATTCTTTGCTAATATGCCTTCAGGTGATCCACTGCATGCTAACGATGTTCATCCAAGAGTTCTAATTCTTGTAATCTAGCAACTCTATAATCTTCATCTGAAATGATCCCTTTTAGTGACACCTAGAGCGATGGTATTTCAGCCTCAATAGGTAGAATAGCCTCTGATCCATAGAATAGAGCGCAGGGTGTAGCTCCTATTGGGGTTCAGATACTAGTTTTGTAAATCCACAAGGTAGGGTTCAATTGAATGTGTCACTCTTTTCCAGCATCATTGATAGTTTTCTTCAGGATCTTCAGGATTGTCTTGTTTGAGGCCCCAACTTGGCCATTTCCTTGAGGATAATATGGTGTAGAAAATCGATGCTAGATGTGGAATTTCTCACAAAGTTCTTCAACGTCTTGAATTTTGAAAGGTTGTCTATTGTCAGTGATGACGGACTGAGGAATGACATATCTAGAGATGATAAAGTTTAGGATGAAGGACGAGATTTTTTTTCCTGTGATAGTAGTTAGAGGGACAACTTTGATCCATTTCGTGAAATACTTAGCAGCTGTAATAATGAACTTATGTCCATTGGATGAAGATGGATGAATCTTTCTTACGAGGTCCAATCCCCATTGAAAAAGGGCCATGTTGATGCAAAAGGGTGAAGTTATTGCATTGATGCATAGATGAGATTGCCATGAGAGTATGTGTAGGATCATGATGGGCCAAAAAGTGGTGATATGATGGGTATTTGTAGGGTATGTGGCTGACAACCTTTTATTTACCCAAAATTGATGAAACGAAAAGGGTTTTTAAAGGAGATTCTAATCTTTCCACCAATATAAATTATTCTTTACTTTGAATTTAATAAATTATTATTATTCATTTTCTATTTGAGTTATGACTAAAGTCTTGATTGATAGGCTGATTGAAAAACATCTATAGCTTTCAAACCATATCACATGTTTTGAATCCAAAACATGTGTCACATTCTATGCTTTACATACTATAGGATTAAAAAAAAAAAATGAATTCCATGAATTTTTTACAAAGTTAAGGTGGTTAGACAGAAGAGTTTTTATATTTTTTAAAAGTTGTAATAAAAAATTAATTATTTAATTGGAAAAAGATTATAAGAAAATATGCATCACATCTAGACATGAGTCCTCTACTTATATCTAAAATATTATAAAAAATATTATCATTTTATTGTGGTTAGGGTGGTTAGACATACACCTTCTTATTTTTTTCCCTAAAATTTAAGTACTATTGTATTGAAATTTCAAATTTTCACCAAATAGATTTTTTTCAAATAAACCTAGTAGTTCAGAAACTACATTCAATTTGCTACAAATTCTATTCTTACATATTTTTAAAATAATATAGATAACTTATTCAAATTTTTACGTCAAGTTGCCTAACTCTGATTTTTTTATAAAAATTGCTAGTTAAGGGCTTGTTTTTCCATGATGATCCTACACATACCCATGAATTTGGCACTTCTAGCATTTCTTGGCAAATTGAAAATAATCCTTCTCCATATTTGGCCAATAGTGTGCCAAATGGAGGAGTTTCTTAGCTAGGGTTAAACCACTCGAATGAGTGCCACAAACACCTTCACGTACTTCTTGCAAAGTCATTTCAGTCTCATCATGTTCCATCAAGACCTCATCGATAAAGGAAATTCGTGATAAGGGTGTTTTAGGAGGTTTGGTGAATCAAGTTTCATTTTTTATTATGAGATAGGTCAGGAGGGATGGTGTTATCTTTTAGGTACGTATAGATTTTCCCATAGAGGGAAGTGTTGACCTCAGCTAGATGGTAGATAACTTGGGATTTAGGGTTGTCATAAGATGGGTTGAATAGTTTTTCCACCATGAACTCTTAATGGGCTCATTTCTTCAAAATTTACAAGAGAGAAGCAATGGTTTCCATGGCATCAGAGACTTTGTTGTCACTTCAAGGAATCTGCTCAAATTTGATTTCTATAAAGTAATTTTTGAATTCATCAACCATCCTTTTGTAGGGCATCAAATTGTCATCCTTTGTTTGATAGTCATCATTTACTTAGTTAATGTCTAGTTGTGAATCCCCATAGACATGTAACTCAGTGATCTTCCACTCAACTGCTACTTTGATTCCAATGATCAAGGCTCCATATTCAGCCATGTTGTTGGTACAAGGGAACATTAGTCTGTAGGACTTAGGAATGGTGTGTCCTTGTGGTGAGATAAACAAGATTTTGATTCTTGATCCATGTTGTGTATAATAACCATCAAAGTACAAGACCCACTGTTGTGTGGATATTGTCAGGACATCAACATCTAGAAACTCAATGTTCATGGGATGATTGTCTTGTAATGGTGCTTCAACTAACTGGTCTGCAATTTCTTGTCCTTTTATTACCTTCCTATCAACATATTGGATGTCGAATTCACTCAACATCATGACCCACTTGGCTAGTCTTCCAATCAGATTAGCTTTGCTCAGAAGGTATTTAAGTGGATCTATCTTGGCTATTAACTTGATGGTATGGGTGAGCATGTACTGTCACAATTGTTGGGTGGAAAACACTACTGCCAGACAAGCCTTTTTAATGAAAGTTTAATTGATCTCATAGCCATTTAAGGTTTTTCTGATGTAATATATTGCCCTTTCTTTTCCTGTTGAATCCTCTTGCGCTAACAAGGTTCCCAATGATATTTCAGTTGTCACTATGTACAATAAAAGTGGCTTTCCTTCTGCTGGTGGTATCAAGATAGGTGGACTCATTAGATATTTTTTCAATTGATTGAAGGCTCCTTCGCATTTTTCATCCCATCAAAAAGATACATTCTTGTGAAGCAAGTGGTTGAAGGGATGAGTTTTGTCAGCCAGTTGTGCGATAAACCTCCTGATGGATTGGAATCTTTCTTGTAAGGATCTGAGTTGGCTGCTATTTTTAGAAGCCATCTCCATGATAGCTTTGACCTTTGTAGGGTCCACCTAAATTCATTTAGCTAACACAATATACCCCAAAAGCTTAGCTGATGTTACACCGAATACACATTTCTTGGGATTTAGCCTCACGTTGAACTTCTCCAATCTAGTGAAAATATTATCTAAGATCTCTAGGTGTCCTTCTCTAGTGTGGGATTTTTCCAACAGATTATCTACATATTCTTCCATAAAAGTGTGCATCATGTCATGAAAGATGGTGGTCATTTCTCTCTGATATGTGGCTCCAACATTTTTCAACCTGAATGGCATGATATTCCAGTAGAAAGTGCCCCAAGGACATGTGAAGGAAGTTTTATATTGGTCTTTAGGAGCAATTTTGATTTTATTATATCCTAAAAATCAATCCATGAGAGAGAGAATTTCATGTCCAGTAGTCAAGTCCATAATGATGTCAATATTAGGTAGGGGAAAGTCATCTTTTGGGAAATCTTTATTGAGATCTCTAAAATCTATGCAGATTCTGATGCTTTTGTCTAGATTGGAAATAGGTACAATGTTAGAGATCCATTTTGCATAATCAATAGGTTTGGTAAATCCCACATCTAATAACTTCTTCAGTTTGACTTTGACCAATATGGAAATGTTGGGATGTATTTTCCTTAATTTTTTTTTTATTGGTTTTACTCCTACTGGTAGAGATAGGTGATGCATGATGAGTTCTGGATCAATCCTTGGCATGTCAGCATAAGACCAAGCAAAGTTGATTTTCCTTTCTATGAAGAATTTGATGAATTCTAGTTTTTCTTGATCTGTCAAGGATTCTGCTAGATGGACAGTCTTCACTATTTCCTCATTTCTAATATTGATAGATTGGGTGGGCTCAACCAATATTTTAGATTGTGTCAAATCTTCCATCCTTCAATGCCTCAAAGAGGTTTTCACTTTTGGATATTCTCTTTGTTTTTACTTTTTCTAGATTTGACATTGCCATTGAGTGGTTTCAGCATCAGATCTATTCCCTATATTATTCATTTTTTAGCTAGATCATTTGACACTCCCCTGGTTGGAAGCTTCATTACGATGTTCAATGGTGGAATCTATTTCAGGATTGGTGGAACAGAGGAAGTTGACAATGGCTTCGTCATTTGAAAATAAGGGAATATTAGTTCAAGATATATCAGGGGCAAGGAGTCATTGGATTGGCTAAAGTTAGATGCAGTAAGAGTCCCAATGGTAATGTTTTCATATTTTCCAATAGTGAAATCGATGTCTATAAGGTAACTCTCCTTTGAATTATTCATTTCACTTCGAGTTTTATTGTCTTCACTGGAATCATCAATATGTAGTGATCCTATTTCAAGAGGTCTATGACTTGAACTTTGACCCTCCTCAAGTATGGGTGTTACTTTTGGACTACATCAATTTCCTTATCATGACAAGACTCTTCAAATAATGAATCCCACTCATACTCATTTGAATCAATTTCATGAACGTCACTAGCTTGTAGTTGTAGGATTCTTTCAACAACTTGTTGTTTGGCTTCTTCTCTGGATTATACCCTAGTCATGTTTAATCTTTGGCTTCTATGGTGATAGGTTGTATTGGTTCTATGATGCCTTCCTTCCTTTTACCGATAGTACTTTTTCCCTTGTATCCCATATTTTCCATGATTGTCTTCCCTTTCCCATAGTGCTCTATCTATACACTTGAAGTGGATGCTTTTGATGATTCTTCATCTTTTTACAACCAATTTAAAACCTCCTTATCGTCTAACTCATCCAATAATGTGCTTGCTCTTACAAAGGTTCCATCAAACAGTGTGGTGGGTTGTGATGATTGTTGTCTTGATGTCAATGGTTCTCCATATGACTTTGGAGAAGATGACAATTTTGAAAAGCATAAGGATTGCTAAAATGAGTATTCCCCCATGCCTTTGTCTTTCAATTGGATCTTGGCTACTTGTTTTGATAAGGATTCAAGCTGACTTTCCTGATTTTGTGGAATAAGATTTGATATACTCTCTTTACTTGAGGGATTGGAGTCGCTGATATCCTTATCCTTTGATTGGTCCTTTTTCTCAACCCACTTTGACAAGGCATTTAGTTGTTTCCCATCATTTGATAAACCCTGAGTTGGGGCTTCCCTATTGTGTGGTACAAAAGTATTTTGGGTAGTCTTGAGGGCATTACAATACTGAGGATTGTTTGAGTCAGCCACAATAGTGATTTCCTGCCCATTGAATGAGAATTTCAAACACTGGTGATATGTGGATAGTATTTCTTGCATGTCATAGATCCAAGGTCTTCTCAAGAGTATTTTGTAGGTTAACTCTTTGTCTAACACTTGGCATACTATATCTCTAACAACTGGTCCCACTTGAATAGGTGGCACTATCAATCCTTGTGAAGATATCTCCTCATCATCATATGCTTTTATTATGATTTTCCTCCTAGGATCAATAGCATTTTCTGAATAGCCTAGTGCATAAACAAGTTTCAAAGTACAAATATTCAGGCCATCTCCTCCATCTATTAGGACATTTTTAACACGGTGCTTGTGGATTAAGACCTAGATGAGTAGGGAAGTGTTGGGGGGATGATTGATAGATACATCATCATGTTCAGAAAAGGATAAACAATGCGATACAGTTAAATGTCTCACCATAGTCTAGAATTGACAAACCTCTAGATTGTTGGGTACTATGGTGGAAACTAGAGCTTGTTCCAATATTTCCTTATGAGCAGGAGAAATCTTGAGGAGTTCTAATATGGATATTTGTGTGGGTATCTTCTAAAACTGATTCACTATGTTATATTGGGTTGCAAGGATAGCAATTGATTCAAATGCAAAAAGGGTAGCTCCTTTCAATGTTACCTTGGCTTGTCCTCGTGTAATTGCATTGACGGGTGTGTTGTCATGTTCTTCCTTGATTTTGATAACATTGATTTGATGCAAGGTAGTGTCAACATTATGGTGATGATTTTCAATGATGTTTTTTTCATGTCCAATGGTGTCATCGTTTGTTGGGTTATCATTGACAATAGTATCTTATTTTTCACGGGTTGGATTATCAACCACCTCAATATGCAGAATGGTAGTGTCATAGACATAGTTTATGTTCTTGCCCTTATTTTTTGATGATGAAGACTCTCCTTTCTCATAGTTTGGTAGAGGGTTCTTGAACACCCCATGGTCATTGTTTGTTTGGAGTTCTTCTACCAATATCATCTTATTGTCAATTAGATCTTGTATCAAGTGTTTCAACTACATGCAGTCGTTTGTTTTATGTCCCTTGTTGTGGTGAAACCCAAAGAAATGGGCCTTGTTCCACTACGGGGGTTTAACTTGTGGTTCCCAATTTATGGCTTCTGGTAGAGTTATGACCTTAGCTTCGAGAAGTTCTTTTAATGTTGATTTTGGTGATTTCCCAAAAGGTGTGAACATCCTTTGATTTGGGGATGCTCGATACGATGGTGTCCTAGATCCATCATTACCTTGATTGTTTCTTTGGTTGACATTTTGGGTTTTTCCTTGGTTGTTGCTTTGATTATTGCCTTGGTTCTTGGGGGGATTGTTATTTTTATTAGTTTTGGTGGCTACTATAGTTAGGTTGAATACAGGTTTTTCATTTTCACCTTTAATTGTACCATCGTTGTTTCCAATGTTCTTGTTTCGGTTCCAAAACTTGGGTTTGTCGCCACTATTGTAATTGTTGGAGGATTTTGATGAGTTTTTTTCATTGTATATCTTGATTACTCCTCTCTTAACTAAGGCATCCTTCATTTTGATCCTATGCTCAATCAATTTTTCAAAGGTTGGGGGACATTGTAATTCCAATCTATAACTCATCTCATCATTAACGTTGTCAATAAAGATTGTTATCTTTTCCTTTTCTGGTACGGGATGAGAGTATCGTGAAAATAACCTTCTCCATTTTTGCAAGAATACAAGGAGTGATTCACCCTTCTTTTGTTTCAAGTTACATAGATCTTTCATAGTAATGTCATGTTGGATGTTGTAGGAATATTGGGTGATGAACTCAAGTTGACTAATTCCTCAAAATTGTTAATTGGTTGGGTGAGTTTAAAGAACCATTCAAGACAATTCCCACCTAAGCTTCTTGGGAATAATCTCATCAAATATGTTTCCTCATATGAAAATTCAAGACTCATGGTCCTAAACTCTCTCACATGGTTTATCGGATCATTTTTCCCATTGTATTTGTCATACTTTGGGAACTTGCAATGTTTGGGAAAGGGTATCATGTGAATACTTTGATCAAATGGATAAGTAAAAATGTCTTGGATCAAATATCAATTTGAAGTCCCTCTTTGCATATCAAGGATTTGTTGTTGAAGGTTCTTCATTTAGTGAGTGAGAGCAACTACTTGTTCAAGATCATTTTTGGGCTTTTTGGGTGGCACTTTCAATTGATTCACATCAAAGTCTTCTGGTAATTTGGAACCTTGTTTGGCTAGCATAAGGAGGTATTTTTCCCCATTTATTTTGAAAATATTTTCTAAACACTTGTGGAAATTGGGGTTTTGTTCAACATGTTGGATATCTTCTTTGGCCACTTCTTCCCTGTTAGTGTTATTGAGTCCATGAAAAGGATTTTCTTTAGCCTTCGCCATGGTGTTTTGTGTTTCACTATTTTGAGTTTCAGTTTTTTGAGTCTCAATGATAGGAGTTTCAATTATGGGAATTTCAACGTTTGAAGTTTCAATGGTTGGAGTTTTGATGTTAGGATCTTTAATGTTTTGATTTTCAAGTCCCTTTTCCTTAATATTTTGGTTTTGCAACCTTGTTTGGATGGGCATACAAGTGTTATAGTTTTGACTAAACTTTGATCTAAATTTTGGAAAAGTACCAAGGATTACAACTAAGTCAAATAGAATGACAAATTCTATCGAGACTAGGTTGGATTTGACTATATAGCTTCATTTCATGATGAGAGGATGATAAATCTTGATGATGAAACAAGGCCTAATAGTCAAAGGTGTGATAAATTTGATGATGTTGGTAAATTGTGATGTTAGATCTTGGTTTAGGTTGGAAAATTTCACTTGTAGAGGTTGATTTTAACAAGTTTGAATTCTAAGGTATATAAGGAATGATCTTGGACTTTGGGAAATTTTTGAAATTGTGGTTCAATCTATGAAACCGGCGGTAAATGTTCCTAAACGAGGTACTCAAATCTTTGGAAAATTTGTAGATCTTGACATTAATAAAAGATGTATAATTTGGGATTGTTTTTGTAAGCTCTTTTGTAGAAATTGAAGGTCAACCTCTCTCTAAATTCATAAAGTGTTGATAGACGTCTTTGATGTTCTTTTGGACCTAGAGGTATGGAATTTGGTTTTTGAATTTTAATCTTTTGTCAAATCATTTGGTAACACACATGTTCAGACTCTGTTTTACCTAAGGATTGGTTGAGTACTTCTAAGGATTCCCAAGATGAGACTGATTGTTAGACAAGAAATGAACCTAGGTCATTGTTTTTTGTTCTACAAAAGGCACCAAAAAAGAGACAAAAGGAACCACTTGGGACCCCAAAGGCACCAAAATAGAGACAAAAGGCACCAGAACAGGTTCAGACTTGGTTTTTTTTTAAGTTTCTTGAAAATGGTTGTATCTTGGTCATATGGAGGTCTTTTTCAAAGGTTTTTTTATAAAAATGGGGTATAATTTCATAAGCTATGCAATGGTGTAGGTGTTTCTCAATTTTGTGGAGTTATAATTTTGAATCAGGGTTTTCACTTTCGATATGTGACATTTTTTTTGTTTTGAAAACACTTTGATAAAGACACATCAAGCAATGTACACTCCTAAGGTTGTGAAAGACTGTATTCTTTTGGATTCCATGTGTGTTTTACCCCAACCACACTTTTTCTTAGAAGATGACTAGATGATTGACCCCACTAGTTCCCCTCCACAACACTAACTTCTTGGGGAAGCCAAGCACCAATACCCATGAATCTCCCATGGCATATTTTTCATCTCTACTAAGAATTGCAAGAATATGGATTCCTTTGCAACAATCGTTGCTGGACCAAAGAATAGATAAAGGATTTGGCCAAGCTACCATAAGGTTTTTAATAAGGACTTTTTGTTCATGGGGGTTGATCCATGCGGCAAGAGACCATTGTTTCCCTTCTCATCAGAACCAACCTCATGATACTAGCCTTTGTTCCAGTATCCACACTTATATACCAACTAGAAATGCGCTTGGCTTTAGCATGTTACCAGTTGGGTCATTCCCTTGGGTGAGTACATTTTCCCACAAGGCAAGCCCTCTAAGATAAACAAAAGAAAGAAAGTATACCCATAGTTTGATCAATCTTTATTCCATATGAATAAAGAGAGAACACAAGCAATATACTCAACTCACTCTCGCACACCAAAAGTGAATGGGTCTAGATTTTTTATCACTGAGTTAAGGGGAGAGCATATGCCTACCATCTGTCAAGCACAAAAGACATGGTGTTCATTAACCCATTAATTAAGCTATATTCCTAACTTAACCAAAAGGAAAATATGATGTTCATTAGCCTTTTAATTAAGCTATGTTCCTATCTTAACCAAAAGGAAAAAGGAAGATCACTTCCAGCCCCTAGAATATGTTAGTAGTTTGATAAGAATGTCTTTGACAAGCATTTCTAGGAAACCTGCAAATAAACAACATAAAGTATTAGACTTCATATTTTGTAAAAGGTGCCAAAATAGAGACAAAAGGCACCAAAATAGAGACAAAAGGCACCAAATCAGAGACAAAAGGTGCCAAAATAGAGATAAGGTGTTCTAGAATGATGTAAAAGGTGATAAAATAGAGACCAAAGGCACCACTTGGGATCCCAAAGCCACCAAAAGATAAATCAAAGGTGCCAAAATAGAGATAGAGCAGCCCAGAATGGTGCAAAAGGCACCAAAACAGAGACCAAAGGTGCCAGAATAGGTGCAAAAGGCTCCAAAATGCTCTGAAATGAGTGAAAGAGTCTCCAAAATGGGTGCAAGAGGCCCCAATATGAGTGCAAAAGGCTCCAAGATGCTCCAAAAGGCTCACATTCGTACCTATGAACATAAATTTTCAAGCATGTTAGTAATAAATGGGGCAAGGCCCCATGGTGGGAACCATTTTGTGTGTGTGTTAAATGTGTAAAGTTATTATCAACAAAAACCTTAATGAAACAATTCATATTGAAAGATTCAAAGCAAAGTAAACCATTCTAAATTGCATCTTAATGAATCTTTCAAGAACGTATGATTATCGTCTATTCCTAAGGATTTATTCAACCGTTTGGCCCTCAAATTTCTATGAGCACAAAGGTTGTTAAAATGACTACTTAGAAAATGAGATATCATTCAACATGCAAGCCAACTATATGCCTACATGAAACTATGTGCAAACAATGATGATGAATGCTATGATGGATGAAGGATGATGTTGATGATAAATACACAAATGGAGGTGGATACCATGGTAGTGATCTATATGATTCTATGCATGATTCTACATATACTCAAATGAAAACTTAAAATGAAATAATCTAAAATGCAACTATGTTGCAATATGGATGATAAAATGCAGCTATGAATCAATATGTTAATTTAAGATCTAAATATGATGCAAAACATGATATAAAAACTATCTATAAGACTCCAAGAATGCTCCAAGCTCCAATTATAAACCTACATGATAACTTTACTTCAAATGTGGATGCAAAATACAAGGCCCAAGGGTTGTATTTATAGCCTTTTCCAAGCATATAGTGAGGTGGCAATAATCAACAGTCCAGATTTGAATAAGAAAATGGATGGTGAAGATGAAGAGAATCGGGGTGTTGTCCCCTTGACCAAAGACAACATGCCATGTGTGTGGAAGAATCTCTTGACCAATGGGAAACATTCCATTTGGATGGAAGATTCAAGTGTGGGAAGAGAAGACCATGTGCTTCCAAAATTGGTGGAAGTGTGGGAAGAATAAGTCATGTGCTTTTTGAAATTGGTGGAAGTGTGGGAAGAATAAGTCATGTGCTCCAAAATTGGTGGAAGTGTGGGAGGAAATGAGCCATGTGATTTTTGAAATGAGTTGAGGATAATTATAATTAAAAATTAGAGTTATTTATTTTCATGTGACCTTGATGAGACGGCACACAAAAATTTGTAGAAATGTGCTCTAATTCCTAATTGGATGTAGTGAAGTTTAATTAAATAAAACAAGTTTAGGGAACCTTGTTTATTTAATTAATTTAGAAGAAAGTGCTTTATATTTTGGAGAATTAGAGAAGGGTGAACAATATAAATAAATTGAGCATTTATTTATACGTAGTTGAAATATTAATCAAATAAAGCTCTAGTATTTAATTAATTAAAAGTGATGACCGTTTATAGGTGTATACAAAAATAAATGATGAAATAGTGAAATAAGGACATGAAACATGGAACTTGAAATGATAATACCTTGGAAGATGTCTTGGAATATAAATATGCAAACTAACATGAAGTGGCCATGGAGAATGTAGATCTTGATCTCAAATTAGATGTTAAACAATGCATGTAAATGGATTGTCAATGCTACATCAACAACATTAGCTCAACTACATGCTTGATGCACTATTCCTTTGACATGATGATATGATCTTGAATTGCTGCAAAAAAAATTCAATAATCTACCCTTGAATGCCCTTTAAATGCTCTATAATTCTCTTGAACTCATAAACTTGCTCTTAGGATGCTTGCATAAAGTTTATTAGGTGAAACTATGTGAATTAACCTTATATTAATACCAAATCTAAGGATTAACCTTGAAATTAAAATAATTCAAGTCGACATCAGATCTAGAATTGAAAATCATTAAAATCCTACCACAATTGAATTCAAAAAGGGGTGTCTTATGTGAGGAGGACCCATTCGCCACTAAAGCTAAATGGGTCCTAGCACAACTTTCTAGGACCATGCTTCAAGGGTATCAAATAACATAAAAAACCTACCTCAAAAATGAAAAGAAAGGGGTGTCCTATGTGGAGATGACTCATTCACTGGTAAAGGCGAATGGGTCCTAGCACCATTTTCAAGGCCACCAACTTTTCCAAATTTAATGTCATGTAATATCATTATTGGGTATTCAGATCGATCCCTCAGAAAGAGTAATTATTAAGGCTTAAATTTGAATTAAAGGGGCCAATTGAGAACAATTAATCATAATAAATTTATAAAAGTTGTTGAAGTGTTTTTTATGCACTTCTCAACATAGGTAATGCATAGGTGCATAACCTCTGTTGAAAGACAATCTTCCACAATCAAATTGCAGAATGTACTATCCCAAGGTCTCTAATGTCAGGTTTTGATAGTGCTTGGAATATCTCAGTTGTTTTATGTGATTTTTTTGAATCACAAGGCGGACTTACGGATGAGTTACAAAGTGTGGGAAGTTGGGTCTTGAAATGGAGTTCCTAAGATGGGGAAGTTGTTATGCATTTGTTGTAGGTTCAAACAATAGTCTTGAACTCCATTTTTATCATTGGATTTAGCTTTACAATGTGCAATGAACCTTAGCATAGGGTTACTTACTAAAAAAAAAGAAAAAGGGGAGGGAAGAGAGGAAGTTCCTAGACCTGAAACTACAAATGAACAATGATCATGAAGGCTGCTATAGTAGACAAACTCCCAAACTAGGTTTTGTTTGGAAAAGAGGATCCTACAGTTACACAAAACTAGTGCAATCTTATAAGGTCTATAGATTTTCAGATTTCACATGCACATCATGAACATGCAATGGAACTAGGTTGCAACAATGACATAAAGAAGCCCAGGATAACTTTGCACAACAACTTGTCATCAACAAGTGCTAAAAGTATGGCCTGAAAGTTCATCAAATACCATAACAACAATTTCCATTATCACTTCCATTAAAGAATTTACAAATAAAACTACTATGGAAGGTAGAACCATGCATGCAAGATGAGCAAAATCAAAGAGAACATCCATAAAATCATGCAACACTATCTTCTATTGCTACAAATAATTTTAACAACAGCCCTCCAACCCTTACAAATCAGGGGCAAGCCCCTGTTTATAGTTTTCCAAAGCCCAAATGAATGGCTAGGATTAATTCACAATGAGTGGCCTAGATTTGATTTACATTAGGGTTTCACCTACCCCCCATGATCTAGTAATTTAAAATACATCATTTTTCCTTTTCCTGTTTTTTCATCTACTACCTAGGTGTTGTAGTAGTTTTGTCATTTAGCTGATTTCCCTTTTACTATCGTTGAAATTGCCTGAAAGCTGCCTTCTTACTTGATGTGTTTGCAGTGCTCTTCCTTGGATCAAACAAGCCTGTCGATAATTGGAATCAATGGATTGGTTGCCCTTGATTTGAGTGGACAACTCCCTTATGCTCTCTTAAAGACCACCCCCTTGCATTTTTGTCATTGACTTCCTTGGCACAGGCCTTCTTCTAACATTGACCATGTTGGTGGGTGTCAGGGGGAGAGGCCAACATGAAATGAATGGTGACAGGAGCTATGTGCATTCCTTGTTCAACTTTCTCGATGGGTCTCCTGATGAACCTATAGTAGGCTCCTTGAATCCTACATACATGAAGTGTCGTAAGTGCTTTCATACACAAACTAAGGAAAACGTTAGTCAAATCTTGCAAAATCCTTGTTAGATCCATCCATGCATCATCAAAAGATCATAATATTCATATTTGGAGCTCATTTGGATCATAAACATTAATGTGGGCCCAAGGGGGCGGGCAACAAATGAGGGACACAAAACTGGAAGGGAAGTTCCTGATCCTCATAAAACATAGCAAAACTGAGATTTTCAATTATAGCGCATGGGAAAAGGGGAAGGAAGAGAGCCTAGAAAAACATCCTTAAGATTGGACTCATTTGAAAAAAATGGAAGCTTGGAAGGTGAAAGCTAGAGCGTCACCACCCTTTTGAAAAGGAAATGAGCACATGGCAGCCCAGAAGCAAAGTCCCAGACGATGACGGAGGGGTGGAGTCCTGGAAATAGCCACGAAGGGACGGAGTCCCAGAAATGGCCACGGAGGGGCCAGGTTTTGAAGGTTGGGTCGCGGGGGCTCCATGGATGTTCAAAACAGCCATGGAGGGACAGAGTCCTAGAAACGACCACAAAGGGGCCGGGTCGTCGAGGCTCCACGAATGTTTCAAAATGGCCACAGAGGGACAGAGTCCCAGAAACAGCCATGGAGGGATGAAGTCCTAGAAATGGCCAGGGAGGGGCTGAACTCTGAAGGCTGAGTTGCTGAGGCTCCATGGATGTTCAAAATGTCCATGGAGGGACAAAGTCCTGGAAACGACCACGGAGGGGCCGGGTTCTAGAGGCTGGGTCGCCAGAGCTCCATGGATGTTCAAAACGGCCATGGAGGGATGAAGTTCTAAAACCCCTGAAACTTAATGAAACCTTGATGAAAATTTGGCAGTTCACTTAGGCACCACAAAAACATCCCAAATCCACAAGAAATTTTTCCCCAAAGTAAAAAAGTAGAAAATAGACCGTTGGGGGTCCATAGACGTTTCAAAACAGCCAAAAAAACACCCCAAATCCACAAGAAACTTGTCCCCAAAGTCAAAAATGTAGAAAAAAGTGAATTGAGCGATTAGGGACCAAGTTAGCAGGAACAAGACAAAAGGCAGAAAAGGGACGGGGGAATTTGTTTCTCCCCGGATTTGAATACCCCAAGTAGGTGAATTTGGTTAGGGGGGTTTGATTGTTTGAAGGCACATGAACAATTTGGGCTTGGAAAATGGGGCATGCAAAACAAGACAGGAGCAAAGTAGTCTATTAGGAGTGAAAAGAGGGGATCCCTGCCTATGGCGGGGCGTGTGTGCAAAACATGCGCAACAAATGACGACTCGCTGGGGAAATGCTCCAAATAATTCTGATGACAAACTAGAATCGTGAACCCAGAATCTTTGGTTCTGACCTTCATGCTAGGGAAATCAAACCAGATGCCAAACTAAAGGATCAAAAACACTAGCCAACCCAACCTTTAGTATGCTGAAAATCCAAGTGTGTGCAATTGCATTAATTCCCATCGTTTGGTTGCTATAGGAACCCAAGCTCCATCAAGTCAAGCTACGTAGTTTACTCTAACTCCAAAAGCATCTAAGACATTTCCTCATTGCTAGTCAGACATCCATAGCCCCGACGAGGTTGTCGCTATGATTCTCCCGAACATTGCTCTACTGTCGGTCGGGCATCCATAGCCCTGGTAGAGTTGCTCAAATGCCCTTGAAAAGTTGAATTTTCTCTTTCTTTTAATTTTCAATGTTTTCTTTCTTTCTTTCTTTTCTCTTTCCAACTCTTTTATTTCAACCTGCAAGCATCGAAGCTCATGCTCAGGGATGAGAATCACAATGGTGTTGGAGCATAATTTTAGATTTTTCACTTAACTAGACTTCACAAAAGGCCCTACAGTGACCGTCAGATTCTTAATATGTGTAAGAGTTGTAAGATTTCAAAATACGTTAGAGTCAAATTAAACCAACAACTTATCATCTTTGAATGATACACCCATATCACTTGACACTAACAGAAGACCTTCACCATCCACTCTGAAGACTTGATTAGAGTTTGAAAAAGAAATACGTACAACCCTAGGTGATAAGTATGGTTGTTGTGTGCACAAATGTGCCCAGCTAAAAGTAGAGGGACCTCTAGTAGAACAACAACAAAGCGAAAGTAAACAAAAAGAAAACAACCTACATCACACCAACTAACCTAAGGAAAGCGGGAAAGTAGAGTATTTACAAGAAACCTATACTACTCAAAACAGGCTATGTACAAAGATATTTACAAAGCACTATGTTCGGGCAGGGCAAGCTGAGATTAACATTCATTGGATTTTGTAATGCATGCACAAGCAAACTGGAAATCGTTATCGTTCTTAACCATGCAAACTTATCTTTATATTCCGAAAAAGGAAGTTCAACATTGCAGCACTCAAGTTCAATCACGTCATCATGAAAAATTAGCAATTGAGGATGCTCACTGAACCCATTGTTAATCCATAAACATGTTCATTTTCCCTCATTTCCATAATCAAAATAATAAGTGCAGTTATGAGAAATAATAGGGGCAAGGAAGGATAGAACTTGGATGTCATCACATGGAGGTGGCAGCGTTGGATAGTCGAGAGCAAGCACAACATCGTTGATCATTGCATTGGTAGCCTCGAGCAAGCGCGGTGGAGGGTGTAGCACTTCAGACGTTAAGCTTGCATAAGGCTAGGAGAATGGGGTAGAAATCACCCCTTTCGATCTTCATGTGAGATCAGCAACCCCTATCGGTTGTTCTTCAAGGAAGTACACCTCATCTCATTGATCTGCTGCAAACTTGGTGTCCACTTGATTGCTATCCTCAAATGACAGTATGTTGTCCCAGCTCCTTCCCCAAGTATCAACCTCCTTTTTATGACGTTCAATGTCAATGGATAATGACATGCATGCATCTGTCCTATTACAACTCCCTAAATATGAAGGAGGATCAACAATGGTCATGGTGGAAGGACTTCTAGTTGCGTCTTGTAGTTGGTCAATTTTGTCATACTTGTTGGAAGCCATCAAAACACCCCCACCTTTTTCTTCTTCTCTTTGTTGTGCATGCATTTACTCATGGTGTTCATTCATTTCTTCTTGGTCACCATCACTATAGAAAGAGAAGGAACCCCTCTCCCACTCTAGAGGCTCTGGTATTTCATCAACGGGAGGGGCAAGTGGCATGCTTTCATCACTACCTTCTTCTAGAATATATTCTTCTTCAGTGTTGGTGTACCTCCACAATACAGCCCCCAATGGAAAGAAGTCATCAAATGATGGAACCTCATGAAGGGGACCAAAATCCACTACTCAATCTCCCTCCAAAGACTTTCCAAAAGTCCTATTGTTCATGGTACATAATTTCTCTTCAAGAGGAAGAACTTCTTGGTGACTGGTGGACAACATTCCCGCTTGATCTACTTCATCACTCAAAGGCTAGAAATTGTATTGTTGTCCTTCTTCTATTGTTGTCCCAACATCCCCTTGAGGCCTACCTTTAGCTGAGTCAGTTGGCTCAGGCTCTTGGTTTTATTCTTTGATTTGGGCAGCAAGTAGAGGAGGTCGGGCACTTGGCTACTCCACTTTTCCTCTAACTTGTGGGACAACTTCTTGGAATAGCTCATACACAATCTCAGAGTGTGATGAGTCATGGAGTCTACACCAATTTGGTAGTAGTAACACCTCCAAATCCATTTGGTATCTCAGTTCTGACCAATCCTTTGCTAATCTAGAGATGAGTTGGTCATATCTTTCTGCTATTGGGTCCTCATCATCACTTAGAAAAGAAGTTTGATGGTAGACAACTGTGGCGAGTGGTTGTTCCCACTGCTCCAAACTTTCATTTTCAGATTCTCGATCACTGTCATTGATGAAGGAGAAGTCTTCCAATTTGATTTCACTTATGCCTTCGTCATCATTTTCTATTTTTACAAGGATGTCATCCCTTTCCTCTTTCTTATTTTCAGCATCTGAGTTGGTTGTCCTAACATCCACGATTGGAAACTTCATTAGTTCATCGTCACCTACCAATTGCTCTTCTTCTGGAGTGGAGGACTGCCTTTGATTGGAGGGAAGGCCTTCTAAATTAGTTTCAATCAGATTTTCACCAAGGCCCCTTGCTGTCCTAGTGAAATCTTCTTCTTCCTCCTAGTTTTCAACTTCAACGTTTGTTGCTCCAACATCAACTTGTATCAAATTTCTTGGTTCATCCTTACTTTTTTGTCCTCTGGATGTTGATAGCTCTTTTTCCTCATGGGATAACTTCTCTTCATTGGGAGTTGGCTGCTCCAACTTGTCCAAACAACTCTTGGCTTGAGCAATGATTTTTGTACATGACCAGCAAGTGATTTCGAAGTGGGGTGCATTATGAAATCTACACCAACTAGACATCAATATTTCCTCTAATCTTGGTTCGTCTTTGATGCTCAAATGTTCCTAGATCAGCTCCTTAAATTCCTTAGCTGCCATGGTTTGCAATTCTTCTTGTGGGTCTTCAGGGGCCAAGGGCTTGTATATTTCCCAAAAGGGAATTTCTCCTTGCAAGATCCTTTTGATTCTACTCAAGAAAGTCAAACATCCAAATTCATTGTGCCTGTGAGTGCAATGGATCTGACATCTCTCTGCCAATGAAAATTGCTGCAATGGCTTCTTCAGTCTCTTATTCAAATCTGCATGCAGCTGAGTGATGTCAGTTTGTGCATGCTACTCCCTTTTGACTCAGCTTCTACTTTCCTTCAGAATTTTCTAATTTTTAGCATTAAAAGAGATCTCCCTATATCATATTTCTTCTTTGAAAGTGCTCTTTACAATTTCCAACTGTCAACTTTGTAGCCTCAACATGTCATGCCCTCCTTCTAGCTCCAGTTTTGTTGATGTGTTTTTTATGCACTTCTCAACATAGGTAATGCATAGGTGCATCACCTCTCTTGAAAGACAATCTTCCACAATCAAATTGTAGAACACTATCCCAAGGTCTCTAATGTCGGGTCTTGACAATGCTTGGAATATCTCAGTTGTTTTATGTGATTTTCTGGAGTCACAAGGTGGACTTACGAATGAGTTACAAAGTGTGGGAAGTTGGGTCTTGAAATGGAGTTCTGAAGATGGAGATGTTCTTGTGCATTTGTTGTAGGTTCAAACAATAGTCTTGAACTCCATTTTTATCATTAGATTTAGCTTTACAATGTGTAATGAACCTTAGTATAGGGTTACTTATTAAAAAAAAGGAAAAAGGGGAGGGAAAAGAGGAAGTTCCTAGACCTAAACCTATGAATGAACAGTGATCATGGAGGCTGCTACAATAGAAAAACTCCCAAAACTGGGTTTTGTTTGGCCAAGAGGATCCTACAGTTACACAAAACTAGTGCAATCTTCTAAGGTCTGCAAATTTTTAGATTGCACATGCACATCATGAACATGCAATTGAACTAGGTTGCAACAATAATAGAAAGAATCCCAGGATAACTTTTCACAACAACTTGTCATCAACAAGTGCTAAAATTGTGGCCTAAAAGTTCATCAAATACCATAACAACAATTTCCATTATCACTTCCATTCAATAATCTACAACTAAAACTACTATGGAAGGTAGAACCATGCATGCAAGATGAGAAAAATCAAAGAGAACATCCATAAAATCATGCAATGCTATCTTCCATTGCTGCAAATGCTTTTTACAATAGCTCTCCAACCCTTACAAATCAGGAGCAAGCCCCTATTTATAGTTTTCCAAAACCCAAATGAATGGCTAGGATTAATTCACAATGAGTGGCCCAAATTTGATTTATATTAGGGTTTCACCTACCCCCCATTATCCATTAATTTAAAATACATCATTTTTCCTTCTCCTATTTTTTCATCTAGTGCCCAAGTGTTGTAGCAATTTTTTCATTTAGTTGATTTCCCTTTTACTGTAGCTGAAACTGCTTGAAAGTTGCCTTCTTACTTGATGTGTTTGTAGTGATCTTCCTTGGATCAAACGAGCCCGTCGATGATTGGAATCAATGGATTGGTTGCCCCTGATTTGGGTGGACAGCTCCCTTATGCTCTCTTCAAGACCACCCCCTTGCGCTTTTGTCATTAACTTCCTTAGCACAGGCCTTCTTCTAACACTGACCCTGTTGGTGGGTGCCAGGGGGAGAGGAAAACATGAAATGAATGGTGACAGGAGCTATATGCATTCCTTATTCATCTTTCTCGATGGGTCTCTTGATGAACCTACAGTAGGCTCCTTGAATCGTTCATACATGAAGTGTCGTAAGTGCTTTCATATACAAATCAAGGAAAACGTTAGTCAAATCTTGCAAAATCCTTGTTAGATCCATCCATGCATCATCAAAAGATCATAATATTCATATTTGGAGCTCATTTGGATCATAAACATTAATGCGGGCCCAAGGGGGCGGGCAGCAAATGAGGGACAACAAACCGGAAGGGAAGTTCCCAGTCATCACAAAACATGCCAAAACTAAGATTTTCAATTATAGCACATGGGAAAAGGGGAAGGAAGAGTGCCTAGAAAAACTTCCTTAAGATTGGACTCATTTGAAAAAACCGAAAGCTTGGAAGGGGAAAGTCGGAGGGTCACCACCCTTTGGTAAAGGTAATGAGCACACGGCGGCCCGGAAGGAAAGTCCCAGACGGTGATGGAGGGGTGGAGTCCTGGAAACGGCTATGGAGGGACAGAGTCTCGGAAATGGCCATGAAGGGGCCGAGTTCCGGAGGTCGGGTCGTCGGGGCTCCACGAATGTTCAAAATGGCCACGGAGGGACGGAGTCCCAGAAATGGCCACAGAGGGGCCGAGATCTAGAGGCCGGTTCGTCGGGGCTCCACAAATGTTTCAAAACGGCCATGGAGGGACGAAGTCCTGGAAACGGCTATGGAGGGGCCAGGTTTTTGAGGCTAGGTTGTTGGAGCTCCACAAATGTTAAAAATGGAAATGAAGGGATAGAGTCTCAGAAACGGCCATGGAGGGGTTGGGTTACAGAGGCCGGATCACTGGGCTCCAAGGATGTTCAAAATTGCCTCGAAGGGACGAAGTTCTGAAACACACGTAACTTAACGAAACCTTGAAGAAACCTTGGCAGTTCACTTAGGCACCACAAAAACATCCCAAATCTACAAGAAAGTTGTCCCCAAAGTCAAAAATGTAGAAAGCGAACCATCAAGGGTCCACAAATGTTTCAAAACAACCAAAGAGGGACAAAATTCTAGAAGGAAAGTTTTGAAACCAGCAAAACTTAACAAAACATCGAGGAAACCTTGGCAGTTCACTTAGGAACCACAAAAACACCCCAAATCCACAAGAAACTTGTCCCCAAAGTCAAAAATGTAGAAAAAAGTGAATTGAGCGATCAGGGACCAAGTCAGTAGGAACAAGACAAAAGGCAGAAAAGGGACAAAGGACTTTATTTCTCCTTGGATTTGAATACCCCAAGTAGGTGAATTTGGTTAGGGGGATTTAATCATTTGAAGGCACATGACCATATTGGGTTTGGAAAATGGGGCACACAAAACAAGATAGGAGAAAAGGAGCCTATCGGGAGTGAAAGGAGGGGGTCCCTGCCTACAGCGGGGCGTGTGTGCAAAACATGCACAACAAAAGCCTAGATTAGTGTGAAAGTGTAATAAAACACTTTACAACACCCTAAATAAGGCATGAATTAAGTAGGGCCCTAGACTTAGTGTGAATGTGTAAAACACATTACAATGCTAAACCAAGGCAACATTAGGTTAACTTTATATTAATTATTCCTAAATTAAGCATGAAAAATACTTACTTTTTTCTATGCTACATTTTACTTCACTTTAGTGAGAGATTTCCCCCATGAAAAACTCACACTAAAGTAGACATTCAAAATGCTTAAGTATGCATAAATAACAAACACACATAGTCATACCCTATCAAAGATCAAGAAAAACAAAGAAAAACAAAGGATCAAGCACAATCATTCCAACACAATGTGGAATGGGGTTGTTTGTCTATAACATGTGTGCTCACTCTGATGTAGTGGAAACTCAGTCCATCCACTATGTGAGTTATCCCAACATGCTCACTCTGGGGTAGTAGAACCTCAGTCCCCCCACTAGGTAAGGTATCCCAACATGCTCACTCTAGGGTAGTGGAACCTCAGTCTATCCACTAGGTAAGTTATCCCATCATGATGGAAATGAGAGAATCATATTAGCCTCCCATACCATTCCAAAGTTATCCTTCTGAAAACTTCAATAAGGCACCACAATGTAATGCTTTTGAATGTCATGTCTATAATTTTTTGTTAGAAGGGATTTTTCTTTGTTTATGTAAGGTATTTTTCTTAGGGAACATCGTGTCTAATGTATCCAAGAGAGGACAAGTCAAAGATTATTAGATCACCACTTATGGATGCCTCTCATTTCACATCGTGACACTAAAGGGAATCCTATGCTTGGAAATATTGTACTCTTAGAGGACATCAAACCCGATGACACTACCAAGAAAAGGACACGTCACGAGAAAAAAAAATCACACCATAAAATATGTTGAAATATGTCACTGATGTGTTCCACCACTTTAAAGTGGTTTCCAAAACCATTACTATGAGAAATTTCTTTAAAGTAGCCAATGTTTTCTCCTAATACATGAGAGCATTCCTTTGAAAACCCTATGCCAAGTCTTATGTTTTTGAAATAAAGATACACCCTGAAATAGGAGGGAAGGGGTTGCCCCCAAGAATACATAAGCGATCTAGGATTTGAGGTTAGTATATCTTTTCTACATTGTTTTCATAGAGATTAGAACCATCATCATTCCCCAAATACTCAATGAACTAGAAGAATGACATAAAGAGAGCAAAAACAAAGAAAAATCATTCGAATCAATATGGAAGAGACCTAAATGTCTCGACATGTTGCATCATCCCCAAAAGGAAAACACAAGAAAAATGAAAAAGATAAAAGAAAAGATTGTGGGTCAACATGGAAGAGACCTAAATATCTCGATGCCTTGTGTCTTCCCCAAAATGAAAACACAAGACAAATTAAAAGGGATAAAATGATTATGACATAGAGAAGAACATAGGTATGTATATAGAGGAATTCTCAAAATGAGAGAGAGAAACATCAAACAAAATGTCATGGTGGATCACATTACACACATACAATCATATAAAGAAACATGAAAAAGAAAAAGACTAGTAAGGCACATGCGAGTCAACCTAGAGTAGGTCGTTTGCATCCCAATCTCAATCGATATAAATAGAACGCAAAAAACTAGCCAAAGAGACAACGAAAAGTTCCGAATTAGGGGAAGTACCAAGTTGAACACTCTTTTTAGGATATTTTTCATCTAAGCTCATAGAGGATGAAAACATTGTATTCAACTCATTATGCATGTTCATCAATCTTTGTAATTTCAATGTCATCATCTAGATTAATCACAACAGGAGGTCTAATGACAATGTCCATGGAAGGTTCTTGTTTATGTTGTAGTAAAGGTATAGATTCATCATGCATTGCTTTGGGTAATTCTGGATTTCTATTTTTGATGTTGTTCTTGTCTTCTTTGGTTTGTAACATATGAGCAATAACGCAACATCTACGCCTATGTTCTCTAGCACTCCAATTTTGTTTCAATCGATTGTCAATTTGTTTGTGTGTAAGAGTGGGTTTTTCAATCATAGGTTTCTTCTCTTCCTTGGGAGGAATGGAAGAAACAATTGGAGGATTTTCACCCACTTTCTCTTTAGCTTTGTAAACTTGTTTGATATTAGGAGGGACAACGAGATTGTTTTGGTTATCTTGTTGTCTCTGATAAGAAATTATAGGAGGATTTTTTATAGGTTGTTCTTGGATGTTAGGAAGGACTTTCCGTTCAATCATTATTTCATTGAGGATAGGGGGTTCAGTCATAGGTGGAGGCATGTTCCAAAGGGATAGTTCTGCTATATGCTTTTCCTTGAACTTTTGATATGATTTCAATAAGTAATCCTCATGAGGTTTAATAGGTTCTACATGCTCAAGCCAAAATAAATCTAATGAAAAGTTCCCTCGAGAAGATGCAAGATTAAATCCATTATGATGTACAATAAATATATCATTGCCAAATGGAAAATTTAAACATTTATGCACAATCAAAGGGATGACATTCATGGAGCAAAGCCATGGATAGCCTAACTTCACACAAACTTGGTATGATTGTGGGATGATGGTGAATGAGAAATTTAATGTTTTTGGTCTAACTTTTAAAGGGAGATCTATTGAGCCAATTTTAGGGAAAGCAAAAAAATTATGTGTCTTGATCCATGCTTTCAATTTTTCATATTTATCTTAATATAGTTCAGGCACATATAGGAATTCTTCAATGATCACATTCTCTCCACAGATGGGATCAATCAATATCCCATTAGTGGGATTATCATTGACTCACCCAACTATGTAAAGAGGACCATTAGTGCATGTTTAACTATGTTGTTTTGTGAGAAAGCAATATCAAGAGGATTTTTAGTCGAGCCATTACAAGGTCTAGCTTCAATAAATACTATCATAGTATTTCCAAGACATTCAATAGTATTCATGTTGTCATCATCTATTTCAACATTCATCGCATCATTCTTCATTTCACTTGCTTTGACAAATGAAATAGTGTGCTTCGGTATGGGACTGGAAAAGATTTGTAAATTTTGGTTAGGAGGGGCTATAGAATTATTACCTTGATAATTCACATCTCCAATTTGTAGATGATCAGAATCAATAAGGTCTTGCACAAGATGTTTAAGATGCTTACAATATTAAGTACCATGTCCATTTTGTTGATGATAATGACAATAAGAGTTTCATCGAAAGCCTATGGGAAATGGTATATTGGGATCACACTCTTTAACAGGAGGTAAGGTAAGCATGTTCTTTTCAATAAGCTACAACATGATATTATGAAGGGTATCGGGTAAAGGAGTGAACTCTATATCCCTATCCTCGAAAGGATTTTCCATATTTATAGCTGCTACTTGATTACAAGTTTGTTGACTTGGATGAGAGGAATTTAGTTGTAATAAGCCCTTATTTTTCCTCTTGAAAGGTTGGTAACTATTTTGAGGTGAGGATTCAAACTTTTTCAAGATGACTAGGGGGATTTTTCACTTCACGACCACAAGTTGTATTTTGTTAATCATGAAGGGATGCACATAACTATGTAAAGGATGGAAACCTCAAAATCTCAAGTTTTATTTGGAGTTTATTTTGTAAGTTGGAAATAAACATTTTTTCAAGGTTGGCAGTTAAACCTTAAAATGAAATCAAATAGAATGTTGGAATGATGAATGAACAATAAGTAATGTTGCAACTCACTAACCCCTAAGAATAATGGCTACAAACATGTATGAAATGGATCCAATGGATGTAGATCTTGACTCTTTCTTGAATGATATGGATCTTGACTTGAATGTGTATACACCTAAAAATGGTCATCATATTCAGTTAATTCAATACAACCTATTTGATTAATGCTTCAACTACATATAAATAAGGTCTCGCTTTATTTATCTTGTTCACTTTCCTTTCAATTCTCCCAAATCACATTCTTCTAAATAATTAAATAAACAAAATACCCTAAATGTGTTCATTTTATTAACCTTCCTTAATCCTGATTAAGAATTAGAGCACATTTCTACAACTTTTTGTGTGCCACCTCATAAATGTAAAATGAAAATAAATAAGCCTAATTATTAATTATAATTATCCTCACACACTTCCACCTATGAGAAAAAGCACATGGCTTTATTCCCCCACACTTCCAACAAATTTGGAGCACATGGGTCTTTGTTTCACACACTTGGGAATCCCATACATTTGTCATGTTTCCAATTGGTCAAAGGATTCTCTCCACACACATGGGATGTTGTCCTTGGTCAAGGGGACAACATCTTGATTCCTTTCATCTCCACTGTCTATTATTTCTCCTTCGAATCTAGACCGTTGATAGGTGCCACCTCACAAAATGCTTGAGAAATCCTATAAATACACCCTCTTTCCTTAGCATTTATCATCCAGCTTTTGAGTAATGTTATAATGCTATTTTGAGATACAAATTGGAATAGTGTTATAATGCCATTTTTTATCCACACTGAGTATTGTTACCATGCAGGTTTTTCATAGGAGCTTGAGCTTTCATGGAGTCTTATACTTAGTTTTCATTGAATGTGTTAATTTGTATTCTCATCTTAGATTAATTAATTGCTTCATAGTTACATTTTATCATCCCCATTGCATTGTATTTAAATTTTAGTTTAGCTTGTTTTATGTTTGCATTTGAGCATATGCATAATCATGGACAGTTCACTATAGTTTCATATCATCTCACTCATCTCCACTTTCTCATCTATCATCAACATCATCATTCGTTTATTGTTGCATCCATTATCCTTTCCATCATTTTGTTTCATTTAGAAGCATACCACTAATCATTCCAACACACATTTGCACATAGAAATCATCTTAGCTTGCATATTAAGCATCAAATATCTTTTTCTAGGTAGTCATTTTAACAACCTTTGCACCCATAGAAATCTGAGGGCCAAACTGTTTAATAAATCCCTAGAAATAGAGGACAATGGTACATATTTGAAAGATTTGATTGTATTATGAATATAGTAGTTTTACTTGTGTCAAACTTTGAATGTAAACCATTTCATTAATGTTTGTGTTGATGTTCGATCTCTCCACATTCGACACACGCACAAAGTGGTGCCCACCATGGGGCCTTTGCCTCACTTATTGCTAACTTTTTTGATGGTTTCATGATTGTAGGTTCAAGGTTTATGACTTGGGAACATTTTGCACCAGTTTGGAGTTAATTATGAGCTGTTTTGAGGCATTTTTGGGTTGTTGTTAGAGTTTTGGGGCCTCTTGCATCTATTTTGGCGCCTCTTGCAAGTAGTTCAGAGACCATTTTTCAGCTGTTTTGAGACCATTTTTGCTTGTTCTGAGATTTTTGGCGCCTCTTGTACCTATTTTGGCACCTCTTGCAAGTAGTTCAGAGACCATTTTCACCTGTTTCGGGACCATTCTAGGTCACTTTTAGAGTTTTTCCACCTCTTGTTCCTATTTTGGAGCCTCTTGCAAGTAGTTCAGAGACCATTTTCACTTGTTTCAGGACCATTCTGGGTCACTTTTAGAGTTTTGGCACCTCTTGTACCTATTTTGGCACCTCTTGCAAGTAGTTCAGAGACCATTTTCACCTGTTTTGGACCATTCTGGGTCACTTTTAGAGTTTTGGTGCATCTTGCACCTATTTTGGTGCTTCTTGCAAGTTGTTCTGAGATTGTTTTCACTTGTTCTGGGACCATTCTAGGCCACTTTGAGAGTTTTGGCGCCTCTTGCACTTGTTTTGGTGCCTCTTGCACCTATTTTGGCACCTCTTGCAAACTATTTCAGGGAGTTTAGCTTGTCTAACTCTATTTTTGAGCTTTCTGTCTGTATTTTGGCACCTCTTATCTTTGTTTTGGCACCTCTTGTCTCTGCTTTGGTGCCTCTTGCAGTTTGTCACCAAATCAGAAATTCACATTCTATCTTGTGCATTTTCAGGTTTTACCATATTTGTTGTCAGAGACTCAAAACATAAACTACTAACACATTGCAGGGGCTAGATGTTATTTACTTGATTCCTTTTGATTAAGTTAGAAATGTAGCTTAATTACAAGGTTAACGGACATCTTGTTTCCTTTTGGTTAAGTTAGGAACATAGCTTAATTAAATGGTTAATGAACACCATGTCTTTTTGGTATGTGATGGATGGTAGGCATATGCTCTCCCCTTAACTGGGTGATCCAAAAAGCTAGACCCATTCTTGTTTACGTGCGAGTGTAAGTGGAGTATATGGAATGATTTCTCTCTTTATTCATGTGAAATAAAGATTGATCAAACTATGGGTATACTTGATTTATTTTTTTTATCCTAGAGGGCCTACCTTGAGGGAAAAAGTAATCACCCAAGGGAACGACCCAACTGGTAACACGCTAAAGCCAAGCGACTTCCAACTAGGATATAAATGTGGATACTTGAGGAAAGTTCAAGTATCATGAGGATAATTTTGACGAGATGGATCTAAAGGGACTCTCACCGCATGGATTATCCACCATGAATGGAATTTCCACATTAAAACCGTTGTATATTTTCCAAAATCCTTTATCTATTCTTTGGTGCAACAATAGTTGTTGCCAAGGCATCCACATTCTCGTAGTTTTTAGAAGAGGTGATCGGTTCACCATGGGAGTTTCATGGGTACTGGAAGCTTGGTTGGCCTAAGAAGAGAGTGCACTATAAGAGGGAGCCCATGCATCCAAACTTCTAAATTCATTCGCTAAAGATAGTGTGGTTGGGGTAAAACCTGTGTGGAATCCAAAAGAATACAGTCTTACATAGCCTTAGTAGTGTATATTTTGCTTGATGTGTCTTCAAAAAAAACACCATAAAAAAATCACATTTTGAAAGTGAAAACCTTGGTTCAGAACTACATTCATTGAGATAAACAAGTCTACAATTGAAAAATCCAAGAAATCAGACCTTTGGGGAGGGGGTATATTTTCTATTTTGGAGTCATTTTGGGGGTTTCTGAGAGTTTTGTCACTTTTTTTTCTCTATTTTTGTGCCTTTTGTGTCTCAAGTGGTGACAAAATTCCTACACCATTGTATATCTTATGAAATTCTACCCCATTTTTAAAAAAAACTCCAAAAAAGGCCTTCGTATGACCAAGATACGACCATTTTAAGATTGACTATAAAAGTGTTTGACATACAACTCTGAAGTGGCACCTTTGGGGTCCCAAGTGGTGCCTCTTGCAAGACTTATTTTCAAGATTTTTGGAGTCAAACACTATTTTGGCACCTTTGGTGTCGCAAGTGGCACCTCTTGCAAGCCTTGTTTTCATGATTTTTGGAGTCAAACAATGTTTTGGCACCTTTGGTGTCCCAAGTGGTGCCTCTTGCATACTTTTTTCATGATTTTTGAGGTAAAAATCTGAAGTGGTGCCTCTTGTATCTATTTTGGCACCTCTTGTGGACCTTGAAACAATAACCTAGGTTCATCTATCTTCTGAAAATCAGTTCTCTCAACAGTGTTCAACCTTTCCTTAGGAAAAACAGAGTCTAAACATGTGGTTTACCCAATGATTTCATGAAAGATTACACAAAACATCAAAACCCAACACATCAAAACTCAAAACAGTGAAATCCAAACCACCATGTCTGAAATAGATGAGGATCAATTGAATGCTTTAGCTCATCAAATGAAAAACCTTCAACAACAAATTTGGGATATGCAAAGGGAAACAACCATAGAAAGACATTTTTTGCCACACATCTATTCCTATCCATCTAACAGAAATATGGACATGACACCTTCTCCACTAACAACTACATCATTCAAGTTCAATGTCTTTGAATTTTTGCAAAAGTTCAATAAGCCCAAATCTCAGTCCTCAAGCACAAGTGATATTGAACAATCTGACCACGTCATGCAACTATCTTCATCTCCCATATCTCAGGATTCTTTCACCCAAGTTAACGATTCCATCCAACCACCTTCTTCTATCATATCTTCTATATCCAATGATTCATGTCAATCTCTTAGTCCAAGCCATGTTGTCATAGACTCCTCCACACATCAAGATCAAAGCATTCTTTCTAGTTCATCCAATGATACCAAAATTCCACAAGTTCTTCCAATCTTTGACCAAGAACGAATCTCTCAAGAATTCTACGATGATCCCCTCCTTTCACTTCTCATACATGATGATTCTCTTCCATCTCAAGAGAAAAGTATTCTTCCAATTTCTTCTTACACCCCATCTAACGAATCCATACCATCTCATGATTCCATTGCATCCCAGGAGCATAATAATTCTTCCAGTTTATCTAATGATGTCCTGTCACCTGATGATCAAGATATACTTTCTATAGAATCTCTTGATTCCCTTCCTCATCAAGATCAAGATATGCTTTCATCTGAGGATATCCCTTCATTTCATGAGGATGTTCATCCTTCTCAAGATCAAGATATGCCTTCCATACCACTTCATGATGATTCCACACCTAATAAAGAGCAAGCTACTCCATCTTCTACACCTTGTGATCCTCTTCCAAGTCAAGATCAAAGTACCCCATCATCGCCATGTCAAGATCCTATCACACATATGCAAGCTATCAATGAACCCCACACCTACAAATTGGGATCCTCCACCTTCATCCACTCTGGTTTACTTCAAACACCTATCCTTTCATCCATATCATATCCTCCCCAAAATGGACTCGCATCTTCTTTCACAAACAACACATATCCCATTGGTAAATGAATGTGTCAAAGCATGAACTACAAAGGAAAAGGATTAGGCCTTCATGAACAAGGTATCCTAGAAACCCTTTTTTCTCAAGAAAATCCATATTACCATGGCCTTGGGTATACACCTAATTTTCCTATTCCATCAAACCTACCATCTATCTTAGGTCCTCATCCCAATCCATCAAACCTTCCCTCTATCCTAGGTCCATATCCTATTCCTCAAGAACAACAAAGGCACACATCCTTGATGCCCTTTCAAAATTCTACCGCGAACAACTCATCCATGATACCTCCATACCATTCATCTCCATCCACCTCTCCTATTGCTCTTGGAAGAAATTTGGGTGCCAAATGTCAAAAGCTTCCATATCAAAACGTGCATGTATCAAAGGATCAACATGTCTCCTCGAAGAGGCATGGAAAATAAAAGAAAATTTGATCCAAAATCAAAGGAAAAAATAAAAAAGGCCACAAAGGCCCATCAAAGTAAAAAGAAAAATTTCCAAGACCACAAAGGTCTATAAATCAAAGAGAAAAATCTCAAAGGCCACAATGGCCCATAAAGCAAATATCAAAGTCAAAAATCATGTGGATTCCAAAAAGTCTCATAAAAGAAATGAAATCTAAATTGGAACCCTAATTTGCTAATCCAAAAGCTTCCTCCAATCTTCCATATAAAATCCTATCACCTTCCAAGTCCATTTTTCATCCATCACTTCATCACCCTTAAGGTGTGTTCCAATGTTGATCTTTCCATCCTTTCCATCTATCCATCAACAAACCTTTCAACCTCCTATCCATTATCCCATCATAACCTAAATCTACCAACATTTAGGAGTCCAATTTCCCATTGCCATGGTTTATTAGAACATGTATTCGAGAGATATTTGGTTGTGAAACTTGATGCTTAAGTCCTTCCATCTCCCTATCATCCATATCCTATCTTCCATATTCCTCCTGCACTCTACACTTAGGGACAAGTTTCATCCATCTTATCATTCATGGTCATTATCCCTTTTATGCTCATTCCTTACTTTTCCACCTTTGATCTTGAAAAAGTTAAGGATCTTCTTGAACATCATGTATCTTATCCTATTTTATTTATCCATATATTTCATATCATATTTTTCATCTTATCCATATTCCATCATTCTTTCTAAGTACATCCTTTCTTCCCTTCCTTGGTCTTGATGAGGAATATTGGAAAAATACTTGGGCATTATGTTTGTATCCTATCTAGTTGATCTTGATCATCCCATTCATTATCATTATCCTTTCTTTCTTCCATTCCATATCTCCTAGATTATCAAAATACATGTCATCATGTCCCTTTGCAACCTTGAATCTTATCATGCAAATCATATTTGAGCCTAGTTGTAAAACATTATCCAATCCTCATATATTTTGTCAATCAATCATCAACAATCATCAATCTTATCATAATTAGAGGAAATCAGTGATCCAAGTGCTTATCATCACCATTCCTTATGGAATCAATCATTCTAGGCATCTTAATCAATCAACCATTATCATCTTTTGACAAAAGATATGTTGCTTGTGTGACATGTTTTGTAGTGAATCTTTCATTTTGATCTATCATTTACCCATGGTTGCATTATCTCTATTGTGGGGAATCTTGTTCCTTCAAATGGTCATATCATATTATTCATCCATCCATCTTGGGCTATGTGACTTGCTATGTATCATATACATCCATCATGCTTTCATCTTTGCATTTGTCACGCTTCCATGTTCGCACCATAGCTTGATCCAGTGTTTGTATCATGGCATCCCCTGCAATTACTCGGCCCATTCTAAAAATTAGTTTGTCTTATCGTATCACATTGGGGGCATGTACTACATTGGATTGGATTCATGTACATTCTCAAGTTCGAAAAATTGAAAATCCCAAAAAAATTCAAAACATATCAAAATCCCAAAAATATTCAAAGCATATCAAAATCCCAAAAATATTCAAAACATATCAAAATCCCGAAAACATTCAAAACATGTCAAAATAAAAAAATAGGTCAAAAAGTCAAAAGGTCAAAAACATAGTCTTCATTCGAACTACATCGTCTCTGGGCTTTGAATGTAGGCAAGGGTTATATTTGATTGTCCCCTGAGACATTTAGGTCAGTATTTTAGGTGTCCGCTATGTTCCTATTTTTGTCTTGTAAATCTTGGGTTGTGTCGTCAATCAAACTACGCGGTATTTTCATGTATAACGTAGGCAAGGCTAATCTATTGATCAACCCCCAAGGCCCCTAGGATAGGTCTTTAGGTTAGGTCTTGGTCGTCATGGTCGTGTCTCACCCTGGACTAGGGGAAAAATCCTACACTCACTAGGAGCAAATAAACTTTGAGCTTGAATCAACATGCAAACAGTCGTCGGACCAATGTTACAAACACAAACTTCAAATGGATGATCTTTTTGAATCAAGGGTTTATCATGTTAAACATGAAAGTTCAAATTTTTCTACTTTGATTTTTGATATCATACCTCTCAAGTCCTCAATGATGTATCGAACTAGAGGAGCAAGGAAGGAGTATGATTTTTCTTTGTTTGTTGTATATGAGTTTATCATTATTACTATGTAAGTTGTCGCGAGACGTGTGCTACAAAGTATCACTGATGACATTCTGAATTTTCATAGGAAAAAGATTAACTCTTATCTATTTACACAAGCAATGCTCAGGTCATCTCGGTTTAATTATACTTAGATGCTTGTGTTAACTTACAATTTTAAAACATCATGAAAGTAGTACTCAGGTCATCTTGGTCTAAAATATGCCATCGATGCTTGTACTCACTTTCAACATTTTAAAGGCCCAATGATGATAAAAATCATGACAAATTGGTTAATATAAATGACAACTTTTGAATACGAGATTTGCATCTAGTTAAGTTAGACTGCATTCATGTTAGTATTGCCTATGTATTTATGGGGTTTTTCAATGCTGAAACAGTTTCACAATGGCATCATCTCTATTATTTATGGATTGAGTACACTGGACATTAACTAAAAAAAAAATCATTGTCATTTAGTTACACATCAGTTGCATCATCATTTGCATATCTTAGAAAACATTCTCACATCATTTACACTCATACATTTCATCATAATATTTTCCTCATAAAATACAAAAGAAAATAATAAAGGACATACATTGCATATCATTTCCAACATCAAAATCGTGTCATCCACTACGCTTAAATAAGTGAGTCTCTTTAGACTTCCAAGAAAGTTGGAAAATATGTCAAAGTTATGAAGCTTAAAAGATCAATCTACTGTAGTCTTCCCACAACTTTTGGAAGTTGGACAGACTCACTTATTCAAGCTTAAGGCCTTGAACATTTGAAGTAATACACATTCAATCATTTTCATTGCATAATCATAATAAATCACATGACACTGCATAATCATATTAAATCACATCACATTGCATAATCATAAATACATTCATCACATTGCCTAATCATTATCATCACATAGAAATTAAATAAAGTCACAACATTGCATATCATATATCATCAAAATGTCATAATGTCCACGTGTACAAGGATATCCAAAAGTAGGATGAGATACATCAAAATCCAAAAGGGCATTGTATCATGGGAAACATATCCTCAATCTCATAAAAGGTATATACACAATGCCCAAGGAACATCAAAAAATACTATGTTGAGCTCCCACCATATGTTGCTACTCTCATGGAACTAGTACCTCCTCTACCTGATAGACCTACACCTGGATCTCTCCTATCTCCAGGAAATGGTTGTGTGACACCCATGCTCACAGTCCAAGAATGAAATATGCCAGAACAAGACTGTACAAAACTCTCTCGTCGCTTAGGAGGAACCAACTCATGATATTTACCCCTATAAAATTGCAACTCCTAAGAAATGTGTCAAATCTCTCTGAAGAAATCCATTGTATCTACAGATGGTGTCATCTATTGTATCCTCTCAAAAACGGCCTCAGCCTACTCTATTTGATGTCTAAAGGCATCCCTCTCTGAAGTAAGTATGATCATCTGTGCTTGCAACTATTGTATTTGCTGCCTATTTATCCCTCTATTAATCGTCAAAATATCAATGTGTGCCCAACACTGCCCTAACTCATCCTGAAGGAACACAATCTGTGCTTGAGCATGCACTATCTTGTTCTGAAATGACTGAACCTCTACCTGCAAAGCTTCTATCTATGATGACTACTGATGTGAGGGTATCCCAATCCAAATCCTGGGAAGCATCGCTTGAGATAGGATAATGCTCCTCCTACGCCTCAAAATTGGAAAATCCAATGGATGATTGTCATATCCACCATCATCACTCTGCCCACCACCCACTACACCACCATCACTCTCCCCACCACCCTCTGCACCACCATCACCTATGCAACCACCCTCTACACCACCCTCATCACCTCTGCAAACACCCTCCCCACCATCATCACCACCCTTGTCAT
The DNA here is from genome assembly GCA_007258455.2 of Sequoia sempervirens. Taxonomy (NCBI): domain Eukaryota; kingdom Viridiplantae; phylum Streptophyta; class Pinopsida; order Cupressales; family Cupressaceae; genus Sequoia; species Sequoia sempervirens. The sequence continues at coordinate 129,568,033 of VDFB02058242.1, forward strand.
CTCCTCCCTACCCATCAATTGGTGATACTAGCTCCTCTAGATGAGTAAATTTAGGAAAGGGATACGTGTGGGAAGAACTTTGAATAATTCTCAGTCATCCTAGCATTTTCAATATATGGAACATAATCCTATAAACCTGGGGTCAAGGTATAGTACTTTGTACAAGCTACCTCATATGATACATAGGGGCTCCACTTTAAAATGTCATGTCATTGCCGTGCATAATGGGAAACGCCCAGGGGCATCCCTTGAACCTGTCCAAACTGTTGATATACTCATAGATACAAGTATTGCTCCAGTACAACATGTTTCTACCCAATCAGATAGTAGGATAACAACATATATGGCATCTCTAGCTGATCCTCTAGCCACTACTGACAATCCAAGTACGACCACCATGTGACAGTCTCTAAATCATCTAGAATACACCTCCAATAGGAAACCTTTCCCAACTTATGCTAGAAATGTGGACTGCTATAACTAAAAACATAGGGTCTCCCTAGTGGTCAATGTCTCTCTCCCATAGGACGAGTGATGGCTATATGCTCCCATGCCCAGGTATACAACAATGTGATGCCACATGACAGGCTTGTCGCCCCATAATAAACAACCTCGTGCAAATCTCCGTATAAGTGGGCTAACATACATGAGCCCTAGGCATACCTAGTACCATCAAGTGTCATCCACGATAGCACACGACTCCAACCTGATGAAAATCCCTTTGACTTATGATCAGGACAAAGGAATCCACTAGTGAATTTGGAAAGAACACACGACAAAGGATCATATCTACTAATCATCTTTGTCCAAGGGATCCATCAGCCCGTAACATGATCATCTCGGCATAATCTCCATAATGCAGTTGTCCCACCTTGCTCTATATTATCATACACTCTATCTCTCCCATCACTGGGATCTGCAGAATACAATAGACATCCTCTAGAGTCACAGTCATCTCTCCAGTTGGTAAATGAAATGTTTTATGATCACTGTGCCATCTCTCTACCAATGTTGTCAGTAAACCTCTGTTGATTCTATATTGTGGAATATCTAACAAGGAAGTCAACCCACAATGGGAGATAATCTCTAAGTTGGCTAAGGACAACCGGCTGACCATGTTCCAAGTCTTCAGGAATCGCTCCCGAGATTGTAGTACATCTCCATCTCCCTAATCATGCACACAAATCAGTCAATCAATGTCATGTTCAATCAATATTATCAGTCAATCAATGTCATGTTCAATCAAGATTATCAGCCAATCAAGCTAATGTGTAGTCATTCAAATCAAATCAATCAAAACAATCAGCATCTCAATCAATCAACCCATCGTTCCTCATCTATCATGAGGATGATCTGCTATCAATCAACCCATCATTCCTCACCTATCATGAGGATGATCTGCTACATCACTTCTCACTTATCATGAGGATAATCTGCTATCAATCCTACCATCATTCCTCACCTATCATGAGGATGATCTGCTATTAATCAAACAATCATTCCTCATCTATCATGAGGACAATCTACTATCAATCCTACCATCATTCCTTGCCTATCATAAGGACGATATGCTATCAATCTTATTATCGTTCCTTACTTATCATGAGGTCAATACAACACTGGTTCTATCATTTTATTCTCACCTATCATGCGATCAAATCATCACACAAAATATCAATCAAACACTACACATACCACAATCTAACTAAAATTAATCCAGAACATGACAAACTGATGACTCCTAGGCTTCAAGGACATCTTGCGAACATCACCTCGAGGGATTTCCACAATCACACACTGCAAAATGGGTCAAATGACAAGCTAAACCACCTCAAATCAACAAAGATGAAAACCTTCCAAGCTAGCAAGAGGCACCACTTAGGACCCCAAAGGTGCCAAAACAGAGTTTGCAACTAAAACAAGGTTCTTACGGCTTACAAAAGGCACCATTTGGAACCCCAAAGGTGCCAAAATAGTGTTTGGCATCTCAAAACATGGATTTCACCCTTACAAGAGGTGCCACTTGGGACCCCAAAGATGACACTTAGTCAAACCTTGTTTTGGTAATTAAACCTTGAAATGAAATCAAATAGAATGCAGGAATGATGAATGAAAAATAAGTAATGTTGCAACTCACCAACCCCTAGGAATAATGGTTACAAACATCTATGAAATGGCTCCAATGGATGTGGATCTTGACTCTTTCTTGAATGATATGGATCTTGACTTGAATGTGTATACACCTAAAAATGATCATCATATTCAGTTAATTAAATACAACCTATTTGATTAATGCTTCAACTACATATAAATAAGGTCTTACTTTATTTATATTGTTCACTTTCCTTTCAATTCTCCCAAATCACATTCTTCTAAATAATTAAATAAACAAAATACCCTAAATGTGTTTATTTAATTAACCTTCCTTAATCCTAATTAAGAATTAGAGCACATTTCTACAACTTTTTGTGTGCCACCTCATAAAGGTCAAATGAAAATAAATAAGCCTAATTATTAATTAGAATTATCCTTACACACTTCCACCAACGAGAAAAATAACATGGATTTATTCCCCCATAGTTCCAACAAATTTGGAGCACATGGGTCTTTGTTTCACACACTTGGGAATCCTATACATTTTTCATGTTTCCAATTGGTCAAAGGATTTGCTCGAAACACATGGCATGTTGTCCTTGGTCAAGGGGACAACATCCTAATTCCTTTCATATCCACTGTCTATTATTTCTCCTTTGAATCTATACCGTTAATAGGTGCCACCTCACAAAATGCTTGAGAAACCCTATAAATACACCCTCTTTCCTTAGCATTTATCATCCACCTTTTGAGTAATGCTATAATGCTATTTTGAGATACACATTGTAATAGTGTTATAATGCCATTTTTCATCCACACTTTGAGTATTGTTACCATGTAGGTTTTTCATAGGAGCTTGGAGCTTTCATGGAGTCTTATACTTAGTTTTCATATCATGTGTTACTTTGCATTCTCATCTTAGATTAATTAATTGCTTCATAGTTACATTTTATCATCCCCATTGCATCATAGTTACATTTTAGGTTAGTTTGTTTTATGTTTGCATTTGAGCATATGCATAATCATGGATAGTTCACTATAGTTTCATATCATCTCACTCATCTCCACTTGTTCATCTATCATCAACATCATCCTTCATTTATCGTTGTATCCATTATCCTTTCCATCATTTTGTTTCATTTAGAAGCATACCACTAATCATTCCATCACACATTTGCACATAGAAATCATCTTAGCTTGCATATTAAGCATCAAATCTCATTTTCTAGGTAGTCATTTAACAACCTTTGTTGCCCTACAAATCTAAGGGCCAAACGGTTTAATAAATCCCTAGAAATAGAGGACAATGATACGTATTTGAAAGATTTAATTGTATTATGAATAGAGTAGTTTTACTTGCTTCAAAATTTTAATGTAAACCATTTCATTAAGGTTTGTGTTGATGTTAGATCTCTCCACATTCGACACACACACAAAATTCTTGCTTGAATCATGAAACCCTACATCACAAATGTTAGCTCAAAAACAAACATAATGCATGATGACTTTGACATGATGCTTGATGCTTGAATAATGCTCCAAAATGCTTGATAATCAGCTCTTGAATTCACTTGAATGCTCTTGTAGACTCAAATTTACTATATGCATGAATACCTAGTTTTCTAGGAGAAATATGAATGAAATAACCTTGTATTTATACTTGTTTATGCCAAATTTCCCAAAATTCCAACAATATAAGCTGACATCAAATCGAGGAGAATAAAATCTTGCCAATAATTTAAGTTTAATTTAGTTCTAATCTAAGTGGGACTCATAGGCCAATTGTGGCATATTATTCCCATTAGGATAAGCTAGGGACACATTTTCAAGAAATGCTTAGATTTATGTGAAATCTAGTTCAAGGCCTCAAAACTTATATGGGACTACACAAGCTGGCATATGAGTCCTAGATCACTAAATCTAGGCCATACAATCCAAAATCATTAATTTTTTATTGACTATTTGATGTGTGTCAGGATTATCCTCTGAAAGATGAATTAATTAAGACTTGGGTATGCAAAATAAGGCCAATTAAAGCACAAATAAGCCCAATTAATTAATGTTAAAGTGTAAGAAAACACTTTACAACACCCTAGGTAAGGCACAATTAATTCCATTTCATTCACAAGGGCCCTAGAATTAATGTGAGTGTGTAAAACACATTCCAACACCAAATCAAGGCAATATTAGACTCAACCCAACATTAATTATTCACAAATTAATTGTGAAAAAGGTATACTTTTTCCTACACTACATTTAGCCCCCACTTTAGTGAGAGGATGCACTTGCTTCAAACTCACACTAAAGTAGACAAGTATGCATCAAGAGGGGTTCAAATGTACTAATGCTAGTAAGATAGGACAAGAACAATCAAGAGGGGTGATCAAGCCCCTAGGATCAAGATCCCAAAGAAAACCAACATAGGAACTAAAGAACACACATTAATAATGATATAAGGAGCAAGAAAAAGATACAATAATATATTGCCAAAGACAAAGAGGGAGAGAAAATAAAAACAAAAGAGGGATGGATCAAGCTTCGAGCATTTGTCCCGCACATTGCGGATCAAATCTAGGCTGTTTGTCTAAGCAATTCTACAAGTGGAACATGATGTCTACTATGCAAACTAATGCACACTCACAAGGGCTAGTGGAACCTTAGACCATCCACTAGGTGAGACCCCAACGATACACATACACACATGGCCGGTAAGCACTCACACAAGAAAGTGGCTATGGGAAAGTCATGCCTAAGTTCAGCTCCCATACATACAACCATACCAAAGCTATAACTCATGATAAATTTGATGAGGTGACACACAATAATGAAATTCAAGCTCCATGAGGCAAGCAGATATTCATATGCTTGAAACTCATGAACAAACAAGATGGCCCCACAAGCAAGCAAAGTGTGTTATGCAAGGTGGCCATATAACAAAAATTGTAAATGCAAAAGTAGTGTAAGGTACATTCAAAGGAGTTTTGCTTAGTTCATATAAGGTCTTAACTTATGGAACACTGTTCCTAATGTCTCCAAGAGAGCACCAATCGAAGAATAGAAGATTCACAACTTAGGAGATGCAGTGTGTCGCATCAAGCCACTAAGAGGAATATAATATGCTAAGAAAGATCATGCTCTTGAGGGACATCACACCCAATGTCACCAAAAAGTGAAAGACACATTGCATGAAGTAAGAATACCACACAATGAAACATGAGTTGTAAAATGCAAATGGATAATTCTAATGTATGCCCCCACTTTAAAGGAATTGATAAACACCATATTGTGAGTAATTACTTTAAAGTAGTGAATGATCAATGCTAATAATAAAGAGGACATGAGAGATTATTTGGAAATCCCTATGCCAAGTCACATGTTTCCAAATGAAGCTATGCCATGAAAAGCAGTTGCCTCCTTGAAATGAAATCCCAAAATTACACAAGGGATCCACGAATTTGGGGTCAATATGTCTTCCCTACAATGTTGTTATAGAGCTTGGAACTTACATCATTCCCCAAATACTCATGGAACTAGAAGAATGACACAAAGAGAGTTAAAGAAAAGGAAAACCTTTTGGGTCAACATGGAAGAGACCTAAATTTCTCAATGCCTTGTGTCATCCCTAAAAGGAAACCAAAAGAAAAATGAAAAGGATAAATTTTTATGACATATAGAAGAATGTAGATACAAAGAGAGGAATGCACAAAAATAGAGAGATACACAAAATAGAATAGTATGGAGGATCACATTACACACATGAAATTTCATAAAGATCATGAAAAATCAATAATTCAAAAGACTAGCAAGGCACATGTGAATCAACCTCTAGCGGGTCATCTGCATCCCAATCTTGGTTAGTATAAATTGAAGGTGGACAACTAGCCAAATGGATAATAGAAAATCATGTGGTACTAGGAAAAGGCCATATAAGTCTTGTCCTCATTGAGTGCAAGACAAGAATGAGTTGAGCTATGTGATGGGAAGGAGCTCCTTGCATTTTGAAATGATTTGCAATTAGTGCAAAGCATGTAATAGTGAGAATGTTGTGATCCTAAAACCAGTACGTGGCAAGGAGTGAGAGGACATGCTTAAAGGAATCATTTTTATGATCAATTTTTTTTTTAATGTGTAAATTTCTTTTAGTTTCAGACGACGGACAAGGGAATCATAGTTTCTTGAGTTTGTAAGGTATTCAATTCTTGCTAGATTCACTAATTTCTCTAGGTGGAATTAGGGTTAGAGAACCTAACATTTTCTTATTATCTTTATCATCATCACGAGGCATGGTTGTTCTTTATGAAGGAGGACACTTATTTCAAGAGGGGGATCTTGATATCCTATCCCTTTGGTATCTATAGTTGGTGTTTGTTCTAAGAGTTGATGAATTTCATGTTCACTTGTTGTATCATATCCTTGTTTGCTCAAGATTGTAAATCCTTTTCTAACATAGGATTGTTGAATGTTTTCTTGAATAGAGGAAATAGGTTCACCTATTGTAGGGAACATAGGCTTAGTTTTTGTTTCAATTTTAGGATGTAAAAGACCAAACATCTCAAGTGTTAGGATGGTAGGGGGTGTTGGTTGTTTCATAGAGGGATACAAGGATGCATTATTATCAAGATTTTTAAGGAAATAATTTATGAAGTTCATTTTATCACCATCTTCGCCAATGATGTCAACATCACAAGGACAACATGCATTAGGATTTGATTGAGCATGAGTGAGTTAAATTTCATTAGGGTAATTTCCAAAGGCACAACTTGACATATCCACTAATGATTTCAAGGACATCCAAGCCTTACCAAAGCACACATCCATGATGAGATGCAATGTAGTAACCTAGAGTTAAATTTGTAAATTTAATTAAGTAATGCATGAAATGAACCAAGTTAAGCTAGAGTTGATGAAATGGATGAAAAAAAATTCTACAAAATGAAACAGATAACTAAAAACAACAAACAAACACACAAAAACAAAGTTTTTAATGTTGTAAAATATAGTTTAAAATCTAAAATGGGAATAAATCACCCAGAGGGGCGTATGAGTCCCAACCAATATTTTTCAAGGATTTAAATGTTGGTAAAAAATCAACATAGAATGCCTAGAAATAAGGAAAAACAACTTGTACTAGGACTAAATCCCCCAGAGGGGCATATGAGTCCTAGATTAGGGTGTTTGCAACAATTTAAGAAAATTTTGTTTGAATGTTAGGTTGTTTGGTTTGTATGTGTAATGATAAAAAAAGGTCCCCTCAACTTGGCATTGATTTAGTGTTGTAATATTCCTAACATGTTCACATTAGGTCTTGGGCCCTTGTGAATTAATGGATTTCAATGGTACCTTGTCAAAGTGTTGTGAAGTGTTGTAACAAACTTTCACACTTTTGTAAGGTTTTATTAATTAAATGGGCTTAATGAACCTCTTTTTAATCAAAATAAATCTTAACCTTTTCTTATTTGAATTGTTGTAAAGTGTTGTAACACACTTTAACACTTCTCTAGGCTTGTCATTAATAATTGGGATTTCTTATGCTTTAATTTTCTCTATTTTGCATCCACAAGCCTCATTTATTACATCTTTCCAAGGATGATCCTGACACCAATTAGTAACCAATCATAATTCAGATGTTTCTGGCTTGTGTGGCCCATATTTAGTGATATGGGACTCATTTTCCACCTTGGGTGAATGGGTCCCACCTAAGTTTCTTGGTCACGAATCAGTTTTCACACATTTCTAAGAACTTTTTTTTTTTGGTCCCATACATTATGTCTGATGGGATTCATTTGCCACCTTGGGAAAATGAGTCCTGTGTGGTAAAAAATCAAATTTAATTCAAATTTGCAGCGGGATTTTATTCTCCTAGATGGGTGATCCCACAAAGTTGGTTTACAATTTCTGGGAGATTCTATTTTTTGCTAAAATCACATATTTTTAGAAAATATAATGATTTAGGCCTTAAAAAGTTCCATTTAAAACATTCCAATTGAAGAGGGTTTGAGCAAACTACCTTAGATCAAATCCCCTTGGATAGAACCCCGCTAGTTTTAAACCATACCTATAATGGAGTCTCCTTTACACCTATCAAAATGCTGATGAAAAACTACTTTTGATTTACCTTTTGGGGGGTCAAATGAATTCATTTAGAATTTATTTTTTTAAGTATGTAGCCCTTATTATAAGCTTCCCAAAAAGTATAATTTTAAATAAATTTAATTTTATTTCTTGTGAATGTAGATTTTTCATTGAAAATCAAGCTCTATCTTCTGTACATGTGGAAGAATAGAATATTATAAAAAAAAATTGAAAAGTATGAGTACACCATATATTGAACAAAAAAAAAAGAATTTTGATACAAACAAAAAAAGTTGTGTTATACAGTTTGCCTATGTCTAAATTGTAATTGGTTTGACTTTGAAACTTCATTAAGGAAAAAAAATTCAATAAAACACTATGAAAAAAATTGGAAGCACTAGATATCATAGTTACAAATCTAAATTTGAAAAAATTAGAATTTTATCCTTCATGGGAAAAAATTTATGTGTTATACGGTGAACATCACTCCTTACAAATGATGTTACCTGAAGAAAAACTAGTTTTCGAAGGAGATGGAAAAAGAAGTGCAATCTGATTCCACCAATTTTGAAAAAATTATATTTAGAATCTACAAACAAAATTTCACAAATCACTAGTTTGCATCATCTTGAAATTCCTCACGGTTTAGCCGCTATAGGTGCGCAAAAGTGAAGGTTTAGTTAGAAAAAATCAGTTTAGTGGCCAGTTTGGCCAAAAATTGTAAACCAATATTGTGGCATCACCCATATCTGATGTCATCTTGTAGTGTTGTAATTTTGGGAATTCTTGCATAATTGAGTATAAATACAAGGTTCTTTCACTCATATTCAACACCTAGCATTCACAAGAGCATTCAAGAGCATTCAAGGGAAGATTATCAAGCATTTTAGAGCAACATTCAAATGTTAATCATCATGTCAAGGATTTCATATATCATGTTTGTTATTGTGCTAACAATTGTGATATAGAGTTTATGATTCAAGCAAGTGCTTCAAGAAATATCAACATCAATCAATCAAGAGTCAAGAACCACATCCATTATAGCCATTTCAAGCATATTTGCAGCACCTTATTGCTAGGGTTTGTTGAGTTGCAACATTGCTATTTGTTCATTCATCATTCTCCATTTATATTTTCTTTCATTTCAAGGTTTAATTACCAATAAGGGGTTTGACCAAGGAAAACCCCTATCCACTAACCCAAAAACATTTTTTCCTCTCCTTTGTGTGTGATTTGCAGGTCTAGATTGCAAATTTCCTGAGGAGCAAGGTTGGAGAAAAGTGACAAATCATCCAAAGTTGTCAAAGTTGTCATCAAGCCTTGAAGAACCTTGGAGAAGACCTATTGGTTGCAAATTAGAGATTTGAATCCATAAATACATCAAGAAGAACAGAGCAGATAGAGAAGAGCAAGATAAACTTTTGATGTTGTAGAAAGGCCCAACTAGACAGATTCACCACTTATGGAAAATAAGTCCCAGTTTCAGTACATTTTCAAAATTTTGCAAATCTAGATACCCTTTTCGCAGAAATCTATTCCCGCAAAATTTCCAAAAAATAGGACTGATTCACCCAACTTGGAAAATGAGTCCCAGTCAACCTTGATAGTAGATTTTCCAGTGATTTAGACCTCTATTCTACCTTCTTTGATTTCCAAAGTGCATAGTTTCTATTTTACAGTTTTTTGTTGTATTTCATTCATCTTTCTAGGTCATTTAGAGTTATTTTTCATTCCATTAGGGTTTTTCATTTCATCTTACGCATCATTTTATTTTCCAAATATAATCTTGGTGGTGAACCCCTTAGATCATATTCAACCCCTAGGACAAACCTATTACAAGATTTCTTTCTCTTTGACATTGAGATCCCTAGGGTTACCCTTGAATGAAATTGGATTTGTGGGTGTGCTCTATGTCCTAAAGCATATGTTAGCATCCATCCCACAAAAAAATCATTTCAGTATGATGTCTAGGCTAAGTGCAATTATAGATTTCAAATGAAATTTAGTGATGTAAGATAAAAAAAAATGCAACCTATATGGAATTTCACTAATGCAATATTTAGATACCCTAGATGCAAATTAACTATTTAAAAACCTAATGCAAAGTTAATGTAAGCTAGATCTAGAACTATGATGCTCTCCAAATCAGAAATAAGGTGTTGTAAAAGCTAGGTTGACCAAAATGAAGTGTAGAAAATAGGGTGGTCCAATCTTTTTGCAAGATGGAATTAAGGTTTAAGACCTAGACCTATTTCACTCTATTTCATTCAAGGAAACCTTAGCTCCTAGATCTCAATCCAATGATGAAATGTGGGAAAGAGATATTGCAATAAGGTGTCCTAGGGTGTGATTAAATACTAAATGGAGGTTCACCACCAAGCTAGGGCTTGGAAAGAAAAGTAACATGCAAAACCTAATGATATGGAAAACTTAAGTAAATGGTCTATAAATGAATGCAAATCAAAATAGTAAACTTAGAAAGTATAGAGGTGCACTTGGATATTTTTAGAAGATTGGAATGACATCTGAAATGATGAAAATGATGAATTTAATGCTCATTGGGACTCATATGCCAGGTTGGGTGATTTAGTCCCATATTAGGGTTTCTAGGTAGAAATTGAAATCTAGCAATGACAAGTCTGAAACTCCTGAAAACTAGAAAAATCCCTATACTTGAACTCATATGCCACAAGTGGCATATCAGTCTTGCTCAACCTATTTAGAAGGTCAAGATTTGAATATGTTCTTCTATCTTTTCTCTTCCTTCTCAACCTGATTTTTGGATCTAAAATGTTGAATTCTGATTTGTAACTGTCTTTTAGTGATCTTGTAAACAAGGTGGCAACTTTGATAACTTTACAACCTTGAAAACTTTACAACCTTGTCAACTTTCCAACCTTGACAACATTGCAACCTTGACAACTTTGCAACCTTGACAACTTTTCTCCAGTCTTGCTCTTCAATGGATCTTCAACCTAGATCTATAAATCACACACTAAAGAGAGGTAAAAATGTTTTTTTAGTAGAAAGGGGTTTTATTTGGTCAAACCCCATTTTGGTAATCAAACCTTGAAATGAAATCAAATAGTTCATGAAGGAATTCTGAATGAACAATAAGTAATGTTGCAACTCACCAAACCCTAGGAATAAAGGCTACAAACATATATGAAATGGCTCCAATGGATGTGAATCTTGAATCTTGCTTGAATGATATGGATCTTTACTTATATGCTTGTTAGAATCATGAAACCCTACATCACAAATGTTAGCTAAAAAATAAACATGATGCATGATGACTTTAACATGATTCTTGATGCTTGAATAATGCTCCAAAATACTTGATAATCAACTATTGAATGCTCTTGTAGACTTAGATTTTCTATATGCATGAAAACTTAGGTTGCTAGAAGAAAAATGAGTGAAACAACCTTGTATTTATACTTGTTTATGCAAAATTTCCTGAAATTAAAACACTACAAGATGACATCAAATCTAGGAGAATAAACTCCCACAAAGAATTTAAATTTAATTTAGGTCTAAGCTAAGTGAGACTCATATTATAGTTGTGGTGTATGAGTCTCATTAGGCTAAGCTTGGGACACATTTTTCAATAAATGCTTAGATTTATGTGAAATCCATATCGGGGCCCCGAAACTTATGTGGGACCCATATGCCCAAGGTGGTGTATGAGTCCTAGATCACTAAATATGGGTCATACAATCCAAAATCATTAATTTTTGATTGGATATTTGATGTGTGTTGGGATTATCCTCAAAAGGATGCATTAATTAAGGCTTATGTATGCAAAATAAGGCTAATTAAAGCATAAAGAAGCCCAATTAATTAATAAAACCCTTGATTAGTTTGAAAGTGTAGAAAACACTTTACAACACCCTAAATAAGGAACAATTAAGTCCACTTGGTTCACAAGGGCCCTAGACTTTAATGTGAATGTGTAAAGCACATTACATCACCAAATCAAGGCAACATTAGGCTCAACTCAACATTAATTATTCCCAAATTAAGTGTGAAAAAGGGATAATTTTTCCTACACTACAAGCACCCATGTAAATGTGGAAGTGGTTGTAAAAGGCATGAACAAGTTCATTGAATGAACTAATTGAATTATTTGGTAAAGAAGAGAACCACTCTAAAGCAATATCCTTCAAGGACCTAGGAAATAGCTTAGCCAAAAGTTTATCTCAAATATGAAATCACTACACAAGGCCATAAAAACAAAAACATGGATAACAGGATCTCCTTTCCCACCATATTTCTCGAATCGAGGAACTTCTATACCTTGTGGAATTTGTGCTCTTAATATGTCCAAGGATAGTGGATTTTTTTTAATGTATTGTGAAAGATGATCATTGTTTTTTTGTTGTAAGGTTACAACTTGTTGTTGAACAAATGTCATGGTTTGCAAAAGTGAGTTAAGGAAAGGATCATTGTGATTATAAGATTGAGGGGAAAAAGGTGGAGTGGTGTAAGGGTGATCCCACAATACTGGTTTACAATTTTTGGCCAAACTCGACACTTAACTAATTTTTTCAAACTAAATCTTCACTTTTGGGAACCTATATCGGCTAAACCATGAGGAATTTGAAGATGATGCAAACTAGTGATTTGTGGAATTTTTCTATAGATTCTTGTAGACATTTGAATTTTACAACACCCATATGGTCAAATTCATCCCCTTATTCATCTATCTCGCATCCCTCATCGACATTAATTAAATAGTTGATTTAATTAATATTCTCTCTCTTTCTAATGTTCCTAAGGTATTTAATTAAATAATTAAATATTTTTTCTTTTGTCCCCTTTCTTCTCTAAATTAAATAAATTCTTTCATTTATTTAATTTAGTCATTTGGCTTTATGAATTTAAATCAATTTTAAATTCATCTTTTTCTCTCTCCTTGTCCCATCCTCCATAATCTCCCTTTAATCTGGATTAATTTAATCAATCCATGATTAGGATGTGCACACCCTTAATCAGGATTAATGTCACATCCTCCATAACCCTCTACTTGCTCTAATCCTTCATTAATCAACCTAATCACCTATTTGCACAACCTTAATTGCATGATTAGGTCAACCTAATCTTTATGCCATTTATGGTATACCCCCAAGTCAACCTTGATTAAATGCTTTCTCCTTTTGGAGAAGGCAGCCCATTCCCCCATGTGAATTAAAAATTCACATTTATTCTTCCCATGCATTTTAGGAATTTTTAATTCCTCTCCTCTTCCCCATGAGGATATTTGAGGAATTTTTAATTCCTCATGTGTCACATCTCCCACATGGGGGAAGGACCTCCTTTATGAGGAGATCTTGTCCCAATCCCAAGGTACCTTAAAGTACCTCCACCTCACCATCCCCTTTGACACCTCACTTGGCACTTGGAAAGATGTGAGGGCTTGTTATTCCTCAACTCACCCTAGCCCTAGATCTTTTCCATGGTGGCTAAATCTCATCCCTCCATTTCTTAGAGGCATTTCCCCTAAAATTAGAGGATTTTTCCCTCATTTACAACATTCATGCATTCAATCTAGCACTAAATCCTTCAAGCACTCCAATAAGCATCCTTCATTACTACAACTTTTAGCTCCATTTTGCATCAACATATTGCATCTACCCACATACCCACTTACACCACTGCATTTCTCATCTCATCCTTATCATTTTGCATTAGGTTTCATGTTATTTTCCATCTGAAGGAGCACACAATTGAATGAATAAATAGGGCCAACCAAATCATCAACTTGGGAAAGGTAACTCACTTTCTTTGCCTTGTTTTTGTTCAAGTTCAACTAGGCTAATCATTGAGGTGTTGTTTGTGTTTTCCTTGCTTGCATTTCATTTCATTTTGCATTTTAGACTGGGAATCAAACATTGCACACATTTCTGGCATGCCCAATGGGACCCACATCATGGGTTCAATATTTTACATTTGTTGTTGTTTGAGTTTTGCAGGTTCAAGTTTACACACAGGGGCGAATCTACCCCGACGAGTGAATTTGCTCACTTTAGAGGTGAATTTGCATCCAAAAATAGATGAACCTGATAGCAAAGGTGAATTTTCTTGTTATAGAGGAAAATTTTCATTCACCAAAGACAAGAAAATTTTCCATTTTTGTGGAAAGGGGAGAACCCATCTTTTGGGATGACATTGCTCATGTTATAGGGGAGAATCTTCCTTTTGGGGCAAAGTTGATTAGGTTATAGAAGTGAATCTGACTTTTGGGGTGAAGTTGCAAAATTAGGAAAATTTTCCCATCCTCAGAGAATAGCCAAATTTTCTCAGTAGAATAAGTGAATTTTCTCTTGAAAAGGGTGAATTTTCTCATCAGAAAGGGAAATTTTGCCTCACATAGAGGCGAGTCTGAGGTAAACCCAAGACTTGAATTTCCAGTTTTCAGTTTTCATTCAGTTTTGGTTTCAAGTACTAATCCACTAACTCATTTGTTTGTGAGTGTGTCTGGTTTTTGCTAATGATGTGTGCAGCTTGTCTTCATTCATCCAAGACTAGTGTTTCCAAACTAATTACACATTTTCTATAGAATGATTGGTCCATGACCTTTTATTTAGTCTGTCTATTTTTTTTTCATACTAGCTAGGCACATGTAGATTAACTAAAGGGTCAATTAACCTATTTGCTATGTTTGAGAGTGAACTGTTGATGTATCCAATCCCCTTGCACCATTTGGTGATCATGGGTGATGAGAAATTGTAGTTTACTCTAGTCTAGTCCAGTCCACCTAGGAGGTGATAGTGCATCTAAGCTCTCCCCTTGCATTATGTGCAAACCTGGAGACTAGGTGAAAATTTCTAGTTTCTTCTTCCCTTAGAAGGACATGCCTTAGATTTCATCACCAGGGGGATGATCCCAACCGTGTGTTAGTGGAGAGGTATATAAAGGGGGGAGAGTGAAAATTGTACCTCAGTCGAGTCACATTGTGTTTAGTGAAGCATCGAAGCTAGGGTGATACCTAGATAAGACGCATAGAGTTGGTTCGAGTTTCTAGTACCTCATTGAGGCTCCCAACTCATGCTTGTGATGGGATGGTGTTCATGTTTGTGCTCCACGTACCATGCATATATTGGGGACTCATGAGATAGCCTTGTTTAGCCTAGATAAAGACTTGTATTTTAGCTACGACTTGTTATAGTGCAGAGGATGCGCACCATACCCTGAAGTTACTCACCATAGACTCCCTTGGGTTGAGATAGAAATCCTCATAGTGGACTAAAATATTCATTGAGTGAGAGTGTGAAGGTGATCCTATGGTGTCTATTGATGACCCTGTGCCACTGGAATGCTAGCTATCTGCCTTCACGAGAAAGGGTCATCTAGAGAACCTCCTCCATATCACAAAGTATTAACCTTGGGTTGTCCACTCAAGGTGGTGGGCCTACATGATGTTTGAAAACCCTCATCACTAATTCTACATTTGTGTTGTTTGGTGTTTCCTCATTGTGCAATACCAATGCTTTTATTTGCAGTTGAGTTAGCCTAGGTTTTTGTCTATTATTTTTTGTGCTTGTTGTCCTTTGCCACAGTAAATCCTTTCCTTCAGAGGTGAATTTTTCCTTTATAGAGGTGTATTTTCACTGCAGACAAGTGATTTTTCCCTGCAAAAGGGTGATTCTGCATCTAAGTCCAATCCAAGTCATCCTTTTAGGTGAATTAATCTTAGTCAGAGGCGAATTTTCCTATGGGTCACTTTTTAGGTGATCCCATTTTTTCCCTTTTTTTTGAACAGGCGAGTATGTCTAGCCTTTAGGCAAGTTCATCAATCATTATCCATCGAATTAGCCCATTTTCCACAAAATAGGTGAATTTTCCACCTCTTAAGGGTGAACTTGTTGTCCACAAGGCTGATCCCATTTCAATCTAAGTCATCCTATCAGTCCTCATACCTCAAATTCGCCCATTTTCACTAAATAGGAAAATTTTCCCTCTTTAGGGGCAAACCTGCTATTAGTCCAAGTTAGCCTATTCATCCTCTTGTCCATCAAATTCGCTCGTTATCTTAGAAAAGGAAAATTTTCCACCATCCTTGGGAGAATTTGCTCCCTGCCGAGGCGATTTTGCTTCACGTCTGAATCTTTCTTCTATGCAAGTCAAGATTTAGGTGAATCTGTTTGTCGAATAGGAAATCCCATTTTTAGGTGAATCTATCTCCCATCTATACCATTCAAGAAATAGGCAAGTTTGTCACCCCATTAGGCAAGTTTGCAAGTCAATTCCACCCATTTTCCCAAGGTTTAGGCAATGTTGCTCCCCTAAGAGGTGATTCTTTCAAGATTTGGGTGAACCTGTCAATGTTTAGGTGAATTTTCTATAGTTTGGGCAAAGCTACTATTAGATAGGAATTTTTTCTCAATAGATTCGCCTGTTTCTTATGCCATCCCAGACTTAGGAAAATTTGATCAGCACAGACAAGAAAATTTGCATATCAACTTTGCTCGTTTCCTATGTGCCCTCAAGAGATAGGCGAATGTGATCTCTTAGATAGGTGAATTTTCTCAAAATAGAGGTGATTTTGTTCCCTTAAAATAGGTGAATTTGTGACTTAAAAAGGTCAAGTTGCTTAACATAGAGGTGTATTTGTTTCCCATACAAATTCTAGAGATTGAATCCTTTGGGCCACTAAAAGCTTGTTATTTTGCAAGTCCTTTGTTACGATCAATTTTTTTTTTATCATCCTCTATTTTCCCATAATCATCACTTTAGTCCATTTTCCTTTTTTGAAAGTCATCTATTCATCAACCAAATCATATATGTGCATCTTAGAACATCTCTAGGTCACATATCCATCATCGATTTGTCAAGCCCAATCCTCTAGATTACATTTTAGAGGTCTTTATCCAAGTTGCTTAGGTGCCTAATCCCAATCATCATCATCTACATCTACTTGGGATTATCATTTGTCTTGAGTCAGTCATCATCCACAGTCCAATCAATCCACTTCCATCTTGAGGTGGATTTGGTGTCGTAATCATCTATATGTCCTTTAATCTAATCGTCAACACCTTGCATCACCTAGCTTGATCTTAGAACTTGGCCTAAAATCCATTTCATCATCTTATCTAATCAATCATTTAATCCTAACAATCATTTCATCTCATCGATTGATCTAATCCACTCCAATCATACTCCTATCCAACCATCCAATCAATTGATCCTTTATCCAATCCAATCAATCCTCTAATCATCACTTAGGTCATCTTTGCATTGCATCTTAGCACATAGTATCATCTTAGTTCATTTGGTAATTTTTCATTTTCATGCCCCTTATCTGATTGCAAGCAAAGAAACTCATGGTAGACCAATAGGCCCAAGGTACTCAGGTCAACACTTCTTAGGATCCCAATAATGGTGCCTCATCACAATCCAATACGGATGTCCAAAACACTTCACCACCTAGTGATGACAACATTGTCAATTAGCCTGAAGTCATAGTTGATGAGTACCTTAGTAATCCCACCAATGTTCAGATGAAAGATCGTCTCCTCAACAAGCGTGGGGATAAAATACTTGCTGCTTTACTCTTAAAGGGAGTAAAGTTGCCACCTAACTTTGACATGTCCCAATATGTTAACACCCCACCTCCTCCAGTGTCTCAAAACCCCCAGAATTCAAAGAATGTTCTGGGAAATTTGTATGTCCCCAAGGGTCCACCTATAGATAATTGGTATCAACCTTTGTTCAAGAATTTTGTGCGTTATCAAGTCGGCAACATTCCTCAGGTTTTGATTCTAGTCACGGGAGCATCACCTGATCCCAATGATCCCCTTGCTTATGGTATACTATAGAATCTCCTACCTCAACCACCTATTGCTCTTGTCTAGCAAGGTTTGACCCCCGTACCATTTTCACCACCTATTCCACACAATCAACCAAGTCAACCACTAGTAAACACTGGGGGCTATCCTTTCCTCGCATTGCCACCCCCTCTGAGATCTACACTTGCATCAAACTTATCGCCTCCACCTTTCCCATCTTAGTAGCAACCCCAAGAAACATCCCCATGGTCTAGCAGCCTCTGATTAACCCACAACAGTCCACTTCATTGCAACCTAAAACATAGAATTTTGGGACCTACTTTGTTTCTAGCAGTTCTAGGATCTTTCACCTAAAAGGAGAAAGATGGGTCCAAAAATGCTTATGTTTAAATTCAAAGATTAGTGTGATATGGATTCAAAAAGGATGCAAAATTCCTAGATGCAATGTTTGAATGCAAGAAACTAATAGGATTGATTGGCTAATGAATAAAAATTAAAGGAAAACAATAGATTTGAAAAAACATTGTGTATTGCAAAATCACCTACAAATGAATGGAAAAATGCAACAGAAATGAATCAGACTAAAAATGTGCACTTGGAACTTTTATGAAGACTAGAAATGGCTTTTGAAATGCTGTTGAGGATGTTTTTCAAGCCTAGAGGGACTCATTCACCATTCTAGATGAATCAGTCCCAGTTCTGGTAAACTGAGTCAGAATCTGTTTCTGTCAAAAGGGTGTCAGAAAATGAAGAAACCATAAAAATGACCTAGAAATGGGACTCATTTCCACTTATGGTGAATGAGTCCACTTTTGAATTCTAAATATTCAAGAGTGGATTTTGGAGCTTCTGATCTACACATTGATGCCCTACAGGTGTATGCTTTTGGAACTTTGATTCACGAGTCTGAAAATGAGATTTTGTTGATTCTTTGACTTGTTGAATGAAGAGAGGACTTTAAAAACCTTGAAATTTGATCTTCAATGATTTATAAGCTCCCAAGAGACCTAAATCTGCAAACACGCAAGAAGATTAGAAGAAATGGTGAATGTTAGGGCATGGGGGTTTGCCTTGGTCAAACCTCGTTTAGGTAATTAAACCAAAATGATGAGAGAATAGAATGAAATATGCATTAATGGAATACATTACCTTTCCATGATGATTGGTCTTGAAAATCTACAACAAAACATGTAGAATCTACCCTTGGATGTCTTAGGAAGCTAAATTGGTGATTTGCAATGTGAAAGCCCTAACTTGCTTGACTTGAGATAGAAGATTGGTGGTTAAGTAATGAAGAATAGTTATGAAATTGAATGGATGTTAAAATGAGGTGAAAATTACTTATTTATACAATCTTGTGCCTTAGTTACTCGTTCATACTTCATAACAGACCGACATCAAGTGATTTTGAATAAAAACCCGAAAGGAATTTTTAAAAAATTTGAATTTGGAGCCAAGGGGGACTCATTTGCCACCCATGGCGAATGGGTCCCACCTAGGACCTAAAAATGGGTGTCATGAATTAAGTTGTATTTAATGTTGTTTATCAAGTTAACATTAAAAAATACACTTAATTAAGCATATGAGGGCATAAAGGGACCAAATAAAGCATGAGAAAGTGATAAATAGTGAAGTTATGCATAGAAAAGCATGAAAGCTTGTTACAAGACTTTAAAACACTTTAAAATAGGACTTGATTAGTGATGAAAAGATGATTTTTAGGTGAATTGTAATGAATAGAGTCTAGAAGAATGTAGAATTTTTTTACAACACTTTCACAAGATGTCATTAAAAGCATTTTATTCAATTTGCAAAGGTCCAAGACCTAGCGTGGATGCATAAAATACCTCACAACACCTGAATCAAGGCCTCATTAAGTCCAATTAATCTCATGTCAAGCAAAGGGTACTATTTTCTACAACATACAACCACCTTACTAATAGGTGATGCAACACACTGCCATCCTATCTCAGGTACCACTACATACCACTATCCCATCGCAAGTGACATAACATACTTTTGTTCCCATGAAACACCCTCATCAAGCCACATAGGCTACATCACAGCCTCAACAACCACTGTAAGGTGCCTCAATACTGATCCCTCAACAACAACATATCCCATCTCACCCTCTCTACCAACAACCACCGCATTAGTAGCAACCACCCTAGCATACTCAAATTCCCACACAAACAGAACCCAATCACCTTACACAATACCTTTATCATCCATCAAGAATATATGTCATCCTCGCTACTCCTTCAAATCCTAATCCCAATCCTATTCATCAAAATATTCAGCAATCCCAACCACCACCTTACACAAACATCCCACAATCACAATCAAATCCTTATTACCAATCATCCAATCCACAACCACCTCCATACACTACCCAATAGCCAAATC
The DNA here is from genome assembly GCA_007258455.2 of Sequoia sempervirens. Classification (NCBI taxonomy): domain Eukaryota; kingdom Viridiplantae; phylum Streptophyta; class Pinopsida; order Cupressales; family Cupressaceae; genus Sequoia; species Sequoia sempervirens. The sequence goes on from VDFB02058242.1 coordinate 129,588,396, forward strand.
TCACTTATAATTACCAATCCAATCTATATTACACCCAGTAGCAACCGCCCTATCAATAGGGTGCTCCCTCCACCTCTTATTATCAGCAGCAACCATCATATCAAAAAGGTGCTTCCACCTCATCATATTACCAAGCCCCTCCACCATACCAATAGGGTGCTTCCACCTCATATTACCAATACAAGCCACCATATCAACAATGGGCCTCCACTTCATATTACCAAAATCAATCATCCTACTATCAATCCTACGTCAATCTGCAACCACAGTCCACCTATACCAATTAGTATTAGCAAATGCCTCCATATACACCTCCACCAACATACGATCAAACCACTTCATCCCCATCTTCATCCTACTAGCAATATGCTCCTTATAATCAATTCAATCCATCTAATCTGACTCCCTCAGTGCCTACTAATAAAGAGAGGGAAGAAGTCAAAGCCGCATTAAAATACTCGCAACCAAAGACTAACAAATAATCCTTTAAGTTTGAAGACATTTGTCCCTATCCATTTGATCCCTCAATCTCACTAGTTCCTTTTCCAAAGCATTTCAAGACACCAAAATTTGATAAGTACAAAGAAACTAAAGATCCAAAGAACCATCTTCAAGAGTTTTATTCCCATTGTCAAGAAGTCCTCCACAATGACAATTATCTCTTGTGATTATTTTCAAGGAGTCTAATAGGGATAGCTCTTGATTGGTTTATGACTCTCCCAATGAGATCCATCAAGTCTTTCGTAGATCTTTCAGAAAAAAATTTCACACACTTCTTTAATTTGGAGAAGGATATTGATACTTTGGACCTTCTGAAAGAGAAACAACTCGAGGGAGAAACTTTTGCAAGCTATCTTCAAAGGTAGAATGCATTGGTCAGTCAGATGAAATCCCTACTCAAAGAAAAAGACATGGTCACTCTTTTCATTGAAAACTCTCACTCAGACATGGCACATAGTTTCAAGCTCCACTATGTCACAACCTTTGTAGAGATATTAGAGAAGGGTCCTATCCTTGAGAGAGCACTTATTGCTAAAGGGATGATTAAAAATTATAATCCTGATAAGGAAAAGTTTTATGAGGATAAATCCTGCTACTGGAACAAGAATAAGAACATTGTCAATGATGGTGTCACTACCACCAAACATGTTCAAGTAGCATTTACCTCCCAAAGGAAATAACATGCCTCTAATCAACCATATGTTTCCAATGTCATATCAGTGCCATAGGGGGTACCTCATTCTCCTCAATAGTCCAATCAAAATAATCAAGGAAACAATAACATCAATTCACTCAATTAGGAGAATCCCTAAGTGCCATTTTCAATAGGCTCCTTCAGAATAGTTACTCGATCACATATCCTATGACCAAGCCTTTTGATGAGTATAAGACAAAGCCCACCTAGTATAGGGAGAATGAATATTGTGACTTCCAAAAGATCAAAGGGAATTCCACCAACAAATTTCAAGGCTTAAAAACCTACATCTAGGATCTTATAGATCGAGGGAATATACATGTGGATGTAAACCAAGCCCCATCATCCAATGCTCAACTTCAAATATATCAAAACACTTTCCCAAAACATAACCAATGTGCTAGCATATCAAATGCAAATCCTGGGTCGAGTAACAACAATAATCAGAGGAATAGCACAAATAACATCAGTTACAAGAATGCGCCTTATAACTATGAGGACATTGTCATGTGCATTAATTAGGTAGAGCCTCATGTCTCTATGATATGTGTAAAATAAAAAGACCCCCAATATGTTGTTACAACTTGTCACACTCACATCACCATCCCTAGAGCCTCTATGTCAACCCAACCACCTCTTTTAAGCTCCCAGTATGATATTCTTGATCACCTAGGAAAGACTCTGACCCAAATATCTATCTTAGATTTTCTTAAGTCTTCTCTTGTCAACCAAGAAATCTTAACCAAATATTTACATGATACTCATGTTCCTAATGATATAGATCCTACCCAATTTCAAGCATTAGTAGGACACTTGTCAGCCATGTACCAACTGGGTTTTAGCCAAAATGGCATGCCTTGCATTGATTCGAATCATAACCATCCTCTCCATATTGAAGTCCTTGTAGCCTGACATAAAGTGAAAAGGTTTTGGTAGATAATGGATCTTCCCTAAACCTTTGTACATTAAAGTTCATAAAATAGGTAGGCTACACCCACACTAACTTAAATAATCGGGTTATCACTATCAAGGCATATGACAGCGCAAAGCGTGATTCCAAAGGAATCATTTATCTTCCAATTCAGGTTGGGCCTATTGTATAGTACACAACCTTCCATGTCCTTGATCTAGATCTCCCATATAACCTTCTTCTTGGTCATCCATGGATCCATTCCATGCAAGCTGTCCCATCCACTTACCATCAATGTTTGAAGTTCCCATTTAACAGGATGGAAGTTACGATACATGCAAATCTACAACCATTTGAGTATTGTCATGCACTAGAAGCTTCCTTCCCCCATTTTCATTACTATAGAGGAGTAAAAATAGGGGCACCTCAAGTGTAATCATCCCCTCCATCTTCCAACATGCTATCCATTACTTCATCCACTCCATCTTCCATCTTTCACTCCACCATTACCAAGGTCCAGATCATTGAAAAAGGGTGTCATGAGTATTAAATGCGTACAACTTTGAATGTGGCAACCATGCCGCCTTCACTACATACATATGGCCAACCTTCTTAGTTAATGCTAAAGCAAGAATAGAAGATAATCACCTTGAGCTCTAGGAATGTGGGATCCAACACTTTTTTTTCTCCTAGAATAAGACAAGATACACCTGAGGATGATATTATCCAATGGATATATCACGAGGATCCTAAACCTTCTCCCCCTCTAAAGGAGTATTTCTAGGAGATGTATCCCTATTCCTGAAAGTTAGATGACAAATATAATTATCAAGGGGAAGGTCTCAACATAGAAGAACAAGGAAGGAAATAGCCTGTTGACACCCCTATGTGACCACAATACTCAGGTTTAGGCCATGAAACCAAACAAAAAGGTCCCATGCCATCAACTAGTGTTTCTAACAATGTTAGTGTTGGAAATGGTCTCCTTGAAGACATACCTAAAGAATAATCCATCATACGTGTGTACGATGACATGGACCTCTCCTCCATGTTTGATTTCCTATCTGTCCTCTCCATCAACTTATCCCTTCGCCATCCCGAGTTTATTGACTAGGACCTACGTGGTAGCACACCTATTGAAACCTTTCCCTTAGTGGATACGCATGTACACCTCATGGGATTGGGGGAGGATGAATTCCCTAACTAGAAAAATAATAAGAAACAAAATAAAAAAGGGTCATCTAGTGAAAACCTCCCTAAGAAACTTTTTGACTCAGTAAAAGTAAAAATAAAGGGTGTATCTAATAGTGAAAACCTTGACGAGGCACTAGAAGATGGGAACATTCATCTTCCCCTTGTGGGAACACAATTGTATGAACGATCTTCCATTTTGATAGAAGAAACACAGAAAGTAAACTTATAAACTGAAGAAAATCCTAAAATCATGTATGTAGCCAAGTCCTTATCAGAAGAAGAGCACTCCACCATTGTTCAGCTTCTCAAAGAAGGAATCATCAATTTTGCATTGGCCTATTCAGATATGCTAGGTATGGATCCTGCTCTAGTCATACACCACTTGGATGTTCATCTAGATGCTAAGTTGGTCAAGCAAAAGATGAGAAAGATGCATCCTAAAGTAGTTGTGTTGATCAAGAAAGAGTTGGAAAAACTATGAGAAGCTAGGTTCATAAGACCAATTGACTACTTTGATTGGATCTCCAACATAGTACTAGTTGCTAAATCAAATGGGAACATCATGATTTGTACAGATTTATGGGACTTCAACAAAGCTTTCCCTAAAGACGATTTCCCCCTACCAAACATTGACATGTTGGTCAACTAAATAACTGGACATGAGATGCTATCCCTCATGGATGGCTTATTTGGTTATAATCAGATAAGAATTGCACCTAAGGATCAACATAAGACTGCCTTCACCACTCCTTGGGGCACATTTTGTTACAATGTCATGCCCTTTGGCCTCAAGAATTTAGGGGCAATGTATCAACATGCCATGATAGTCATCTTTCATGATCTCATTCACATCATAATGGAGGATTATGTTGATGATTTGTTGGGGAAATCCAAAACAAGAGAAGAACACCCTATGATCCTGAAGAAGATCTTTGAGAGGCTGGAGCATTACAGGATACGTTTGAATCCAGAGAAATGTGTGTTTGGGGTTACATCAGGAAAGCTATGGGGTTTCATTATCTCTGGAAGGGGCGTAGAGGTAGTTCCCACTAAAGTCAAAGAAATCATGGAAATTCCCCCACCACACAATCTTAAATAGTAAGGATCCTTCAAGGCAAGCTACCATCCATCAGATAGTATATAGCTTAGTTAGCTAACAAGTGCTCATAATTCACCCATATCCTCTAAAAAGATACCACCTTCAAGTGGGATTCATAGTGTCAGTTGCGTTTTAAAAAAATCAAAGAGTACTTAGCTCATCTGCCCATCCTCATGCATCCAATTCCAAGTAAACTGCTTCTATTGTACATTTCATCTACTTTGATTACAATGGGGGTATTGTTAGCCAAACATGATGAGTCTTCTAAGGAACGCGTCATTTACTACATCAGTCGAACACTAGTGGGCTATGAACTCAATTATTATTCGATGGAAAAATGCTTTCCTAGCTGTAGTCTTTATTTCAAAAAAGCTTTGACATTATATGCTTAGTCATCCAGTGAAACTAATATCAAAATTTGATCCACTCAAGTACTTGTTATCTAGAACATCTTTAACTGGCCGCATGGCTAAGTGGGTCATGCTACTGAGCGAGTTTGATATAGAGCATGTGGACCGTAAGGAAATTAAAGGACAAATAATAGCAAATCAGCTGACAGACGATCCTTTTGTGGATTCCTATCCCTTGGTCACCAAGTTTCCTGATGAAGAGATTCTCACAATCATAGAAGTAGCTACGTGGAAAATTTATTTTGATGGATCATACATGCACAATGGAGAAGGTGTAGGTATCATATTCGTCACCCCACAAAGTGACTACATCTTGAAGTCATTCAAGTTAGCCTTCCCATGCACGAATAACATAGTAGAATATGAAGCTCTCATCACTGGTCTTAAGATCACCATCCAATGGAACATCACTCACTTGCGAGTCTTTGGCGACTCTCAGCTGATTATCAAAGAGGTCAATGACGAGTTTTAGACTAAAGATGATAAGTTATTACCTTATAAGTGCATGGTAGATGACTTCAAGAAATACTTCACCTGCATCCAATTCGAATAGATCCCCAGAGTCCAGAATAAAGTAGCTAATGCAGTGGCTACAATTGCTTCCCTAATTGACATTGCAAAAGATCGAATAGACTACAAGTTTCTAGTTGAACAACTTTTAATCCCTGCTTATGACATCCCTGAGAGCGAAATGGTGTGCAACATCATAGGTCCTGAGTCACCATTGTATCACAATATTTACACCTACCACCATGATAACATATTACCACCCAACCTTACACACAATCAATTTAAATCCTTTATCCAACACACCTCCTGCTAAATTATCTTGGGAGATACACTTTTATGGTCATGGGTATGATGGAACTCTTCTTATGTGTTTGAACAAGGAAAATTCTCACACTACATTAATTGAGGTACATAGTGGTGTCTATGGGGACATTCTAATGGCATGGCCTTAGCTAAAAGGATTCTCAGAGTTGGGTATTACTAACCTACATTGGAGCATGACTCTTGCAAGTTCGTGAAGAAGTGCTTACCTTTTCAGCAACATGTCGATCTGATACATTCTCTAACACAATATCTGCAACCTTTCATAGCACCATGGCCTTTCTCTTAGTGGGGTTTTGACTTGATCAACAAGATCTATCCTCCATCCTTCAATGGTCACACTTTCATTATCGCTACCACTAAGTACTTCACCAAGTGGGTGGAGGCAATGTCACTCTCTCAAATAATGGGTACTCAGATATCCAAATTCATCCTCTTCCATATTCTCTGCAGATATGGAATCCAATCCACTATCATCACTGATAATGGAAAGCCATTCAAAAACCAAGCCATGAAACACCTATATGAAACCTTCCACATCCAACATCATTGGTCCACACCCTATTACCCCCAAGGTAATGGCCAAGGAAAGGCTACCAACAAAACCTTGACCAAGATCCTCAAAAAGGTGGTCAATAACACTAGTTGAGATTGGCATCTCCATCTCCATCCTTCCCTTTGGGCATACCACACTTCCATCAACACTCCTACTAGCACCACTCTATATTATCTCATCTATGGTATTGATACCATATTTTTGATTGAATTTTAGATCCCATCACTTAGAATATCTCTGAAGAATCTCATAAGTGATGAAGATGCTCAAGTTGCACGGCTTAGTCAATTGGAGCTCCTAGAAAAAAAATGGATCAAAGCATACAATCATCTTCAAGCATACCAACATCATCTTAGGAGAAGCTATAACAAGAAGGTCCATCCTCGCCAGTTTAATGTTGGTGATCTATTCCTTAAGAAGAATCAGTGTACCCTACAGGACTGAGACAAGAAAGGGAAGTTTGAGGAAAATTGGCTAGGTCCTTATGTTATCACAGTTAAATATGGATCTGGGGTGTATAGGCTTGCTACACCTAAAGGAGAGCCCATATAGGAGCCTATAAAAATCATGTACCTAAAAAGGTCTTAAACCTAAGTCAGCAAGGTTATCCTATCCTGAAAAATACCAAAAAAAGTAAAAAATTGTCAAAAATACAAAAAATAAAAAAAGTTAAAAATCCAAAAATAGTAAAGAAAAATAATCTGTCCTATGGTGAAAACCACCCTTGGTGGCACTTTGGATAAGTAAATTTGGTGAAAACTTGGTAATAGGAGCCATTTGTAGAGGGCTTAATCATTATCTACCTTGCATCCTAGTTGCTTTATGCTTCCATCCATCCTATCCTCGCATCCTTTCATCCAGTTTTTTCATTCGCATTTGTTTATCTTCCACTTGGTATATTTTGGTTGAGTGTTGGACGATCCTCATCTAATATCCATAATCTTGAGCTTTTATCCACATCTAAGCTTGTGTCATATGTCCTTGTTGTTAGTCAGTCCCTCACCTTCACTTAGGGTCCTTCATCATGTTAGTCCTCATTAGGTCTCATCCTATCATGTCATTTATAATGAATCCAACTACATACGCCTTCATCTAGTTGTAGTCTTTCCTCTCTTGATGGATATCCTTGTTATTTTTTAGAATCTTGAATAGTACGGTCTACAAACTGACTTGGAATACCCCCTAGGTTTTTGACCATCCTGTTGTGTCGGTCATTTTTCCTTCGTCTGTCACATTTGTCTTGTGTCATTGGTCTTTTTTTGAACTACGTTTCCCCTGCACTTTCACATAGGCAAGGTTGATCATTTGATCCAACCCTGGGGATTTTTTCCATTGAATATTTTTCATCCATCATCATCTCCATCATACTCTTTCCACTTTTATCCATGGTCTTTTATTGAACTATGAGGGCTTTGCGCTAGGTAAGGCTAATCTTTGATCAGCCCCCAAGCCCCTAGGTCTTTAGGGTGTTTTAGTCTTGTGTTTTGTGTCCTTGTGTCTCATGTCATGTCATCAAGTATGTCCCTATCTATCTAGTTCTTAACAAATGAGATCCACTAGTATCCTTAGATTCAATCGGTTTCAAATATCATGAGTCATGTCAATCACTTAGTTTAGTCTCCATCTTTGGTCTTAATAGGCTGCATCCTTCCCCATCAGACCAAATCAATCCCATCCACCCTTTTGATCCTATGGAAAAGGACATTTGAAATTGATCACTTTCTTGTGATACTTTTGGTATTTCTTTAATCATTTGATCTTCCTATCATACCTTGTCAAGGTTTCCATGATCCATCATATTACGGTGTGCTCTGACAGGTAAACATAGGGGCATATCTTGATCTTTTGTTTGTTGATGTCTACTTGGTTGTCCCGTGTAGTACCCAACAAGATCCCTACGGTCTTGTGTTACGCTGGGGCATCCTTTGTGCTTGTGGTTATCCCAATGCCTAGTCCGAATAAAGTCATTGTGACTTTGGGGTATTGGGATAGCCTCCTTATCTTCTATGTTTGTTTCATGCGTTAGACACTAATCTACCTTGGTTCCTCATACCTTTGTGTATCATGTCTTATGCTATAGTACAAATTAGTACTCTGAAAATGGAAAATAGCATTAGGATTTCATTTCATTTTCCATTCCATTGCATTGTATTTATCCCCCATCTATCTTGTCCCTAACCTATGACCTGTGATTTTGGTTGTGCAAACATTCATCTTCCATCTCTCTTTCTTCTCAGGATTCCTATGGTTCTCCATAGGTGTAGTTTCACACCCACCCTCCCTTAATTTTTTAATGATTATAGGGAAAGTACTTGCCACTAAGCCCTCATTTACACTCATGCTCATGCTAATTTAATTAAGATATTAATGATTATAAGGAATTTAATTGTACTCATCACTCATGTAGGTTCATCACATCGCATTTCATCCCATGTGCATTTATCATATCATGTTCATTTTAAGTTGTTTAGATTAATCTTAATTGGTTATTCTAAGCATCTTATCTTCATTTCATTATCCATTCATTGCATTAATATTTCTCATACTATTCCATCTCATTACATACATCACATTGCATCACATTACACCAAACCATAATAAAAGAAAATTGATTATACAATGTACAAAACAGATGTCCATCTACTATGAGCTAATTGATGTTTCTGGATCACATTTGCTAATTATTACATTGCATACATCGCCAACTGCATCAAAAATCATTAGGCTCATGTGCATAGCATATAACCTCATAAATCATCCATCATAAGTGTTACACATAATGTGTCTCATCCATGTCATCCACATGAGCATAAACATGAATCACCACAAACATATGCATATACCATAATAATCATCATCATATTCATCCATAATAAAACACACACATCCACATGTACATAAATAAAACATCCATCACATAAGCACAACATAGTGTCAATAAGGGCTCTCGCATACCATATGAATATCAAAATATCATTTCCATCATATACATCAATAATAATTGAATAAAATACAAACTTGTATAGGGCTTTGAATCAAATGTAGAGACTACATCAATGACCAAAATAATCTATATTTGATATGTGTTGTGGGATCTATGGTCTCTTCCCTTGTATACTGCACATCCTCCCTACACCTGTCAAAAACTAGTATCCTATCCTTTGTCCTCTATCCTCTCTACCCTGAGTTTCCCTCATCTGACCTCTGAGGGGAGTCTAGCACCAACCCTCTAAATGGGGGAGTCTCTCGATAGCTATTATATCCTCATGTATGTGTACCTAATGACTATGATGGTGCTAGCATCTATGGTACTGCTCAAACATAGGTAGGTACAAGTCGTGTAGGATCTAGGACCTCTCTAAAGTAATCCCCCATGTAATAGCTAGACTCCCTCATGTACTCATCCCTATCTGCTGCCTATATCCTGGTCGCATCTCGCTCTACCCTATACCTATCCCATAACCCTGATAGGTGTCTCTTCTCCTACTCCCATGCATCCTGTGCCATCCACAACTGGTCAATATTTTCTTGCATCCATGACATATGATCCACCACTACATCCCTCTCACCCTGTAAGACCTACATCTGCTCTGTGGTCACATCCCTCTCATCCAATAGGGCATGTACCTGTGGCTCTACCACATTCATCGCATCTTGCAAAGGTCTGCATCTGTGCCATCATTGGCTATTCTCTCTCTAGTACTAACCCTGCATGCCTCGTTGTTTGTTCTTCCACCTCTGTTCTGTCTTAGAACTCATCTTGCTCCCTCCTCATCTTGATCCTCTCCCTCTATAGCTCTGCCAACTACCTCATTAGATCCTCCCTCTCTCTCTCCACCTCCTACATCTATATGGATACCTAGTCTGCTAACTCCCCATAGTTCCTCTATCCCTCTGCCCACAATTTGGTCACCTCAACTTGCAATCTATCTCTCTCCACTAGTACCTCTAGTACCTGCCATCCTGCATCATTTACTAGGGCCATATAATTCCTATCTCCCCCTATCTGTAACCTATCCACCTCAACCTATAATCTGCCCCTATCTGCCTCTGACTCCCTCAGTCTATGCTCTACGATCCATAATCTCACTAGAGCCCCTATCAATAGTACGGTTGGATCCTCTAGTGGTGAAGTTACATACGGTACTATAGCCAATGAATGAACCTCTAGGAATCCTCCTCCATCACCTCCCCCTGTCCCCTCCTCTGTTGGTCTCATCTCTCCTCCTCTACCTCAGCCTCTCTATCTCTAACTCTCCTCTATCATCCCCCTCTCCTTCTAACTCTCCTTTGTCTGGCTAATCTCACCTTGTCCTCTGATCCATAGTCGAGTGCCCCTACAATCAAGTGTACTATCGTAATCCATGTTGGTATGTGACGTGCCCACCACATGAAATACCGCACTATCATCCTTTTGTCTGGTATCCCTCCTCTTCTAGGGAATGGAACCTATTGTAACTCCTCCCACACCTGTCGTGCAAACTCCCCTGTGATTAGATCACCCCACAACTACTCTCGAGTAATCCATTGAAACCTTTGTGGTCCTAGAGGGTATCTTGCTATACCCCAAACTGCCTCATCACCCTATCTGACTTGTGAAGCTTCATAATGTGTGGATCCCTCCTAATCAGGTAGCATACTATGAAGAAGTATCCCTTGTGCATCCTCTCCTCCTATCACCAACCTATAAACCGTTGATGCTGGTACGGTCTACATACAATCTAATCCTCCTACAGGTCATCTGATCTCCTCCTCCATCCATCCAAGTCATTAACATCCAGATAATGCAACTGGTAGTCATACTCTATCCCATACCAGTATGATACTAGTAGTGTATCATCCTACATCCCTACTATCAAGATCCCCAACCTCAACAAGCTAATGTGCTAAGCCCATACCTAGAGCGGTGTGACATGTGTAAATTTGTGTGTCCTCCTATAGCAGACCACATGCAAATCACTGTATAGATGGGCTAGTATGAATGCACCCCAAGAAAACTCCCCCTCCCTCCTCTCCACAATGTGCCTAACAACCTCAATGACCTTGAGGTTGTAGAATTTCCCACTCCTATCATGTAAAAAGATCCCACTGGTCAATCTGCAAAGGTATAATGGTAGCACCAATACCCCCAATCCTAAGCATCCATCCAAATCCAACTCTCCCCCTAGATAGGCAGATCTGCACATCTAAATAAGGATCACAAGCTCCTGTCTCACTCTCACCCCTTACTCTGTGTCCAACTCACTAGATTTCCTTCGATTGGTAGCCACAATATCCTCCATACATCCTCTAGAGTCACAGTCATCTTCCACATCGGGAGATGAAAATTCAAAGTCTCAGAGCTCCATCGCTCCATCAGCATCATCATCAATGCCCTATGTGCCTTGATGTTGGGATATCCCAACATATTGAGTAATGTCACCTGTGCTAGTGTTGCATGGTCATGGGCATCCATCGCCTCAATGGTCACCTCTAGGATTGTTGAGTGTCTCTCTCTCATCCACAATGTACGAAAGCCTTGCATCCACACCAAACACATGTCAGTCATTTTCATCCAATCTCATCACTTTCATTCTCTTTTTCCTCCATTTCTTCCATGCCCTAGGTTTTTCTTGTTGAATTTTCCCTTCCAACAGGTGAATCCCCTCTCTTTATCCCTTGTCTTCCCTATCAAATGAATTCACCCTTCCATTTGGTGAATTCACCTATCTTTTGTCTGCTTTGTTGGGTGAATTCATTCATTCACTGGGAAAATTTTCCTATTCTTGTTTTTCCCTCTTTGTTGGGAAAATTCACCCATTCATTGGGCGAATTCACCTATCTTTCACCCTCTTTGTTGGTTGAATTTGCTCGTTCACTGGGTGAATTTTCCCATTCTTCTTTCACCCTTTTAGTTGGGAAAATTCACCTGTTCACTGGGCAAATTCATCCATTCTTGTTTCACCCTCTTTGTTGGAAGAATTCACCCATTCACTAGGCAAATTCGCCCATTGTTTTTTCACCTTCTTTGTCGGTTGAATTCACCCATTCACTAGGTGAATTTTCCCATTCTTTTTCCTGCCTCCTGTTGGGAAAATTCGCCCATGCCATGGGTGAATTCATGCCTAGTTTTTGTCCTCCCTTTTCGAGCAAATTCACTCATCTCATGGATGAATTTTCCCCTCTTTGTAACCTACCCTCCAGTTGGGAAAATTCACCTTTACAGTGGTGCCTTTGCTTCTTTTTTTTCTCAGCCCCTAATGGGCGATTTCTCCTAGCAGCGAATTTTCCTCTCTTAGGGGAAAATTCGCCTCTCTCTAGTCACGCCCATGAAAAGGTTGATTTTTCTTGACGGATGGGAAAAATCGCCCATCTGCCATTGACCCATTTTTCTATTCTACCCAAACTCTCATCTAACATGCTGAAAAATTTAAAAGTATAAATCAAATTCATAAAGAAGGGTTTGAAGCTAGCCTTGCGGGGTATCACACACTTGTAGTAGAACTAGCGCACCTCGTCACCCCAGTGGATGATCACGTCATCTACTAAACCCTCATCCCCGCTGTCATACTCATTAGCCATCCTCATCACCCTCTTCCTCTCTCTCTTGCTGAGTCAACTTCCAAATGTGCAAATGGTGAGTAGTAATTTCTAAAATTACTATATATAACATTTCCCTCTCTTTTTCACTTTTTAAGTCTTAGGTATTTTTACCCTTTATTTTAACCTCTTTTTTAATTTAATTTATCCTCTTTCTTTCATGAGCCTCCATTTGCACCTCGTGTGTCTGTTTTCCTTTGTTCAAAAGTGATTATTCATGGTTTTTTGCACTCTATCGTGTGGTACCCTATGTTTATTCATATCAAGAAGTCACTCGAGGCCCTTTTTCTTCCCCATCCACCCTCTTAAGGGGGCATACCCTGTCATTTTCCTTTGTTCCTCCATCATGTCCACTTCCTTGTGACACTGGGGAATCTTTCTTCATTTTTCATGATTTGACAACCTACACAACTTCTTCCATGCCAGGGCATCACTTTCTAGTCATTTCTTCTATCAAGTTACCTACATTTTATTTTTCTTCGAAACATTGTTATTCTAACCTGGTATTTCAAAGAGGGGAAAAATGTAGACTTTTAAATTTGACCACCCCCATATGGTCAAATTCATCCCCTTTATTCGTCTATCTCACATCCCTCATTAGAATTAATTAAATAGTTTATTTAATTAATATTCTATCTCTTTCTAATGTTCCTAAGGTATTTAATTAAATAATTAAATACTTTTTATTTTGTCCCCTTTCTTCTCTAAATTAAATAAATGCTTTAATTTATTTAATTTAGTCATTTGGCTTTATGAATTTAAATCAATTTTACATTCACCTTTTTCTCTCTCCTTGTCCCATCCTCCATAATCCCCCTTTAATCTTTATTAATTTAATCAATCCATGATTAGGATGTGAACACCCTTAATCAGGATTAGTGTCACATCTTCCATAACCCTCCACTTGCTCTAATCCTTCATTAATTAGCCTAATCACCTGTTTGCACAACCTTAATTGCATGATTAGGTCAACCTAGAAGCTTTATGCCATTTATGGCATACCCCCAAGTCAACCTTCATTAAATTATTTCTCCTTTTGGATAAGGCAGCCCATTCCCCCATGTGAATTAAAAATTCACATTTATTCTTCCCATGCATTTTAGGAATACGATATTTGAGGAATTTTTAATTCCTCATGTGTCACATCTCCCACATGGGGGAAAGGACCTCCTTTATGAGGAGATCTTGTCCCAATCCCAAATTACCTTAAAGTACCTCCACCTCACCTTCCCCTTTGACACCTCACTTTACACTTGGCAAGAGGTGAGGACTTGTGAGACCTCAACTCACCCTAGCCCTTGATCTTGTCCATGGTGGTTAAATCTCAACCCTTCATTCTTAGAGGAATTTCCCCTAAAATTAGAGGATTTTTCCCTCATTTACAATGATCATGCATTCAATCTAGCACTCAAGCCTTCAAGCACTCCAAAAAGCATCCTTCATTGTTGCAACTTTTAGCTCCATTTTGTGTCCACATCTTGCATCTACCCACATACCTACTTACACCATTTCATTTCTCATCTCATCCTCATCATTTTGCATTAGGTTTGATGTTATTTTCCATCTGAAGTAGCACATAATAAAAAAAATCAACAAGGCCAACCAACTCGTCAACTTGGGCAAGATAACTCACTTTCTTTTCTTTGTTTTTTGTTTAAGTTCAACTAGGCTAATCATCAAGGTGTTGTTTGTGTTTTCCTTGCTTGTATTTCGTTTTGTTTTTCATTTTAGACTAGGAATAAAACACTGGACAAAATTCTAAATATATTTTTTTCAAAAAAATTGGAATTAGATTGCACTTCTTTTTCCATCTCCTTTGAAAACTAGTTTTTTTCAATAAACACCACTTTTAAGGAGTGATTCTCACTGTATAACACAACTTTTTTTCCATGAAGGATAAAATTATAATTTTTTATAATTTATATTTGTAACTATGATATCTAGTGCTTCCAATTGGTTTCATAATGTTTTATTAAATATTTTTTCCTTAATCAAGTTTCGAAGTCAAACCAATTACAATTCATACATAGGTGGACTGTATAACACAACTTTTTTTGTATGTATCAAAATTGATTTTTTTTTGTTGGATTAAGGACTTCAATATCTTGTGCACTCATATTTTCAAAAAAAATTCTATAATCTTCTATTTTTCCACATGTGTATAATAGAGAGCTTGATTTTCTGTGAAAAACCTACATTCACAAGAAATAAAAATAAATATAATAATTAAATTAAATTTATTTAAAATTATACTTTTTGGGAAGCTTATAATAAGGACTACATACTTACAAAAATAAAATTTTAAATGAATTCATTTGATCCCCCAAAAGGTAAATCAAAAGTGGTTTTTTATCAGCATTTTGATAGGTTTAAAGGAGACTCTATTATAGGTATGGTTTAAAACTAGTGGGGTTCTATCCAAGGGGGTTTGATATAAGGTAGTTTGATCAAACTCTCTTCAATTGGAATTCTTTAAATGGAACTTTTAAAGGCTTAAATCATTATATTTTCTAAAAATATGTGATTTCAACAAAAATCAAATACTTGAAAGGACGTGTCCTTTCAGAAATGTCATATGTTAAAAAAAATAGATTAAAAGATAATCAAGATTTGTTAAGCCATAAATGAATCTTAGACAAGTGATCCAAGTAATCATGGCGTTCATGCGTATCTACATCTCCTACTGCATTGTGGATTGTGATCTCCATTCTTAAGATCTTCTCATTTTGTTTGCACGCCTCATCCGATGTTGTGTCTTTCGCGGTAGCTATCTTCAAAATTTCTTGCAGTATGGACTCACTTTCACTTTTCCATCTTGTCATTTCTTTTAATTCTCCTTTATCATCAAAGAATGTAGTCAATCCTTTCCTGGTGGAATTTATCAATCCCTGCACATCCCCTTGCAATTCTTCACAGAAATCTTGGTGCTTATTCACAAAATGATTTGTAGCTTCAATTGCTATATTATCAGAAACATCCCTCTAGTTTATTTCTTGAAACTTCTCCAGAATTCTTCCATCCATTCTTTCATGTTCTTTCAATGCAACAAAGTTATGTGAATGTTTTCCCCAGAGCTTATTCAACCAAGTTGTTAGACTAGCCTATCTTTTCTTAATTATTGCTACAAGTGTTTCATATTTCCCTTGAGAGTAAGCACTTGATCCTTCCCAATGATCTTTTGACTATGAGCTTTCACCATGAGTGAGCAGCTTGGTTGATTTAATTGTAACACCTAACAAATCTTTTAGGTGGTCATTTTCTCTTAACATCCTCTCATTATTCGTTTTGTACATTTCAGTCTCCTTAATTAACATATGAATTTGGGCTTTGTTTAATTTAGCAACATTGATTCCAATTTCTGCAGTTGCCACAGGATCAGCCTCTCCAATCTTTAAATTCATAACATGCCCAAATTCTTTCTCAGTATCAATGACAACTAATTTTCTGTGAGGTGGATATAAAGCCAAAATCATCAATGACCCTTCATCTAGATTGTACTTTGACCCTGCATATACTTCTTTCACCTTTTCTAGGCTGATCTTATGTGTAGCATTGCTATCTTTCAAGAAACTATCAAAAACTAGTGTAGAATTGAGATCCAACCTAGGAAAAATCATAACATCGACATTTTCTAACATTTTCCTCCCCTTTTCAGGGGTCATACCTGCCATCTCCTTGTCCACACACATCTTTAAGTCATTCAGTAATTGTTCTTCATTACCTGATTGATATTGTCAACCCTTTCTCTTATTTCTTTTCCTTTTTGTTTGTACAGGAAAGCCTTAAACTCTAGAGAGTTTACAAATTCATCATCTGATATAAATGATTTGTACTCTATATGCCTTGCATCTGCATCTACATTCTCTTTAGCTCTCAATTCTCTGGCAGGGCAAGTGTAATGTTGAGTTCTCAATCTCGACATCTTACTTGGTTGGCCTTGTGGCACATTATCCTCAGATGCCTCCTCCCCAGAAGACAACAACTTTGTGTCCTGCAACCCTTGATTATATCTTTCGACCACTATCTTTGCTTATTCCTCTTTCAAATTATGGATTATATCATCAAATTGATAGGGCACATGTTGATACGGTCCTCCAAAGTTTATCCTTGTCTTAGCAAAATTAAAGTACCCTTCTGGGTGAAATTTTTTTCTGGGTGGTCCTCTTTTCATATTATACTGCAATAACTTATCAAGGATCAAATTGTATCCTTCCTTGGATAATGTAGTAAAATCACTGAATCATAATGTACTAGGCATGAAAGTCTGCTTTCCAAAGGAACTAAAATTCATAACAGTGGAATAGTCCATCTGTCTGACAATTTCCAATTATGCAATTCTGTCTGGGACTATTTTAGGCAAAATGAATGGGGCATCTTCAAATCCATAAACCCTAATCATGGTAGCACCCTCCAAGCAATACCAATCTCCCCAGTTATCACTAATTGGCTAGTCGAAATCCTTTGGCCGAAGAAACCTCTTTATCTCTTCAAATAAAGAATAATCACATGGATGATTGTACAATTTGTACAATGTCTTCACAAAATACTCTTCAAAGTGAACAAAACTAGAATTAGCAAACCTAATATCCCAGAAAGTCATCCATAATTGAACAGGTAATGTTGTGCCTTCCTTATCAAATTGATAAATTCTCATCTCCTGAGGCCACAGTCCCAACTCCTGTCTAAAATATAACACTATGTGCATCAACAATTAATAATGCCTGAGATGAAAGATAGAGGCTCCACCCTTTATTGCCATCAATCTAGAATCAAGCCCCTTAAAAATGTATGAGGCATAATCAAATGGTCTAGAGTTGTGGTACTGGATATCTATTGAAATTATCATAGGCACAATTGACATGTACTCAGGGACTTCCATTCCCAATACTTGACCTACCGAGAAATAAGTATACTTCATATAGAGTTCAAATAGGTCAACATGAAAATGAGGTCCATCACTATCCTTTAGAGGAATTGGTTTGCCACCTTGTCTAATCGTATGAAATGGTAACCTCCAACCCTTATAAATTGTATCCATTCTCCTGAACTCCAATTCTAATTCTTCACATATGATTTTTTCATTGCAAACCCCTTCCAAATTGAAAACCTCCCCTATTGCATCTTTTGATAAGTGTATTAGTGGTTTCCCAGATGGGTCACATATCTCTTTGAGTTTCGAATTATAATCGACAGCCAACAATTTTACCAATTTTGCATTGACAAATACATTAGGGCACACTAGTTTTCCCAAATTAAGCTTCCATGGGTTGCATATTGGTTCAAACTGATTTCTCCGATAATAGTGAAAGCTAAACAACTCATACCCTCTTATTGAAGTCCAAACATCTCCTATGAGTTTACATTTATCATCCATTTTATCTATTTCTTCCCTAAGTTGTGCAAATCTTCTAGCTTTAGGTCCAGAGCTAGGTAATTGGTTAATGAGGTCTTGATTTAATCTTCGTTCAGTGCCCTCATGTTCTATTTTAGTTTTCTATCTCTTTCCTTTAGGCTGACTGCTCTCACCATGTTTTCTACTTTTTAATTTTCTTGATCTGGGTGACTCCATTCCTCAAAAGCTACAAAATTCAAATTTACAGGAACTAAGGCACAAGAACTTACTGTATTTTTCTTCGAAACCTTCGGACTGAAATAATTCCTTGGTTCTTCATTCACCTTTCTGATTCTTTCACTATCAATTCCACACTAATGTTTCCAATTGAATTCTCCTTATCATGCTCCGTCGTGCCATTAATGTGTTAGTTGAAACATGAGTGCAGTAAGTCATTTTTCGAAACTCTCACTCACATCATATAGTATTTTCGGTGAGAAATTTTCAAATCTTGGGTGATAGCTTTTGGAAACGTTCATTAAACCATTCATCAAAACATCCTATAGTCTCCCCAACACTTTGAAGTCTCACCGACAGTCACAAACTGTATATCGCTCTAATGTACTATAGTCTCATTGACATTCAGAGCCTCACCGATAGTTATCCTCTCAGTCTTATGTATATTGTTGTGACATTTTGAGTCAGGTAGATGTTCCACATATTACTTCGTATCTCACCAAGATATATCCCTTGGTTTTTTTTTTGGTCGCTGAGACATAATTACTTTCTCGCCGATGAAACAATACTCGGCGTGAATCTCATATCTTTCTCTGATGAAATTAATCTCGTTGATAATCAATTCATACTGCTGAGTCCTTTACCCGCATAATCCTCTCGGTGTGACATATGGGTCGGTAGAACTCCCTGAATTCATCCCAATAATGATCGATAGAATCCCCTTCTGCTTTGTCGGCAGGACCGGATGAATGCTATAAGACTTCATTCTGATGAATTTTAGTCTGGGCAATATGTCTCCTTGTGCACCAGTTGGTAAGACATATATGAGTTCATTATGACTTATTCTGATGATGACTTCTTCCCGATAGGATCTTTCTGTCGCCAAAAAATGAATTGCATCCTACCGATATGTGTCTGCAAATGAAATCATATCGGTATGACATTCCCGAACTCTTGCCAATAGACTACAAAAGATATACATTAGTAAAAAATGCTTTATGGATCGGGGAGACCCTCACCATCTCTTGTCGATATGAATTATATAGTGAAATATTTAGGGCTAGATGGATTCTATGGGACCACATGACAAAGTATGGGAAAAATATTATGAAGAGAGGATTCTTGTGCTTATGGTAAGTATTTCTTTGGAAACTCATGGATATACACAACTATAAAATTTTGACTGTAAAAATTTCAAAATTTTACAGTTCTAACAGTGTAAACGTACCCATCTCGACATGTTGGAACAATCTATTTGGTCGTACAAGTTGCTAAATGAAATTTGCACCACTTTGCAACTTTACACTGCTTGCATCTGACAACTTTTCCCTTAGCTGAAAACTTGCCACCATGGGAAAACGCCCCCGAGATAGAAAAAAATGAGAGAGGTTATTGTAGATGGGCCAAACACGATCCCATAGACTCAAACAAAGAGTCTGTAAATATCACGGTTTCCAAGAAATAGCCCTTCAAAGATTGCTTCCTTTTAGCACTTTGGACTCTTAAGGGAAATCACCAATCCAATGCAGCTCAGAGTGATTCGGCGTATTTGGATGCAAAAGAGGACCATCCCTAGTGTAAACATACCCATCTGAATGTGTTGGAACAGTCTGTTTGGTCGTACGAGTTGTTGAATGAAAGTTGCACCACTTTGCAACTTTACACTGCTTGCATCTGACAACTTTACCCTTAGCTGAAAACTGCCACTACAAAAAATGCCTCTAAGATAGCAAAAACTGAGAGAGGTTATTGTAGATGGTTGCAACACGATCCCATAGCCTCAGATGGAGATTTTGTAAGCCTCATGGTCTCCGATAAATAGTCCTTCAAAGATTGCTACCTTTTAGCACTTTGGACTCTTAAGGGAACTCGTCGGTCCAATGTAGCTCAAAGTGATTCGGTGTATTTGGGTACAAAAGAGGACCATCTCTAGTGTAAACGTACCCATCCGAATGTGTTGGAATAGTCCATTTGGTCGTAGGAGTTGCAGAATGAAATTTGTACCACTTTTCAACTTTACATTGCTTGCATCTGGCAACTTTTCCCTCCACTGAAAAGTCATCACCACAGGAAAATGCCTCCGAGATAGCAAAAACTAAGAGAGGTTTTGTAGATGGTCCCAACACAATCCCATAGCCTTAGATGGAGAGTCTGTAAGCCTCACGGTCTCCAAGAAATAGCCCTTCAAAGATTGTGTCCTTTTAGCACTTTGGACTCTTAAGGGAAATCGTCAGTCCAATGTAGCTCAAAGTGATTCAGTGTATTTGGGTACAAAAGATGACCATCCCTAGCGTAAACGTACCCATATAGACATGTTGGAACAGTCTGTTTGGTCGTACGAGTTGCGGAATGAAAGTTGCACCACTTTGCATCTTTACACTGCTTGCATCTGGCAACTTTTCCCTCCACTGAAAAGTCATCACCATAGGAAAACGCCTCCGAGATAGCAAAAACCGAGAGAGGTTTTTGTAGATGGTCCCAAGATGATCCCAAAGAGTCTATAAGCATCATGGTCTCTGAGAAATATCCCTTCAAAGATTGCTTCCTTTTAGCACTTTGGACTCTTAAGGGAAACTAGTGGGCAACAGAGTTAAATTCTTCACAAACTTGGTTTGAAGTAATTTCATTCTTTTTTGTGCATTTAAAATGGATTTCTAAGCCTTCCACCCTAAAAGTGACCTTTAAATAACTTCAAACACCTTAACTACCTCATTCTTATTCATTTTTTTTGCAAACAAGCATTTTCATTCTAAGAGGCTGAGCTTTCATTTTTGCTTGTTGGATTGAAAGCAAACCATGACACAACTTTCTTTTTTCAAAAATTGTTCAGCATCATTGAACTAAGAATTTATTACACATATGCATACAAAATAATGTTTGAGACTACGAGAAGACATCAAAATGGCTAGTGCACTAAAAAAATTCTTATGATTTTTGAAGAATGTTGATAACTCTACTCAATTGTCTTATTTTTTCAATATCATACAAATTGAACCCTGGCATCAATAGACTTTGTATTTCAAGCTACCACAATTCAAGTTTCAACGATGAATATTTATCATGCATGTTTTAAATGACATTCAAGTTTATGGTGGTTTTTTTGTTTATATGATGTTATGTGATATTATAATCCTAATTCAAGCTTCTAGGCTGCATATATATATATATACATTTTTTCTCCATTGTTCGACCCCTACACAACAATTAAATGGCTGCATAGTGTGTGGAATGAGGGGGTAGTAGGCCTGAAACCCCTTTAAAGTTTGTTTGAGTGCATTTAAAATGAAGTTTTAAGCCTTGCACCCTAAAAGTGACCTTTAAATAACTTCAAACACCTTAACTACCTCATTCTTATTCATTTTTTTTAAAACAAGAATTTTCATTCAAAGAGGCTAAGCTTTCATTTTTTCTTGTTGGATTGAAAGCAGACCGTGACACAAATTTCTTTTTTCAAAAATTGTTCAGCATCATTGAACTAAGAATTTATCACACATCTGCATACAAAATAACATTTGAGACTACAAGAAGACATCAAAATGGCTAGTGTACTAAAAAAATTCTTATGATTTTTAAAGAATGTTGATAACTCTACTCAGTTGTCTTCTTTTTTCAATATCATATAAATTGAACCTTGGCATCAATAGACTCTATATATCAAGCTACCACAATTCAAGTTTCAATGATGAATATTTATCATGCATGTTTTAAATGACATTCAAGTTTATGGTGGTTTTTTTGTTTATATGATGTTATGTGATATTATAATCCTAATTCAAGCTTCTAGGCTACATATATATATATATACATTTTTTCTCCATTGTTCGACCCCTACACAATAAGTAAATGGTTGCATAGCGTGTGGAATGAGGGGGCAGTAGGCCTGAGACCCCTTTAAATTTTGTTTGAGTGCATTTAAAATGAAGTTTTAAGCCTTGCACCCTAAAAGTGACCTCTAAATAACTTTAAAACACCTTAACTACCTCATTCTTATTCATTTGTTTTGCAAACAAGAATTTTCATTCCAAGAGGCTAAGGTTTCATTTTTTCTTGTTGGATTGAAAGCGGACCGTGACACAACTTTATTTTTTCAAAAATTGTTCAGCATCATTGAAATAAGAATTTATCACACATCTACAGAGAAACAGAGGAGTACTACAAACTTAAACACAGTACACTTTGGTTCTCACTGACTTGATGTACTCTCCAACATCTCTCTTCTCTCATGTGGAGAGTTAGAACTACTTGGCCATGCCTTTGCATCATTAGGGAAGATTTTCTCTTTTTGACAATGTCAAAAGCATGGCTGCATACAAATTAGGAAAAATACCTTTCCTTTTATATTAGAAATGCATGGAAGATTCAAAAAGTATCCTTGATATTACAAAAAGGTATGTGTTTATACACTTCAAATGTGCAATCACCGTTTGGTTCTTTCAAAGAAAAATCTTCCTATGCCACTGTTACACTACATAAGTAAACCAGATTTTGTATTGTGGACCTATATTAAGCTACCACTCTCAAGACCAATGTAAAAATGATACAAAATAACATTTGAGACTGAAAGAAGACATGTCAAAATGGCTAGTGTACTAAAAAAATTCTTATGATTTATGAAGAATACTGATAACTCTACTCATTTGGCTTCTTTTTTCAATATCATACAAATTGAACCCTAGCATCAATAGACTCTGTATATCAAGCTACCACAATTCAAGTTTCAATGATTAATATTTATCATGCATGTTTTAAATGACATTCAAGTTTATGGTGGTTTTTCTGTTTATATGATGTTATGCACGATATTCTAATCCTAATTCATGCTTCTAGGCTCCATATATATATTTATATATTATTTTTACATGTTTTCTCCATTGTTTAGCCCCTACACCGCAAGTAAATGGCTACATAGCATGTGGAATGAGTGTGCAGCAGGCCTGAGACCCCTTTAAAGTTTTTTTGAGTTATTTCTTCTCATTTTTTGTGAGTTTTGTGCCAAGTTTCCTCAAAGAAATGTGGTCTCATAGAATTCCATGAAAAGCTAATGCAATTGATAGCTGCTCCTAGTTATTAGTTATGTAATGTGAAGTAATTGCATAACTGCTTAGGTTGACTTTGTAAAAACTATATTGTTATTGAAATTTTTTCATCTATCAACATCTAGTTGTTACTTATGCAATGTAAAGTAATGCTTTGAGTTTGAAAGATGTGCAATGCAATGTAATCAACAATATGAATATAAACTACATAATATAACCATTCTTTTTTATGATATTGTATATTGATATTTAACCATTGCTCACTTGATTAAATTTTCAAAGAGTTTAATCATGCACATGAGGAAGAAATTAAATTTTGATTTTCAACTTCTATATATCAAATTATCCAATAATCTTGAGTGTATCTCCATATACAAAAATGGCATCAACACCAACTCAAACAAAGTTTTACAAAATGTGGCATATTCCATCTCGATGTCTATTCAAAATTTACATGCCAAAATGTCTATCTCATCCTAAACTACTGGTGGATCATCAAAATGGAGCCTCTTTGTACCACTCATTGGCTCTGAAGGTAGCTGCATAAGAAAAATTCAAACCACAATTGAGATTAGTTATACTATATGATTTAAAATTGAATAATTAACATCAAAATCAATATAGATTGAATTATAATTGAACTCTAAAATTTTAATCTTGATTACCTAAAATATATGTCTCTTCAAAGGGTCAGGAGTCCTAGAATATGCCACTCTGAAAGAACTAACCAAACCAACTTCTGTAATTTCAATCTATACATGTGAAAAAAAACATAAAATTGATCCAAGTTAGCATACAATTGTCGGTAATAGGAACATATAAATACCAAACACAAAATAAAATAAACACATACCTCTTTAGGCTAATATTTTTCTTTATCTCCTTTAGGTGTTTCAAAACCTCCTCCTTGAGGTGTTTCAACACCTACTCCTTCAAGTGTTCCAATACGTACTCCTTCAGGCATTGTGGCACTTGTCAACAACGATGTATAGGTCATAACTGCCTGTACATAAAAATGACAAGTACATATGAAACTACCAATATATATTGATGTATGCATAATCGATCTTAAAAATCTTAATTCAATTGAATTTGAGCTCAATTACCTTCCCCTTGTCTAACATTGCACTTCCATAATCTGGACAAGGTTGCACCTTGCTCGCACTTGTCAACAATGACGTATAGCTCATAACTGCCTATACATAAAAAATGACAAGTACATATGAAACTACCAATCTATGTCGATGTATGTATAATCAATATAAGATCTTAAAATTCTTAATTCAATCGAATTTGGGCTCAATTACCTTCCCCTTATCTAACATTGCACTTTCATAATCTGACAAGGCTGCACCTCGCACTAGGTATTTCCTACAAGAGGAAAATAAGATAAACATATAAGTTATTATATAATTTAATTTATGACAAGCAAGTATATAATTAAATAATATAAATGTGTGAGTGCAAAAATATATACTGTGTGTCGAGGCCAAATGAAATGGCCCTAAGGGTGCTATCAGTCACCTGTGCGAGGTCCTCCTCAGACATCAACTGTTAAATAGACCATGTAAATAAATATTAGTACATTATACTATCTCTTATTAATATTCATTTAAAAACAAATTCAAGTTATGAATTTACAACTTAAATCTTACCTATGTCACTATTCCAATGTCCCCCTCTCTAGTAGGAGAGGACTCTGTAGGGTGTGCTCCACTCCCCTAAGTCTGATCTATAATGTCCACATTATGGAGGTCATAATCAGAAGTGTCCAAGGGATGCTTAGCAGGTTGTCCAAGAGGACCCAAGCATATCTGGCAGCACATGGAGCAAGTATGTGGCACACAAATATGTGGACCTGATGAGGATGACACAACAGCACTCGAACAATCACCAACATCACCAGAATGTGGCTAAGCTACTATAGAAGCATGTGAAACCAAAAAGCCACTCAAAGAGTGAATAGCCTAGATAGTTTGTGTGGCTGCATCTTGCATAATATCTGGATGATATACTGGAGGTGGCGGAGGAAGAGGAGGAGGGGGAACATATGGGCACGAGACTACTCTAACTGCCCCTGGTCTATCCTAGGGCATACCTTCACCAATTCCATGGAAGGGTTTAATGTCAAAGTAATTGACATGATGCCCTAACACAAAATCAACATATAATTTTTTAATAAAGTAAAATGGTATATCACAATTGTTGTTTGGTGGTTTATTAAAAACCATTCACCAACAATCCCAAAAGTTATCTACATATCCCTATGCATGCACCATTTTATAGAAAGTTTTGGTTTATTAACATTAACTGGAAAACCAGTGCGGGGGTTAACAAATAAAGAGGCTATTTGGGCTTTGGTTATTCTGAGATCTTTCACATCATCATAAGACAATCCACATGCATAATATTCCCTCATGTCTTCTCGCCAGGAATAAAAGGCATTATGTTGGGTGGAGAGGGTTTCTATATTTTTAATTATATCCTTCAATGTTTTTGACATCTCGAATAATCAAGGGATTCTCTTATAAACTTCAAAAATTCCCTTTAATTGCTGCAATTTTTCACCAATTAATTCTTCAATTGATGGCTGTGGAGGTGGTGGAGCGTTTGGTATTTCTACATTTTCATTCTCAGTTGGTGGATCATTTGGAATTTGTGCATTTTCATTTTCAGCAGCCATAATGCCTGATTAAAGTTAAAAACTAATTAATCTAATTGAAATTAGACAGTATAAATGAAAATATTGTAAAAATACACTAGTTTTAAAAAAAAAACCAAAAAAAAACCTACTTTTTAACAAAAATCTATAAAATTCTCTAATTTTTAATACAAATACATAAACAACACTATTTTAAAATCAAAATCCATAAAAAAACAATCATTTTTAATCAAAATACATAAAAAAACATTCATTTTTAATCAAAATCCATACTAAACTCAAAATTTTCATAAAAATTCAATCAAAAACCCTATTTTGAAAAAAAATCCATAAAAAACTAACTGAAATTATACAAATCTAATTCAAAATTTGATCAAAGCAAAGAAAAATATAAAATCTAACCTTTTCAAAATAGATATCGGATAAATGAGATATCTAATATGCGGATAACCTCCTCACTATGCGTCGCCGCCTGTTTGTGAATGCCAAATGATTTTAACAAGACCAATTTTTTTATATATATATGTTTGCTTCAAATTGGATATCCGATATGGAGATCTTGGTTTGCTTTTTTCTTTGGAAGTGTGTACTAATACCCAAGCCACAAAAAAGTCAACTCGGCATTTCCACGTTTTTGGGTTGATGAAAAACATAATTTTTTCTCCATTGCCACTTTTTGGCCCATCATGACCCTGCACATACCCTTATGTTTCATATAAAAATAGGGTTTATCAAAATGAATTTATCAAGATGATGAACCTCTAATTTTTTCTATGAAACATACAATTATGAGGGCCAAAATTCCTAAATAACAATCAAAAACTAATCCTAACTATTATAGAAACAATAAGGGAAGTTTTGAGAGCTTAAAATAATGTGTACTTTGTTGAAAACTTGTTTTTAGGTCACAAAGGACTCATTTTCCTTTACTGGTGAATGGGCCCTTTTAGGGTTACTAAAAAACTAAGATCTAGGTTATGTTCCTTTTTGTCTACACTTCCAGCTCCTCGGTGCTCAACTCCAATAAACCTAAAATAGATTATGTAGCCTTGTTTCCGTGTTTTTGCAATATGAATGACAACTTTGCAACTTGACAAATTTGATAATTATACTCCAATCGTGTTCTCCACTTGATCTTCCTCAATTTTTGGTTTTAGTGAATAGGGGTTTTCCTCAATCAAACCCCTTTTAGGTGATTAAACCAAATGATGAAATAATGAAATAAGGACATGAAACATGAAAATTGAAATGATGATACCTTGGAAGATGTCTTGGAATATAAATCTACAAACTAACATGAAGTGGCCATGGATATTGTAGATCTTGATCTAAAATTAGATGTGAAACAATGCTTGCAAATGGATCTTCAATGCTACATCAACAAAATTAGTTCAATCACATGTTTGATGTACTATACCTTTGACATGATGATATGATCTTGAATTGCTGCAAAAAAACTTCAATAATCTACCGTTGAATGCCCTTGAAATGCTCTATAATTTTCTTTAACACATAAACTTGCTCCTAGGATGCTTGCATAAAAATTCTTAGGTGAAACTATGTGAATTAGCCTTATATTTATACAAATCTAAGGATTAACCCTGAAATTCAAATAATTCAAGCCGACATTAGATCTAGGATTGAAAATCATTAAAATCCTACCACAATTAAATTCAAAAAAGGGTGTCCTATGTGAGGAGGACCCATTCGCCACTAAAGGTGAATGGGTCCTAGCACAACTTTCTTGGACCGTGCTTCGAGGGGATGAAATAACATCAAAACCCACCTCAAAAATGCCAAGAAAGGGGTTTCCTATGTGGAGAGGACTCATTCGCCAATATAGGTGAATGGGTCCTAGCACCATTTTCTAGGACACCAACTTTTCCAAATTAAATGTCATGCAATAACATTATTGGCTTTCGGGATAGATCCTTTGGAAAGTGTAATTAATAAGGCTTAAATTTGAATTAAAGAGGCCAATTAAGCTCAATTAACAATAATTAATTAATGAAACCCTAGACTGTTGTGAAAGTGTAATAAAAATAAAATAGTTTACAACACCCTAAATAAGGCGTAGATTAAGTACATTTTATTAAAATAAAACCTAGACTTACTGTGAATGTGTAAAACACATTACAACACTAAATCAAGTCAACACTAGGTTAACTTTATATTAAATAATCCCAAATTAAGCGTGAAAAAGGGTTACTTTTTTTTATGCTACAATTTTTATCTCTTGTCTTTGTCTTGAGCTATGGAATCTTATACCAACAAGGGGATTTTTGGTTTTCTCTAATTTCTCCCCCTAAGCAAAAGCCTAGGTTTAGTTTTTGAGAGAGTTATATGCACTAGAGGGTGGTACAAATTTGTTTGTAGTTTCTTGTTCTTCCTTGTTCTTAGGCTCTTCTTTCTTCCTCTAGGTCTTTTCCATTTCCTTCTTTACTTTTGTTGAATCAATATTTTTGATTGGATTATTTATATCTTCAAGATTATTCTTTCTTATGTTTCTGTAGAATCTAGCTCAATATGTCCTGATTTATTGCAATTGTGACATACAATATTCCTCTCAGAGTTACTCTTTTCATTCATGACCAGTAAAGGCATAAAGTTTTTTGATTTGTTTTGCTTCTACATTCCATTGCTTTATGACCAAACTTGTTATAGAAATAACATCTTCCATTGAAAGATAAGTACCTTTGAGCATTTGGTTGTCTGATGGGAGATCTTCTTACATTATTTCTTTGATTTTGATACATGCTATTGTTCTTCAGTCTTCTCAGGTTCACTGATCTTTTATACATTTGAACTTTCACCTATCTCAAGTTCCAAACCACTTTTATCTTTAGATACTTTCTGATATGCAATCAACTCATCAAGCATTATAGAGCTTGTCTTAAACTTTATTCATGAACTCTTGCTTTTTCCAAATCTACTTTCAGGTTAACCACTTCTTGTTCAAGCTTCATGCACTGATCATTTTTTCTTTCTTCCATCTAGTATTCATACATTCTTCAATTATTTTCTTTTCTTCCACTTGAACTCTTAATTCGGCGATGTTTTCGTTTTCTTGTCTCAATTGTTTGCTGGCTTCCTTATGCCTTTCTCTGAACTTCTTGATTTGTTCTCTCAGTTTCTTGATGCATTCATTAACTTTATTGAGATTTTTCTTTAGACTTCCATTTTTTCTTTCAACTTTTTCAAGATCTTCAAGAGAAACTTTAAGTTCTCCATCCTTATCAAGTATGCAACCATTATTAGCCATGTGTTCAAATTCCAAGACCTTCCCAAAGCGGTTAAGCTCCTTTAGGGGAACCAAGCTCCGATACCAATTGTTGAACACCTAGAATACTGAGAGGGGGGGTGAATTAGTATTCCCAAAAACTATTTAATCACCAACCATTCAATTAACATAGCATACTTAGCAATTAATAAAAATTAAAGCATAAACACTCCATAAAACATGCAACACATGAACACAAGAATTTTTACATGGAAAATGCATGATGGAAAAAACCACAGTGAGGATTAGCTCATAATATAGGATGACTGGTCATAAAATATTACATTGAGGCTCACTGCCAAAAGGTGGTGTAGGAGCACCTAATCTCCTAGTTGCAAGATTTCACATTTTGAAGGTTGATAGGTTGAGAGGTGCTAGGTGTGATTTATTTATGCTAAATAGGGTCAATCAAGACCATTTAAGGTCCATTAGGTTGATTTTTTGAGTCTTGGTGGTCAAATGGGAAAAAAAAAATGCATTCTTTCTTCAAAAAATTTAAAATTGCTATGTAGCCCTTTGAAGGAAAATCCTTGAATTTGGATGTACATGTGCAAGAATGAGGTCTAAAAGGTTGTAATAGGGTGAATTAAAGGTTTTTGAGTGATTTATGAGTCCTTCAGTGTCAAATTTGAAAAGTTGCAAACTTTATGCAATGTTGTCATATGTAATTTGTCTTAAAATGCAACTTAATGAAGATTAGAAGGTCTTAGTGGTTAAAAATTAGTTATGGGAATTGGAGTGAGTTCGAATGCAATAAAAAAATGTATAATAACCTTCAATTCCTTGAAGGAGAGGTTGTTGGTTGATTTGTAATCCATTTTTTTATCAAGAAGAACGTTATTTTCTAGAAATTTACTAGTTTTTCACACTTTTCTTGTTGTTGTATAGCCTATACAAACTCTAAGATGATCTAAAACATATTGGATGTTGTATATTGATGAATTAGCTTTCATTTTCACCTATTTAGAGGTTCTACCTCTTGGTATAGCGAAAGTTATCTTGTTTTTACTGCTGCTACCTACTTTCACAGTATTCTTGGATTAAAAGGTTTCATGATGTAATCTGACCCATTTCACCTTTTGTGCCTACTATAACTTGTGGAATGGGTCCTCTAACTTGTAAAATACATGCCTAACCTATTTATAATGTGGTGGAGTCAAGGTTGGGTGTTTCAGATGATGTTCTAAGACTGTAGCAGTGTATTTTCATGGTGCAAATGAGGGTTTCAAGTGGTGTTTTGACAAAATGTGGGAAGGAATGTCCATGTAATGCATTATTCACCATGTTCAGGGTTTGGTAAGTATGTTTGGTATTTTTTTTGGGTTTGGCAGGTCCGGGAGATAGGAGTTTCATTAAAACCCCAAGTATTTTGCTTGTAATTGAGGGTTTGGTGTATTAGGGGTCTAGAGGTCTTGGACTTGGAAACAAATAATAAAATTGGAGGTTTTGACACATAAAATACTATTTTTTGAAGTGTTTGAGTGAAGGGAAAGAGTTTGTGAAGGACTTCCTTTGTAAAATTGGGGTTTTTAGTGTCCTAAAAGCAGGACAGTCCCATGGTTTCCAAAACTAACTCAAAGAAGTCTTGTTGTATCTTTTGGTATGTTAATTTGGATTGATTTGTGAGCCTTAAAGGATGATAAGAAGTTTCATAGATGGCCTTCTCTAAAAGATAAGCCCATTTGTTGAGATTTGGAGGCTATAAGCCTATTGTTGTTAGTTGATTCAATTTGGGTGATTGTGATTTCAAGGGTTGGTGTCTTGTTGAAATCTGATCAATTTGAGATTGTTGTAAGTTTATCCACCTTGTCTGCATCAAAAGGACTCATTGTTCATAGTAAAAGGTAAGACATGAAAGTGTGGCTACACAACTAAGTTTTGAACTGATACAAAATGCATCTATCAGATGTGAAATTCAATTTCTTTAAAGCTCAAGATTATGATCCAAACCACTTTGCCTAATAGAAAGCACAATTCTCTTCTTCAAATTATATTCACATATCCTTTTCTCAATCTTCTACAAAAATTCATTTTGTTTCTTGCATTTAGATCACATTACTAGCATACCACACCACTTAATCACAAAATGGTCTTTTATATATATACATGAGCATCACTACAAACACTAACTAGGTCAGCTTCAATAGATGACGCCTAGGGGAATGCAAAATGTGCCTTATCGACACTTGGTTCAAATTCACATACCTTTGCACAATAAAACCAGTGAGATATAGATCAACATGGACCTATAATAACTCCTTAAATTCCTTTTACATATTTTAGGTCAGTTAGGCATAAGACCTAAAACATAATACTCCAATTGGTTATCACACATAGAACACATGGATCTCAAAATGTCATGCCAGTTGGAAGTACTAACCCATAGACACCTATAAACATTATCCCAAAACTGCAAGGCCAAGCGCACACTCATGGAGATGTGCAGACAAAAAAGGCTATGTTTATTGCTTAAAAAATTGGGAACACTCTATATACAAAACTTATTTCAAATACAATTTTTGAACTATTCATCTAGACCAGCTGAAATTTTGGAATTAGGCACAAAAAACACATTGGAATTGTGAAAAGGGATCAATATCATCCACAAACAACACATTGGAATTGAGAAAAGAGATCTGAATGTGCGATGAAATGTGAACCAATCATTCTGATACTCACCATGTAGCATTGACATCAATGACAACACATGTCTTCTTCATTCTTTCAACAGATTTTACAGGTAGCATTGATGATAGGAAGAGTACTTCTAGATATGTCTTTCATTGTGGAACATGTGTAGTCTCATGGGCATCAAAGAAGCAACCCATACTGACTCTTTTATGAGGTGAAGCAGAATATGTAGCAGCCACATTAGTAGCATGTCAACCAATTTGGATGAGCAAAGTTTTGATAGATCTATTCTAAGCTCAAGAGGCTGAGCCAACAACAACCTTTTGTGATAATAAACCAGTAATTGTATTATCAAAGAATCATGTCTTTCACAAGAGGAGCAAACATATTGATACAAAATATCATTTTATCAGAGTTAGTGAATGATGGTGAAATTCAACTGAAATTTTGCAGATCTGAAGAACAATTAGCAGATATATTTACCAATCCATTAGCAAAGGATGTATTTGAGCATTTAAGACAAAATTTGGAGATTGTAAATGGTAAAATAATCAATCATAGAAATTAAAGAGGAGTGTTAGAATAAATAATAATTTATCCCTGTTTGCATGCATGCGGTGGAAGAAATTAGGAAATAAACCATAGTTCAGTTTTGTTTTGCATAGAATAGGTACTCAATAGGTTTACACATGATGTAATTCGCAGTTTAAACATATTCACTGCATAGATAGACTTCAGTTAGGTACTTAATAGGTTTACGCATGATGTAATCTACAGTTTAAACATATTCACTGCATAGATAGACTTCAGTTTGCTTTTATTTTCTGCAATTTGAAGATCTTCATTACTTTTCATAGCAGCCTTCTGATCTGCTAAAGATCTTTATAAAACAAGACTTTTGTAATCTATTTTTCATGAAATTGAAGTTGAATAAAATTGAAGTTTGGTATTGTTGTAGCAATCATTATTTCTGCTCTGTTTTTGTGTTTATTGTCTTTGCCTTTCTAGCGAATTTTCCAGTGTCTAGCATTGATGCCGATGTTACATTTTCAGAGACACCGAACAACCATTTAAGATTTTTTCGATCATCATACAAGCTGAGGCCACTGTTGCTAAGCTGCAAAGTACACATATTTTCAAGAGGAAGGCCCCTCTCATCCTTGATAACCGTCCATACCAGAATTTTAGGAGATATATTGTCAAACCAAACTCTCCGCTAGTAGAGCGTTGAAGTTAACTGATAGAATCCAAAATCAAACTATTCGTTCGGTAGAACCCATTTGGAATTTTTGAAAGGAATAAAAGTTGTTCTGCTGCTTCTGAGCTGAAACGCACAACAGATACTGAATGAAAATAAGAAAGGGTATCTGACTAGCAACCATGAATGGCTAAAAGTCTAATTAATCAAATGGAAGAAGTTTAAAATTTAGTATCCATATAATAACCAGGTCTGCCAAACATCAAACATCGTATTCAACACACAATTTTTTTTTTCCTTAGCTAAAAATTGCAGTCAGTCGTTGTTGGATTTCCTTGTGGAAATAAATTGCCAAATACCCTACTGAAGTGGATAAAATGGCTGGTGTTGCTTTAGCCTTCCATTTGACTCTTTGAACGGATGATTCATCTTTGAGTTGTTAGTAGGTGTCTTCACTTTAAAATAAATTTGTATTTCACTTTAAAATAATACAAAAACAATTTTATTTAATTATTAACAATTTAAATCACAAATTACTTTCAACTAATGTGAATTATATCTAATCACTAGTAGTGTTAATGTTAAAACAATTGTCTAGAGTTTCTTTTGGCTGAAGCAAGAATGTTTTCTATGGAGGCATCAAGCATAATTCATTTATTAAGTTATCTAAACAAGATTTGAAAACATGGATAAGTATCTTTGATTGAAAATGATTGTTGAGAAGGAATTGGATGGTAGGAAGAAGACATGGATGAAGAAAAACAAGAAATTAATGAGTAAATTGAACATTAATTTGCAATAATGTCCTAACATTAATGAGGAGATAAAAGAAATTGTGTAATTAGGGACTGTCATGTGGACAAAATAGATTGATCGAAAAAAATGCTTTATGTTGAAGAGTTCAACCCTTTGCGAGAACATGATGAAAAAACTCATTTGAAATTTGCAAGAATGTGCTAACATTAATGATAAGATGAAAAAACGTGTTAGAAAAGTTCAGGGCTGACATATGAACAAAACAGATTTGCCAAAAGTAAAAATGCATTATGTGAAAGAGTCAACCCTATGTGAGAACACAATGAAAAAGTCCATATGAAGGTTGAATTATTTGAAAGGCTAAACTTTTAGTTACACAATTGACAACCCATTATCATCTTAGGTGAAAAACTAGTGGATGGATGATCCCCAAGAAAGATTGGGAGGAAAGAACTTAGATTTTCTATACCAACAGGACAGTTGAAACTTAATGACATTTCATCATAGAGTGTGTAACGTATGAGGATAGTCATATTCAATATCAAGATAATTTAAAAGATAAAGTGTACATGTGTTATTTGAGAAGGCAAGACTTCATAAGATATTGATTAAGAAACTTGTCTTTTGATCCCTTAGTCTGCTTGAGCTAGTGGACACCGATAAAATTCCATATTTCATTCATCGTTTGAATTCTAAACGAGAAAGAATGATCAGCTAGCTGGTGGGTTCTATTCCTACATGTCTCCCACTACTTTAAAAAAATCTGCGCTGAATGAAGTAGGCTTTGTGGTCCCTGTAGTTTCAGTACTTCAATATTCTTACCAAAGTCGTCAAGTCAGGACATCAGTCGTCCATTAATCACGGGTCATGGGGCGGAAAGAATTTAAAAAATTGGGCTACGCAAACTTCTGAAACACGCAGGATTGCGGACATCGAACGATGTAAATGAACACTGGACAAAATCTTTTTCAGAGTTGTGCATTTTGAATGGCTGAGGTTCCATTGGATCTATTCAAACAACCTTATGGCATTTGCCTTCAAGTCAGACATAAATTTTAACAATGCCGTATTGGTGATAAATACGCTACAGTTTCTTCCACTATTCACGCTGAGCTTCGATTCGGTGGTACGAAGGACCTTATACAATTATCGACAAACTGGCAATGACACTTAATATGCGATGCACAATTCCATATGGTTTTACACTGAAAGCAATTATAAATTATTTATAATAATGCAAAGAAAAACAAACATCGAGTGCAAGTGATTTGTAATTGAACATGTTTTAATTATTGTAGTAATATTTGTTGATTTAATGTTTAATATTTTAATAATATAGTATTAATAATTTTGTTTTTAAAGTTGTTAGTGTTGATCATGAGTACTCATAATTGAATGAAATGTATTCCTTGGATCTAAAAAGCAACAATTATATGATAGTATATTAACATACAAATAAAACATGACTAAGTGCACAACTATTGTTCTAATATTTTTGAGATATTTTTGAACACATAAAAAAAAAACATTGATGAGGCATCATATTTCATGATGTGGCCCTCCAACCTTATTTATAAGTAGGAGGCTTACCAAGTAAACTACTGTACAAATTTGAGAGTGATTTGAAATTGCCACATAGAATTTTGCGAGGTAGAAAATTTAGGGTTCTCAACTACCAGGTTAGGGTTGAAGTGTATTATTGAAGGAAATGGCTTATAAATTTGAGATTGATATTGTATATAGATAATTATCTTCATTAGTCTAAATGGACATATGTATTATCTTGCATGTATATATAAATAATAGTTAAAGGTTGAGGAGATGTGCAAAATAGCCAAATGTTACATGAATGGGCTAACAATAAATGTCAGACCCTAATGATAAATTTCTCCAATGTTAATTGGTTTTATTTCAAGTCATAAACCTTTTGGATTCATGAATTGTCCAAGCCCAAACCATCTTGAATGAGAGATATGAAATAAATAACCAAAGGAAAAAATGGCTCAACCTTAATTTTTCTAATATTTGTATCTAGTTATTTAATTGCATTTAATTATCACTTATAGTTTTAAATTGATAATTTGTAATTATCACTTAGTTTTCATGGGATTTGCTAAATTCAACTATGATGAATTGTAAGGTGTGCAAGAGTTTCCAAATTAGAAAGAGCATGAAAATGGGGTTATATGTGTGGATTTGGATAATATCAAGGATAATATTTAGTTCACATGTGCATGTTAAAAAAATTGTAGATAAGACCAAGTAGAGTGGTCTAGTTGAAAGATAAGGTTTCTAGTTTTTCTCTTCTTGATTTGGGAATTAAGATTTCTATGGAGAATTGAGTGCCACTTTCAACTTTTTTCTTCCTCTCATTTCTTTATAAATCATTCTTTTTTTTAGTTTAGGGATTTCCTATATATTTTTATACATAGTCTTGACATGCATGATCATACAATTTTTTAGAAGATTATGATACTAAAATTTATGTGCACTCTTTTTTTCTATGAAGGCTTCATCTTGTTGATAAGAGATACAAGTATGAGGCACCCCTTTTGATTCTTCATGAAACCAAAGAAAGAGGAATAAAAAATTTGAAAGAATTGGGTCATGCAAATTTATTACAAGAAAGAGAGGAATTAATTCCAAGTAAAAAATAATAAACTTGAACATTATAGGAATCAATTTTGATGTAGTATTGAATATTTTGATTCTTTCACAATAGAAAAACAATCATAGAACCCAAAATTTAAGAGTAGATTGTATTTTTTTTTTTTTTTTTCCTTTGATTCCACATCCATAATTTGAGAAATATTCCTATAAAATTGAGATGATTTATAGGCTTGGTATTCCAGATAATGTCAAAATTGGAAATTTTTTAATGATGATAAGAAAATTGTATCCTTTTTGGAAAGAAATGGATCTTTTTCCAATCTCCTTATCAAAGGAAATGAATCTCCTAATAAAGGGTCTACATCTAAAAACTTGGTAGAAAGATCTAGGATATTACATGTAGAATGAAATATCGTCCCAAAAAAGATGTGTTACCTTAAATTGTCTATTTGATAAATATGTTTTCTATGCAAAGAGAAAAGATAAGAAATAGTCTTAAAACTCTTTTGATTTTGATAGAGTAGACCTTAATTTAGAAGATCATTTATCTATTACTAATATTTATAATTGTTTTTTGTTATATAAAAAAAATGAACTTATAGCTATCTTAAAAAAAGGCGCAAATATGTTTTCACTTGGTGTTGCAATGATCTTAAATATTTTATGGATAGTATTTTTTGACATCATATTTCTCTTAAAACATGAACAACACTATTTAGACAAAAATAGAGGTAATTTAACCCAAAATTTTGTAGTTATATTTATACTAAAATTTATTATTTTTAAAGCTATGATCATATACCAAAATTATCATTTAATTTGTGTAGCTAATATATTGCATATTAGAAAGAAGAATGGTGAAATTCGTATTTGTGCAGATTTTTGAAACCTAATTCATACATCTGTCA
The DNA here is from genome assembly GCA_007258455.2 of Sequoia sempervirens. Classification (NCBI taxonomy): domain Eukaryota; kingdom Viridiplantae; phylum Streptophyta; class Pinopsida; order Cupressales; family Cupressaceae; genus Sequoia; species Sequoia sempervirens. The sequence goes on from VDFB02058242.1 coordinate 129,625,820, forward strand.
AGGATAATTATTTTCTACTATTTATAGATCATGTGTTGTAGATAGTTTTAGGTTCCAAGATGATATCCATGTTAAATGGTCTTATAGGTTTTAATAAAATTAGTGTCACTCTAGAGGACCAACATAAAACTATGTTTGCTAACCCTCAAGGGAATTTTTCTTATAATATAATTCACTTTGTGGGTAACTGCATCGAAATGGGGAACCAAAAAGGGCTCTTAAGTGGCTAATAATTTTTAAAATCAGGAAAGATAGATATTGGATGAGAAATTGAAGATAGTTACAATCAAAATTTGAAAATGAAATAAAAAAGAATCACAATACTTTAAATCTACTTTCTAAACTACTATTTTTTTAAATGGTGGAGATTAAGGGATTCAAAAAAGGGGGTCACATGAAGTGGTCTTTAAAAAAAAAAAACCATAACATAGCATCCAGTGTGTCCCCCCTAAAAAAATTGTTTTAGTATTTCAAAAATTAAATTCGTGAGAAATTAGCTATAGCCATGTAGTTTATGCCCAAATTTTCTACTATTTTTCAATGAATATATGATTGTTTTACTAATTTTCAAATTGGGTACATCTTGAAGAAAAGAAAATTGAGCATGCTTCCCCCTAAAATACTTGAAAATTGGTCAATTTTTTATTTTATTTTGAATACATGTAGAATTGAGTCTAGCTTCTAAAAGTGTAATTTATTTGAAATTTTGATGAATGATTTAAAAATAAACTATAAAATACCACATATTGGTTGTTGAAAAAAATAGATGCACTAATAAATGAAATTAAAGATGAAAACCTTAACATACTCAAAATGTGAAAAAAATTACATGCTTAAAAATTTAAGAGAGAGCTTAACATTATTGTGGTATTTTCTGACTTGACATTGAAACATGTGTAAACTTGATGGGGAGCATGCTCAAGATTATGTCAATTTCATTAATATTTATAAAAAAATATATTTGGACATTGAAAAGTAACTCCATACCTTTGGGTTGGAATCCCAAATAATAACAAATCCATAAGATTTGAATTTTCTAAAGAAACCAACAATGCAAGCACTTTATAATGCACTCACGTTATTATGAAGGAAATTCATCTCTCCCTCAAATTCTCTTCATCTCAAAATCTCTATTGATCCTTTACTCTCTTCATCCCTTTATTCTCTCTCTCTCTCTTCCCTCTCCAAATCTCTCCCTCTCTACCTCTCCCTCCCTCACTCCTTACCCCTCTTTATTCTTCCCAACCTCTATTATCTTTCTCTCCCCTCTCTCTAGGTACCTCACTCTCTACCCCTCTGCCCCTCCCTCCTTACCCCTCTCAATTTTCTCTTCCCATTTCTTATCTCTCCCCCTCTCTTGGTCATTACCTTTTTTTCCATTCTCTCTCAATCCTCTCCAGGTCTTAATTATTTTTTAGGGTTTAGGGTATATATTTTAGGGTTAAGGTTTTATCATATATGCTTTAGGGTATACATTTGAGGGATTATGTTTAAGTTTGAGGGTATAAAGTTGAGTGTACAGGGTATAGAGTTTAGGGTATTGGGTACTAGGTCAAAAATATATGGTTTATGATGGGGAGTATAAGGTATAGGGTTGGGACTGTAGATTTTATGGTTGAGGGAATAAGGTATAGGGTTTATGGTTGAGGGTATAGGGTATAAGGTTTAGGGTATAGAGTTTAGTATTAAGGGTTGAGGGTTGAGGGTTGAGGGTTGAGGGTTGAGGGTTTAGGGTATTGGGTATAGGGTTTATGATTGAGGGTATAAAGTATAGAGTTAAGGGTATAGGGTTTATGGTTGAGGGTATGGAGTTTAGGGAACTAAGGGTTTAGTGCATAGGATTTATGGTCAAGGGTTGAGGGATACTATTTTGGGTTGAGGTTATAGGGTTTAGTGTATAGGGTATAGGTTCAAGGGTATATGGTTTATGGTGGATGGTATAAGGTATAGGGTTGAGAGTGTAGGATTTAGGGTGGAGGGTATTGGATTTATAGTTGAGGGTATAAGGTATATGGTTTATAGTTTAGGGTATTTTGTATAGGGTCCAAGGTGGAGTGTTTATAATTGAGGGTATAATGTATAGGGTTGAGGGTTGATGTTTTAGTGTAAATGGGATTTAGGGCCTAGACATGAAGTGTAGTGTTTAGGGTTGAGTTTATTGGGTTTAGTGTATAGGGTATAGTATTTTTGGTTTAGGGTTTAAGGTATTCAGTATAGGGTTTATGAAGGAGGGTATAAGATTGAGGGTGTATATAAGGATATATATGTACATTATGCGCTAGAAGATTTTATCTTACATATATTAATAAAAGGAACTATTCTATCATTTGAATCTTTGGTGGATCTATCAATAAATAGGATTAATGTCATATAATTGAGGCTCAAATGGATGAGATAAAAACATGCATAGACAAGGGATGTGAGAGATGCCAAAATTCTCAACACAAAGACAAGAGAGATATCACCTGTAATACTTGAGGAAGCCAAAGAGAGAAAGAGACAACTATGAGAGCCAAGAGAGTAGTATATATCATGTAAGAACGTGAGAGTGTTGTAGTGAGAAATAGATTTGTGCATGCTTGCGAGAGTGAGAAAAGAGAGAATATTCAAGAAAGGAAAGGAGAGTTCAAGATAGAACCTAAGAAGACCAAATGGATTCAAAAGACACTTTTAAAGAAAGAAGAGGATGGAAAAGAGGTTCTCAAGCTATTACAAGGTGTCCCAAGCCATTACCACTTACAAAGGTAGGTGACAAGTGGAAAAAGGCTCAAAAATAACCATTTGAATGTCAAAATATCATGGGACTCTAGCAAGATGCATGGGCATCCACGTGGCACACTAGTGTCTAGATAAATCATGCTATAAAATAATGAGAACGAGAAAAGCACAAGATTCGATACATAGTTGGTGCATAAACCTGTAGCTACTAAAAAGTGATCATAAGCATCTTGAGAGTTGGAAAAGGATGATGAAAGAGCTAAAATGAGACTACACAAGTACTAGGGGGAATGGAAACCAAAGTGGATGCAAAAATATAAATGAAATTGTGGGGGGTACAATTTTATGACATTATATATATATATATATATATATATATATTAACAATATTATAGATATTATTATATTAATATAATAGTATATATAATAATAAAATAATAAAATAATATAATAATATAATAATATATTATTGCATATTACATATGGGTATGTGCAGGATCATGGAGAAAACAAGCCCTTAAGTGGCAAAAAATTTAGAAAAATCGGAGTTAGGCAACTTGACGTAAAATTTGAATAAGTTATCTATATTATTTCAAAAATATGTAAGAATAGAATCTGTAGCAAATTGAATGTAGTTTCTAAACTACTAGGTTTGTTTAAAAAAATCTATTTGGTGAAAATTTGAAATTTCAATGCATTAGTGCTTAAATTTCGGAAAAAATAATTAGTAGGTGTCTGTCTAACCACCCTAACCACAATAAAATGATAATATATTTTTATAAAATTTTAGATATAAGTAGAGGACTCATGTCCCAATATGATGCATATTTTTTTGTAATTTGTTTCCAAGTAAATAATTAATTATGAATTTTTTATTACAA
>VDFB02058242.1:129629518-129659875 GCA_007258455.2 Sequoia sempervirens
CTGTTTTTTAGGTGCAAATCTGGGAAACTAAAACTTCAATATCTTTCAACCCAAGAACAGAAAATAAAAACCATAAATTGGGAATTTCATTATGATGAAAAGGGTATCCAAAAATGTAAAAACATCTAAAAACTGAGAAACTTGAAATTTAACTATTTTTGGGTGATGCAAGATTGCCCTTATACCACTGGATGCTCCTACATCACAACTGTTACAAGTATAATATATGGAAAATTTCCATGCTGACCAATTAAAAATTAATCTCATTGGTTGATTCAGTATAGAGAATGTATGGAGATAATAGTGATTAAAAACATATTTAGCTATAGGGCGGTGCATGCCAAGTCTAATATACATGCATAATGGCTCTTCATCGATACCCACATAATCAAAAGGTATACAATCTTCACATAATTCACAAATTCTAATGTGTGTGCAATTTGTATGTCTTTTCTCCTTTTACAAAATGGAGATCTAAAGCTCAACATAAAGACTCCAATTTATATGTAATGTCATCCGTAACATTACATTTTCAAATATTACAATGCTTACAGAAGCACTGGCCGAAAGGAAGACTCTACATTTCATTCTATAGTTCATTTAATCCACACCATAAAAGCTTGGAATTTAATCTTTATCCTAGAATTCCAGATGGAGAATAAAAGGAGCTTGATAAAACTATTCAATTATTTCACCTAAAAAAATAGATTAGAACATAGGCTAAGACAATTTAGAGTTTTCAATTATATGATTCTAGACTTTAGGAAATCAAAAGAATTTCTTAAAAAAAACAATTTTTTTCAGATAGATATGTGTGCACAAGGGATTTCAAAAGAATTGAAAATTAGATCTCAAGAAAAATTAAATGAGGAAAGATCTAGTGTCTCCAAGGCAGAGACAAAGAATACAGAATCATAGATTACAATAAACATTTTTCATTAATTTTAGAAAACACATTCTAACTGTTTATGTGTGCATGTGCAGGTTTAGTTGGGTAATACTTTCCCATAGGTAGTATATTCTTTTTTCAATGCAAACTAATTTCAAGCTTAACTTTATGAGATTATCAAATAAGAAATTGCCAAAACAAATAAGAAAACCTAATTTATAATCTCGAATCTAACGAAGATTGAAGCAAGAACCAAAAATCCATAATCCACTATTTTCCCCAAAAGCACGTGTTCTTTGAATTCACTGTCTCCAAAATTTTACCAAAAACAAAGAAGAAGCTTTTTCCAGAAAACTGTCATGCAACAAATTTTCCAAAACAACTGTCATGAAATTTTTCTTTTTGCAATCTAAAATCAATTGTCGTCCATGAAATTGCACACACAAAATCTTTTAATTCCTTTAAATTATCTCAAAGTTACCAACCTTAACTAATTGTCAATCATGCATTGAAAATAGATCAATCAATTCTAAATAATAAATATCTAAGATATTATCTTTTAACTCAAATCAAGTTTTCAGATATTTATTTATACTTATTGAAAACTACCTCATCAAAATATCTATTTTTCACATACATTAAGTTTGCACAATTAATTCAACAATTACATTAAAATAAATACCTTTTACAAAATTAACATTCACTTTTAAATAAATAAATTGTTTAATTTAATTTAATAAATCAAACCATAGTCATAATTATTTAATTTGACATCTCAACAAAATCACATTTAATCAAATAAATTAACAAATAAACCATTTAACTAAAATAATTAATTCCCAAACAAAACAACACAAACAAGAATGATATGATGAGACCCAATGACAAACAACAACGTAATGGGTGACAAACAGATACTCATTCAATGAAGAATGATGGCTAATGATGGACCTAACACCATCTCCAAATCAACATATTTCCGTTGGGTTAGGGCATGCTCAGACCCAACAAGAAAGTGGAGTTGATACTCGGTATCTGTAGCTGCACAAAGTAACACTTGATAAACACATCATCATATATCAACAAACACACTGTGAAGAGTCACAGCGTAGCAGGGTACTCACGAGTGAGTAATGCTACACTATCTTCTTCACCAAACTGGCAAGCATCATTATATCATAAACATCAATTACATCATGATAACCTCATAGAAACTCATAAACAACATAAACCATAACATACATGCGTCTACCATAATGTCATCTCACAAACATAATTTAGATGATCACGATGTCAAATATATCTTCACAATATAAAAACAACATAATGTCAGAGTCAACTAAAAATAAGCAATATAGTATCTAGCATAACTAAAGCAACCATCAACCTAACTAAACAAACTAAGACAGAGTGTCACAATTGGAGGGACACTATATTGACATAAAATTTTGAATAGGTTATCTATATTATTTCAAAAATATGTAAGAATACAATCTATAGAAATTGAATGTAGTTCATAAACTGCTAGGTTAATTTTTTTTTAAAATCTATTTGGTGAAAATTTCAAATTTCAATGCAGTAGTACTTAAATTTTAGGGAAAAAATAAGAAGTAGGTGTTTGTCTAACCACCCTAACCACAATAAAATGATAATATTTTTTATAAGATTTTAGAAATAAGTAGAGTACTCATGTTTAGATGTGATGCAATATTTTTTGTAAGTTTTTTCCAAGTGAATAATTAATTATGAATTTTTTATTACAAATTTTAAAAAATATAAAAACTCATATGTCTAACCACCTTAACTTGGTCAAAACTTCATAAAATTCATTTTTTTAAATCCTGTAGTATGTGAAGCATATAATGTGACACATGGTTTGGATTCAAAAAATGTAATACCATTTGAAAGCTATAGATGTTTTTCAATCAACCTATCAATCAGGACTTTAGTTGTAATTCAAATAGAAAATGAATAATAATTAATTATTAAATTCAAAGTAAAGCATAATTTATATTGGTTTAAAATTGAGAATCTCCTTTAAAAACCCTTTTTGTTTCATCAATTTTGGGTATAAAAAATTTGTCAACCACATACCCTACACATACCCATCATATCGCCACTTTTTTGCCCATCATGATCCTACACATACCCTCTCACAATAGCTATAACTATATGTGAAGAAGAGAATTATTATAGAAACATTATCACTAGGCATTACTTAGACATAATAATAAGAATTCCATACATGAAAAATGATTTTAAGATCTATACAAAAATATTTATTTCTTATATAACATTCTTAAAATATTTTTTTTCAAAAATATGCTATACACTCTATAGAACAAAAAAATAAAAATATGAAATCATAGACCCAAATTTATCTATATATAATGTTCATAAGTGTTTGGAATAACACAATTTTCTAACCTTGTGAAGCTCAAATCCTTATAATGGACACCAAGCATAAAACATCAAGTGCTTTCCTATGGAGCTTTTCCTAGCATTGTGGTGCCTTATTGAAGTTGTCAAGAGGATAACTTTGATATTGTATCATGGGAGCCTAATATGATTCTCTCATTTTCCACCCTATTAGAAGACTCACCTAGTGGATAACCTGAAGTTTCACTACCTTGGAGTGAGCACAAAATGATAGCTTAGATCATGTGTTCCACATTGCTTTGGATAGTTTAGGCTTGATCTATTTGGTCTTTGATGTTGTATGGTTGTGTATCTCTGTCATTGCTGCATACATAAGTATCAACTTGAATGTCTACTTTAGTGTGAGTTTTACATGGAGTCATACTCTCACTAAAGTGGGGGAAAATGTAGTGTCAGAAAAAATATCCCTTTTTCCACACTTAATTTAGGAACAATTAATATTAAAATGAACCTAATGTTGCCTTAATTTAGTGTTGTAATATGTTTTTCATATTCACATTAATTTTACAGCCCTTTGTAATAAAATGGACTTAATTGTGTCTTATTTAGGGTGTTGTAATGTTTACCTTTACACTTTCACACTAATCTAGGGCTTTATTCATTGATTGAGCTTAATTTTCCTTAATTGGACCCTTTAATTCAAATCCAAGCCTAATTAAATGTAATTTTTAAGGGATAAAACATGACATTCATAAATTCCATTTAACAACACTTAACTTTGGAAGATGTGTGTCCTAGGTAAGTGAACTAGGACACAATAGCCATAGGGTGAATAGGTCCTCACTTGGTCCTAGGACCCTATTTTTACATGACATTTTACCTTGTCTGATATGTTTCCTAGGTAAGTAGCCTAGGATGTTGACCTAGGACCCCTCTTTGAAATATGTTTTTGGTGGTATTTTAATTATTTGAAATCCATGATTTGATGTTAGCTTGTGATATTTGAATTTTGGGAATTAATCTTAAGATATGTATAAATATAAGGTTATTTTGAACACTATATTTCAAAACTAAGAATCTAAGAAAACTTTATGAGCAATTCCTAATAGAAATTCTATGAGAAAGTGTGATCAAGAGCATTGTCAATGCATTCAAGGGAAGAATATTAAAGAATATTGCAATAATCAAGATTCCATTATCATGTCAAAGATGTATTGCATCATGCAAGTTGTTTGAGCTAATGTGTTGATGTAGTGTTCAAGATATATCAAGAATATCAAAGGCATTATTTCACATCAAAGTTCATGATCAAGATCTACATTCATTAAGGCCACTTCATGCTAGTTTAAAAATTTATGCAAGGTTCAAATAAGGTGTGGTGAGTTGTGACATTGCATTTGTTCATTCATCATTCTTTTCATGCTTTTACTCATTTCGAATTTTAAAATACTAAAATAGGGTTTGACCAAGGCAAACCCCTATTCCATAACAAAAAAAAAACTCTCTTTGACATGTGATTGCAGGTTTTAGGGTGAAGATCATTTGGATAGAAAATTTGAGGAAAGATTCAAAGTTGTCAAATATGCAAGAAAAAATATCAAATCATGAAAACTAAGCTACATGTTGTATTTCTAGTGTTCTAACTGTCCCCAACTAGAATCTAGAAGTGCAAATAGTGAAGAATAGAACCCATAAACTGAGTTTTTGGAGCCCATCTAGGACCCATTCACCATGTAAGGTGAATTAGTCCTCATTGAGGTTTGAAAAAGAGCTTTTGGTGAAAGGTACACAAGATTTGACCCTTTCTAGATCTTCCTTTTGATTGGTAGTTAGGTTAGATTCAATTTATGTTACTCATTTGCATATTATAGTACACATATTGAAATGAAATTAGAGTGAAATAGGAGAATCATATGTTTTATTATGGTGAACCCAACCTTCTGAGCATTATAATTTTTTTATTTTGGAGTCCTCTTTATTCTTTATTTAGATCTTGCATTCATTTACATCCATGTGCATTGAATTAGGTCTCATTTAGGGTGTCTAGTTCACATTCAACTTTGCATCTCATAAATGTTTTAAGATTGCATATATTCCATTATTTAAATCTTAAAAAAACAAAAAATTCAATTATCTTGCATTTCATTTACATCATATAAAATTGCATTTAAAAACTGAAACAAAATTTCATATCAAATTAGGTGTTCTAGGCTATCATTTTTTCACATTTTGCACTTAAATTTCACATTGCATTCTACAGAAAATCAAAATAAAACTTGCTATAACAAATTGAAATTTGAAATCCATTGAAAATAACTTAAAAATCAGTAAAAAATAGTTTTGAAGACCTCATCTATGACCCACTCACCCTAGGGTGAATGAGTCCTTGATCAGGTCATAATCTAAATTTTTGGGCATTAAAATCTTAATTTTTGCAAATTTTTTTGTTGCTTTCAAATTGTTGTTACTGTTTGCAGAGTTTATGTTTCATTAATTTAATCATATTTATCTTAATTTGGTAATTTAGTGCATTGTATGATTTCAAAATTGCATTTACAAGAATTCATTTTTAGATTTTTGCATAGTTTAGTCAGAAAGTTACCTTGTTTAGAATCTAAAAATTTCATTTACACATTGCAATCTAGGTCATTGCATTGCATTTTATGCCTCTTTCCATTTTGGGTTGGCATTGATTTTGTGAATCATTAATGATCTTTACAACTTGGTTTCCTATTGGAAATGTTATTGTGAGACATAGTTTGAGAATCGTGTCATCTCTCAATACACCATTCATCGTGGATCTTCGGTTCTCTAACTCTCTTTCTTATAATGTTGATAATCAGCCCCCTATGGATCAAAGCCTGCATACCCCATTTTCCATGACTTCCATTCCTACAGCGAATGTGCATGATGTTAAAAATACCATCCCTACCATGACTAGTTGTACTCAAGCTTTGGGGTATACCCAAGGCCAAGGTGGAAGTTCAATTCCTCCTTCTATAATACCCATTTCCATTCCTACACACACTAGTACTCAAGTTACCACAACCATTCAACCTACTAGCAAATCCAACACTTCCTTAGTTATCTCTACAATGAATCCTTCTAGCTTTCTGCATTCACATACCATATCTCATCAACCATCCTCCCTCACAAATTTACAATTCACTTTTCCTCTACATACATACACCACTCCACCTTATTCCCCTCCACCTTACAATAATAACAATGATTCCATCCTTAACACACTTTTACAAAACATGGCATCCCTTCAACAAGTCACAACTGTAAATAAAAAAAAACCTATTATCCTTGAAGATATTGAGAACACAAATGTTGCAAAGGGGTATGTATAGGATCATCATGGAAAAAATAGGCCCTTGAGTGGCGATAAAATTTAGAAAAATTAGAGTTAGGAAACTTGACGTAAAAAATTGAATAAGTTACCTATATTATTTCAAAAATATGTAAGAATAGAATTTGTATCAAATTTAATGTAGTTTCTAAACTACTAGGTTTATTTTTATTTTTTAAATCTATTTGGTGAAAATTTTAAATTTCAATGCAGTAGCACTTAAATTTCAAGGAAAAAATAATAAGTAGGTTTTTGTCTTACCACCCTAACCACAATAAAATGATAATATTTTTTTATAATATTTTAGATATAAGTAGATGACTCATGTCCTAATGTGATACATATGTTTTTGTAATTTTTTCTAACTAAATAATTAATTATGATTTTTTTATTACAATTTTTAAAAAATATAAAAAATCATATCTCTGACCACCTTACTTTGGTCAAAACTTCATGAATTTCATTTTTTTTAATCCTATAGTATGTGAAGCATAGAATGTGATGCATGTTTCAAATTCAAAAAATGTGATACCATTTGAATGTTATAGATATTTTTCAATCAGCCTATCAATCAGGACCTTAGTCGTAATTCAAATAGATAATGAATAATAATTATTTGTTAAATTCAAATTAAAGCATAATTTATGTTGGTGGAAAGTTGAGATTCTCCTTTAAAAACCCTTTTTGTTTCATTAATTTTGGGTAAAAAAAATTCGTCAGCCACATACCCATCATATCACCACTTTTTGGCCCATCATGATCCTACACATACCCAAGGTATAAAGGTTCCTAGATTTGAGAAATATGGTGGGAAAGGATATCTTGTTAGCCATGTTTCTACTTATGCAACCCTATGTAGAGATTTCATCTTTGAAGATAAACTCTTGGCTAAACTCTTCCCTAGATCCTTGAAGGACACTTCTTTAGAGTGGTTTTCTTCCTTACCAAATAATTCAATTGGTTCATTCAATGAGATTTTTGATGCATTTTACAACCACTTCCACATTCACATGGGTCCCAAGATGACCTTAGCTAATTTAATGACATGCAAACAAAAGGATGATGAGAAAATGATTGATTTCATAACGAGATAGAAAACACTTTATTCATAAATTAAAATTAAGATTCTTGATGCCGACCTTCAACAAATAATTATTACCAATTTACAAAGAAAATTCCAAACCAAACTTGAGATGTTGAAATTCCCATCCTTCATGTAGTTATGTGCAACCCTTTGTGATTATCATAATTTGAATTATGGTCACGATGTGAAAAATCCTCTTGGTTGTCTTGAAAAGTCTAAATATGCACCTCAAAATAGTTACCAACCTTTCAAGAAATAAAATAGGGGCTTTTTACAACTTAATTCCCCTCAACCAAAATCAACAAGTTGATAACCAAGTGTCTACCATAAAGATGAAAAATCCTTTTTCCTTTTGGGATAGGAATAGAAAATTTACCCCTTTACCAAACACCCTTCACAATATCATTCTATAGCTCGTTGAAAAAATAATGCTTTCCTTACCTCTTCTCAAAGATCTTGATCCTAATAAACCATTACCCACAAACTATAGAAGAAATTCTTATTGCCATTACCACTAAGAAAATGGACATGATACAAAATATTGTAAGCACCTTAAACATCTTGTGCAAGACCTCATTGATTCTAATCATCTTATAATTAGAGGTGTGAATGATCAAGGTAATAAGTCTATAGCTCCTCTTAACCAAAATTTATAAATCTTTACAAATCCCATGCTGAAACACACTATTTCATTTGTCAAATCTAGTGAAATAAAGAACGACATGATGAATGTTCACATAGATGATGAGATCACAAAAGATGAAAATATGGATGAGGTGGTTAAAGTGGTGTCATTTATAAAAGATAAATGTCATAAGGGCTCAACCAAAATACCCCTTGATATTGCTTTCTCACAAAATGACATAATCAAACATGCATCTAATGGTCCTCTTTAAAAAGCTGGATCAAAATGCATAATGGTTTTATGAATGAACTCTACCAAGATACATATGAAAAACCTAAAGCATGGATCCAAATGCAGAATGGTTTTTCTTGGCCTATAATTGGCTTGATAAATATCCCTCTAAAATTCAGACGAAAAATATTAAATGTCTCATTCACCATCATCCCATTGTCAGACCAATTCCATGTGGAGTCAGGATATCCATGGATTCGCTCAATGAATACCATCTCATCGATTCTACATAAATGTTTAAATTTTCCCTTTGGAAATGAAATATTCATAGTGCACCATACTAGCTTTAATCCTATGTCTTCCCAAGGAAAATTTTCTTTGGATTTCTTTTGGTCAGAGCCTATTAAACCTATTAGACCTTGTGAGTATTACTTTTCAAATCATATGAAAATTTTAAAGTGAAGTGCATGGCATAATTATCCCTTAGAAACATGACGCAACCCATGATTGAGCCACCCATTTTCAAGATGAAACCATGAATGAACCAAAATCTCTTCCAAATATCCAAGAAAAACCTATGACACATACTCCTACCATTTCCTATAAGAAACCATTAGACAATCAAAACAATCCTAGTGTGCCTCCTATGATCAAAAAGTTTACAAAGCTAAAGAGAAAGTGGTTGAAAAACCTCAAATGGTTCCTTCTATTCCTCCCCTAAGGGAAGAAAAGAATCCTATGGATGACAAACCTACTCCTACATAATTAAAAATTGATAACATGTTGAAACAAAACTGAAATGCTAGAGAGCGTAGGCATAGACACCATGATATTTCTCATATGTTGCAAACTAAATATGAAAAGAGAAACATAGAAAATAAAAATCCTAACTTATCTCTCGCAAGGAATGATGTCTCTTCACCCTCACCCCAATGTAAACATGAATAAACCTCAATGGATATTGTCATTAGACCTCCCATTGTGATTAACTTAGATGATGATATCGATATTGCAAAGATTGATGAACAAGTACATAATGAGTTGAATTCATTGTTTTCCTCTTCTATGAACTTAAATGACAAATCTCCAAAAAAGAATGTTGAAATTGGTGTGTGTCCTAGTTTATCACTTGATAGTGTCCCTTTGGCTAGTTTTCCACCTTTCGTATATACTAATCGAGATTGGGATGCAAATGACCTGCTATAGGTTGACTCGCATGTTCCTTCCTAGTATTTTTCATTATTTTCTTTTTCATGTTTCTTTATATGATTGCATGTGTGTAATGTGATCCCTCGCGCCATTTAATCTGATGTATCTCTCTTTTTGTGCATTCCTCTATTTGTACCTACATTCTTCTATATGTCATAAAAAAATTTATTCTTTTTTCTTCTCTTTTGTTTTCCTTTTTGGGATGACACAAGGTGTCGAGACAATTAGGTCTCTTCAATGTTGACCTAAAAGTATTTTTCTTTTTTTTTATCTCTATGTGTTATTCTTCTAGTTCTATTAGTATTTAGGGAATGATGATGTTTCTGATCTCTATAACAACATTGTAGCAAAGTTATATTGACCTTGAATCCATAGATCCATTATGTATTTTTGGGAGAAAACCATACTTCCTTTTTCATGATGTAGCTTCATTTTGGAAACATATGACTTGGCATAGGGATTTTTGAGGAAGCTCTCGTGTCTTAGGATTGAACATTGGCTACTTCAAAGCAATTAATCATAACAATGGTGTTAGCAACCACTTTATAGTGGGGGTATACACTGATAATATCTTTTGGCATTTTATATGCTTCATGGCACAATTTTATTTTTATTGTGATGTGTCATTTTCTTTGTGGTGGCATTGGGTTTGATGTCCTTCAAGAGTGTGATATTTCTTAACATAGGAAATTCCTCTTAGTGGTGATGTGACACACTACGTTCCTTAAGTTGTGAATCTTTTACTCTTGATTTGTCCTCTCTTGGAGACATTAGGCAAGTTGATCCCTAAGAAGAAGACCTTACATGAATGAAGCAAGATTTCCTTGAAAAAAAACCTATATATAATGTTCATAAGTGTTTTTCATAACACATCTTGCTAACCTTGTGAAGCTTAGACCCTAATAAATTCCACCAAGAATAACACACCTTGATTTCCTTTGGATCCTTCCCCATGTTCATATATGTTTGGCATAACACAACTTGCTAAGCCCTATGGAGCTCAAAACCATAAATTCAAGGCCACCTAGAATAACACACATTGCTTTCTTGTGAAGCCTTTCCTAGCATTGTGTTTCCTTATTGAAGATTCCAGGAGGATAGCTTTGATATGGTACCAGAGACTAATATGATTCTTTCATTTTCCACCCTATTGGAAGACTCACCTAGTGGATAGCCTAAAGTTCTGCTACCTTGGAGTGAGCACAAACCAATAACTTAAATGTGTTCCAAATTGCATTGGATAGTTTAGGCATCATCTTTTTGGTTTTTGATGTTGTATGATTGTGTATCTTTCTCATTATTTCATACATAAGTGTCTTGAATGTGTACTTTAGTGTGAGTTTGACATGGGGTCATACTCTCACTAAAGTCGGGGAAAAATGTAGTTTCGGAAAAAGTATCCCTTTTTCTACACTTAAATTGGGAATAATTAATATTAAAATGAGCCTAATGTTGCATTAATTTAGTGTTGTAATATTTTTTTCATATTCAAATTAAGTTTAGGGCCCTTTGTAATAAAATGGGCTTAATTGTGCCTTATTTAGGGTGTTGTAAAGTGTACCTTTACACTTTCACACTAATCTAGGGCTTTATTAATTTATTGAGCTTAATTTTCCTTAATTTACTCCTTTAATTCAAATCCAAGCCTAATTAAATGTAATTTTTGAGGGATAAAGCTTGACATTCATGAATTCCATTTAACAACACTTAAATTTGGAAGATGTTTGTCCAAGGTAGGTGACCTAGGACCCATTTTCCATAGGGTGAATGGGTCCTCACTTTGTATTAGGACCCTATTTTTACATGACATTTCACCTTGTCTGATGTGTGTCCTAGGTAAGTATACCCCTCTTTGAAATATTTCTTTTGGTGGTATTTTATTGATTTGAAATCCATGATTTGATTTTGGCTTGTGATATTTGAATTTCAATAATTAATCTTAAGATATGTATAAATACAATGTTATTTGATTATTTTTCAAAACTAAGAATCTAAGAAAACTTTATGAGAAAGTGTGATCAAGAGAATTTCCAAGGAATTCAAGGGTAGATTATTAAAGAATATTGCAGCAATCAAGATTCCATTATCATGTCAAATATGTATTACATTATGCATGTTGTTTGAGCTAATGTGTTAATGTAGTGTTCAATATCTATCATATCAAAGGCATTGTTTCACATCAAAGTTCATGATCAAAATCTACATTCATAGAGGCCACTTCATGAGAGTTTGTAGATTTATCCAAGGTTCAAATAAGGTGTGGTGATTTGTGACATTGAATTTTCTCATTCATCATTCTTTCTGTGTTTTTATTCATTTTGAGGTTTAATTACCAAAATGGGGTTTGACCAAGGCAAACCCCTATTCTGTAGAAAAACAAAAAATTTCTTTCTTTGATGTGTGATTGCAAGTTTTAGGTTGAACATCATTTGGAGAGAAAAAGCAAAGTTGTCAAGTTGTCAAAGATGCAAGAAAAGTTTTCAAATCACAGAAACTGAGCTATAGGTTTTATTTCTAGCTTTTCGAAAGTGCCCAACTATAATCTAGAAGTATGGTCATTGAAGAACATAACCCATAAACTGATTTTTCAAAGCCCTAGCTGGGACCCATTCACCATAGGGTGAATGAGTCCTCAATGATGTTTGAAAAAGAACTTTTCGTGAGAGGTACACAACATTTGAACCTTTCCAGATCTACCTTTTTATTGGTAGTGGGGTTAGATTTAATTTTTGTTACTCATTTACATATTATAGTGCACATATTGAATAAAATTAGAGTGAAATAGGTGAATCATATGTTTCATTATAGTGAACCTATTTTCCTCCTTTTCAATATCATATCTTTGAATACTTTTTTAACAAGAACAATATTTAATAAACTAACCTCATTATCCTTCAAGATATTAACCTTAAAAGATAAGAAATTGATTCTAATATTAATCAATATAGAATCATAGACCATCAATTTTTTGAATTCTACAATGGATAGTCTCAAAAATAATACTTTCCATTTGATTCTCTTTGACCAACTAGGATAATCATTCTCTTTTGGGTCAGGAAAAACCTATCCATTGATCAAGATATTCATATTTTCTTTCATCATATCATTAAATTCTTTCAAAAACAAGGAATAAACACCATCTTTCTTCTTTTGAGGATCGATATTTGACATCAATCTATGTCTTCTTATTTTTAATTTGCTAATATAGCCTCAATGTATAAAAATGAATTAAGAGTAACTTTCTCTGACTAATATTTTATTACTTTTCAATAATTTTGGTACTTATTGATCTTTTCTATGATATTTGAGCTTATTCCATTAGCAGACACATTGGATGAGGTTGGTGGTAAAGTGTCAGGTGATTATGCAAAAGTATTAATAATAGATTTTATAAATGAAGTAACACAATTTACCTATTTTTCTAATTTCTCTTTGGCTTCAATTTCCTTACCTACCATTTCAATAAATTCTCAATTGATATATAGGCATTATGAATATCTCCTTCATGTGTAGATGGGCCTAATTATTCTATGCTAATTTTAAAATCATTTTATGTAGTGTCTTCTTCAATATTATCCATTGTATTCTTATAAATTTTAACAAATTAGGTACCAAATAAGTTAAATATAAACTGAGAAGTTATATGAACCTTGTTTTGTTAAGGTGCATCTCTTAGAAAATTAGCTATAACATCAAAAAATTGATCATTTACATGATAATTCTTCCTTTCTTTGGTATAAATTCTCCAAGCCATGAAGAAGGAGATGATATTGTTTGAGATTTTGAAATTAAAGGAGTCTAAATATTTCTAGGAGTTGAATTAATATACTTTTTCAGCTAGCGGGGTAGATAGAGGAGGATTAGAAGTATCACCTGAGAAGATATACATTGAGGAGAGGGAAGTTGTGAAGAATAAGGGTAGCTATATGAAGGAATATGAGCTACTTGTAGCCATTATTTGATGTGGGTCAGGAAGTATCTACTTATTTTAATGTTGATTGACTCCTAATCTATAACTTCTTCAAAATGTGTCTCTCTTCTTCACAATACTTTTTTAGATCAAATCATTTTTTATTATCAACACCAGCACCTCCTACTACAAAAAAATATAGACCTTGTGACATTTGTAATTTTAATAGCTAGATCTGATGGATAAGAAACACCTACCTTTTTCTTTGATATATGATCCTCGAGCTAAGGTTTTGTAGTATTATTTTTATAAAATTTAGACTTGATCAATCTTTCTTCCTCAATAAAATATGGTAAGTCCTTTCTTTGATTTTTTTTATTTCCTTTTAAATCCAGTCTATAGGTTGGAGATGTTACATTTGAATAGAATCAGTAAAGATGAGATTTATCATATTTAAAATATCATCATCAATGACCTCATGTTTCCAAAGTAGATCAAAATATTTAACCTATTTCATTGTTAATCTCATCTAGTCCCTTCTTCTAGCTTCAAATTCATCCAAGCAAGCCTACCAACAATATCAAATATGAGAAAAATGATTATATGAAAGTTACAATATATCTTTGATATAATTGTTTTTTTAAATTATGTTATGGCTATGTAAGAATGAATTATTACATGTCACTAGTATTTCTATATTTTATGCATCTATATATAAGATTTATAGGTAAAATAGCCTAGTCTTATAAGGAAAGGATCTTTATTTTCTCCTAGGTATCTTTTCAATTGTTAGTAATCATTGTCATTTTCATACATAATTTAATAAAAATTAAGCAAGAACCTGCATATGCATATAATTTGTATGGAGCACCATGAAATCCACTAGGCTTTAGTTATGTTAATTTAGAGAATTGAATGAAAATTTTGAGATATTATGTGACCAATTGAAAATATTTAGATGAAACTCATACTCAAATATTTTCTTTGATATATTTTACAATTATCATGCTGAAAGAATCATTATTTCTTTTTAAATCTATGTTTCTGACATCCCTCTAGAGCTATGGATAATCATATATTTGCATAGTGTTGTCAAACACTCCACATGTTCACAAACTACCTAGGCCAATTATTCATGCTTAGAATAACATTAAAAAATATTTCATATAGAAAAAATTATTTATTTAAAAATTAACTAATTTGTCACACAAATGGTTACTTATGACTTATCCCCAATCAATATACTATGAATCATAGCCAATTGTACGGATAAATTAGAATGTTGATTTTATTAGACCATCAATATCTTTGTTCCCAAAACTACTACTCCATAAAGTGATTATATCAAACACTCCTACAAAATTTCCTCTAGATAGTCCCTTAGGAATTTGAGACTTCCCCTTTTAGGAATGTTTAGCAAAATTTTAGCAATATTGATTGGATAGGCATCCCTCATTTTTAGAAAATAATAGCTACCTATTTCAACATTCACATTTGTAAATGTAGGTATGAGGTTAAAGTTAAGAATTGTTTTTATTTTATGACCATGAATCTAGTCATTACTTATCTAGTGTCATATTTGTAATACTTAATCAATGTCAAAGCTACATCTATAGATTGAACATCTACTTGAAAATGCCATCATGAGCTAGACCACTAGAAACAATTCTCTTCCATTAGTTTCCTAGGGTCTTCTTGGATTATTACCAAAACATATTCCATATCGATATGCCCAATGCAACTATCTCCAATGTTCTCTAATAAATTATAAATAAGACACTAAAAATTCTATAGTCATGATATTTATACTTGATTTTAGGGTTATTGAAATTAACCAAAGAAAATGGGCTAATATTTTAAGGAATAACTAATACATGGAAATAGAAAGATTTATTTTTATGTGTAGGCTAAATTATGGATAATTGTGGCTCTTTAAAAATACAAGAGAAAAAATTGTGTGGGACAATTATAATGGAATCTTAATCAAACTTTAAAGGATTTGGAAAATCAACACTTTAGATAGGTTCAAATTCCTTAGAAAATAAAAGAGTATAGAAGCTTATGTCAATATAGCAAGCATAGTTTATAAAACCAAAGGTGAGTGGTAGTAACAGGTTATGGCAAAAATTTTATTCTTTGAAAATTAGAAAAAATGTAAAAAATCACATAGGTTCTCAATATTTATATTAAATATATATTTTCAAGAACTCTAAAAATTTTAGTGAGTCAATAAGCTAGAGAACTCACTAAAAATATAGTTATTAAAACACTTACTACATTGAAAACCTTGTTGGGTTATCAAGAAGTTCATGAACTCACAAACTAACTAATAATTGGAACTTTGTAAAACTTTCTTCAAATATTAAAGAAGTTTGTGAAATAAAAAACTAACCAAAATAGAGAATTGTTGAATACTTTATGACATTTAAAAATAATTGCATGGACTTCTCAACTTGATAAAAATAAGAACAAGTAAAAAATTAGCACACTTCATTGACTTTTTGGGGAAAAAAAACAAGAACTCTTTTCACAAAAAAAAAATTCTTCAAGAAAATTGAAGGTTCAAGAAATTTCAAAAACACCAACATTTTTTTTTTTACAAATTCAGAAGGTTCAAGAATTGTATAACTTTGTAAAAGGTTCAAGAAAAACTGAAAATGCCAACAAAGTTATGGACTTAGAAAATTTTAAAATATATAAGTCCTATTTTCATTATGAATTCTCAATCTTGTGAAAGAAAATGACACAAAGAAATGCCAAAATTTTGAAGACTTAAAGAAAAAATTTGGGTAATAATTGAATTTGACCAAGGACAAGGACTACACAAGACATAGATAAGCTTAGAATATGTATTTGGATACAAAGCCTTATTATTTGGGCTAGCATTAAGTAAAAACAAAAAGAAGAAAATAAAAATGATAACAAAATGAGATAGGAAGTAGGAACACTATGATATAGACATGGGATAAAACTCATTTTATAAATTTTGAGTTTAAATCTAGCCCATTGTAAGGGATGGGCAATGAATATCCATCCAAATAAGAGAAAAAAGGAACTAATACTACTAACTTTCCTAATCTTCAAGGGTCCTTTCTAGAGAGTATCCAAATTTAAATCAGCTCCCTTAGGTTCTCTTCTTATCCTATAACAAAACATAATCACCTATATTTTTTTTCTCTTTTTGGCCTTCTTTTCAAATATATTCTTTACTTTTTATTTCATGCTTAGATACTCTATCTACTAATTCTTCCATTTTCTCATCAAATATCATTAGGTACATCATCTTTTTCCCATATTCTATAGTAGTCTGAATATATAAAGTTGCTAATTCCAAAGTAATAGGTAATGAAATGTTAATACTATACACCAATTTGAAAGATGACATGTTTATTTTTCTCTTAGGTGTAATTTGGTCTACCCATATTGTATAATACAAATTATTTTTCCATCCTCTAATTTTTATCTACTAATAAATTCAAATGATGGTGATTATCTTATTACTAGATTAATCTTGATGAATCCCTAGAAGGTATTAATTTGATGAGTGAAGTAGAGTGACACCATATTCATAATTAAAAGGTGATTTTAGAAGAAAAAAAAAATTGGCATTATTTGTGATAATTAAGGTACCTCAAATCAAATCATGAAGTTCTACTTGATGAAATTGCAACCACATCAAATGTAGTTTGTGTTGCAAGAATGAAGAAAGAATGAAGGTGTTGTCATTGGTGTCAACTTTTCAACTAGTTATCTACTAGTTGTTGTATATGTTGAGGATATTGAGAAAATTGTATTAAAGAAAGTTTACAAGTATTCAGTTGTCGGTTCAATATTTTCCCATGTGTTCATGTAGTTTAAATATGTTGGTCATGGTTGTTGAAGGTTGCTATATCCAGATTATTGGTTGTCGGTTTGTT
The DNA here is from genome assembly GCA_007258455.2 of Sequoia sempervirens. Lineage (NCBI taxonomy): Eukaryota > Viridiplantae > Streptophyta > Pinopsida > Cupressales > Cupressaceae > Sequoia > Sequoia sempervirens. The sequence goes on from VDFB02058242.1 coordinate 129,647,118, forward strand.
GTAAAGGTCGAGTTGTGTTCACCAGTTGTGAACTATGTTTTTCTTTGTTTTGGTTGAGGTCCGGAAGAGAAGTTGCTGGTCCAAATTTCTCTTTGATGAAGTCTTTTGACTTGATATTCTAGAGTTAAGATGTTCAGATTGCATTAAAGATATTTTTGGTTTTTGAAAGTTCCAAGATTAATTGTTCAATGTGTTTTACACTGGTTTGGTCGACCTTGTGTTAAGCACTATCTTCAAAATTGATGAAGCATGTTGGATCTATTTTGGATCCCAATGAATCATGTTTTTTGGGCTTCCCTCATTCTAATTCCAACCTAGGATGTTTGGCGCCGACCTAATTTGAATTTGAAGTTGGATGGCCAAATTTGTATCTTTTTAAAGGTTGGAGATAGTATATAGTAATGGAAAATATACTAAATAAAAATAGGAACATAAGTGAAAGAGTAGACACAAGTTTGATGCTATTTAGAGTGTGTGTGTGAGTTGTGTGTGGTAGATCAATGCAAAGCTTAATGCCAAGTTTCTAGATGTAGTGAGAAAAAGGAAAACTCTATCATTCATGCAAGTTGATCAAGTGACTATGGTGGAATCGTTTATTACATTGAGATTGTAGTCTCTTTGTAGCAAGTCTTCTTTGTATTCTTTGTATCACTATGGTAGTGAGCCCTTCAGGTTGTAGCTCTATGGATAGTGAGTCCAGCTATGAGTCCTTATCTCAAGAAGGGAGCCTTAATTTAGGTAGTGACCCTTTTTGTAATCATTTTTGATATTCTATATAGTGTGAGTTAATCCTCACCATGGTTTTTCCCTCATTGGGATTTCCATGTAAATCTAGTGTTATTGTGTTGATTTTGAGTTTCTAAATTGATACTTGATGATTAATCATTTAATCATTTTTAAGTATTAGTTTTGGTGATTGAATTAGAGGTTAAAATCTATGAAAACTGATTCACCCCCTGTCAATTGTCCTATTCAACAATTGGTATCAGAGCTTGGTTCCTTGGTGAAGATCTTAACTACTTAGGGAAGGTCTAGGATGGCTCACAAGATGGTCTTTTATAATCTAAGGTTTGATGGAACTAATTATGGTATCTGGAAAGTATTGATGGAAGAATATCGAGAATATTGTGGATATGATGTAGAGAAAGCTTACAAGAATCCTTAAACTCCTCCTACTAATGTTTTAAGTACACTTGAAGAGATCAAAGCAATGAAGTGAACAATAAGGAAAATTTTATCTTGAAGAATAGTCTAGTTCATTCTGAATTGATTAAGGTTCAGAATTTGAAGATAGTTAAGGAAGTTTGGGATTCTTTAGAAAGAGCACATGATGGTGATGAAAGAGTTAAAGAGGTAAAATTATAGAATTTGGAAACACACTTGATCTTATACATATGTCTGAAAATGAAAATATTAAAGATTATGTACAAAGATTGGATGAGGTAGTGGTTGGAATGCAATCACTTGGTGTTACTATAGATGAAACAAGGATTGTAAAGAATATTCTCAGAACTCTTCCTAGTGATTATAGTGATAAGGTTAGTTCTTTTGAACAAACTATAGATTATAAGACTTGTACAAAGGATTTGTTAGGATTTTTGACATCTTATGAGATGAGGAAGCCACATCTAAGAAATGGAGGAAAATCAAAGACTTCTTTTAAAGCTACAAAAGTTGAAGATTCAGATGAATAGGACTTTGATAAAATAGAAGCTAACTTTAGAAGAAGAATGAGAAAAGGTTCCGATAAGTATGACGGTAAGTTTCCCTTTAAATGCTTTAGTTGTGGAGAAATAGGTCATTATGCTGCAAAGTGTTGGGAAAGAGCTAGAAGAAATAAGCAAAGATATGAGAAGGAAAAGAAAGGAAAGAAAATCAACAAACCTTACTATGTGAATGAGAATACTAGTATTTCAAATAAAAATTTAGAATATGAAGATCTAGATGACAATGAATGCTTGTTCTTGGCGATTAAAGATGAACCTACTTCTACTAATTCAAAAAAAAAAAGGTAAAGGAAATCCCTTCCAAGAAGGTGAAGGAGAAAGATGAAGGTATGGTTATCTCTACCCTACATGCTAAAAAAGAAAAGAATTTATGGGTAGTTGATAGTGGCTATTCACATCACATGACTAGTGATAATAGTAAGTTTTTCAAAATTGAGAAATATGATGGAGGCTTGGTTATGTATGGAGATGATACTGGAGCTAAAATTTGTGGGATATATTCAATAAGTTTTGATGGAAAGCATAATACTAAGAATGTTTTCTATGTTAAGGGTTTAAGGCATAATTTGTTGAGTGTTGTTCAGATGTGTAGAAAATGATATGATCTTGTGTTGAAAGATGAGAAGTGTGAAATCTGAAAAGGATCCAGAATAATGGTTGCTATATGAAAGAAATCTAAAGGAAATATTTACCAATTTAAAGGTGTTGATGGACAGTGCTTTATGAATCAGATAAATGGAAGTTGGTTATGGAATAGGAGAATTTGTCACATGAATTTTGATAACTTGGAAAGGATTAGTGTAATTCAGGTCATGAGAGATTACCAAGAATTACAAAGCCTATCAATGTTATTTGCAAGAATTGTTGGTTTGGGAAGGAAGCAAGAAATAATTACAAATTAAGAGAAAAATCTACTACTGGACTATTGGATTTAGTTCATATCGATCTATGTGGTCCTATGAGAGTGAAAATTCTACTTGGTGAAAGGTACTTTATGATTTCAATTGATGATTATTCTAGATATACATGGGTTACATTCCTTAGAGAAAAATTAGATGCATTAGATAAAATTCAAGGAATTCAAGGCTTTGGTTGAAAATGAAGTGAATTTGAAGATAAAATGCTTAAGATCTGACAAAGGTGGAGAATTAACATCCCATAAGTTCAATATTTTTTGTGAAGTGCATGGTATAAAGAGACAATTATCTGCCCCAAGAACTCCTTACAGAATGGAGTTGTTGAAAAGAAAAAATAGAATAGTTAAAGAGGCTACTAGATCAATGATCACTGAAGCCGAATTACTTAAAGTTTACTAGAAAGAAGCTATTCATACTACTATTTATGTGTTCAATCGAGTACAAAGACTCCCTATGATCTATGGCATGAAATAATTCCTACAGTTAAATATTTCAAAGTATTCAGAAGCAAATGCTATATTAGAAGAGATGAAGAAAGTTTGGGAAAGTTTGATGCAAGAAGTGATGAAGGCATATTTATTGGATACTCTACTAAAAGAAAGGAATACACATGTTTCAATAAAATATTGAGAAAGATTTTAGAAATCATGAATGTGAAGGTTGATGAGACAATAAAGGATTCTATTGATATTGATGGATATGTGTTTGATGAACATGATTGTGCAAGAATAGAAGAAATTATGGAAGAACAGGATAAAGATGAGTAGAAGAAGTGGGATAAACAAAATGAAAGAGAAGAAGATACTTTGGTAATGTCCCCTACAACACTGAAGTATGTACAAAGGAATCATTCAAAAAATTAGATTATTGGAGACAAGACAAAAGGTGTGTTAACCAAAAGCAAAGTTGTTGCTGAAGTAAATTTGTGTTTATTCTTTGAGATTGAGCTGAAGATAGTAAGTGAGGCTTGTAAAGATAAACATTTTAAGGAAGCAATGGAAGTACTTTTGCGTATTAAGAAGAATCGGAATTGGGAATTGATCCCAAGACTGACAGATAAAAATATCATTGGATCAAAATGCGTATTCAAAAATAAGTTGAATGAGAATGGAGAAGTTGTCAGAAACAAAGTGAGGCTTGTGTGTAAAGACTACTCACAAGTAGAAGGCATATATTTTTATGAGACTTTCTCCCTGGTAGCAAGAATGGAAGCTATAAGGATGTTCTTGGCATTAACTACTTATAAAGATTTCAAATTCTATCAGATGGATGTCAAGTCAACATTTTTTAATGGTGAGATAGGAGGCGTTTACATGGAGCAACTGGAAGTATTTCAGTTAACAAAACAACTAAATATGGTGTGAAGATTGAAGAAATCCTTATATGGATTGAAGCAAGCTCACAAGTAGAAGGCATAGATTTTTATGAGACTTTCTCCCTAGTAGCAAGAATGGAAGCTATAAGGATGTTCTTGGCATTAACATCTACTCACAAATAGAAGTCATAGATTTTATGAGACTTTCTCCCTAGTAGCAAGAATGGAAGCTATAAGGAATGTTCTTGGCATTAACTGCTTATAAAGATTTCAAATTCTATCAGATGGATGTCAAGTCAACATTTTGAATGGTGAGATAGAAGGAGTTTACATGGAGCAACTGGAAGGATTTCACTAACAAAACAACTGTAAATATGGTGTGAAGATTGAAGAAATCTTTATATGGATTGAAGCAAGCTCTTGGAGCTTGGTATGCAAGGTTGGACAAGTATTTGATTCAAAAAGGATTTAAAAAAGGTACTTTAGACAATAATTTGTACTTTAAGATTGAAAATGACAAATCTTGATTGTAGCTCTATATGTTGATGAAAATATGTGCAAGATGTTTGTGGAAGATATGTAGAAATAATTTGAAATTCCTATTATTTGGGAGATGAATTTATTTTTTGGGCTATAGATTAATCAAACAGAGAAAGGAATTGTAATTTCACAGTCTAAGTATGTGAGAGAGATGTTGAAGAAGTTTGGGATGGATGGTTCCAAACTAGTAAGTACTCCTATCTAGTGATTGGTTGAAAATTGGGTAAAGATGTTGATTCACCTAAGGCTGATCATAGCAAGTATAGATCTATGGTTGGAGGATTACTACATTTAACTGCTACTAGACCAAATATTATGCATGTGGTCTATCTTGTGGCTATATTTCAAGAAGATATGAAGTAAACACATATTGTTGTAGTTAAAAGAATATTTAGATATTTGAATGGCACCCTAGATTATGCATTGTGGTATCCTAAAGATATTGAATTTATACTTAGTGCCTATATAGATGTAGATTGGGTTGTATTTGTAGATGACAGAAAGAGTAAAAGTGGTGGTGCATTCTTTCTTGGATGCAGATTGGTGGCATGGTTGAGTAAGAAGCAAGATTTAGTCTCTTTGTCTACTTTTGAACCTAAGTATATTGCTATTGCATCTTGCTTTACACAAGTTATATGGATGTAACAAACATTGAAAGATATCAGAGTGCTATATGATGATTTCATTTCTATCTTCTCTGATAATACAAGTGCAATTAACATTTCAAAGAATCCTATGATGCACTCAAGGAAGAAGAATATATATATTAGATATCATTTCTTGAGAGAAAAGGTCATGGAGCATGAAGTCAATCTTGAATATGTTCCGAAAAAAGATTAGATTGTTGATATATTTACAAAGGCTCTTCCTAAAGATACTTTTGAGTATCCCTGAAGGAGGTTAGGGGTTATTGGCCCTCCTTTCATAAACTAAGATGCATTTGGAGATGCATCAGTTTGGTGGATTCATGGTTCTGTCTTTTTGGACTAATGTTTTGGTGGCTACCTCTCAGGGGCAGCAAGTAGTTTTTGGTGTTGTCATTGTAAAGTATTATGTTTTCATGTCAAAGGAAAATTTAATAAACATATCGTTTTCCTTTACAATTGATGTCAAAGGGAGAGAGTAAGCATGTGAAAAGAAAAAAGCTAATGAGAGAAAGCAGGTAATGTAGAGGATGATATTCTGAGGGGGAGAAACAAAAAGAAAAATCTTGAGAAGTATATTCAGATCTGGTATGGTGTCTTTGATGGTATTTCACATCACGTGTTTCCATCAATGACAAAGGGGGAGATTGTTGCAAGAATGAAGAAAGGAATAAAGGTGTTGTCATTGATGTCAGTTGTTCAACTAGGTATATACTAGTTGTTGTATATGTTGAGGATATTGAGAGAATTGCATTAAAGAAATTTTACAAGTATTCAGTTGTTTCTCTGGTATTTTCCCCTATGTTCGTGTGGGTTAGATATTTTGGTCATGGTTTTTGAAGGTTGCTATATCTAGATTTTTGGCCATTGGTTTGTTATGAAGGTTGAGTTGTGTTCACCAGTTGTGAACTATGTTTTTCTATGTTTTCGTTGAGGTCTGGAGGAGAAGTTGTTGGTTCAGGTTTCTCTTTGATGAAGTATTTTGACTTGTAGTTCTAGAGTTAAGATGTTTAGATTTCATTGAAGATATTTTTGGTTTTTGGAAGTTTTGGGCTTAATTGTTCTATGTGTTTTACACTGGTTTGGTGAACCTTGTGTCAAGTACTATCTTTGAAATTGATGAAGCGTGTGTTTTGGATCACCCTCATTCTAATTCCACCCTAGGATTTTTGGTGCTGACCTAATTTGAATTTGAAGTTGGATGGCTGAATTTGTATCTTTTTCAAGGTTGGAGATAGTATAAATACATGATGATCTAGTAATAAAAAATATACTAAAGAAAAAAAGGAAGATAAGTGAAAGAGAGGACACAAATTTGATGGTATTTAGAAAGTGTATGTGAGTTGCATGTGGTAGATTAGTGTGAAGCTTAATGCTGAGTTTTTAGATGCAATGAGCAGAAGGAAAAATATATCATTCATGCATGTTGATAAAGTGATTGTGGTGGAATCATTTGTTACATTGAGATTGTAGTATCTCTATAGCAAGTCTTCTTTTTCTTTTTTGTATCTTTGTGGCAGTGAGCCCTACAGGTTGTATCCTTGTGGACAATGAGTTCTTATCTCAGGCAGTGAGCCTTTTTGTAATTGGTTTTGATATTCTCTATAGTGTGAGTTAATCCTCACTATGGTTTTTCCCTCATTGGGTTTTCCACAAAAATCAAGTATTACTATGTCGGATTTGATTTTCTGCATTGATACTTGATGATTAATCATTTAAGAAGTTTTAAATATTAGTGTTGGTGATTGAATTAAAGGTTAAAATCTATGACAAATGATTCACCCCCCCTCTTAGATGTCCTATTGAATATTTTGTTTAACTTAGATGGATTCCACTAACTTAGTAAAATTATTTTTAGCATTTAATGTTAGGATTTACAAGTAATCCCTAAGCAATTAGAGAACATCAATTATAATGCATATTAAATAAAATGAAAAACTACATAGAAACATGAAAAATTAACATGGTTCACCTAATGTGGGCTACTTTTGTAACTATGAGAAATATCTAGGTTAGCATATTAGTGCATCAATAAACAAAACCCAATGTAAATAATGAAGAACAAAGGAGGAAAACATGAAAACAAAGAAATATATTACCTTGTTTCTTCAACCTCCATGATTCACCTCCATTACACCTTCTCTATTTGTTGTAATATGTAGTTTTCCCTCAGATTTTATGTGAGAAACCTATTACTATGCCAGGACCAAAGAAAATGTTGAAGGTTTAATGGAGGTCAATCATGGAGGTTGAAGACACTAGGTGATATCTTCTTTTTTTTTTCATGTTTTCCTCCTTTGTGCTTCATTATTTCCTTTGGGTTTGGTTTATTGATGCACTAATCTACTAACCTAGATGTTTCCCATAGTTACATCGGTGAACCTGACGTGAACCCCCTAACTCATTTTTGGCTCAATATTTTGATAAATTTTGAGAAATTTTGGAGTTGGATCCTTTTTGTTGCAGGTTTTGCATCATTTTGGGACAAAACCCTAGTTTACAAAGATTCAACCATATCTTTCAAAGGGATTTTTTATTTTCTCACAAAATTATTTCTTTATGTTGGGGACAATATCAAGAGCTTCCAGTCCAAAAATCATATTTTTTGGACCTATTTTTAATGTTTTATAATTTTTTTATTATTTTTTATGAAAAATCAATTTTGAGAGAAAATTAGAGAATTTTTTGTATTTCTTTATATTTCTGGAAATCTCTCTGAATTTCAATAGTGTTTTTTTCTTGATGTTTTTAATTTGGATGAAAAATAATTAAACAAAAAATAGATCTTTGAAAATTAGGGTTTTACAAAGATTTGCTTATATCTCACAAAAGGTTGTAGATCTATTCATGAATTTATTTTTTCAGATTTGGGATGACTGCAAGCACCTGTAGTCCAAAAATTAAAAAAAATTGACCTATTTTGAATTTTTTGGGATGACGGCAAGCATTTTTTTGGATTTCTTTACATTTTTGGAAAGCTCTAGAAATTTTAGTAAGGGTTTTTTGTCTTTATTTTTATTTTTGATGCAAAAAACATTTCCAAAAAGTATATTTGTCTTGACTAGCTAACCCTCTAATATTAGTGATCAATTATTTTCTTAGGGTTTTGGCTTTGTTGTTGGTTTTGTGAATGTGCAGAAAAATAAATATTTCGAAGGACAAATTGGATCAGGTGAACAAAGATTTTGGAGGTAAAGAAATTCTAGGTGCACACATTCCATCTTTCATCTATAATCGTTGCTTGTCAACATACTTCAATTTGGGGCTTAAAAAGAACAACTTGTTGTATCACACATTTGGATTTTGGGGTCTAAAATCAATCTTTTTTGCTATCACATCATTGAAATTGGTTTTAAAAAAGAACAATTTTCTTCCATCACACATTTTGGATTTGGATTAAAAAGAACAAGTGCTTCCATTGTTTGCTTACACACATTTCATTTCTAAAGGGAAATTAACAACTGTGAGTATGAATCAAGTGTGTGTGTCCTCCAAAACACCTCACTTCGTTCACTTTTGTCATACCCTTCTTAGGAGGCCTACTTGGATAACACACCCCTCCAAGGGACAATCTCAATCAAGGTGTGAATCCTAAGACATGCCTCTTTGGGAGTTGAAATATTGTCACTCTTGGGTAAGCCCCAAAGAACTTTATACCTTTGGGAAGTGAAGGTGAGGGGTGGGTTACCCCTTTCAACCAACTATGTGGTAGGATTTTTCTTTCAAATCATCCTTATTCAACCTTATGCATCCTATCTTAAGACCTATTTGGCCATATTCACTTGACTATCATTAGACTTGTTTTTGTGTATTCAAGTGTTTGCTTAATCATAACATTTAATCTTGAAAGAAAAATTTATCATTGTGTTTGGTGTGTGTTTTCATGCATTTACATGTGAAATCTTGTGTTTGATATTTCCCAAGTCAAATTTCCAATAAAAATTTTCCACATCATCCAAATAATGCAATATTGTCATTCCACATCATATCCTAATCATCATCATCTCTTTAATCCAATCAACATCATTTTACACCATACCAAGTTTGGAAGACATAGCACAAAAGCTCATTCACATACTTCATGAAGCTCAAACAAGCTAGTCACCTTTAAACCAACAAAACATTCAAGGAGTCCATGACATGATACAAAAACTTAAGAAAACCTAATAACCTCAAATGCAAGAACTCATAGCGCAAGCCCAATACCTCATCACCACTTGTCAAATCCAACAAGCACAACATCCAGCCCAATCTACACATCAAAAAATTTAACCTCAATCCTATGTGTCACCTATATCATAATATAAACCTCATACATCCACATATCATGTTTCACCTTCATCAACCTACCACACCACTTCTAATTTCAGCCCTTATCCATATCAATCCACCTTTCAACAACCATTATCTTATGCAACACCTCCATCATCATTACAACAACAAATCATACCACAAAAAGTATAAACACCATTCCAACGTCAACACATTCAACCACATTCCTATGTGTCACCTTCATATCATTCCAACCTAATCCATCTACCTATCATGTCAATGCCACATCAACATATCCACCCATATCATACCAAGAACATCGGAGCCCAAGTTGACCTTGGCAACAAAATCAAAATCCTTTCAATTATCATGTTCCACTTGACAAGGGGAACACCAATCTAGTTCATGCACCCAATAAATCTATCATACCACCATCCAATAAAATCCCTATATCTAAGCTACCATGTCCTGGTCCTAATCCATTGGCATCTCCACGTTCTAACCCATCAAACTCTTCATTACCCCCATCATCATCTCTATGCCCTAAATTCAAAAATTTCATTAGTAAATCTACGACATTAGCCAAATCCACCCATCCACCTACAAAGGATGTGACCCAAGGGCTACTAGCAAGGAATCAAACATTTCCATGTCATCCATCTCATATGCTTGAACCTACCAAAGATTCTTCAAGAACCATGCCCATTCTTACAATCCCATCATGTAGTCGCCCCCTTGATCCTATTCAAGAGTCTTCCCCATTGAGCCTAAGTCAACCTCCATCATGTCTCCATGTTGTTGACCATCTAGAACATGTTCAATCCATTCAAGATTCATCCCCTTCCACTTCTATTCAAGAAACCCAAGAGGTATTTCAAGAGCCTAATCCTAAGCATGTAGAAACATCAAACCCTAATCATAATCAAGATCAAATCACTTTCATCCAACCTATCCATAATCTACATCTTTTCTATGATCAAGATGATATACATAATGATGAAGATCCTATCCATGAGAAACTTGATCCTATACCCATCCATGAGAAATATATTCCAAATGAATCTTCACATAGTCTTATCCATGATCCATCAATGTCCACTTCCCTTGATGAGACATATGACTCCCAAGCATACATATAAGATCAAACAAATACCTTGGATCTAAGTGAACATAATGCTAATCAAGATCCTAATGATCCTTCATCACCCACTATTGACCCCATTGCAAGCCCTCCATCATATCATATTGGTTTTTCCACCCTCATTCCTGAATGTTCCACCTTAGAACAAAAACAACCATTATCTTCCCTTGTCTCATTTTCTCCATCCAATATGGAACTCAGGTCTAGTGTACCCCATACACCTAGTCCCATTGTCCATTGCATACTCCAGGACATGAACCACCAAGGTAAAGGTCTAGACCTTCATGAACAAGGTATTTTGGAGCCCATCCATGTCAAAGTCCCTCCACACTCTTATGGCCTTGGATATACACCCCAAGGACACCAATATCAAGATTTGGGTACTTCCTCCATTCCTCTTAAGTCCACTTTCCATCATAAATCATATCATATTCCTAAAACATATGTTTACATCCCTCCTCTATCATCCTACAAATGTTAAAAACATGTGACCATACACCTTCCACCATCCACTTTACCACCATTACTTCCAACTCCCAATATCCATCCATCCACTTTACCACCATTACTCCCAACACCTAATATCCCAATTATCCAATCCCCTTATCCATCCATCCTTAACTCTTCTAAAAATCCTAATCGTGACCACGAAATGTGCACATTGTCTAAACATGAAGCTTTAACTCATTCCACCATACCCATGGGATTCAAAAGAATAAATTTCAATGCCTCTACCTATAAATTAAAAAATTCTAAGGGTCCTCATTCCTTAGGGCACAAAATCATAGAATCAAGGAAAAGTACATCTAAAAAGTTATATAAGCCCACACCTCCAAAAGTAAAATCCAAGACTAAAATGGTTTGGGTCCCTAAGAAAAAGGAAATCAAGTCTATTGAGGCATTCTCATAACAAAAATCCCAACCATCCACTTCCACCTAACATTTCCACTCTATTCAAGAATCTCATATTCCTTCCCACAAGAAAAATAAAAGTCATAAAATTACTAAGTCTATGTGGGTACCTAAGGCACTTCATCACCCATATCCTAAGAAAACATCTCCATTGCTTCCTACACCCTATCCACATCAAAAGCTTTAGCGTTTATCACAGTGTGTGAAACCATTGATCATGGTTTCCTTCCATTTCACAATAATTCCACATACCTCCATCTCCTCACCCTTCACTCATTATCCTACATATCTCCCCCACCACCTTCCTATGTTCCATGCTTTTGGCTAAGCCTCCCCATTCAACTTTTACATAAGTCCCATACAATCCCTATCATCTTCCCTATATAATCCGCATCATAATCCATCATCTACCTACTCCATCTCCCTTTCATGGCATCCCTTACCAACATCTATGATCATAAAGACATTTGGCATGGTCCATGCAATGACAACCATCTCTAGTGCACCAGGACTACCACCTTTCATGGAACTAGACACTTGAGTCCCTCCTATCCATATTCCCCTTCTCCTATCAAAAAATTCAAAAAGTCGAAAAAAAAAAGAAAAAAAAAAGTAAAGAGAAATCCCTTAATCTAATGGTGAAAACCTAGTAAACAGGCACAAAGGATAAGTACCATGATGAAAACCTAGCAAACGTACATCATGTGCAGGTTGATCTTCTATGTCACTTACACTTGGGGGAACTTTGTCTCATGCATGCTATCTATCCTATCATGTCACTTCTTATTATATCATTTCCATCCTACCTACCATCTTTAGCCATCATACATACCTCTCATACTGAGTCCACTTATCCACCCTTCTTTTGATCTTGATGAAGACATAGGGGAAAAAAATTGAAACATGTTTTGGCTATCTCTTGACATACCTCATCCTTCCAAACAGTCCTATCGTTATCCTCTTGTCATAAGCTTTGTCATGAAAAGTCCGAAGTCTTGTACCTAGAATGGGGCATGTTATTCCTATGTGACATAGTCTTTGAATATCACAACCTTGCTCTCTTATGATGCATGCATCCATTCCATCCATCCATCTATCATGAGCCTTTTATCCCTTATTTTATCACCTACCCTTCCATCCATCAATTCCATTTATCTCCTTGCACCTAGACTTGTTTTTCCCTTGTCATTAGTATCTAGTACAAATGATACCCAAATTTTCATCCATTAACATCTCAAAACATTTCAAAAATCCAAAAAAAAAAAATCAATTATTTTCAAAAATTCAAAA
>VDFB02058242.1:129663293-129743684 GCA_007258455.2 Sequoia sempervirens
TTTCTTTTTTCTCATGTTTTCCTCCTTTGTGCTTCATTATTTACTTTGGATTTTGTTTATTGATGCACTAATCTGCTAACCTAAATATTTCCCATAGTTACAAGTTCCACCAAAAAAAACCATCCACTATAACTTTATTATCCAATAAAATCGAGTTACATAATTTCTTTTTCTCATACCCAAAAAAAAAAATTTGTTTGTTCCTAGTACACATATATACTAAGAGGGGAGTGAATTAGTATATCCCTCAATTTAATCCAAATTAATTTTACCAATAAAAACTTATTACTTCCTTCACAAAATAAAGCAATCAAAGCACAGGCACACAACCAAAACACCAAATTTATGTGGAAAACCCTACAAGGGAAAAAGTATAGTAAGAAAGTTGCTTGGAGCTACTATTCAATTCCAACCTCACAAAGTTAAAACAAGATTTAAAACACAAGTTTATGGCTTCAACCAAAGGAATTTTACAACTCCCTACCAATTATAACACTTACAAAAGGAGGCTACAACCTCATAATATACCACTTGATGAATTAAAATGATAAACTACCACCACAACACATATGTTTCCTCTAAATCACTACCTTCACCACTCTTCTCACACACTTATGCTTTTCACTACCTTCAACACTCACACAGAATTCCACCTTCGACTCACTACCTCTCTCACTCACACACACTTCTTCACACATTCACACATATTCTTCTACCTTCAACTCACTACTTTCGAAACATGTATTGAACACTCAACATATAACATAATTCCATTGATCACACAACTAATCTTCCATTTATACCCTCTACAAGCTTCAAAAAGTTTCTCCATGTTGACCAAAATGAAATGAATGACATGAAATGTGCAACAACCATAAGAAATTCAACTTAAAACATTAGTGGGAAAAGGAAATTGAATGCATTCCAAGACAAGATATAAGAAGGACCTATTTTACTTCTGAGAACAATCCCATACTATTGTGTGTAACAAAAACTTGGTGCAAACAACATAATATACTATGTCAACCCAAAAAACACTTAACCCACCAAATATTAACTCCAAACCACAAGTAGTACCAAAGATCATGAGAACCATCACAATACTCAACACTTTTGATCAAAATATTGATTGCAACATCATCATACTCAACACTTCTCAACATACTGGTTGCAACATATGCAACCGTTCACACACTACCATGTTGTTGACATTAATGAATACTTGCAAAAATTTCCATTTTATTGGCACAAATGAAAACACCTACAACAACCTTCCAACAATATCCTCCATTGTAATTGATGACAACACTAACTTGATATGCAATTTTATCCCCTTTGACATCAATGGAAAAGGGATAGTGGTCCTCAACAATAAATATAACAACATATGAGCTCTAACCTTAACATCCTTCTACATGCTCCCCTTCAAAGGTAGACTTCATCAATTCAGAGATAAAAATATATCTTGAATTGCCTCCCTAGATAGATGCACCATCTATGCATCTAGTTAGAAGAAGGGGAAAAAAACCCTTACTTTTGTCTAAGATACTCAAATATATCCTTTGAAAGGCCCTTTGTAAAAAAAATTGCAACTTGTTCCTTTATGGGCACATATTCCAATATTACTTCTTGATCTACAACTTTCTCTCTTAAGAAGTGATACTCGATAGATATATTCTTGGTTATAGAATGCAACAATAGATTGTTTAAAATATTGATGGAACTTGTATTATCACACAAAGTTGGAATGGGCTCATTACACATCACCTTGGTGTCCTTAAATATTTTCTTCATCCACAAAACTTGGGTGCAATAGGATGTTTCAACTATATACTCTACCTTTATTGTTGAAAAGGACACTGAGTCCTACTTCTTACTAAACCAAGAGACCAATTTTTATCCCAAAAATAAGTATCCACCATTGGTGCTTATTTTATAATAAATACTTCCAACCCAATCAGCATCAATATATGCACTTAGAGAAAAGTCATTACCTTTTTTATATCATAGCTCAAATTCTTATGTAGGATCTATTATAGGTTTGGGATGACCTATATTAAGATATTTAGAGTTTTGAATTATGGTGCATTATGTGGATGAAGATATTTTAGCTAACAAGTTACATTTTGTGTATCACATCTAATTAAGCTGACCTAATTGATATTATATTTGATGTAGATATATAAGGTTTTTTTTAAGTTTTTTATTGTAATATATGTGACATGTATTATGTGTGATGTGAATTTGATTAGAGAAGTTTGAAGCTAGGTTATGAATGTTAAGTTGAAGATCATAATTGTGTGAATGAAGAGTGAGGCAATTATTGAATCAGAATTAGACAAAGATTGTTATTGTGCTTTAATGGAACTGTAATTACATAAGATGCAATTATAAGAGTTTAAAAATAGGGTGTGAACCACCATCTCTCTTCTATCTTTTTCTCTATGGATAGTGATTCCACTTGCAGAGAGAATTTTTTCCCAATTTGGATTTTCCATGTAAAAATCTTGGTGTTCATGTGTTATGTGATGTTTTCAATGTTTCACGCTTTCTTTCCTTACTATAGTTGAATATGCATTAGTAATTGGATGTTTGATGTTTGGATGGTTTAAAATAATATTGATTCATCCCCCTCTTATTATTTTGGGTGTTCAACAGTATGTAGCTACCTTCCCTTAGAGTATTGAGTGTTGAGTTGTTCCACAAGTTTAGTTCATGTGTTGTAATTCGATGATTGTGAAACTAAGTGCATACAATGATAGTCCTCTTTTCTTTAGGTACTTGTGAAAATTTTGCAAATTAGTATGTTGATGTTGGAATATTATAGTATGTTGTGTGGTGTTGTCACATGGTCCGCAGGATTTTTCCAAACCTCTTGAAGCGTGAAGTTATTCACTTGTTAGTGTTAATTCAAGTTTGGCCAACCTAGTTTGTTAGTGTTATGTGTGGAAGTTTTTCATCATGTTTGGATGTTGGGTGAATCATTTTGGTGTAGATTTTGGTCCTACTTAACCCTTGTTGTGGTCCACCTTCACTTCTTTCCATTACAAAGATGTTTGGTGCTAACCTATTTGGTGTTGCAAATTTGAGGTGCATTAAGGCCAACCTTATGAAGTTGTTTGAGGTTGCAAATGGTACAAATATAAGGTGATTTTTTTTTGAGAGGTGTGGTAAGTGTGATGATGTGAATGTGATCAAGTGTGATGATCTAAGTGTGAGCTTGAATGCCTATGGCTATTGGATTTAGAGAGTTGAAGGTGCCTAAATTTTTGAGTACCTAAAGTTACTGAAGGAAATTATCCAAAGGTTGTGGATGGTTTTCTTGGATTATCCTATTTCTCTAAGATAGCGAATCTCTCTATAATAGTTTCTTCTTTCTTCTATCTAAATTATACAGTGAGTCATTTGGGTCATAAGCCCTTGGTAGTGATCCTTTCTTTATTTTTGGGTAGTGATCCCTTCTAGCAGTGAGCCTATTATATTTGGTGTTTCTATTCATATATATGTGAGCTAATTCTTATCATGGTTTTTCCATTATTACAATTTTCCACATAAGTCTAATGTTCTATTGCTTATGGATATGTTTGCATTGTTGTTTCATATGTTTACATTCTACTAATGCTTAATGAGGGTTTAAAGATTGATAGTGGTTTGAATGTTAATGAGGGATTGATGTTTTAATGTATAAAAAATTCACCCCCCTCTTAGTTATCCTATGTGTCTAAAAAATGGTATCAGAGTTGTGGTTCCTTGGAAGAAGGTTAAATTCTTGACGTATATTCGGATGGTGCACATGAAGGGTGTCAAAGCTCTTATGTTTGGTGGAGTGAACTATGCATTCTAGAAAGACAAAATAGAAATATTTCTTATTTCACTTGTGTTTGGTGTCTAGAAGTTAGTTGAAAATGGATATACTATGCCTAGTGTCAAACCATCAAGTGAGGATGAAATCAAGAACTATGAGAATAATGGGAAAGTGAGGCATGCTATCTTGAGTGGAATTTTTAATTCAAAACTTGTGAAGGTAAAAAGTCACAATACTGCTAAAGAGATTTGTATAAAGTTGCAAATACTTTATGAAGGATATGATAAGGTCAAGCTAGTAAAGATGAAAAATTTCAAAGCTAAATTTGAAACCTTAAGAATGTATAAAGATGAAGATATTACAATCTACATGCTCTAGGTGGATGAGATTGTCAATGTTATCAATGGTATTGATGGAAAACTAGAAAAAAGTGAAGTTGTGAAAAAGGTATTGAGAAATCTTCCTAAATCTTATAGTGCTAAAGTTTCTTCTATTGAGGAAGCTCAAAATTTGGATCAATATAATAAAGATCAAATGTTTAGTGCTTTAACTACTTTTGAATTAAGAGATTTTGGCTAAAATGCTTCAAGTAAAGAAACTCATTTTAAAGTCGGTAAGGAAGAAAAGGATGACGAATCAGATCCAAATGATCTTGATGAGGTGGATGCAAATTTTCTAAGAAGACTAAAAAAGGGAACTGGAAAATAAAGGGTACCTAAGTTACCCTTTAATTTTTTCAATTATGGAAATATAGGTCATTATGCTTCAAATTTCCAATCAAGGTTGCAAATGGAAAACATAAATATCATAAAGGTAAATCTTTCAAGAAGAGTTATTATGCTAAAGAAGATGACGGTATATCTAATAATGAGGAATCATACTTTCGAGATGATGGAAGTGATGAATTCTTGTTCATGGATTTAAATTTTGGAACTATTTTGCTAACCCTAAAAGATGTGTGAAGGAATTTTTTTTAGAAATAGGTCACAATATTAAAGAAAGTATGTTGACTTTATTTCATGCTAGAGAGTAAAGAAACTATTGGATAATTGAAATTAGATTCTCAGATAATATGATAGGTGATAAGAGTAATTTTATTAAGCTTATGAATTTTGGTGATGATACATCTTCTAAGATCTATGGAAAATTTTCAATTAGTTTTGATGGAAAGCATAAAATAGATACATTCTTTATATCAAGGGTCTCAAAAATAATCTTCTTGGCATAGGAAAAAAAATTATTAGAGGATACAATTTGTTATTTCAAGATGATGGTTGTGAGATTAGAAAAGGAAGCTCCAGAACTCTAGTTGTTGTAGGAACAAGAATAGAAGGAAATATTTATCATCTTAAAGGTGGTGGTGTTAAGTGATTTATGTCTCAAATCAATGAAATTTGTCTATGGAATAGAAGAATGTGTCACATCAATTTTGATAGCCTTGTGAAGATGAATTCTACTAATGCTATGAGGGATCTACCAAAGATTACAAAGATTATCAATGCATTATACAAAGAGTATCAATTTGGAAAGAATACAAAGAAGAGTTTCATAAAAATTAATATTCTACCATAGGTCCCTTGGAATTGGTGCATATAGACCTATGTGGACCTACCAAAACAAGAAGCTCTCAAAGTGATAGGTATTTTATGTTATTGATTGATGATTACTATAGAATGAATAGGGTAACCTTTCTCAAAGAAAACTCAGAAGCTCTAGATAAGTTTAAAGCATTTAAGTCTATGGTTGAAAATGAAATGGATTTGAAAATCAAGTGTTTAAGATCTGATAGAGGGGGTGAGCTCACCTCTAATTATTTTAACATTATTTATGAATATAACATGGAATAAAGAGACATTTAATAGCTCCTAGGACTTCTCGACATAATGGATATTTTGAAAGGAATAATAGGATAGTTCAAGAAGTAGCAAGAAAAATGATGAAGGAAGAAAATTTACCAAATTTCTATTAGAGAGAAGCAATTTATACTGCAATGTACATAATTAACAAAGGAAAAGAAAGAGTGAATAGTTTGAAGACTCCCTATGCAATATGGTATGGAAAGACTCCTAATATGAAATATTTCAAAGTGTTTGGAAGAAAATGTTATATCAGGAGAGATGAAGAAAAATTAGGAAAGTTTGATGCAAGATCAAATGAATGAATATCCCTAGGTTATTTTACAAAGAGAAAATCCTATCGATGCTACAATAAAAGGTTGAAGGAGATAATTGAGAGCACAAGTTTCAAAGTGGATGAAGATCCACAATAAATCTCAATACTAATAGAAGGATATGAATCTAATGAGCCACCTTGTAGTCAAGAAGAAAAAGAAGAAGAGAAAGAAACAGAGGTGTTGGTGGAAGAAGAAGCTTTGAAAAGGAATCCTAAGATGCTTAAGTATATGGAGAAGAATCATTCAAAAGATCAAATCATTGGAGACAAAAGAAAAGGCGTACAAAAAAGAAGAGTTACTATGGTAGAGGAAAAAGTAAACTTATTTTTTATTTCTGGGATAGAACTTAAAACACTTACTGAAGCATGTGAGGATAAGAATTGAATCAAAGAAATGGAAGAAGAGATGAGGCAAATTAAGAAGAATCAAACTCGGAAATTGGTCCCAAGACCAACAAAAAAGAATGTAATAGGAACTAAATGGGTTTCCAAGAACAAGTTGAATGAGAATGGAGAAGTTATCAAGAACAAGGCTAGACTTAAATTAGTAAATTTCATATTACTAAAAAAATTTATGATTCAATGTGTAAGTGCTTCAAATTTTTAGTTCAACTATGATAAATTCTGAAAATCAAGAAAAACACTTCCAATTTTTCAATATTTTTTCAACCCAAATTCTTGCACTTACCCTCCTAGTGTGAGCTAATTTTTGGCTCCTACATAGTATCAAATCCATGAAAATTTCAACTTGGTATCAAAGCATTGTTGGAGTTCTCTAACAACTGAGTTATTGTCCCTTATAGGACCAACCCGTCATTGGTCCTGGTTTGGCTAATTACCAACACCACTCTTAATCTAGATTAGGTGATTGGGGATCCTAGCCTGACCTAGCTTTGATACTATGTTGGTCCATGAAAATCTCAAAATGATATCATAGCTTGAGTGTCTCCTACATGGTATGAGAGCTCCAATGTTGTAAACTCCTTCTTGGATCTAAGTGTGA
Source organism: Sequoia sempervirens (assembly GCA_007258455.2). Taxonomy (NCBI): domain Eukaryota; kingdom Viridiplantae; phylum Streptophyta; class Pinopsida; order Cupressales; family Cupressaceae; genus Sequoia; species Sequoia sempervirens. The sequence goes on from VDFB02058242.1 coordinate 129,670,274, forward strand.
TTTGTACATGATATTTTTCTAGGTGTGTTTTGGTGTAAAAAATACTCACCATTGAGTCCATAGGGCCCAAAAACCTCTTATTTTCATATACAACATTCATATTTTGATGACGATTTTTTCTTTTTCTTTTTCATGCAATTTTTTTAAATTTGATAAACATAAAATCGTCAATAGAGAAGGGCTTAAATTTGATGACTAAATGATCATTAGTGATTCTCAAATCCTTTATGTAAGTGCCTAGTTTCTATCCCCTAAGGGGCTTACTTTTGGCCCTTCAAGCCTTAACTAGAAGTAGTTTTTTTTATTCACCATAACTTTTCAATTGAGTATCAAATTTTAGCAAATGAGACATTGTTAGAAAGTTGGTTTCAATCAATTTCTAATAGTAAAAGTATCATTATGAATTTTTTCTACTAGAATATTTTATTTTTATTTGAAGTAAAATCTCCCATTTGGACCTTTGAGCTCATAACTTTTTTCCTAGATCTTTGATTTTTGCAATTCTTGAAGCATTAGAAAGGTATTGAGGAGATCTATTATTTTGTCTCTAAATATTTTTCAGATTCATCCCCTGGTATATTTTATTTAGAATTTGAAAATATTACATTATGATTGATTACTTGGACATCCTAATTCTTGGAGAGGTTTTTTTCTTTTTGGGAGGGCTTCATTTATAGTATATATCATATTTGGGGGTTTCTATTTGTTGTTGAGGGTTTATGTCTTTGTAATTTTAGAGATCTCTCATAGTTCACTATGGGATTTTTATTTCTTCCTTCTTTGATCATCTTGAAAAGGGGAAAATATAAGCAATAGAAAGATGGAATCATAAAACATACTTTTTTGCTTCATATGTTTCCACATTTGTATGGTCGTCTTCCCCCTCTAGGTAAGATTTTTTTTGGAATTGCAAAAGGGATCATCTTAGAAGTTATTATTATGCAATGTGTTGATGGTTGTGATGGAACCCCTATATATTATTTTGGTTCTATTTATCATCTTTCTAAATTTTGGTTAATTCCATCTTTCAGGGCTTGGGGTTTTATCTAACATCACTATTTTAAAGTTTCATGTTATGTGGATTGCATCCTTTCCAAATCTCTAATTCATCATTAACTCCTTACTACTGGTTCCCAACCATTTAAGTTACATCTTATGCCATTAGAACTCATGAAATAACTGTCCCCTCATGGATAGGTCTAAAATACTTAAACTATTTTTATAAGGTTGATCAATTGACCTTTTTTTCCCTTTACATCCTTTGATATAACATGTTTTAAGTCCCTTAAGGCCTTTTTATAAGTTATCCTAGGTAGTCCCCTTTCTCAAAGAAACTTACATGCATGCCCACTTAAGTCTCATCTACTGCTTTCATTCATCATGCATCACAGATAGATTTATGAATGCAAATTTCCATTAGTGATGTGTGATGAATGATATCTCTTTTGTTTTGCATATCATGGATAGATTGTGATTATTGAGTTTTACATCAATGATGCAATATATATGTGTTTATTTCATTATCATTGGAATCTTGTTTATAACTAATCACTTTTTAGTTTTATGATGTAAATTAGTGATACGCAATGGCCCTTTGTGTTGTTTTTATTTTCTTGTATCACTCATCATGGATTCATTCCAAGATTTGAGTTTCAGAATAGCGATGAGCGATGGAGTCATTTGTTCAAACTTTCTTCCATTGATTTTAATTGATCTTGTGAGTGATGTTTCTTGTGCCTTTGATTTTCATGCAGGTACATGTGGCCTAATCTAGTTCCATCACTACTTTCCATCCGTCACTGATGTGTTCTAGAGCTTGAAACATAAATTAGTGATGCACGACGTAAAGTGAAGATTGGCAAAGGTGAACAGTGATTCAATGGCTGAAATCTCATCACATGGATGCTCACAATGTTGATAGGACATGCAGAGGGTGAAACGTATGTGTGACGAGTGATGGATACCAAATGAAGGACAACATGGTATCATCCTAAGGAAATCTTTTAAAGTAGAGAAGAAATTAGCAAGGTGAAAGGAGAACTATTGATGTGGTTTTAAAAAGAGATAATCAATGGCTAGGTTTTAAACATGAATGGCTAAGTGTCAGTTCACTCACGTAAGCTTTCCATCAAAAATTAATGGTGTTATGTCCAATTTATTGACCATAAATAATGTGATTGGTTTGTTTCCTACACATTTAGAACCACTTAGGAAAATAGAAGAAATCTAGAAGCTGAAGAAATAGTGCAAAGAACTCCAACAAAAAATTGCACCAACATTAGTATTTGTTGTTCACCCAAGTAAGCAAATTGTTGTATCTCTTCCTATCAAGTATACTAAATTGTGCTATATTTTGAAAAATAGTAGGGAATTTGAGAAATAATTTTTTTACGTTTTAGTTATTGAGTGTCCTTAATTGGGGTGGTAAACATTGTATAATGATAGGTAGTTTTTTGTTTTTCAAATTGTATCTTGGGTTTTAAAACTGGGTAGGTCTTTTCAATTAAGAAAACTATAAACCCTAGTCTTGCCACATTGCAAATATGAGTGAACCAAATCCTATTGAGTCCAACATTAGGCCAGAGAGAAAACCAAAGTAGAAGAGGGTTAAAGGGATTAAGACCCAGGATGTTTCATCCACAGTTAAGCTAGAACCACCTACAACATTAAACCCTATGCCAAGTACTCCTACAGTGTCCACAAGGTTGAGGAGTATAAAGAAAAATCAAGAGAAATTCATGGAAGGTGCCTCTGAGAATATAAAATATGGTGGGTTAAAAATTGGCAAGAGACCCATGGGGCAAGTTGCTATGATGAGCAGATTAATTGACAACGCTAGTGAAACTAGAGAATTGGCCGAATCTCAGAGTGGATGGAAGTTGTTCTTGTATGCTTTTAACATAAGGTATTCTAAGAAGACAACATGTTACCTATGGGGGAGTAACCTTGGGAAGCTGGTGGTACCTAATGTGTTTGTGGAGGTGGATGCAATGATAGAATTAACCAAACATTATGATCCCATAGATAGAAAAATCAAGAGTAACAATGGAAATGTAGTCATCGAGGCGACAAGAGATAAGATTGTGGAGGTATTTGGGTTGAATACAAATTATACTATTAACATCAAATGCATGACTCTATATGGTGAATTTGAGCATAGCATATTTACCTTCAGAAATGGATTGCTTATACGACATAGAAAGACCAAGGAAAGGTTTACTCAAAAAGATATTGATCCTTTTGAATGTGAAGAATTTTTAGATTATTTCAAGAACACATATTATTCCTTGAATCAATTTCTAGCTCGTAATTTTGAGGCTAGGATAGCCACTACTTTTTTAGTGATGGAAATGGATATACAAGGCCATAATCAAAACACTTGTTTTGATTATGTTGCTTATGTTGCAAAAAAATTGCATCAAGATTTCATAAATCTGAAGGAGGTTGTCCATATACATCTCCCACATTATTCTCTGTTGATGTATATGCTTTTATCTGAGGGTGATTAGAATTAGAAAATAAATTTAAAATTGAGATTGAGGGACAATAAGAATAATGTTTTTCTAGTCCAAATGTGGACAAATATTTGGGACCAGGATTGTTCCAATTCCAACTATTTGGTGTTTTCTAATGTCATCAGGTTTGGTATCTTGGAGAGTTTGGGTGTGGCACCTATTCATGGGCTTTCCATAGCAATCAAAAAAATCATGTGCCCAAAGGAGATGTCAGGATCACCTAAACAACATAATTGGGTGGATTGTTTTTTGAATTCAAAGTATACTCTAATTAGGGCCTATGGAGCTAAATTAGCACCACATTGCTTTCCCCTATATTTTTGTGATGGATTGGAATTTATGGAGTTGTTGTGGAAGATTGATTTTATGGATCTTCAATTGTTTGGAAAACCTAGGAAGGGTACTATGGTAAATTCCCAATGTTCTTTTGCTTACTTTAAAGTTACTGAACCGGAAGGGTATGAAAAATTTGGAATCATGGTGAATAACCTCAGGCTACCTATGGATGAGGTTAGGATTTTTTACTAGGAAGGATTTTTGCATGCAAAGAGAAGGGAGAAATTTTTTTTAGGGTTCTATCACCACTTCTTGTACATAGATGATATATTGAGAGATAAAAGAAAGGCTTGAGAAAGCAAGGGCTAATTTTGATCCTTCTCAACAAGAAGAGGTTGAGAAAGTAGAGGAAGAAAAAATTATGGCAGAGATTTCAGCTATCACTCCTGCCAAAGCTAGGGATATTGTCACAAAAAGTGGAATGATGTTTCTACCAGGATGCACCATTACCTCAACTATTGCACTTGATGCAATAAGAAGAGACCCTCATGCTTCTATATATGAGGAGCATTTTGAAAACAAGGTGTTTGGATTTAGATATAGTCCAAAGTTGCATAATCTTGCAATTTGGTCCATGGCACCCAATACTGTCCAAAACAAGAGGTTGCTAGGCCTATTGAAGAGGTCATGGATTCCATGGTGGTGAAGAGGGCCATAAATATAACTCTTGTCCAAGTAGCTAAGTTAAATGATCATGCTACAATTCTCAATGTAAACACATCAAAAATTTCTCAGAAGAAGTATGATTCCTCAGTAAAGGAGTATAATAAGTCCTTGGATGAAATAAACAAGATGAGAGCCACTATTTAGGCTAGCTAGTCAATGAGGAAATTCTCTTTACCATCCCATTCTTCTTCAAACTTGTCTACACAAGATAGGGAGACCTTTTCCTTAAGGATTGATGATGTAGGAAATTAGTTAAAGATAGAAAAGGAGAATGCAAAGAAGGAAAAACTGGAGACAGTTAAGGTTGCAAGTGACATTTTCGAGGATGTATTGAAACATAGAGTACCAAATTTCTCAATAGAGTTGATGTATGGGTAGTTTACAAGAGCATCCATGATGCCAACATTAAATATTTGTAGGTCTAGAGGGTTTTGCAAACTGAATGGATTCAATGGAGCACTAGGGTGGGAACCTTGAAAGAGATGATGCCCAAAATTAAGGAATATCTTGATGCATCTACTCATATTCCAGACATATTCTAGGCCATTGATCTGATTATTGAAATAACAACCTTCCATGGTAAGTTAGGAATGCAACTTGAAAATAAATTGAGAGTGTTCAAGAACATGGAAGAGCATGGTATGCCTAAAATATTTGATGACAAGGGTGACTTGATGGAGTTTTCCAAGTGGAAGCATGAGTTGGAAGGATGGTTGCCTCAAGCTAAGGGTATGTTGACTAAAATTGATTACTCCATGATGAACTCCCATGTTGACAATATGGGTGGAATTGAAATGAGGATGGATGTATTTGTTAGAGAAGCCAGAGCATTGATTGATGCTAGATACACTTAGTATAGTGTAAAAGTGTAGAAAATATGGGATGCAAAGTGGCCCATTGAAGATGAGTACCACACATGGTTGGAAAAGTTTACTGAGTAAGCTTATATGTGTGAAGGTGATAATGAATATGGTGAATAATAGACTGGAGAGGAACAATGGATATCCTGAAAAATAGTGTAGATTAGGATTTTGTTAAAGTATTGCAAAAGATATTGTTCTCTCCTCAACATGAAAATTCGTGGCATAAATGCTAATGTGGATGAATCAACTTTGCATATTTTATTGCTTTTCATGATTTTTTTTTAATTTTTCTGACTAGGTTTGGTCATGGAAAACAATTTTTGATCACGTGGAAGATATTTTGAAGCTATTGTAATGAAAAAATGATTCCTTTTGAAGGTGGGACCAGATATTCATCAACGAATGGGGATTACTTTTATCTCATATATGTTTCCCACCACCTGACAACTCAAATGTAATTAAAAATGGAATATATGTTATCGTGGTTTAATAGAATAGTGACATGTGTGCTTTCTAGCCCTATGCTTGATTTTCTCCTTCATTTCTATAAGAAGGATTTCAAGGGAAAAAAGTACGGGTTCGTCGTATTGTAATTGACATAGAGATTTTAGAGAAGAATACTAAGCATATTTTGAGCATTGTTTAAGTTCTAAGTCTGTTAGTATGTATGTAATTTTGATATCAAGATAGAAAATACAATCAAAATGATGCTAATGTTGTAATGCCCCGCCGTGTGAACCCCAAAGGACAACAAACACCACACACATTTTTATTTTTTTTGAAAGCGAAAGATTGCATACGATGAATATGTATATACATTACATGAAAGCAATTATGCAATTACAAAGCTATTCATGTCCTCTGGGGTACACAGAACGGTCATTACAAATCAATATCTTTTATCAAATGAAAGTGAATAAACAACCAAGATTACACAATGATGACATACAACTATTAATGATCAAAAGAGTGGAAGACAATACATCATTTTATTGCAATTCAATTCATAGTTCAATAGTACATTTTTGGGGCATATTTCCACATATACAACACAACATGGATACGATAGTAAAATTACATAATGCTTCCCTTATGTCAACGAGAAGAGTACATCAAGTACAAGGATGATACATCAATGGAGAATAAGGTACAAAATGAGGAAAAGTCTTCAACCAAGTGGATCTATGGAACTCTACATTTGTTTCTACATCACGAACACATCCTGGGAACCCAATGGGGTGCATAGCATGTTCCACCTGACCATGTGGACCCGAAGGTCCACCCCTTGTGCTAGGAGATGACAAGAAAGACCCTCGACCAAGATAGACAAGCAGAACAATCACAAGACCAAACCACAAGGTCAACCAAAACATAACATACAACAATCTCAACAACCACTTACAAGGTGACTGCTTCCAGAGACATATGAAGGAAGAAGGCAAGGGACACTATAACACCAATATTCATATATTCCCAACTGAAGAGTATGCAAATAGTTGGGTTCCCAAGAAATTCATATCATGGAACCACAAAATGACTATATAACATCCATTATCACAAATCGACAGATGCATAGTAAAGGGAACAATATCCCAATGAAAATAGAAGCCAACACTTTTAAGAAAACTACTCTTCATACAAGATCGAACACAATAACCAAAGTTTTCATAATAATCAAAAGGCACCAGAAGGCTCCCTATATATGACAATAACCAGAAACACAATAATTTAAGCAAGTAACCAATCGACCATGAAACACTATTTCACATATCATTATGCTCACTAATCTCACTTAATACACCATCCACACAATAATACTCAAATGTTAGAGTTTCCAAACTACTACTCTACACTTCCACTATAGAAACATGCAATGCTCCTAATAATCATCCTATGGATTACACAAGACAATCTTCACTATTAACTAGTTAGTATGAACCTTCATGCTAACTTACAACTTATCATTACAGTATTACAATTATCTAATTAATTTATCCATCACAACTTGGATACTTCATTGTTTAAATTAAATTTCCTTAAATCTCTTCATTATTCCCTAATCTATGTAATGAACAAAACCATATGAAAATCACACCTATATATATATATATATATATATATATATATATATATATATATATATATATTTATCAACATACACACTCAATCCTAATCTTTAAAAGTCTACAATGAGTAATACTATGAGGAGCAATTTAAGACAAAATGAATAGGAGCATACTATGTTACTCTTTCACTCATCAAGAAATCATTTGAAATAGTTAAGGGAATTATAGAAATGTATTTTAACAACTATCTTGCTAAGCATCTAACACAAGATTAATTAATTTAACTTTCCTATAACTACTTACATTTTCATAATCATTCATTATATGTAATAAACATCCTATACCATTTCACTATATTTTATTTGACCATCACGAAGTCATTTAAATACTTAAAGAATTATATACATAATATATAAAATTATCTCTATTTCACCAACGAATTTGCTTTTATTTTAACTCATGGTATAAACACATTTTTATACACTTATATAAACAAAGCCATAAAGTACCCTATCTCATCTAGATGACTTCTTCAAATTGATTTCTATTTAAATTCTATTTCCAAGAAATAATATAAATTGTCTATTACCACTCTAAATTTCGCTTAACAAATTAATATTAGCTTGCATTTATATTAATGAGGATTCACTTTAATATTGCACTTTCTATCTATAATCTTTTATTTTTAAATGTTAAATTCCATAAGTCAAAGGCTGTGATTATAATTACTTAACTTTATCAGTAACCCTATGTCAATATTATTTATCCATAAAGATTACCCAACCAACATACATTTACTCTTTTACTAAATTAACCGAATTCTATATTTACTTCTAGTAATATTAAAATCATTATTCACGGGGTAAAATACCTTTTACTATTATCAATAATATTATTAAATACATTTTCTCATTGGTAATACAATGCCATTAATTTCAAAAAGTAATTTAGGTTTCTATAAATTTTACGTTAATTTTTGAAACAATATACGATCGATTTCCTATATATATATATATACACTACAACTTATCAAATTATTAATTTTAGAATAAGAATTTTAGATAACAAATGAGCCAATTTTATCCTCTTGATGCAATATTGATAAATAACACAACTAATAGTAACCACCTAGTTATCATAATTTAACTATCAAAATCATAATACTAATACAAGACCACTTCATAAATAGGGTAATCATATATTATCTAGGATGAAGATAGCTATTAAATAACTTAAATAGATTATTAGTCTTATAGCTGTAGATTAATCCAAAGATTATGATATAACATGATTAAGAGGATTAGCCAATGGTTATATATAGCTTAAAATATTATTAGTCATTGAATTGAAAATGCTCTCATTACATATTCTATACTTGAAGCCAATCAACAAATAAATAATCACAATCACTATACCTCTCAGCATACAAGATTGTATGATAACCAAATGATGCTACCAAATAACTTAACAAAATAGCAACTTATGTTAAAATAGTAATCTCATATCCAAAGTATAGAATGATTACTTTTAGATGGCAGAATCCTATTTATAACTAAGTAAAAATGCTATGGATCTAACAAGGATGATGGCTCATTAAAAGAAAAAGGGAGACTATTATCTAAATTTATTAATATAAAGTTTCCCCATTATGGCACAAAACAGATGAATGTATACGCAAGATGTGAAAACTATGAAGCAATAATCCATCAAGTATAAGGGAAGCAGAAACTTTGTTAGACGTTGTAATTATGCTGCCATGGTAGATATGGGTGTTAAATGAGGAACACGAAAAAGGCGTGGGAGCTGTTTGACAGAATTCCTCAGAGAAATGCAGTCTCATGGGGTGCCATGATTACAGGATATGCAGTAAATGGATTTGAAGAAAAAGGCTTTAGAAACCTTAAAGTGAAAGCGGTCTGCAGGTGTAAACCCGACTTCACAACCTTCTCCAACATCCTTTCTGCCTGTGCAGAAATGAGAGCTTTGGGACAGGGTAAGGAAAACCATCAAAGCATAATGGTAGGGAAATTTATTAGATGAAAAAGTTACAATCGCCCTAGAAGACATGTATGCAAGGTGTGGAAGATAGGCAGGGCACGCGAATTGTATGAGAGAGTGCCTCAAAAGAAAATTGCGGTCTCATGGAATCCCAGACTGCAGGATATGCACAAAATGGATTAAGCTAAAAGGGCTTAAGAAACTTTCAAGCAAACGCAATTGATAGATGTAAAGCCAGCAGGTTATTAATTTAAACATTTAAACTTCCTATTATGTTCAGGTGTTGCAGCTAAGTCAGGCTGACAATGGTATCATGGAGATTATTTAAACCTCTACAATATTCTATTTTCAAGCACTGTATAAGTGACAGGTTGCCAGCGATATCAGGAAGATTATTTAAAACTCTACAACATTCTTTGCTCCATTCTTGCGGCTGTGACAGACTGTGAATGGAATCGAGAGCTTAACTAGCATCCACTCTCTTCTGTGTTCAAGTGTGCAGCTGAGCCAGGTTGCCAGAAAGGTTGTCCAAGGTTGCAGCTAAAGGAATTATTCAATGTGAACCATTTCATTATCAGACAGGCTAATCCCCACATTCGACCACTTTTAAAATTCAAGGAATTTGTGAGAGCACATGGAGGGGATTTTGCAGCAAAGGTATGCAAATTTTTATTTTTATTTTCTTTTGCTTAGATTTTATTTCTCAAATTATATCTGATGGGCTTTCCTCTGGTATCATTTTTTTTAATCTCAATCCCAAGAAATCGAGCCGAAGGACAGACTTGAAATCATGTATTATCTACCACAATAGATCAAGAAATCAGAAATGCTTTAATGCACATACAACACCGAATTTGAGAGGCATAAAAATTAAGTTGTGTAGTTAAGGTTAGCATTCACAAAAAAAATATACATTTTATATTAATTATGCTGATATACTCTTAACTACGTAGGAGTAAAGGGTGCCTGTAATGTTAAAATCTAAATGTGCTCATTATTAGGATCTTGCCAGTAATTTTCATCTTATTAAACATACTCTATGCTCTAACCAATGCCTTGAAGATCTTGAAAGAATTATAACTTTTTCCTGCCCCAATATTTTTATTTCTGCAATTTTGTAAAATCCAATTGTATGAACAAAGAGAGATTTAACTGCAGCAAATTCATCAGTAAAGCTTGTTTCGAGATTTAGCTGCAGCAAATTTATCAATAAAGCTTCTATATATTTTTTTTCCTACATGAAGATATATCATTGTAGCGCAAGCCCAAATACATTTTTTTTTTTCATTTCAATATTTTTAGAGGTCAAGGCCATAGGTCAATATAAAAAAAAATAAAAAGAGAAAAGCATTCAACTTTCCAGAATTAGAAAACGTAAAACGACCTTCAAGAAAATATTGTAAATATACTTACCTTAAGATTATTTCATGCTGTCAATAATGTTGCTGAAGACCAAGGGGAAAATAGGTAGAGTGGATGATCAAACATCCAGGGCAGATATTAACTTCCACTTCTGTGGAGGCGTTAAAGTGAAAATGCGCTGGTAGAGCTGTAAGCAGAATGCTGAAGCATAGGCCCCCCCGACACTCCCACGACTTTCCTTCCTTTTTTTCTTTTCCCTCTCCCCCCCAAAAAAAGGGCGTCCTTCCCAGCGTACAGATACAGGAATTTGTCAGATGTTCTCCATGCAATCACCCTATCAGAAATGCATGCAAAAAATGGGTGCCTAGACAAGGCACGTGTTTTGACAGACTACCTTAGGAAATGTGCTTTGAGAGGCTACAATTATTGCCGTATACAATTCGCTCTTAGGTATTAAATCAGATCTTCTATTGCACCTATATTCCCCTGAATTTTTATTGCATGTCTCCTTTTAAGTGGAGAATGCTCAGATATCTATATTTCATATTTATTAAAGAGCTGTAAACGCATTTAGAGTTACCAAATTTAATCACAAATAATTATTGGGTTGCATGATCAATAAAGAATGGAATAGATGTGTCGACTACCATCACAGTTATCTGCATGGATTACTTAACCAGGGAAGGGGTGAATGAATTGAACGTTAGTTATCAACTAACTCTAAAATGTTGTGTCCGTCCAAATATTAGAAAGTTTTGATTTTCAATATTCAATTAAGGAAAATTATTGTTACATTTAAGAAGTCCAAGTTTCCTTTTATATTATAGTGATAATGTTGCAATACTGTACTAGAATTTATATATATATATATATATATATATATATATATATATATATATATATATATATATTAAAATTGTGAATATTTATATTCAAGTGATGATAATGTAATATAAATGAAATCAATAACTCACAAGTAAATTACTAGTCATAATAGTTTAATTAACATTTATATTAAACTATTAGTTTGGAAATGAGTATCATTGGAAGTAGTAAATTTATGATAATATTCTATATTTTCAATTTTAAATATATTTTGTCACTATAAGTAAATATTGGTTGGTTATATTTTATTGGCAAGAAAAGTGCAAGTTTCGCCAAGGGAAGTATATACAATAATTTTACATCAAAACGGTCCTATATATTACTATTACCTAGATATTTAAGTTATAGTATGGTTAAAGTGGAAACACTTATCATTATACACATACATTAAATGCATATTATTAAATTCCTTTGAAAGAAAGAGGAACGAATAAGGAGGGACTATATTTTCTTTTAAGAATTCTTAATAATATTAGCCTTTATCCTTATATAAGACCTTATTTAATTTATTAGTGTGGAATACAAATATATAAGTTTTCTCAAATTTTAAAAGACACCCCTTTATAATTATTTTTTTACAAAAATAGCGTCTTTAACAAGGAAGTATTATAACCTATTAAGTCATTAACCCCCTGGACATCTCTTAATAATTTAATAACTTAATTAAGGACATTCAACGTGACAAATAACTATCTTAATAATAAACATTTACTCTTGTCACAACAATTTATTTTAACTAGATAATTGAACAAGACCACTTAAAGTGTTAAGCTCACCAACTAATCCAATGGCATAATTATCAACGAAATAAAAAACACACTTACACTAAAATCTAGAAAGATTGATTTAGAGGGGCACTACAAATTTCATGGCCATTTTCTCTCCTTTTTACTTTTTATATGAGTTATGAATAATATAGTCAAGGATTGTTTTGTTCATCTGCATTGCTTTCCAGTGGATGTATGGTTTCATTCTTTCTTATTAATTCAAGGAATTAGTGTAAATGCTTAATTGAAGTTGTTAAATCATATGAATTATGTGCTAGGATATCTATAAAAAGTGGTGGTCGAGAATGTAATGTAGAAGTGTTCTAATGTAGTGTTTTTGAAGCTTATATATTGCTATGTTTATAATTTTTATCAGGTTGCATAGGTTAAGTTTGACTCTGTGTTTAGGATAATGCACTAGTTTGAGTAAAATATTCTTAATACGGTTTCTAGGTCAGTTCATCAGCAAATGACTCTTTATTTACAAACCTTTCAAATGAGTTTCCATTGTATTTATGTTATGTTGAGTTTCATTATTCTCATACTCCAAGTGTAGCATATTTCCAAAAGAGTTTCCAACTTTTTTGATACTCTATGTTGTTGAATGGTTATATGAGAATTATTTGTTACTTAAAATGTATTTTAATATTAATTGCACAATTTCTTGAATATACAACATGGGATCACCCTCCAGGGTTTCACAGAACCCAAAGTGTAGGAGGAAAGCTTTACAACTTGCACTATTTTGTTGGCCAATCCCTTTAGATTGTTGAGTACTAGAAATGGAAAAATCCATAGGTAATTCTGAGGATTATTTTGGTTCTTTAAAAACAACCAAAAAATTGGCAACTTCATTTGTGATTGCTAAGTCCAAAGTCTCTAGTTCAGATCTGGTATACTTATAGTCAAGTACTTTCTTGTAGATTCACTATTTCAAGAATAATTGGTTCAATTTTTCACTACATAAGTCACATCTAATCTTATGCATCAAGTTCTAGTCTAGTCCTTCACCTTGTGTCGGGTTATGTTCAAAACTTTTTTTGAGATTACAAGTACCAATCCAAAGTACAATCAATTTCTATTTCCTAGGATTTTGGGTGGCAACTCTGAAGTTTCTTGTACCTGTGTAAAGATAAACTCTCAAAGCAAACATGAGAAGAAGAATTCTGACATATTTGACACCATGAAGAAGACTAGAAGATACACAAAGAAGCATCCTAGGTAGAAGTTGGATCCCTAGCTTGCAAAGGGAAAGCAACCCACATGGATTAAGAAACATGTTGAATCAAGTATGTCTGTTGAATCCCCTTTTTATGCATCTCCTACTTTTAATAATGAAGTAAATAGTGAAAATATCTAGGAAGAGGCACATGAAGTTGAAGTATCTAATGTAGATCTAGGAAGTTCTCCTATTCAACAAGTATTTGATAATGAACTTGACATCTCAAGAGAAGATGATAGGTGGGGATTCTGGGATAAAGATAAGAATTTCTTTGAACCTTTAACCCCTAGAGTCGTATATGTTCTTAATGGAGGAAATTTCAAGTGAAGAGGTGATTCTCCTAATGTAGAAGTACACCTTCCTGGTGCAGGAGCACCCTTGCAAATTCATGCCTCCATGAGTAAAATTTAGTTTTTGACTTAGTCTAGTTGATCTCATGATGTAATAAGGACTTAATGGCCACATTTAGCTTTTAATAGGTCTTAGATAGTTATTTCAGATCCATTGGGCATATAATGTAAAAATTTGCAAAATTTGACAAAATGTTGTCATAAACAATGTTTTAAAAATGCAAAAAAATGTAAGATGGTGGAAGGTTAAGAGACAAATTAGTTTAAGAGTTAGTTTGAGGTGTTTTATTTTCTTTATAAATTTATTTTTAAGCCTCACACACTTCGAGGAAGGTTTCTAAATGATGTAGGTGTGAAGATTTCAATGAAATACTCCACTTTTTTGTTAATTTCCTACAAATTTTTGATTTTAGGCCATTGCATTGCCTTGTAATGTGCTTAAAACCTCTCTTCCTCCATTTTTAGTTAAGGCCCTATGAATATTATTTATTTTTCATTTGGTTTCTTTTAAATTCATTCAATTTTGTAAAAGTTATGGTCGATTTTCTCTAGGCAAGTAAAACCCTGAACCAGGGTAAATAGTGGTGAAGAAAATTGCATATCTCCTATTATAACCATGGAATCCTCCTATGAATTGGTGTGTAGTGATATTTATATGTACTATAAAGGTTTTAAAAGTTTTAGGGTTTGAGCGTAAGGTTTTGGGCATATCTAATGATTCCCTAGGACTATAAATAGAGAAAAATTTGGAAATTGCAGTGTACAGTGAAGGTTTTTAAGTTATTTTTTTGTGGGGTGTGTATATTATTTCAAAAGGTTGATTAAGTGTATTTAGATCCCTTTTTTGTGGCATTACAAAAGAGATATGGGCTTGTGAATTTGGAGTTGATTATTTATGTGGTATCAAAGGGCCTAGTTGCTGATTTGGACAGTCTACATTGAGAATTTTTATGTTTGAGATGTTTATATTGGAGAAAGGGTTTGGGTAAATCACTTTGATGTTGTTTAATATGGTTTGAGGAATCAGCAAGAATTTTTATGTCTGATATAAGTTTGAGTGTTTTGGAACCAAGTGTTTTGTGAATGAAAAATGAGTCCTAGTTGCAAGAGTAAACAAGAATTGGTTGAGTTGTTTGTGCTCCTGCATTGCATCAATTGGTATCAGAGCTTAGAAAGGTTTGGAATAAGAAAGTTTGGATTTGTTTGTGGTTATGTGTTTGTGCAGGATGAAGAGAGAACATAATGGCCAAGAGACTAGGTAGAGGAAAAGTGAAGGGACCTAGGTGAGACAAAGTGAAGTGGAAGCAAGGAGAGACTTGCTTGAATAAGGTAAAAATGGATTTTTTGAGAAGGAATTTGTAGGCAGCAAAGTTACAAAAGAAAGCAGAAAAAGAGAGGAAGAGGAAAGAAGAAAAAAAGAGGCAAAGAGAGATTGAAAGGGAGATACGAGAAATAAGGCAAGCTATGGAAATGATGATGAGAAGGTATGAATAAGAGATGTTTCAATTGATTAGAAGAGAATTTAGGTGGAATTTGAAAGTGAAAAAGAAAGTTGTATGATCCATTAAGATGATAGTCAAAGGGAGAAGGAAAATCAAGATAAAAGAAGAAGAATAGTTTGAAGATGCAGAAGAATAAATCATGGATGAAGAGGAAAAAGAAATTGTAGCCATTCCCAAGAATGAAGGTGAAGATGCAACAAAGATAAAGGACCTAACTTCAAAAGGAGAAGATATTGAGTTGGTGTCAAGATTGGACAAAGAGAAGATCAAGGATGAAATGATCTTGGAGAATTACAAAGAGTTGAAGAGAAATGGAGGTATTATGGTAGAAACAATGTATCATTTCTTTGTAGTGTTAATATTTTGGACATGGAACAAATTAAATATCAAGATACAACAGATAGAAGAGGGACAAATGGATATTGTAACACATCAGAGCATGAAGAAGTAGATTCCAGGTGGCAAGAAAAAATGGAAACAAGTTGGCATAGACCAAATAAGGCCAAAGGTGAAGATGCAAGCTATTGTATGGCATAAAATACTACAAGAAGGATCATTTAATGATACAAGAGGACTTGGAAGTTTTTATTTGGTTGGGATTATGGTGTAGGAGAACCCTTGCAAATTCATGCCTCCATGAGGAAAATTTAGTTTTTGACTTAGTATAGTTGATATCATGATGTAATAAGGAATTAATGGCCACATTTATCTTTTAATAGGTCTTAGATAGTTATTTTTGATCCATTGTGCATATAATGTAAAATGTTGCAAAATTTGAAAAAATGTTGTTAAGAGCAATGTTGTAAAAATGTAACGAGTTGTAAGATGGTGGAAGGTGAAGAGAAAAAGAAGCTGAAGAGTTAGTTTGAGGTGTTATATTTTCTTTATAAAGGAATTTTTAAGCCCCACACACTTCAAGGAAGGTTGGGAAAATGTAGGTGTGAATATTTCAATGAAATACTCTATTTTTTGTTAATTTCCTATAAATTCTTGATTTCAAGCCATTGTACAACATTGTACTATGCATGAAACCTATCCTCCTCCATTTTTAGTTAAGGCCATATGAATCTAATTTATTTTTCATTTGGTTTCTTTTAAATTCATTCAATTTTGTGAAAGTTACAATCAATTTGCTCCAGGCAGGTAAAACCCTAAACTAGGGTAAACAATGGTGAAGAAAATTGTATATTTCCTATTATAACCATGGAATACTAATATAAATTGGTGTGTAGTGAAATTTTTATGTATTATAAAGTTTTTCAAAGCTTTAGGGTTTGAGGGTAAGGTTTTGGGCAGATCTAATGATGCCATAGGACTGTAAATAAAGAAAAATAGGGAAATTACAATGTACAGTGGGGGTTTTTAAGTGATTTGCTTGTGGGGTGTGAGTCTTTATTGTTTTAGAAGGTTGATTAAGTGTATTTAGATCCATTTCCTATCACTTTTGAGTGATATTACAAGTTTGGGTCCATTATTGTTGACTGGCTAGTTAAGGTAGTCTTATGACAATCATGTTTTCAAGTGAAAAATGAAGGTTCAGTATACATGTTTGATAAAATGTCATCAATAAAAGGTGGGAGATGGTATGATAGGGTTTTTTAGGAATATTTTCACTTTTTTTGGAATTAGGAAAGAGAGATGGGCTTTGGAATTTGGAGTTGACTATTTATGTGGTCTCAAAGGGCCTAGTTGCTGATTTGGACAGTCTACATTGAGAATTCTTATGTTTGAGATGTTTATGTTGGAGAAAGGGTTTGGGTCAATAAATTTAATTTTTTTTAATATGGTTTGAGGAATCAACAAGAATTTTTATGCCTGATGTCAGTTTGATTTTTTTTGGAACCAAGTGTTTTGTGAAGGAAAAATGAGTCCTAGTTGCAAGAGTAAACAATAATTGGTTGAGTTGTTTGTGCTCCTACATTGTACTACTTTTCCTTGATGAAGACCCAATTGATAAGACCTACTATACTCTTGCACCTATTGAGGCTGGAAATATCTTAGAAGATGAAGAAGACATAGACAAAGATATGCAAGCCTTAGAAGAGGAAGAGCTTAGGCTTAAGGAAGAAGAAGAAAATAGACTCAGGGAGTTGAAGGAGAAAAAAAAGAGTTAAAAGAAAAATAATATAGAATCAAGGCTAAGATGCAAGAAAGTGATGCTTGGAGGGAAAGGATAGAACATATGATAGAAGAAGTGAAGAAAAAGGCCTTTTAGGTGAATCTTGCAAGATTTACTACTAGGATAACCCCTGGCCCACCTTAGATGACCATTCAAATGGGAACTGTTGCTGTAAGCAATTATACTGCATCTATTGCAACTTCCAAAGCCTAAGATCCTTATGCTACTGCCCAGAAATCACAACATATAGATCATGGGAAGAATCCCATTAATCATCCAAAGAAAAATTCCTTTAACACCTCTAATACCATCACCAATAAAAATACCCATACTATTGGAAAAACAAGGATAGACAACTGAGAGGGGGGGTGAATTAGTTGTCACAAAATACTTAAAATTTTCAAACTTAACTTTATCTCTGATTTTATGAAAGAAAAATAAACCATAAAAAATCAACACATCAGAAGCACAAAAAACACCAAGATTTTTTGTGGAAACCCTATTAAGGGAAAAACCAAGATGGATGTTAGTCCACAATATTATACCCTATTAAAAGTATAATGAAAAATAATGGGAATGCACATGCATTTAGGCACATTTCCTAGAGATCACTACTCAAATACAAGAGGGATCACTTCCCAAGAATACAAATCAATTCAGATTAGATTTGCAAGATATAAACTGAGAAAGTAGCCTCTACAAAATCTTGATTACAGTTCTAGTTAAGCACAAAAATACTTCTTCACACTTCGCTCAAACTTCTTCACTATGCTCTACAATTGAATGAATAGATCACTATTTTCACACTTGCACTTTCTCTAGCTCTTCCTCACTTAACACACACATGAACTTTGCACAAACAACCACTCTTATATATTCACAACCTATATTTACATCAACAACTTTGTCGACCAAGATATAAAACATATTTACAATGTCACCCCCAAATTTACAAATAAATTTTCAATGCGAATCAAACACTATTGGCGAATATTATGATGCGACCCAAAAAAATATCCTCAAGTGTGCCAAAAATTCAAATTTAAATCTCCAAGGATCCACAACACATTACAACCATCATGTCGGCCAAGAACATGAAAACTCGAACACACACAAGAAAAATATTTGACCAAGAGCACACCGATCAATGCAGATGTACAACAAGGATATAGAATGATCTAGAAGCATCCACAAGCAACAAGAACTAGGGTATGTGTAGGATCATGATGGGCCAAAAAGTGGCAATATGATGGGTATGTGGCTGACAACTATATTTTTACCCAAAATTGATGAAACGAAAAGGGTTTTTAAAGGAGATTCTCAACTTTCCACCAATATAAATTATGCTTTACTTTGAATTTAATAAGTAATTATTATTCATTTTCTATTAAATTACCACTAAAGTCCTGATTGATAGGTTGATTGAAAAAAACTATAGCTTTCAAAAAGTATCACATTTTTTGAATCCAAAACATGCATCACATCTCTATGGTTCACATACTCTAGGATTAAAAAAAAAAAAATAATTTCAAGAAGTTTTGACCAAGTTAAGGTGGTCAGACATATGATTTTTTATAGTTTTTTAAAAAGTTGTAATAAAAATTCATAACTAATTATTTACTTAGAAAAAAATTACAAAAAAATATGTTTCACATCGGGGCATGAGTCCTCTACTTATATCTAAAATCTTATAAAAATCTATTATCATTTTATTGTGGTTGGGGTGGTCAGACAAACACCTACTTATTTTTTCTCTGAAATTTTAGTACCACTGCATTGAAATTTCAAATTTTCTCCAAATAGATTTTTATTTTTTTTAAACATACCTAGTATTTTAAAAACTACATTCAATTTGCTACATATTCTATTCTTACACATTTTTGAAATAATATAGATAACTTATTCAAATTTTTATGTCAAGTTGCCTAACTCTGATTTTTCTAATTTTTTTGCCACTTAAGGGCCTATTTTTTCCATGATGATCCTGCACATACCCACTAACAAGGAGGCATCAACAACAAATGAGATTACTAGAATCATATCAAATTTACTCAAGAATACTAACTGAAACACAAAAACCTGTTAGAACACAACTATTCATAACATGATCAAAACTTCATGTAGACCTCTGAAACTTCTAGTGGATGGACTAGATACTCTCAACAATAAACCCTTTCATCCAAAACAACTGAACTTCAATGTACTAAGAAAGACACCTTCATGACCTTCACTACTCGTCTGGGAACCTACAACATTTTCTTTAACAATTTTCTCAATATCCTTGACATATACAACCTTCAATACAATAGTGCTAATAGTGATGACATCAATGAAAACCACATCTCAGAAACACAACATCATCGAACAATCTCCCCCTTTGGCATTTATGGCAACATATGATGTGAAAAATACCATCAACACAACTACACTTACTCCCCCTTAGATTGTGACTCTTTTCCTATATTGCTCTTCTCCTCAAAAATATTTTTAACATTTCTCTTCTCCCCCTTTGAAATCAATGGAAAAGATAAGAATTAACTTCCCACATACAAGCTTTGAAGCATATATCTACACATCTGAATACCCCCCCTAAGTAGCAGCCACATAAACATCAATCCAAATTAGAATATATCTTTAAAGCATACAAATTGATGCAAGAAAAATCACCTTTAGTTCATATCAAAAGGGGTAATCACCCCTATCATTCCTCTAAGATACTCAAAAGTATCCTTTGGCAACAACTTGGTGAAATTTTCTATGATTTGTTCTTTGGTAGGCACATACTCCATTCTGACTTCTTTCTCACTCACTTTCTCCTTCAAGAAGTGAAACTTGATTAATATATGCTTGGTCTTAGAGTGTAGTACTAGATTCTTCGATATGTTAATTGCACTTGAGTTGTCATGGTATATGGTAATAGGCTCATCATCAACTAATTTGATATCTTTCAACATCTGTTTCATCCACATCACTTGAGTATAGTTATTTGCAGCAGCAATATACTCTTCCTCAATAGTAGATAGAGAAATGGAATTATGCTTTTTACTCATCCAAGACACTAGCTTCTTTCCTAGGAAGAAAGCACCACCACTAGTAATTTTCCTATCATCTACATCTCCTTCCCAATCTGCATCAGTATATGCACTCAAGGTGATATCATTATCCTTAGGGTACCAAATCCCAAAATCATTTTTTTCTTTCAAATATCTAAAAATTCTCTTTACACTAGTCACATGAGATTCTTTTGGATTAGCCTAAAATTTAGCAACCATAAATACAACATTCATAATGCCTAGTCTAGTCTTAGTTAAATAGAGCAATCCACTAATCATTAACTTGTATCTTGTTTGATTTTCCCTAGGATAATCATCATTCTATGTTAACTTGCATCCAATTACCATGGGAGTACCAACAAGCTTTAAGTCCTCCATGCCAAACTTCTTCGAAAGCTCTTTCACATATTTAGACTGAGCTATTAAAATTTCATTGTCTAACTAAGTAACTTGTAATCCTAGAAAGAACTTCATCTCTCCAATCATACTCATTTCAAATTCACTCTTCATTTCATCAAAAAACTTCATACATAGATTATCATCTCCTCCAAAAATAATGTAATCAATACAGACTTCAATAATCAACTCTTTGTCATCATCCAATTTGAAATACATGTTGTTGTTAGTAGTACCTTTATTGAATCCAGGCTTCAATAAGTATTTATCCAGTCTAGCATACAAGGCTTTGGGAGCTTTCTTGAGTCTATATAGAGCTTTCTTCAATCGGAAAACAATGTCCTCCTTATCACTCAGTTGAAATCCATGCGATTGTTCAATATATACCTCTTCTTCTAATTCACCATTTAGAAAAGATGAATTCACATCCATTTGATAGAATTTATAGTTCTTATATGCAACATAAGAAAGAAATAATCTTGTAGCTTCAATTCTGGCAACAGGGGCAAAGGTTTCTTCAAAATCAATTCCTTCCATTTGTGAATACCCTTTACATACCAGTCTTGCTTTATTCTAGACTACTTCACCTTGTTCATTCAGCTTATTTTGAAAGACCCATATAGTACCAATCACATTTTTATCTTTAGGTCTATGAACAAGAATCCATGTATCATTATTTTCAATCTACATAAGTTCTTCCTTCATAGCTTCCATCTAGTGTTCATCATTACAAGCTTCATTGACATATTTGGGCTCAATCTTTGAAATTAGGTAATACTCTTCTGCAATCTTTCTTCTAGTTTTCACACCTTTATTTTTGTCTCCTATAATTTGATTTTTAGAATGATTTAGCTTTACATACCTCAGAACCTTAGGATTCTCTTGAACTTCTTGTTCTTATGTTCTTTCTTCTACACTTGCACTTGTCTCTCCTTCCCGTCTTTTTTGATTTACTAAAACAATTTGATATTTATTCTGTGTTTTAGCATTCTTCCCTTTGTCTGTACTATCTTCTTGGTCATCTGAATCATATCCACAATATCTGGATGATCTAGCAGAGTCCTCATCAACTCTGACATTTGCACTTTCAACCATTTTTCTCAATCTTCTATTATAGCATTAGTAGGCCTTGCTTTTAGTAGAGTAAACTAGAAAGATTCCTTCATCACTTCTTCCATCAAACTTTCCTATGTCGTCATCTCTCTTAATATAACACTTGCTTCCAAAGATCTTGAAATATTTAATAGTAGGCTTATAACCAAATCATAGTTCAAAAGGAGTCTTACCAAAATTACCATTGACAATTACTCAATTTAAAGTGTATACAATAGTGCTTACAACTTCACTCCAATAGATGTAAGGAACATTTCCTCCAATTATCATTGTTCTAGTAGCATCTAGAGTTATTTTGTTCTTTCTCTTTGCAACTCCATTTTGTTGAGGAGTTCAGGGAGTAGATAATTGTCTTCTGATTCCATTTTCTTCACAGAAAGAATTGAACTCCTTGGAGGTGAAATCACCACCTCTATCTGACCTTAGGAATTTAATTTTCAAACCTTTCTCATTCTCTACCATATCTTTGAAACTTTTGAACTAAAAATAAACTCTATTCTATTTTCCCATCTGACATTCCTTACATATTGTGTTAGTAGGCTTTACTAGCTTTGGCATATCTCTTACTACTCGAATGGAGATTACCTTGACAATGTTATCAAAACTTACATGACACAACCTCCTATGCCATAACCAGCTTTCATCTACTTGAGCAATTAAACAACTTTCACTAGTAGCATTCAGGTGAAAAATATTACCTCTTGTCTTTTTACCTGAAGCAATTACATTTCTAGAACTTCCAAGTATCTTGCATCTTCCACCTTTGAACTAAAGATCATAACCCTTGTCCACCATTTTTCCTATGCTCAATAGTTTATGCTTCAAGCCTTCAACATAAAGAACATTATCAGTGTTATGCTTACCACCAAGACAAATAGATCCTCTGCCATGAATCACACCAACATTGTTATCTCTGAATCTTACAACCCCACCATCATATTTCTCTAGACTTACAAATTTTCTTTTGTTACCAGTCATATGATGTGAGCGTCCGCTGTCAATAACCCACTCATCCTTTTCTTCAATTTGGGTTGAAAGGGCTTTCTCAACTTTAGTAGATTTAGTAGCCACAAGACCATTTTTCTTGATAGCAAGGAACACCCATTCATCTTTATTTACATTTTCTTTATTAGACTCTTCATCAATCGCTACTTCTTTCAGATAGTAACATTTATTTTGAAATCTATATTTGTTAGGCTTAGAACTAGGAACTCTTTTAGGACACCTTGATGCAAAATGACCTATTTTATTGCAAGAGAAACATTTAATACACAAAATTCCTTTGTACTTACCTTGTCCTATACCTTCTTTCTTCACAATCAGTTCCTCCAACTCTTCTACTTCTCTTTCTTCACCTCCAAGTTGTTTCATTTCTTCCTCATACTTGAATGAATTTCTGGAAAACTCTCCTAGATCATATCTTTGCTTGCTTCTTCTGGATACAATATCCTTAAATATAGATTCAATCTTGGGAATAGATTCACTAAATTCACTCAACTCAAAGGCAACAAATTTACCAATTAGTGTATCTCTTGTCACATTTGTCATTGATATGATTTCTTCAATAGCATGAGCCTTTCCTTTGTAAGAGGGAGGCAATGATTTGAGCACTTTAGCTGCAATTTCTTCCTCTTCTAGGGTACCACTGACACATCTAATACTCATCAATAGTTCATTTACTTTTTGCATAAAAGAAGAAATATTTTCATCTTAACCCATCTTCAAATTTTCATACTTTCCTTTCAATATTTGTAGCTTAGCCATCTTCACATGTGGATCTCCTTCATACAAAGTTTCTAGCTTCATCCACATCTCATGAGCTATCTTCATACCTATCACATTTTTCATTTTCAAATCCATCAAAGAACTTAGAAAAGATTCCATAACCCTGATGTTATTCTTAGCCTCTTTAATTTCATCAAGAGTGGAAGGACCATTTTGAGGAATAATATATCTATTCTTTGTGATCTTCTAGAAGTGTTCACCTAAAAATCTCAGATGACATTCCATTTTAGTTTTCCACAGTGAGTAGTTTGTTCCATCAAATCTAGGGTTGTCCTTCTTGTATGATTCCATCTTGGATCACCTCAAGATTTTTAAACTTCTTCAAAGGAACCTACTTTGATACCAATTGTTGTAAAAACAAGGATAGATAAAAAAGAGGGGGGTGAATCAATTGTCACAAAATACTTAAAATTTTCAAAATTAACTTAACTTTATCTTTGATCTAATGAAAGAACAATAAACCATAAAAAATCAACACATCAGAAGCACAGAGAACACCAATATTTTTTATGTGGAGACCCTATTAGGGGAAAAACTAGAGTGGATGTTAGTCCACAATATTATACCCTATTAAAATTATAATGAAAAATAATGGGAATGCACATGCATTTAGGCACACTTCCTAGAGCTCACTACTCAAATACAAGAGGGCTCACTACCCAAGAATACAAAGCAATTCGGATTAGATCTATAGGTTATGAACTAAGAAAATAGCTTCTGCAAAAGCTTGATTACAGTTCTATTTAAGCACATAAATACTTTTTCACACTTCACTCAAACTTCTTCACACTTTTCTTTTCAATCGAATGAATAGATCCCTATTCACACAATTTCACTTTCTCTGGCTCTTCCTCACTTCACACGCACACTAACTTTGCACAAACAACCACTCCTATATATTCGCAACCTATATTTATAGCAACAACTTTGTCATCCAAGTTATAAAACATATTTACAATGTCGGCCCCAAATTTACAAATAAATTTTCAATGCGAATCAAACACCATTGGCTAATATTATGATGTGACCCAAAAAAAAATCCTTGAGTGTGCCAAACATTCAAATTTAAATCTCCAAGGATCCACAACACATTACAGCCATCATGTTGGCCAAGAACATGAAAACCCAAACACACATGAGAAAAATATTTGACCATAAGCACACCAATCAACATGGACATACAACAAGGATATAGAATGATCTAGAAGCATCCACAAGAAACAAGAACTAACAAGGAGGAATCCAAAACAAATGGGATTACTAGAATGATATCAACTTTACTTGGGAATACTAACTAAAACACGGAAAAACTGTCAAAACACAATTGTTCATAACACGATCAAAAATTCACGTAGACCTTTGAAAATTTTAGTGGATAGATTAGATATTATTAGAAATAAACCGTTTAATCCACAACTATCTTCAACGTACTGAGAAATGAACCTTCATGACCTTCACTATTCCTTTGGCAACCTGTAACATTTTCTTTAACAATTTTCTCAATATCCTCAACATATACAACCTTCAATACAATAGTGCTAATAGTGTTGACATCAATGAAAACCACATAACAACAAAAAAACCACATCATCCAACACATAATTCATCTATAAAAGCCCCCACCAAAAATGTTAAAATTGACCCTACTCCATCCATTGCACCCCCAAATTCTGAGATCTTGAAATTATAGTTAGAAAATGATAAATTACAAGAAGAGTTGAAGAAAGTTGAAATAGAAGTTGCTAATGCTAAGATAGCTAGAAATATTTTCTTAAAACCTCCATACCAACTCTAGAGGCTTCAAGCTCTAGACATACTAATAGTGATTCACAAAAGGCGAAGTATGCAAGATATATTGCTAGTGGAAGTGGTGGTGGGGATTAGGGTGGTGGAGATGGAGGAAATGACAAGAATAAGGGTTCTTATTTTGAAGATGATGAGGGAAAAAAGAAAGGAGGTGGTAATAATGATGGATATGGAAAAGGTAAGGATAAGACCCAGTCTGATTACAAAAAAGATGATGAGTTTAGAAATTCTCATGGACATCAACATACTGGAGTACTTGGCTATCCTAGTTCGTTTCTTGAAGATTTCAGGCCCGCATTGGTCAGATTATCTGGAAATAATGCTTTGAGTGGTGAAGATCACATCAAATAATTTTCTAATGTCGTGGATGATTTTGAGGTAGAAGAAAATGATGTAATGATGATATTATTTATGTAGTCACTCAACAAAGATGCTCTAGAATGGTAAAAAAGTTTATTTGCTGAGAGTATTGGTTCTTGGGAGGAGTTTAAGAGGTTTTTTAGAGAGTAGTATGGTGATAAAACTAATTCAACGTATTTGTTAAATTAATTTAATAGCATTGCTAAAGGTTCCAATGAGTATGTGGTTGATTTTAATATGAGGTTCCAAAAGGCTATGAAAAGGTTGCCTCCTCCTTTACAATTGAATGATATTGTATGCTCGGTGAACTATTGTAATGCCTTTGATGCAAAGATGAGTTACCACTTACTTGATAATAATCCTCAGAAACTATGGAAAGCTTACAAGGTGTTTGTCCATATTGATAAAATTAATAGAGCAACTGGTAAAGTTGGGAGAAGATATGATGCAAAAAACCTTAGAAATCCAAAAATTGACAATTTTTTTAGTGCTAAAGGGGGTATTCTTGAGGATAAGATTGATAATTTCATGAAAAGTATGAATTATAGAATTGTAAAGCATGAAGAGGTTCAATCAAAAAATTATCTTAGGAATGAAAAACCTCCTTGGTTGGAGGATCATCCATATAATACCAACTAGAATTATGGGAAGTCCATCCCTAACAACCATAGAAAAAATTAGAACAAGGTTCTTCTAGATCCTTTGTAGAAGAACTTAAGTAATTTTTCTAATGAGGCCCATTGATGCATGATTTTCCAAATGCCACATTCTCCTTAGCAATGTGCAGTTGCACAAATGGTTGAAGATGAAGATTTACCTTAAGAATGTGATCAATCTAATGAGGAGGATGTTGATATATAGATTATTATAGATGGTTCTTATTTTTCTAATAGTGAGTGCTCATCTGATATGGAGTCTTATGAAATGGATGTTGATGACCAAATGAAAATTGCCAATGCATATCACCAGCAAGTTTCCTCTAGTGAGGATGTTGACAGTGATAATGAAGTATATAATTTGGAAGCAATTAAAGAAGGTGTATCCCTAAGAAGACCTTCAGATGAAGAGATTGTGAGATATACCATGGATTTGGCTACTCAAGCTAGAAGTGCATATCACCCAAGGAATATAATAGTTTGTGGTGAACCAGGTAATCTTGTTGGTCTTTTCACCAAGGAGAAGAATGCCAAAGGTGAAGAGAAAAATTTTGATGGAAAAGAAGAAGCACTCAAAGCCAAAGAAAGAAAGGGAGACAAAATTTGGGCTAAGAAGATAGAAAAACCAAAAATGGATGCAAAGCTCAAATCCCTTATTGTTAAGACAAAGGCACAGAGGAAAAATCAAGAAGCTATGAGAAAAGATGTCAAGCCTAGAGTCAAGCTAGCCAAAAAACAACAAAAGGAAAGAAGCAAAAAACAAGGTATGCTCCCAATTGAATTACCTAAGTACACTTCTATTGATATGTTTCAATTACTTAGCCAAGTAAAATTATTTATTCCTTTCCTCAAGATGATGAGGATTGATGAACAAAAACAAAAGGTAGTAGCCCTTATCAATGGTGCTACTAAAGCCTGTACTAAATTAGTGGTTCCCACTCAACCCAAAGTGATTGAAAAGGATAAGAAAGTTAAATATGTTGAGGCAGTAGTCTCTAAAATCCCTAATATATTTCTAGGATGTTTAGTAACTACTTTTCCTAGAAAGATAAACCCATTCTTCCTCATGCTGATTATTGAGGGGAATTTCCTGAGTAATTGCATTATTGAAAAACAAGATCATGGAAGCATTGGGACTAAAATTTGATAGTACCCATGGAAAATTTTGTGCTATGGATTCAAGGGAGGTCCCTATGATCAATGTAATCAATGAGCTTCCTTATAAGTTAGTAGCTAATCCAAAGAAAGAGTTTAAGATGAGTGTGGTGGTAGTGGATATACCATCCAATTATGTAATGCTACTATCTAGGAAATGGATTACATCCATGGGAGGTAGTATGTAGTGTGACATGTCTTATGCAACCTTACCTATTGATGGTAAGGATTTCCAAGTCGTACGAGAGCCAAAGGTGCCACATATGTTGAAACATGCTCCTGAGGATGATACAATTCTTTTTATAGATTCTGATATTAGTGATTTCAAGGTGGAAGAAGTACCAAGAGAAACTTATAGGTGCCCTGCACCTATAGATAATGAAGTTGTAAGATTATCTAACAAGGATGGACTTTGGAAAATTTAGTTTGATGGTGCAAGTTCCAAGGAAGGATCTAGTGTAGGAATATTACTGATGTTACCATGTGGAAATACATACAAATTTTCCTTCACTTTGTGTTTTGTCTGCACAAACAATGAGGTAGAATATGAATCACTATTACAAGGATGAAGGCTGGGTGAAAGGCATGGGATAAAAAATTTGATGGTAGTCAGTGATTCTGAGCTTGTGATATCCCAAGTAAGATCCAAGTATGCTTGCAAAAACAACAAACTGAAAAAATATAGAAATGTTTTCTTTGATTCCATCAAGTAGTTTGATGCTTTTGGAATCAACTGGATGGAGAGAGGAAAGAACAAAGTGGCAGATTTTTTTGCTAATATTACATTAATACTTGATGATATAACTTTTTCAAGTATCTCTAAGGTTGAGATACAATCAAGGCCATCCATTCCCGACAATGCGCATAATTGTTAGATCTTCAATGATGATGAAGATATTCTATTTTTTTTGAAATGTGTTGATGAATATGAAGGTCAGGAGATTGAATTTTGGGAATTTGTTGAAAATGTAGATGGAAAGGACAAAGTCTTTGGGAATGGAGTCATCCAAATAAAGAGAAATAAAATTCTCAAGGGCCTTGTAGCATTAGAAATGGTCTTTGACAGTCAAGATAAGAGCAAGGTTAAAACAACTACTGCCCATCTAGAGGACCTAGAAGAACTGAATTGGGGATTGAAAATTCCCCTAAGAAAGTATATGTAGGAAATAAAATGAAACCTAAGGTTAAGGAAATGTTGATTGTAGCACTAAGAAAATATAGACATGTCATTTCTTAGTCATACGATGACTTGAAAGCATATAGAGAGGAATTATTTGAGCATGAGATTCCTCTTAAGGAAAATTCCAAGCCTTTTAGGAAGAAAGAAAGACCAATTATTCCTACCTAGTCTCCTAAGATGCAAGAGGAAATAATAAAGCTAAGGGATGTTGGTATCATAAAGCCTATTAGGCATTCCTCAGGGGTATCTAACCTAGTTACATATAGAAAAAAGAATGGTGATATAAGGTTATGTGTGGATTTTAGGAATCTGAACATATCATCATTGAAGGACAACTATCCATTTCCAAACATGGAAGCCATGTTACAGAAGGTAACTACTTGGGAGATACTTTCAATTATGGATGGTTTATCAAGGTATAACCAAGTGAAAGTGAAGGATTCTAAGCAGTATAAGACTACATTCACTACTCCATGGGGTACCTATGTATATGTGAGGATGTCATTTGGCTTAACAAATATAGGTGCCACTTTACAAAGGGTTGTGGATGCAGCATTTTCTAATTTCATTGACTTATTCATGTCTATATACCAAGATGAGTTGAAAACCTACTCCATGAAATAGGAAGATCATTGCATACACTTGGAGAAAGTATTTATTAGGGCTTTAGAGTATGGGATCTCATTGAATACACAAAAAATTTCCTTTGGGGTTACTAAACAAAAATTGTTGGGGCACATTGTGTCCAAAGAAGGAGTGAGGATTGACCCTGAAAGGGTAGCACCCATAGATAAGATCCCTCAACCAAAGAATGTAAAAGGAATTCAATCATTCTTTGGAAAGATCAACTTCTTGAGGGGATTTATAACCAATGGTGTAGAAATTACAAGACTCATCTCCAAGATTCTGAAGAAGGGAGAAAAGGTGGTTTGGAGTGAGGATCCTTGTTAGGCATTCAAGAAAATTTAAAAAGCTATCAAGGAGGCTCCAGTTTTGAAATCTCTAGACTTCTATAAGCCAATGCACATTTTCTCTTTTTCTTCTTTCCATACTATTGTTGTTATCTTATTGTAGAAAAATTATGATGGCTTTGAACAACCCATTGCATTCTTTAGCAAATTTTTACATGATACAAAGCTCAAATATGATAAGATTGAAAAGTAATCATATTCTCTAGTCAAGGCTATGAAGAATTTCATAACTTAGTGGGAGCTACTATCATAGCTTTTGTACGAAGTGATACTATGAAATATATCTTCACTTAACAAGAAACTACAGGTAGAAGGTGTAGATGGATCAACAAGATCCAATAATTCAATATTGATGTCTAGATCACCAGGTTAGTTAGGGGACATGACCTATCTAAACTGATGACAGAGACTAATTTGGAAGCTAATAAGATCAATCAAATAGATATTATTGATGTTGCACCTGTTTGTGATATGCAAATGTGTGGTTGGTATAGAAACATTGTCTAATATTTTCAAACTTTGCAATGTCCTATAGATATGGTTGATAATGACAAGAGAACATTAAATTTGCATGCCATCAAATATATAATTATTGAAAATGAACTATGGTAGAGAAGCCCAAATGGTGTATTACTTAAATGTGTGGATGGAAAGAAGACATTGGAGCTCTTACAAGAAATGCATAATGGAGTATGTGGTGGTCATTAGATGGAAAATAACACTGATCATGAGATCTTGAGGGTAGGATTCTAGTGGCCCACTATTTTTAAGGATGCCCACAAGTTTGTTCAATATCCTTTCCAACAATGGGGAATTGATTTTGTTGGTGAAATACCAGAAAATTCCAATGGAGGGAACTCATGGATCCTTGTTGCCATTGACTATTTCATGAAATGGGTATAATAAATACCTACAAGGAAGGTAAAAAGTAAAGTGTTAGTGGAATTCCTAATGAAAAATACTCTAATTAGGTTTGGAGTCCCAGAAATGATAATTTCAGATAATGCTATGTGTTTTAGATGTGAGGAGTTCAAAGATTTTTGTGATAAACATGGACTAAATATTTCCTATTCTTCACCTTACCATTGTCAAGGAAATGGTCAGGATGAGTATAGTAATAAGAGTTTGATGAAGATCATCAAGAAGGTGATAGAGAAGAAGAAGAAAGCTTGGGATTGAAAGCTGAAGGTGGCACTCTAGGCAGATATGGTTACTATGAAGAAAGCTACTAGTCATTCACCGTTTTGGTTTGGAGTATGGTTTGGATATTAGGATACAAAAAAATAAATTGTTCAAGATGAATAAATTTGTGTAGGAATATGATGAGGATATTTGTGATGATATGCAACAAAAAATTGATAATATGGTGCAATTAGATGAAACTAGAAGAGAAGATCATGCCAAAAATGTAAATATGCAGTTGCAAGTCAAGCACTTGCATGACGAGAAGGCTTCTAAAAAAATGAGGTGAATAGTATGGTACTAGTTTGGAATGCAAGGGCTCAAGATAAGGGAAAGCATGGAAATTTTGAAGCATTATGGTTAGGCCCTTATATAGTAGCAAATACACATGGGAAGGACTCATACTTCTTCCAAAGTTTGACAAGCGAACTTCTTGAACTGCCAATACATTGGTAGTTCTTGAAGCCATACTTCTCCTAAGTGTGTTATGATCCATGTACATTGTAGGTTTTGTACATTTTGTATATAGGTCTATTTTCTTTGGTTATGTCTAGTTTGGTCTTGCTACCTAGTCTGGGTAGTTCCTCGATTTTTTGGTTCACTATGATTTTGGTTGGTCTGCTTCAACCAAAGATTCTAAGATCCCACCATGCTTTTGTGAGGCATGCATCCCCAGTCGGAGCCACTAATGGAACCCCTAAATATTATTCTAGTTCCATTTATCATCCTGCTTAATTTTGGTTAAATCCATCTTTTAGGGGTTGGGGTTTTGTCTAATGTCATTGTTTTAGGGTTTTATGTTATCTAGCTTACATCCTTGCCAAAGCTCTAATTCATCATTAACTCCTTACTATCGGTTCCTAGCCATTTAAGTTACATGGGTGAAAGCACAAACCTGTGTCACACTTTCAGTCAAATAAAGTAATTTGACCAGATTACTTTCAGCCAACCAACTTTTGGCCGATAATGTTTCGGTTGAATCCATGAGGCAGCCACATGGCACCTACATGGCTCAAACTTTTCGGGCGAGTTACTTTCAGCTAAAACTTTATCGAGCGAAAAGGTGTCAGCATGGTGCCCATCTGGATAGAACTGTTCGGTCGAGTAGATTTCAGCCAAAACTCTATCGACCGTAAGGGTATTGACCGAAAAAATGGCAATAAAATCCAAAAAAAAACTAGGCCCACTATTTGGAATGCTTGGGTGAAAGGATTGAGGGCGAGAGCTTGTCGGCCGAGGTCACCAACAACAACGACTATATTTTTCCAGGTTCCATTCGGGGCATTCACTGGATTTTTTGATTTTGCTTGTCTCGTTTGTGTCTAGTTTGAGAAATTTGGTGGTTGTATTCTTGGTTAGGGTTTGATTGAAATGCAAAAATCAATTATTTTGATGGATATTGGCCGAAAGGTATTGAATGTTGAGATATTTGTGAGAAAGTTTAAGGAAATATATAAAATTGGGTGAAATGTGTGTTTACTCCTCCAAATTTGAAGAGTTCAAACTTTTAGGCTCTCTTGCCTATAAAACAAGAGAAACAGATAATAATAGAGAAAAAAGGTTACTTGCAGAGAGAAAATAAAGATTTATATTCCTAAAAATAGAGAACATTTCTGCCAGAGTGATTGTTGAACAATAAGTAGACCACTGAACATTTCTGCCAGCAAGGCTTAAATTTGATGGCCATATGATTGTATTTAGAGATTTTTGTCGTAAAAAACAATCAAAATTTTAAGAAGATTGTATCAGATGAAAGGAGAGATTTTGGATTGACTGTCAAAATTTATATAGAATTATAATGATATATATATTTGATTTATATATAATTTTACTTACACTAAGGTATATCATAATGTTTTAAGGGAACCTTTGAATAGATAACCATCATTAAAAAATTTGTTGAAAGGAAAGGTCGACCATCAAATTTAAGCCATGTCTTCCAGAGTGATTGTTGAACAATAAGTAGACCACTGATAATGAAAGAACCTGAAGATACTCATCTCATTTTTGTGGATCTAATTCAACTTGAATCATATTCCCTACCTGTAAAAAGTAATGTTGTATAGAAGTTAGTCTAATATGCTTTTATAGAAGAATAGAAAAGCTATGATATTTAACTCATTATAAGTCAAATTTAGTTGCCAGCATCCATAGTCATACAGATTCATAAAATATATGTATTCAAGATCAGCAATTGTTGTTGCAATGCCCTTCCATATATTGTTTATGAGGTTCAAATAGGTCCTCTAGAAGAAAAATCTATGCACAGTTCTTCTCCCTTTGTGGAATTTTACAGAACCTCTAGAGCATTTATCATGCTTCATTGTCCTGATAGCCATTCTTACTTCATCCCTTGTGATGTTTTTTCTAAATCCATGGCTTCTTGGCTAGAATTTTTTCTTCCAACCACTATCTCACATGTTTTCTCATTCCTCTCTATACATTGGTTTAACCAATCACTAGATAAAACATTCTTTTAGAAATCAGATAAAGCTTTGCATTTTTTATCATAATCTATATATGCTTATTTCTTGATCTGTATTTGCATTTTTTATCTCCAAAGTGAAATCTACTATTCCATGTGCATCCGTACTTTAAAGCTCTCAA
This sequence comes from Sequoia sempervirens, assembly GCA_007258455.2. Classification (NCBI taxonomy): domain Eukaryota; kingdom Viridiplantae; phylum Streptophyta; class Pinopsida; order Cupressales; family Cupressaceae; genus Sequoia; species Sequoia sempervirens. Next base: position 129,704,189 of record VDFB02058242.1, read on the forward strand.
TGGAGAGGACAAATTTTTCTGAGCACAGTGTGTATCTCTGTGTTTTTACACCACCTAGAATAAAAGCAGAGGTTAACTATGAGATATTTATGTAAAAATGACGATACCTTTCTCCAGTATCATCACAACTAATTCATGGTGGGTATGCTTTGTTGAGAAGCTTATGATGGTGAATAGAAGACTTCTATCCAAGCATAGTGGAAGCCAAAGGCATAATACAACCCACAAAAATTCTTATCTAATATTAATAATATTCTTGTGGGGTTATGGTGAAGCCTGTCATGCAATCCAATGTATAGAACTTCCATCAAATGTAACTTCAATGGTGGGTTCTTTCAGGTGGGAAAGTTGGGAAAATTAAAAATCAAAACGTCTTAAAAGCATCAAGTTTCCAAAATCTATAATAACATCTTTTCAATTGAAAAACACTTTTTTCTATGAATGGAAAATAGCATGTTTATAAGAATCCTTTTCTTCATTATGGTGAACTTATCTTCCAATTTTGAATGGCTGATATGATCCCTTGGCTATTATAGATTTTGGACTTTTGGAGTATCTGCCATGGAAAAATAGCAACTACGTTATGTTCGTTTACAAATAGATGACTTTTCTCTCTCAAAGTTAAAAATAAAATGGTTGATTGCACGTTGCTTCAGCCTCATAGGTTCTCCAATTTTTTTTAGGTATTCCAACAATTTAATTTCAATGATATAAAAGGTGTCAACTTCATAAAATAGGAGTTCTGATTTCCTAGGTATTAGATTTAAGAGGATGTATTTGAGATGGGGTTAAAAGTTTCATTCACATATTTCTTAAAATTTTGCTATCACATATCATTCATATATAAGCTTATCAATATGAAATGATAGCTTTTACTATTTCACCACTTTAATTTCAATCATATAATAGACATCAACTTCATAGTTATTGTATAAGAAAATATGAGCTCCCATTTTTTATGTATGAGATTTAAGGGTATTTTAACAACTTTAATTTCAATCATATAAAATGTGTCAACTTCATAGAATATTGTAGCTCCTATTTTTTAGGTGTTAGATTTAAGGGTATTTCAACACTTCAATTTCAATCATATAAAATTTGTCAACTTCATAGAATACTATAGCTCCTATTTTTTAGGTATTAGATTTAAAGGTATTAGAATACTATAGCTCCTATTTTTCAATCATATAAAAGATGTCAACTTCATATTATTGTATAAGAAAATAGGAGCTCTGATTTTTAGGTATTAGATTTAAGGAGATGTATTTGAGATGGGGTCAAAAAATTTCATCACATACTTCCTAAAATTTTGCTATCACATATCATTCATATATAAGGTTATCAATATGAAATGACAACATTTACTATTTCAACAATTTAATTTCAATCATATAAAAGATATCAACTTTATAGAATATTATATATCAGCTTTTACTATTTCAATAGTTTAATTTCAATCATATAAAAGTCATCAACTTCATTGAATAGTGTAGCTCCGATCTTTTAGGTATTAGATTTAAGGGTATTTCAACACTTTAATTTCAATCATATAAAAGGCATCAACTTCATAGAATATTGTATAAGAAAATAGGAGCTCTATTTTTTAGGTATTAGATTTAAGGAGATGTATTTGAGATGGGGTTAAAATTTTCCTTCACATACTTCCTAAAATTCCGCTATCACATATCATTCATATATAAGCTTATCAATATGAAATGATAGACTCTAATCAAACATAATGGAAACTGAAGGCTTAATGCAACCTAGAGACATTTTCGATTAATATTTACACCAAAGGAATTCCCTATGTGAAGTTAGATGAGATGATTTGATAAGTAGGAGGTATTTTCTATAGCATGTAAAATTGTGATATTGCTATTAGGATTCAATCATTTAGTTTTACAAGTCATACTCATTGACCCATGTTTCAAGAGGAGTGGTTCACAAGAACCCATCATTCATGATAATGAATGGTCCACTTAGCACTCATTGCATCTAGTATTGGGATGGGTGACCTCTCAGGAAGGTCCAATGCTTCACCTTTGTGAGCATCATATTGGGATATTTAAATTTGGAAATCTTTAAATATTATCTTGATTCGTTACATTGTCCTTTTATATTGGGGTTTTTGAGATTTGTTGTGAAATCTCTTTATACACCTTAACTAACCCTAGCCAGTCCACTAGTGTTTCATTTTCAAATATCATGTCACTAGTATTTCTAATTTTTCCAATTTGAAAGTATATTTTTAATCTTTATTTTGATGTATTTTGGTTGTACCACAAGTCAATTAGGATCCTAATCTTCCACCCAGGAGTGGTTTTCTAAACCTTAGCATGACCTAGACCAATGAGAAGAGGATCTATTCATACCAGACATCCCTCTCTTTGAGATTTGTTTTATAGTATTACATGTTGGAGACACTTTTTATGATTTATGTATTGAACATTTGGACGTGTTACATACTTATGTTTTATGTTACACATATATATACTTGTTATAATTTACATGTCACATTCATACAATTATGTTTTATAGTTTGAATCTTAGAGGTTTGTTATATATGTGCATTATTATGGTTTGATGAACTCACTTACATTACATCTATAAATACATCATGCATTAAATTAGTTTATGGTTTTATTTATTTAGCAAGGAACAAGTACCTTTATTTAAATTTAAATTATGGTAACTTGTTCAAATGCACTTGTTGTACATATAGATATCTTTACATTGTGAAATCAAAATGTTGGACTCCACTATCTAATGGTTGCTATTTGTAAATTTAAAAAGATGGACATGTACATCTAATTAATTTAAATAAATAGTTCAAATGAATTTGTCTTTAATAAATAGGTCAAGAAATAGAAAAAATTGAATGCAAATATGCTTGAGATTAATGCTATATATTTTAAAGTAGAACATAAAAATGCAATTGGAAATAGATGATAGTTAGATTGAATTCTTTAAAGCTCTAAATGTTCATTTTTAAAGTTAGTAAAAGTTAAATACATTTAAATTGTGCATATATCATGCTCTACATTAACCTAATTTCTAATTCCATATAATCTAATACACATGTTCATTTGAATGTGCATGCAAAGAATTCTTGAACTAGATGATAAGCTATACTTGTGTCAAGTTGAATGTAAATGAAATCATATATATATATATATATATATATATATATATATATATATATATGTTTGAAAGTGTTCACTTAAGAATGAACCATATAATTCAAATAAAGCATGCAAGCTATAAGTGGAGGTGAATGTAAATGAAATCAAATTTCTAGTCTTGAAAGTTTAAGAATTCCATGTGGAACATTTATATATATGTAATTAGAAATTGATATATATATTTAAATCTTGAAAGACATGCACATTTAATATTAAATTAAAAATTGATGACAATTCTATATAAATTAAAAATTGATCAAGTAGATCTCTTGGATGACATTTCTATATATAAATTAAAAATTGATCAATCCATATTTAATTGTATTGGAAAGATGGACCAAATTACATACATGGTCTCAAGCTATACATGGTAAACAAAGCTAAATTGATGCCAAAATGTAGCTATCTCAAGCACCCCAAACACCATCACTATGATTCACTACAATGTTCATATATTCCAATGCACCTTAAGGTGAACAAGAAAGGACAAACCAAGAGAACCTGGATACAATTTAACATTAACAAAATGGATAAATAATTTAGTTCTATACTTAAAAGATAGGAGCTAATATTCTTAAGCAAATTTGGATTTTAAAGATGAAATCAAATTATAAGGTCAAGTGATTTTTTATTAGGAGATTGGATTTGAAATGGATGATAGTCTAGATTAAGGATAAGGTCCCTAGATGTTGAAAACTTTGGGTGATGACGAAAGGACAATATGATGTATGGACTAGATTGAGACCAAGTAACCAAATTTTGATGTTCAAGTGATGCTTTTTTATTATTAAGGATGGAGAATGGATGTACGGTTGAGATGGATCTAGATGGATAATTTTTAAATGATTCTAGGATGAGGGATGCTTACCTGATGAAAATAATAAAATTAGGATGTGATGATTAGGATACATGAAAATCCAAATGATCATTTAAAATTATTGAATGTCGTGCATTAGTAATGTATAAAAAATAAAGAAAACTAGAGACAACATTTATGTCTAGATTCTTCACCACTCAAACACCAAATCAACTAGATAATTTTATATAAGTTTGTGGAGTTGAATGTTCAAATGAAATGAAAGATTTGAATGTGAACTTAAGAATTCCGCGGAACATAAATAAATTTAAATGCAAAATTGGAACATAGACTAGGTTTTGTACATATTGTTGCACGTATATATATATATATTCAATCTAGCTCATGTATATAGGTGGAGTTGAACAAATATTTAAATTCAAAGATTTGAAAGTGAAAGTTTAACAATTCCATGTGTCAAACATAAAAATTTACAATCAAGGAATCTAGAGAGATGATATAAAGGAATTTCTAGAGATTCTCAAGAGTGAAAGTTTAAAAGAATGAACCATGTCCAACATGTAAAAATGCAATTGGAAATTTAGATGATTTAAAGGAATTTAGGCAAAATGTAAATTAAAACATTTTTAAAGTCACTGGGTTTTGTATCAAGCATATATATGATCTAACATACATGTCACATTCTAAAAAAAAACCCATTCTAAATCATGTCACATGTCCAATCAATACAAATATATAAATTATCTAGATTTGGAGTCATAAATGTGTACACATGTATCCAAAAAACAACTTAAAGCTCCTGGTACATAAAATCTGGATCCTCTCTATCTTTAATTATCTCTAAAATCTTCTCATGATCTTCAATAGGCAACCTCCACTTTTGTTTGGCATGTCCTCTTTTAGGTAAAGTTTCTAAATTTATTTTTGTTGCCAAAACTAAGTGACTGTAATGTAGAACCTTTTGTCCTAGCCTATAATCAACAAATATAATACCATTTTTATCTATCTTTATTTGTTGATAATATGTGCCTTCAATAACGACTGATCCAATGGGATACTCTTGTCCATCACCATCTGTCATCGATTCGAACAATTTGCTTTTTGGTTGTGTACATCTTAGTAGATAGTAATCTACACCTTCCGCATTTTCAGGATCTGCAACTACAACGAAAATATCTCCTGTACACACACCACATATTTACATATTTAAGTAAATTATACATTTAAAAGTTGTAAAAATTTATATTTTATATTTGAAACTTACTTAAACATAGAATATATATATATATATATATATATATATATATATATATATATATATATATATATATATATATATATATATATATATATATATAAATTTAAATCTTGATTTTAACTAAATTAATCAATTTGGACATACCTATAACAACTAAATCAGATACACATTCGTAATCATACACGTTCGTAATCAGCTGAATATAGTGGATCATAGACATCAACATTGTCATCTTCAACAAAAGGAGGCATTGATATTAATTGTTTCATTTCCCATTGTGAAACATACCCATCTCTAATATTCTCACATTGATCAATATTTGCATTGTCCTCAATGCAATCAATACAAAAACATGATTTTCTCTCACATTCATTGCATAAGGCCTACTACTCCCCGTTGTCATGATTTGATGTAGATTTCTAATACCATGAATTGCTTGAAAATTATAAGGATTTGATTGATCAATATCTATAAATTAAATTCAAACTTGAAAATTCAATTTGAAATCATGTATGTACTTGAACTTTGAAATTCAAAATTTTAACAAATTTTGACTAGACATGTACCTGTAACTTCCCAAAAATACCATGTGTTGTATGTTGAGTTGCGAGCAAAAAAATGACTTTTGCACCATTCAACAATTTTGTTTGCATTCTGTATGACATTACCTACAAGTTACACACAAGTTGGCACAATTTGTCACCTATTACTTTCAAGGAACTTAAAAGAATTTAATTTAGTTTTTAAATATATATATCTAATCTTTTAAAAAATAAATCTGAAACTAGTGGACATATAACTTAAGTTCATGTTGACAAAGTGCATGCTTCACACATGCTCCTTCTCCATCGTGCTCTCCTTTTCCATGTCCACTCTCATAAAAATTCCACAAAAAATTGGTGTTGCGTCTAGCATGTTGACTGCTTAACCAAACAAAGGCTTTTGCAGACTTAAATTGTCTTGTGAAGTTACAAATAATTAAACACTTGAGAACCAAATTATCTTCAAAAAAAAATTTAAGTCTCAAAGTTTTAAAAGTAAATATAAATTAATTAATTAAAAATAATTTAAAAACTAATGTACTTACCAGCACATCCATCAAACCATATACAGTGTTGTTCTTGATTTATGCCACGTCGTCTTAGGTCTTAAAAACATTTTTGAAACAATGAGCCATAGCTTATGTTGATTCATATGTCACTAATATAAAAGTAGAACCCTGCTTTGATGATAATTCCTATCTGCTGCTACTTCCTATTCGCCGACCGCTAGCTTCTGCATGCACATATAGCTTTACGAAGATTGCAAGCTTTTCTGATATTGACTTTGAATGCGGTTTGAGGTTCGTCTATAGTTCTTGAAATCTACAATAGAGAGAATACACTTTGGTAGGCAATTCTTTGAATAATGAAATTGCTTAGCTTTCCATCTTGCACCATGACAATGTTGGATATGTGGATATATGATATTGCGAAATTTACTCATGAATTCATTGTAAGGCAATCCACTCTCTTTGAGAACAATTTTTTTTTGCCTCAACTCCTGACTTTGTTAAGTATGTCTCATATTCAAATATCTTCCAAGTAACTTGAATTTCATTATTAACATGAAAAAGATTCTTCAAATCTCCACAATCATTACATACATTTTTTATACATTGAACATTGAATTCATCTAAATTTTCTGATTTTTCACATAGAAGAGACTTCACAAATTGTGTTGTGCTTCCAGGGATGGCTAAATTTCAATCAATTGCTGCCATAACTTTTCTATATGATTGTAGGTGTAGATCAAATTCAACATGATTTCAACAAGTTTCACATACTTTATTTATATGTACAAATGATGGTCGTAGTGTTTCAAACATCCTTTGACAAATCTTCACATTTAAAATTCTTGTTTAAATGCTTAAAAAGTTCACTTTGTGTTGTATCTATAAAATGTTTTGGATGAGAAATTTTGTACCATCATCGCCCTGTATTTGTATAGTATCCCTTCTATTGGAAGAAACACGAGAGTGGGTGGTCCAATATTCAACAACTTGTTTCTTTACATATTCTGAAATTCTATCTTTCGAGGAACCCTACAAATATTTACCCAATTTTTCTCAATTTTTCCATCTATTTCATCTCTCTTTTCAATATATCTTTGAACAGTTCTCCTAGAAACATTTAGTAATTCAGAAATTGCTTGAACTTGTCTTCTATATGATAATTTCTTACTAGAAATTACAGTCATCAACGCTCTACGTGCAACATTTAAATCACTAGACCGACTCTTCTTTTCAATACATTATAATGCTTCTTGCAGGTTTTCAACAATTGTTTGTTTTAAATCTGATGAATTTTTCCTATTATCAACCCCTAACAACTCCAAAATAGGGGTCATTTCTTTTCATCTAAATAACTTTGCAATTAACTGTGCTCTTCCAATTAGATATTTCTCTTCAAAAAATTCATCCCATATTTTTTTAGAGTGTAATTTTAATGTGCTTTCAGATAACATATCTTCAGATGAAATATTATTGAAAAGAGAATCTCCATCAAATTCTCCATACCATAGTCCAAAACATTTATATTAGTACTAGGTTCAGTTTGTTCTTGTACCTGTACGTCACCTTGATCATCAATATTTTCCATGGGTTGTTTTTCAATAGATGTTCCTTCATCTGCTTTTCTCTTTCTTTGTCTTACTCATGTTCATTCATACTTCCTCGATCTAGCCCTTTGATTTTCCATCACAAATTACACTCAAATTTGAATGATTTCCTACATACAAATTTGTACACACATAAGCTTTCCATGAAACATGTACATGTAATATAGCATAAATATTTTAAAAAGCTTGTAACTAGATGCAAAACATAAACATAAAATATTTAAACAAAAGTTTTTAATAAACATAAACATGCAAAACATAAAATATTTTTAATTGAATAATGAATATATTTCTACACATATTTCTTTGATGTTAATATTTTAATAAAAAAAAAATGAAAACAAACTTCAAATGCATTTTCAATAAAAGCATGTCAATTAAATAAATTAAAAGATTCGCTCTGCTTAAAAATATCTACTCACTTCCTTATAAAATGCCTTTTTTGTTGGAAATAATTCTTGCAAATTTCAAAATAATAAACGCTACCCAAAATGTTGGAAATAAATCTTAACAATCGAAAATGATAGAGAAAATTTTGAAATATTTATTATTTTTGATTTTTTAATTTGATAAATTGAAAGAAAATAACTTTATTTTATTTCCATTAGTTTTCAACCAGTAATTGCTCCAGTGGAAGTAAAGGTCGATCGATTAATTTACGACTATAGGGTTCAGCGAAACCTGATGGCCAAAGCGTAAAGCTAAAATCATCTGATTGTCTCATGTGACTTCTTTCATCATTTTTTCAAATTTTCACCAAACGATTCATTTTAAGAATTTCCTACTGGTCAGTTGATTTTTACAAAAAATAAAAACCCGGCACTGTGAAACGTGTAGAATCAAATATAGAATTTTATAATATTTTGATTAGTTTTGTCTCTTTTATTTTTAAAATAATACAGTAGGTTTTAAAAATAAAGAAGACTTGTTGATATTAAAATGATAGTAAAATTTATTAAAATATTTTAAATATTATATGAGGCATAAGAGGAGAAAGTCTACTTCAAAAGGGTATATTTCTTTTTTTTTTAAATGATTGAAAATTTTGAAATTAGTTGACGGTCCGTCAAAACTGTCAAATTCTGACATGTTTGACTTTAGAACGTTATTATGGGAAAAATATACATCAAAATGTGATTTTTTTTTTTTCATGCACAAGATAAAATTCGTGTTTGGACAAAAAAAAGAAGGAGAAATAAGAGTTTTTCATTTTGTTCTTCCCGACCCATTGAAGTCCTCTTTTCATAATTTTAAACATTCCAAAATTTGTCCTTAGATGAGTAAAAACATAATAATTTTCATTTTATTTTTTTATTTAAAAATTATAAGATAAACTACACCAAAGTTCTACATTTTATTAGTTTACACCATTTTGAAATTCAAAACATAAAGACCACTTTTATGTGGTCGAAGTTCATAATTTTTTTTACTGTTGGTCGATTCCTTTATAAAGTGTGACACAGGTTTGTGCTTTTACCCAAAGGCTGAAGGAAGCAAAGAAGAAAGTGTTCTATCGAAAACAAAGATACCGTAGCTTGTTCAGGAGAAAGATGGAATACAAAAAATTGCTGACATGTGGTTAGATAGACCCTCATATGAATAGGACTTGATTGAGAGCACTCTACGTAGTTATTTTGAGCATAGTAACATTGAATTTGAAAGTTTGTAGAATGTGTTACCTGAAGAGATGATTTAATGTATTAGGGAAGCTATGGCTTCTGAGTCTCAGGATAAGAAAAAGGAAGAAATAATTCTACATTTGAAGGAGAAGTTTAGGCTATCTCTTACCAAGTTGAAAAGGAAAATTAATGTGTTGAGGAAATGCATAAATTAAACAAATGACATTTACAACTATTGTCTTCATTGGCCTAATGTAGTTGGGAAGTGCAGGGAAAAGTTGGAGCTGATTGAGGCTAAGTTAATCAAATTTGGCTAGGATTACAACATGTTTCAGGATAAGGATGGTGCAGTCAAGAAAAAGATTCATGAGTTGCAGTCTAAGCATGCAAAAGTTCAATTCAAAAAAAATAACCTTGTGGATACCTTTTGGAAAGTGAAGTATTTAACTGAATGCAGGCTAGAGAAGCTATTTGAAGTGTTGAAGAAAGAAGAGAAATTAGAAGCAATCACAATTCTAGAATCTCTCATTCCAATTATTAACAGGACATCCAAGAACAACAACATGATCATAATCATTGGGATTGCAGTGGAAGCATGGAAGAATTTTCTTCTAGAAATGAAAGAGAAGTACAAGATAATTTTTTGAACCAAGTAGTAGTTGCATTTCTTCAAATTTTGATCAAATTTTGAATTTTTGAAAAAGGGAGAGAGAGTAGTGAAAAATATGTTTTTTATTGATGTCAAAGGGGGGGAGAGAGCGGTGAAAAATGCCTTATCATTCTAATGGGGAGTTTGAGTTGTGTTTTGAAATTTTCATTCTAAACTTTGGTAGCATAATCATTTTGGTTCTAACACTTAGTAATTTTTCACTAAGTGTTGCCATCAATGCCAAAGGGGGAGATTGTTGGCATATTGCTTTTGGTGTTATCATTGATGGCAACTAGAGTCATTATTCCAGTCTGTAAATCAGAATTTTGTCATACCAGTAGACAAAGTAGAGAACAAAGTACTACTAGTAGAAAGCATGAAGAATAAGGTATCCAACTAGTTTGTCGATCCATATGCCTCACTGGATCATCTTTTTAAGTTGTGGATCCCATGGATAGATTGTTGAGCATATATGTTATCATATTGATAAGTTTTGTGATGTTTCATTAATCTTTGTATGAGTTAGGAGATCCGACAAGATGATTTTCTATTTATTTATTTGTGGTGATTGATTTGGTGAATATAGCATGTCGCAGATGTATAATTCCTAGTAATTGTTTAATTTTTTCTTGTGTTGGGCATTTTGTTTTGGGTCCTTACTATAGTTTGGACAACTTTGATGCATTTGCATTAAATATGATTTGTGATTTGAGCCGACTGTTGGAGAATATTTCATATTTTGCTGAAGTCGACTTGGAGCGATTGAAATCTTGGTAGCGAATATATATATATATATATATATAAGATCGTTAATTCATTTTTGAAGTGTGAATAGGTGTTAAAAATTAGAGTAGGTGTGTGGTGAGAATATCACAAGAGTGTTTGAGCGATTTATGCATAGTTTCACTTGTGCATTAAATATTTCATGATGTGAGTTAGAGTAGAGTAGAGAAAAAGTGCAGAATCAGTCAGAAGGATAGAAGATCAATTACTAAGCTTCACCGAAACTAAAACCAGGCATTTGTAGATGCTATCTTCTTAGTTCAACCTTTTTTTGTAATCACAAACATTTTGTAAGGAAGCGAGCCTTCCTTATTTTGAGTAGTGAGCTCTAGGCAGTGTGTCTGAATACATGTGCAATCCATTTTTTTCTTCATACCTTTAATAGAGTATAAATTCTGGATTAATCTCCACTGTGGCTTTTCTCCTAAAAGGGTTTCCACATAAAAATATTGGTGTTATGGTGTTCTGATTATTTCTTTCATGTGCTTGCATCTTTACTTCTGTTTAAATGTTGTAGATGGTTTATAATCTAAATTGAAGTTTAAATATTGTTGAAAACTGATTCACCCACCCTTTTAGTGTTCCTTGATTCCAACGCTGACAACATTAGGTACTGAAGCTTGAAAAGATTACTAGGAACTAGGAAACTTACCTCCATGCTTTAAATAAAAACAAGAGAAAAGAAAGAGGAACTGAGAATTGGGTTCAAGAGAGATAAAAAGTGATTCAAATATTTCATAATAGAACCTCTAGTTTCCAAATTCTGACTAAATAATGAAAAGAAAGTATTGAACTCTGATACAGGAAAGTGCGACCACTGGGATTGAGAACATCTGGGTGATGACTTACTAGGTGAGACTAGGACCAATCAAAGATGCAACATCCTCGATGCAACCACAACAACTCTGGGATTCCTAATTCTGGTAGACTAATACAAATTTAGAAAAAGATCGTGAAACCAAATCCAAGAAATAATAAGGACTAAAGCAAAGACCAAGAAAAATTGAAAATAAAGCCTATAATTTTACCAACCCCAAAAACAATGCCAAAGCAAGTGAAAGCGAGAGGAAATAAAGAAAAAAGGGAGTCCAATTTTCCAAGGGTAAAAATGGGGCATGTTGTGAGACCACACAATAACTAGCAACCAACAAAACTAAACAAAACAATAGAAAGTCAATTCTAGATCTAATAACCATGCTTCAACCTTTTTTTAGTCTTCTAATTATAAATAGTCAAATCTTCATTCCAACATTCCAATTCCACTTCAGCTAGCATACAAGATTAAGTATTACTAAGCTCACGTGTGTGCAATTGATTATTTTCACTACTACACACATAGAGCATAGCAATTATTTGCATTGACCTACATAATTTGGAAATTCCCTTTTAATCCAACCATGAATAGAGTCTTGTTACCAATCAAATGTCTATAGCCTCAACAAAGTTATCTTTGTAATTCCCCCAAACATAACTCTACTGCCAGTCAAGCGTCTATAGCTTTGATATAGATATTTGGATGGCCTAAAGATTTGATTTATTTCTTTTGATATTTCTTTTATAGCTCATTTCAAATTTTTTCTTTTTTTTTAATATTTCAATGATAGCTTATTTCAACTTGCAAGCAATGAATCCTGCTATTAAGTTGGGAGTTATAGTGGTAGCAAAGGTACCCTTTTTATTTGTTACTCAATGCAAATAACTGCTATCCCAACTATCAGTAGAATTATTTAAAATATGTTTGTTTGTATCTCAACATCAACCAAATGATTTATGCTAACTGGAGTAAAAAAATAAATAATTTTCCAATTATTTATAATTAAAGGACTACTTCCAGTCAAAACATAGATCAAATTTCTAGAATTGACATTATATTACCTTGTTCACCTTCAAAAGCTACCAACTATTGTATGGACTAACAATACAACACCCAAAAAAAATTATACAAAACAAAAGAAACAAACGACTATTTACAAAGAAACAACAAAAACCATCTACAAAAAAGAAATATTTACAAAAACTATTTAGAAAACTATGACTGTAAATAATGCTTCAGAAACTTCCCATTGATAGGAAATGGGATGTCTTCACCAGTCAAAGACTTCAACCTATAGGTGCTATCACCTAAAATTTCAAAAAATTGATAAGGACATGTCCACAACTTGTCAAACTTACCATGCTCACCTTTTTTTTCATGGGCTTTGTTCTAGTACATGAATAAGTCAGATATTCTAAAAAAATTCAATTGAACCCTTTTGTCAAACCATCATTTTACCACAAATTGATGCCTAGCAAAATGGTCTATAGCTCAGGTGCATTTTTCATCCAAATGCATTAATTACAATAACCAAGCTTTAGTTTGATCATCTAATCCAATATATTCCTGAGCAAGTTTCCAAGTAGGGATTTTCAAATCCATTGACAATATTGGGTATACCCCATAAACTAGCTGATAAAGACAATTTCCCAATGTGGATTTCATCCTAGTACGATCTACCCAAAGGAAAATTTTGAATAAAGAATTCCATTATCTAGGATTCTTTTCCAACAAATTTTAAATTATATCCAACAAAATTTTATTTGATGACTCTACTAATCCATTTCCCTATAGATAATAGTTAGATAAAAAATTTAATGTTATACTGTACTCAAATTCCCAATTGGAAAAATTTAATGAAGAAAAAGTAGGGCCATTAGCACATACCAACATGTACAGTACTCCAAACTTGGTAATAATATTTTACTCCAAAAATTTGATTACTACATAAGTGGTGCATTATTTGTTGGGACACGCTTTGGTCCATCTAGTGCAATAATCTATAGCAGCTAATATAAACCTATGACATATGGACGATGGAGGATTGATAGTTCCAATGAAATCTAGTCCCCACTATGGAAAAGGGTGCATCTCCATCACTGGTTGTAATGGTTGAGCATTGAATCTTCCTTTTTCTACCATAGTTTGACATGTATAGCAGTGTTTCACATGCTCATATGTATCTTTAAAAATCATTGTCCAGTAATAACCAACTCTCAAAATGAGGTGTGTAGTAGCTAAAGGTGTTCCATGAGTTTTTCCAAACTTATCATGCAATTCCTGCAATACTTTGTTCACTTTTGTTATATTCAAACATCTCAAATAGATTACTTCATGATTCCTTTTGAATAGAGCTCCTCCTTTGATCATGTAACTTTGTGATTTTATCTTAAGGGCTCTTCTTTGATTCCTTTTCATATGATTGGGGCAAGTATGGCTGACTAAATAATTCCATATTTCTAAATACCAATCTTCTTGATCTTTTACATCCAAAATATATTGTTGACTAGAGAATTGAGGATCTATTTATGTAATAGATTTGACCAAAACTTGTTCCTAAACTAGTTTCATGGGTATAATTTCCAAATCAAATTCTTACAAAATCGTAACCCAGTTGGCTCTCTTTTCTCTAAGCTCACTTTGTGTTAACAACATTTTAACTATAGAATCAGGAATAATAGCTTTGACTATACTCCCAAGGATGTAATGCCTAAATTTTTGTACTGCTTTGACCAAAGAAAAGGCTTGTTTCTCAACATTTGTATATCTTATATCTGCTTCCTTAAATGGAGCACTCATAAAATAAATTGACTTTTCTTCTTTACTCTCGCCCTTTCATGTTAGCATTGTTGTACAACTATGACCAGAAGTGAAAGAGTAAATATAAAAATGTTTAATATAATATGGACTTACTAGTACCCATGCTTCCATAATTGCATCTTTTATATTTTCAAAGGAGAGCTTAGGCTCATTTTTCCACTCTATTTTTGCATCTTTCTTTAACATATCATTGAGTTTTTTTACTATCTCAGCAAATCTAGTGATAAATTCTCAAACAAAATTCATCTTACTGAAATATGATTTCAATTCTTTTTCACCTACTGGGGGTTGTAACTTGATAAATTCGCTTACTTTGTTTGGGTCTATTGAAATACCTCTTTCAGAAATAATGTGCCCTAGAAGTTTACCTTCAGTCACCCCGAAAAATACATTTCTTAGGATTTAATGAAACTCCATAAGTTTCACACTTTTGTAATATTTCTCTGAGATCTTGAATATGATCTCCTATTTTCTTTGAAAATACTGTGACGTAATCCATGTAATTTATAGTAAATTTTCATATCAAATCTCGAAAAGAATAATCCATGGCTCTTTGAAATGTAGCCCTGACATTTATTAATCCAAATGGCATCCTTCTATAAGCAAAAGTTCCCCAATTCATGGTGAATGTTGTCTTCAGCCGATCTTCCTTCACTACCATTACTTGATTATATCCAAAGAATCTATCTAGAAATGACATCATTTGTGAACCATTGACTATTTGTAAAAAATCTTCTAGTGAAGGTAGTGGATGATTATCTTTTTTAGATGCCTTGTTAAGATTCTAGAAATCTACGCACAATCGTATGTCTCCATTCTTCTTTCTTACGGGTACCAAATTTTCCACCCAAGTAGAATTTCTGATAGGAAATATTATTTTGGATAATAAAATCTTTTGGCCTTCCTTTTGAATTAGTGGCTCTAAAAGTGCATTTATTGATCATTGTTTTTGTTGGAAAGGCTTTGCATTAGGCTTTAGTGGCATCGTATGTGTGATGATGGAAGTATCATAGGTTTTTAAATCTTTGTATGTCCATGCTATAACTTTCCAATAATCTCTAAGGGCCTAAGCGATATTTCTCTTCTCTTATTTGGTATAGACCTTTCTTATAAGCACATTCTTAGGATCTTCTTTAGTATGTAAATTGCATAATTAGAATTTTCCTCCATCACTTTGAGGAAAATATTTCTATCAAACTATATGATCAATATCAAACAATTGTTCCAACTCAATTGTCCCTTTCAAAATATTATTATCTTTAGCTTGAGCTAATTCTTCATCTTGAATTTCACCATTAGGGCAATCTATTTCTTCAATTATTTGTACTTTGAAGATACCGAATTTAGTGATGAATTCCAATATGTGTCGACCATCTTCAAACACCTACAAATTTGTAATATTATCGAGGATTGAAGGTAACTATACCAAGTCAACTATGAATCTTCTCAAAGATGAGGCATCTAAAGGTTCTAAAGCACTACCAACAGTAGCCAAGGAATTGGCTCTTTGATTAAATCCTCTTGGAATGTGAGTAATATTGAATGCATTGAAGTTTTCTATTGGATCCCATACTCTTTATCGGTAATTGGACAATCACTTGTGGAAAATGTACTATTTTTGAAATTACTTGACTACCAATTTGGAATCACCAAACTCCTTAAGAATTTTGACTTTCTTCTTGATTGTGAGCATCAAACCATGAATAAGGGCTTCATATTCTACCACGTTGTTAGTACATTGAAATTGCAATCGATAATCAGTAAGAAAATATTTACCTTACGGGCTAATCAATTCAACTCCAATTCCAATTCCTTGTTTTGATTTCGATCCATCAAACTTAAGAATCTAGGCTTGATCATTCGTAACTCAAAACTAACCATTCTTAAGAGTTGTCGAATTATCCTTTTTGGTCTATGTAAATTAGACTTTGTCTTTTTGTATTTCCGCTTCAGACTTATTGATATTATCATGTTCTAGACAGTACTGGTTTTCAATTTTGTGAATTATTTACAAGAACATCATGCATTTTTCTTCCAAATGTGAAGAATTGTGTAACCTACACCAATCCTACAATAAAAATCTTTTTAGTGAAATTTCAATTAATTTTACCACTCTTTTGAGCTTCTGTAACAATATTCTTCTAAAATTTATCATAATGACTACTTTATTCTTCAAAAGAATCACAATATGATTCTATTAAAAAATTCATTTCAGGAGTTATTTGATTATGCTTTTTAGCATTGCATCTAAATACATCTTCTATTTTAACTCCTGAGCTTCATATTTTATAAATTTCTGGTTCTACATCAATATATAGAACTTCATTTTTTTCATCATAATTAGTAATCATGTATTTCATATGTGGTTCTCTTTCAATTCTGATTTGACTAGGAACTCCTTTCCATGGTAACTACATATGTGAGAAATATGTGGCCATGTATCCATTCAAAGTCTTTGACCAATCCCTGCTCAATAACATTTCCTAAGTATCAAGTATCTCAATGACTTGAATTTCCATGCAATATTGAATTCTGGGATACGATGCTAATTGCATGTGAATATTAGTTAACTCCCCAACTAAATTTACTTTAGTTTTTTCAAGTCGAGTAAATTTTTTTAAAGAACTTGTAAGAGTCAACCCTAGTGTTTGAGACATGGACAAAGGAATCGCATTAGTATATGCTCCAAAATCTACTAAACAATTATGAATATTTTTACCAAATATTCTCAACGTGAGTAAAAAGGGTGGGGATTCTAGTTTTCCTTTGTAAAAGGCTACTTGTGCATCTGCCATAGGAATATTGTTCTTGTCTTTTTCCTTAATGGAATTATCTTTCACGTAAGATTCCTTAAATTTTCTTTCCTTTGGAAGATCTTCTAAAGTATTTAAGAAATATTTCCTGATCATAGGTGTTTTGAGTAATTCTAATAAAGAAAGGTTGATTTTTACCTTTTTGATTTCTTCTGCTAAAAAATCAGTCAAGTTGTTTTGATTAGCAGAATCTGCCTTTTCACACCATGAAACATTTGATGAATTATAATGAGAGGTTACCTTAGGTAACCCCAGTGTATTGCATGATTTATCATCAGGTGGAGTATTAAATTTATTAGGTGGAATTGGTGTGGTCAACGACCCGTTGAATTTACTTCCAACATTTGTGTTACTTGTCAAGTTATAATTATGTCCTTTATGATTATGTTGAAAATCATTAATTTAGTCAATTTATTCTTGAGGTTCAGGGTATGTGTAGGATCATCATGGAAAAAATAGGCCCTTAAGCGGCAAAAAATTTAGAAAAATCAGAGTTAGGCAACTTGATGTAAAAAATTGAATAAGTTAAATCTATATTATTTCAAAAATATGTAAGAATAGAATCTATAGAAAATTGAATTTAGTTTCCTAAACTACTAGGTTTGCTTAAAAAAAAAATCTAGTTGGTGAAATTTTGAAATTTCAATGCAGTAGCACTTAAATTTCAAGGAAAAACTAAGAAGTAGGTGTGTTTGACCACACTAACCACAATAAAATGATAATATTTTTTATAATATTTTAGGTATAAGTAGAGGACTCATGTACCAATGTGATGCATATTTTTTTGTAATTTTTTCCAAGTAAATAATTGATTATGAATTTTTTATTACAAATTTTAGAAAATATAAAAACTCGTATGTCTAACCACCTTAACTTGGTCAAAACTTCATGAAATTCATTTTTTATTTTTTTAATCGTATAGTACATGAAGCATAGAATGTGACACATGTTTTTGATTCAAAAAATGTGATACCATTTGAAAGTTATAAATGTTTTTCAATCAACCTATCAATCGAGACTTTAATCATAATTTGAATAGAAAATGAATAATAATTACCTATTAAATTCAAAGTAAAGTATTATTTATATTGGTGGAAAGATGAGAATCTCCTTTAAAAACCCTGTTCGTTTAATCAATTTTGGGTAAAAAAAATTCGTCAACCACATACCCATCATATTGCCACTTTTTGGCCCATCATGATCCTACACATAGCCTTCATTTTTATTTTGATAAGGAAACATATATGTTTCTAAATTCATGGCTTAACTACCTCCTTCATATTCATGAGTATAACTCCTAATGATAGTAGGTGGCTTGATACGTTCGTAACTTTCAAGAACCAAAGTAGAATCATATCCTACCGGAACCAATTCATTTCCTTTAGGAGGATGGGATTCACACTATTCTTTGTAATGTGTAGTAGCTAGAAAAATATCTGAAGCAATCTTAAACTATGGACAGTCCAATTTAGCATGAGCATTTGTATTATGAATTCTATACCAATTATTCATCACAAGGTCAGCTAAATTCACCTTTGACATGGATCTATCATCACGAGGGTTAGTTTTATCTAAAGGTGTGGATATCTCTCCATTATTTGGTCATGTGTTCCAAGGTCTAGGTGGTCTGGGAGCATTATACACTTGACTTTGTGAAATCTGATTGTTATTTTGAGAATAAAAGTTTTTATTTCTTAATTGTGTAACCTTTGTGGTTAATCTTTTGAGTTGAGTTGCAATGTCTCTAATTTCTCCCTTATCATCTAGAATTTTAACATTCTGACTTTCCTAAGTTTGTGAGAAAAATTAATTTCCATTAGGATGCAGTTCTGTAATGGTTGGACCAGGGTGACAAACTAAATCTTGACTATTTCCTAGTTGAAAGAAAGTATTTTGATGAAATGTCCCATTCTGAACCATTGAAGAAAAAACATTAGGATTCATGGGATGATTTAAAGGGACTCCATTCATACTTGGGATAGGATAATTATTCAATCCATTTTTCGCCATTTGTAGATGCTCCATTTCCAAGATGTTTCCTTTCTAAATTTACACTTACGGCTTTAGCATAGGCTTTGGGTAAAGTAGTGGGAGGATTTTCCCTTTGCTTTACAAACATAGTAGTTAAAGGATCTATTGTTGTTTAATAAATTGCAATAGAAGAAAAATTATCCACTATGTAAGGTGCCTGTAACCTAGAATAAGAATTTTGGAACCTTTCATTAAAAGCAGTTATAGGTTCTCCATCAAACCTCTTAATTTGAGAAAATTGATGATATAACAAAGCAAGGTAAGCTAGTGTTCTAAATATGGCCAAACATTGACTCTCCATATCTTGCCACAATCTAACTGAGTTATGAGGTAGGTTGATATACCACTATTAAGCTTCATTGCTTAAGGTATACAAGAACAACCTACACACAACATCTTTATGTTGAATCCTTGCTCTAAAACATATATCCTTAAAGATACCAATATGTTCTTATGTATCTTTGCGAAGATAATACTTAGGACATAAATTTTTAGGATTTTTTGGAAAATCATTATACACATTGAATTGAATTAGTGACTCTAAGTTAAAAAAATTCATCACTATGGGAGGTAGTGGTGGTATGACAACAGTTAGATTTTGCAAATTTTCACTTACACTTCCAAAATTTTGAGGTCTAGATGATGTTCAACCACTAATCTCAATGAATGTCACATGAAGATCACTAGACCGAGATCTAGTAACTCTATGGAAATCCAGTTTTAGACCTAAAAAAACCAAAAGACAACAATAAGGCCCTCCTTCTATTGCCAATTCCTATTGATGACAATGCCACTCACAACAATAGATTCACTCTAGGGTATGATGTGATATTGTTGTTAATCTCAAGGGGTCTATGGTTATCTTTAATTTCATCAAGAACATCTCCAGTTTCATTAAGAATCATAAGCATTTGATACAAGACTTCCAGTTTGATCATAAAATAATCTCATGAAATCAAAAAATTTGCAATAATATTTCATGAAAAACAAACAATTTTTCTATCACTTAAGTAGATTTAACTTTAAGCATCCAACAATTTCATAGAAAATGGATGAAATTCAATAAATTTCCATTCATTCATCTATTTTTTGGAACATTTTTAGGAATTTAAACATATAATAAAAAATAAAGCATAAAAAATATTGAAAATAAAATTTCTCTTGGTTATTCTCCACACATGCCCCAAGATTTAATAAAATCAAAGCAAACCACTTTATAAACCACCATATTGCTTCACAACTAGTCATAAAATAGTGCAAGCTTTTAAAGAAGGGGGTTTTAGTTTGGACACTGAGTAGGTTCTATATGGCCCCTTAAATGACACAAGATATAGGTTTGTTTTATTGAACTAACAAAACCAACTACAAAAGATACATGGGATAGGTAACTATAAAATTGGCTTCGATATTGATTAAGTTCTATGTGCATACAAGTTTTTAGTCTAGAACGATTCAAAAAATATGAAAAAAAACAAAACCTAGAGAAGTTTTGGGTCTTCCGACATCCACAAATTTTGAACTTAAGATAAAAGTAAAGCAATAAACAACCTTTTATAGGAACAAGGCCCCAAGAGTTTAAACTTAAATTCTATCAAGAGAATAAAAAATATTCAATCAAAATGTAGCACGTGGAATATGCCAATTGTCATTAGAATCTTCTAGAAAAAGTCAAATCTTTGACTTCTTCAACAACAACACCTCTCAACTTCGAACTATGGTGAAAAACACTCCACATAAAACAAGTCTATCAACATTCTTTAGAATACTAGAAAGGAAACATCCACCAGGACTGAGAACAACCTGCAAAAAAATTAGTTTCAATGAAATGACTTTGTGACACTTTCAGTATCTAATAGACAATACTTCATATATCACTTAGAGCTCAGGTTTCAGGATCCTTTCTTCATTTCTCTTCAACTAATATTCTTAGGAATCATTTGATATTTGATGCATTCGCTCTATTGAAATATCCTATATCACCTTCCTACTAAACTTGAGCCTAGTGTAATCTTCTAATATTTGGAGTATATTGGCATTCCTTTGCACTTTCTCTATTTCATATCTAACTATAGTGTTTATACAATGTATGATCTAATCAATGACTTCCTAATGCAGGAGCATCCAGTGGTGTGAGGGAAATCTTGCATTACCCAAAAATATGCTTTCCATTTATGTTCCTATTTTTTTCTTTTTGTAGATGTTTTTACATTTCTGGATACCCTTTTCGTCGAATAAGAGTTTCCAACTTTCAGAATTACTTTTTTGCTTTTTCTACTCAACTGCTATTTTTAGCAGGTGTCAATTTTAAGGCATGAGAAGACAAAAATTTATGGGAAGGTTCTTGATGGAAAAATAAGCACTTTGACGAAAGAATTAGGTCAAGATCATTTACGGTTTGAAAGTTATTCAAGTTCCAGTTTCTAATTTTTGCCCTGAAAAACCTTCCGAGTCTAGTTTGAGGCACTAAACGGTCTCGTACGGGCCCAGAAATTTTTGAAATTGATGAAGTGGGTTCTTAGTGATTTCTTCACTATGAGACCTTTCTAACGGTGCAAACGGTTTGAAAAACGGAGTCCCAGATCAAAAGTTATGGCTTCCAGAAGTTGGTCGATTTTTGGAAAATTGCCAATTTTCGAATTAGGACTCAATGTTTGAATTTCAAATTGTGATTTTTGGCGCCTAATCATCAAAACTATTATCTCGAAGTTGTTTTTGGCTCCAAACTAGAAAGGGGCTATTTATGGGAAATTTTCTGATTTTTGTGGAAATTTTTGGGGATGGAGTTCGCATGTTGCGAAAAGGGTATTTTTTGCAATTCTGTAATTTTTCTGAACTTTTGTAATTTTGCATGTATCACAGAGCTCGAGGATTTTTTATCCTCTGCATGTAAGAGTTCTATATTTTAATAGAAAATATTATTCTCTATTTTTTGAGTGTATTTCTATGTCTCAGGTTTTCTCCCTCATCAGGTGGTATCAGAGCGGGTTTTCTTGAGCGTGTGAACATATCGCTGATCGTGAGGCAATTTGCACCAGGACTGTGGTTGTGGGTTTAAGATATTCAAGATGCCTCCAAGAGTGATTCTTGGTAGGCGTGGTGGTGCTAGAGGTGGTAGAGGTGGCAGAAATGCTGGTGGAAGAGATCCATTGGTGGTCGAGGGTTTCAAAGCCCTCCAGAGACAAATTCATGCATTGCAGGAACAAATGAGAAGAGGGTTAGACCCGAGAAGGAGAGGAGAAAGAAAAGATGAAGAAGAGGTGGAAGATACAAATGTAGAAGAGGAAGAAGAAGCTATTGATCAAGATCAAATATGGCTAATTAGGGCCATTTTGAAGATCAGAAAAAGACCCAGAATAGAAGTCCCCAGTTATTCTGAAAGTCTGAATCTAGAAGAGTTGATTGACTGGATCAACGAGCTAGAAGAGTATTTTGAGTATGAAGTAGAGGACCCAGATCGGGTTAAGTTTGCAAAAAAAAAGTTGAAGGGCCATGCCAATATTTGGTGGAAAGAGGTCCAGTTGGAGATAAATCGAAGAGGAAAAGGAAAGATCAGTAGTTGGGATCACATGGTGGAGAAACTGAAGAAGCAGTTCATACTAGTGGACTATGAGTTAGATCTGCTAAAGAAATTGCAAGGGTTGAGGCAAGGAAGTAGATCTGTGAAAGAATACACAGAAGATTTTCACAAGATGATCATTAGGATAGGCCATGCAGAGGCCAACAAAGAGAAGGTAGCCCATTATCTTAATGGGTTACGACTGAGCATTCAAGAGGAGCTAAGCCTAGTCAGAATGACCACCATTGAGGATGCATACCAGTTTTCTCTGAAAGTTGAGGAGAAGCTAAACAAAAGATTTGAGAGCAAGCAAAAAGGTTGAGGAATTCAAAGCGGAAGAGGTAGTGGAAGATCTTCTAAAAGCCGAAATGAGGATGAAAGGAGAAATGAAGATGTGGGTACCAGTCGAAGTCAGAAGAATGATAACTTCTACCACCCTTGTGATCAAAACAATGGTGATCAAAGGTGTAGAGGATGAGGAAGATCTGGGCCAAGGCCCGGAAGAGGTGGTTTTAGAGGAACCTGTTTCCATTGTGGTGAAGAAGGGCATCGAGCCTATTAATTTCCACAACACCAAGGAAGGATGGACAAAAGACCAGAAGGTCGTGGAAGGGTTGTGCATGCAGATGATGCTGAAAGGGGAGAAGCCCTAGTGGTTAGAAGAGCCCTGGTGATTGAAGAGAAGGACCAGAATAGAGGGAGAATCTGTTCTGCACAAGGTGCAAGTGTGAAGACAAATGTTGTGAAGTCATTATTGACAGTGGGAGCACCAACAATTTGGTGTTAGAAGAGATGGTTACGAAGTTGAAGCTAAAAAGGGAAAGGAATCCACATTCATATCGGATTGCCTGGTTGCAGAAAGACCACAAAGTTCTGGTCAATGAGCAGTGCCTGGTGAAGTTCAAGATCGGAAGCTATCGTGATGAGGTACTCTATGATATCATCCCCATGGATGTATGTCACATGTTGTTGGGGAGGCCGTGGAAATTTGATAGGTATGTTGTACATGATGGTCATGCAAACACTTACTCCCTGATGAAGGATGGAGTCCACCATAAGTTGAAACCCCTGAAGAAGGATGAAGAAAAGGTATGCAGTAGTGCAAGAATTTGTTTTGTTGATGGAAATAAATTTTTAGAAGGCATGAAGCATGAGCATATGTGTTATGCATTAATTCCTAGAATGGATAAGGAAGATAGTGATGAGGTACCAGTAGAAGTTTCTGGATTATTGAATGAGTTTCATGAGATTATTTCTGATAACATACTTGAGGGTTTACCACCAATGAGGAAGATCAGTCATTAGATTGACTTGATCCATAGAGCTAGTTTGCCAAATAAGGCAGCTCACAGAATGACTCTTGTAGAAAATGAGGAGTTTCATAGAAAAGTTCAGGAGTTGTTGAGAAAGGGTTTGATTCGAGAGTCTAAGCCCATGTGCAGTACCTGTAGTACTAGCACCAAAGAAGGATGGGGAGTGGAGGATGTGTATAGACTCTCGAGCCATAAATAAGATAATAATCAAGTATAGATTTCCCTTGCCAAGGATGGATGACCTGATGGATTGTTTGAGTGGAGCACAGTACTTCACAAAGATTGATTTGAAGAGTGGATATCACCAGATCCAGATTCATGAGGGAGATGAATGGAAGACCGCCTTCAAGACCAAAGAGGGCCTGTATGAGTGGTTAGTCATGCCCTTTGGGCTAACCAATGCATCGAGCACATTCATGCAGCTCATGAATGAGGTATTGAAAGCTTTTTTGGGAAGTTTTGTTATTATGTATTTAGATGATATTTTGATTTTCAGTAAAACCTTGGATGGGCATTTAATGCATATTCTTAGGGTTTTTGAGAAGTTGAGAGAAGAGAAACTATTGATAAATTTGAAAAAGTGTAGTTTGTTAAGAAGGACTTAGTGTACTTGGGGTTTGTTGTCTCGGAAGAAGGTCTCAAGATGGACCCAAAGAAGGTGCAAGCTATTCTAGAATGGCCTACCCCAATAATTGCTATTGAGGTGAGATCTTTCCATGGTTTGGCCAGTTTTTATAGAAAGTTCATTAGAAACTTCAGTAGTATTTTTGCACCCCTGACTGAAACAATGAGAGGGGATAGAAAAGAGTTCAAGTGGAGCACTGGAGCATCGAAGAGTTTCGATCTATTGAAGCAGAAGGTGACAGGGCAATCAATTTTAGCCCTCCCAAATTTCAATAAGGTGTTTCAAGTGGATTGTGATGCTAGTGGTTGTGCCATTGGAGCAGTGATGAGCCAAGAAGGTAAGCCCATTGCCTTTTTTAGTGAAATGTTAAATGATGCAAAGAGAAAGTACTCTATATATGATTAGGAATTTTATACAATAGTTCAAGCATTAAAGAAATGGAGACATTATCTGTTGCCAAAGGAATTTGTTTTGTTTACTGATCATCAAGCATTACATTATTTGAGTAGTCAGGGAAAATTAAATCAGAGGCATATGAAATGGGTAGAATTTTTGCAGAGTTATACCTTTGTTTTAAAGCATAGGAGTGGCAAGTCGAATAGGGTTGCAGATGCCTTAAGTAGGAGGAAAACATTGTTGATAGAGATGCAGATTGAAGTGGTTGGGTTTAATGAACTCAAGACATTGTACCCTAAAGATCTTGATTTTACAGAGGCTTGGAAAGCTTGCAAGGAGCCTGTTACAGTTGATAGGACGGAGTGGATGGATTTCTTAATCTAAGATGTCATGTTTTTTAAGGGAAGTCAATTGTGTATTCCAAGGAGTTCCATGTGGGAGAACCTGATAAAGGAGAAGCACAATGGAGGAATGGCAGGACATTTTGGTCAGGATAAGACCAGTGCCATTATCAGTGAGCATTATTATTGGCCTCAGTTATCACAAGATGTGAAGAAGTTTGCGCAAAGTTGCAGGGTATGTCAGATGGAAAAAGGAGTGAGCCAGAATATTAGGTTGTATCAGCCCTTACCTGTACCAGAGAGGCCATGGGAAGATATAAGTATGGACTTTGTTCTTGGTTTGCCAAGGACACAGAGAGGGAATGATTCAGTATTTGTGGTAGTTGATAGGTTTTCAAAGATGGCACATTTCATCCCATGTTAGAAGACCCATGATGCAGTCCACATTGCTGACTTGTTCTTTAGAGAAGTGGTGAGACTACATGGTATACCAAAGAGTATAGTCTTAGATCATGATACCAAGTTTGTGGGATACTTTTGGAGGACCTTGTGGAAAAAGTTGAAGATAGGGTTGAAGTTCAGTTCTGCACACCATCCACAAACTGATGGGTAGACTGAGGTTGTGAACAAAAGTCTAGGTAACCTACTGAGGTGTTGGTAGGAGATAAACCCAAGGGATGGGACTTGATCTTACCCCAGGCAGAATTTTTGTACAACAATTCTGTCAACAGAATCACTGGTAGATCACCATTCCAGATTGTGTATGGAGGTAGTCCCAGGACCACTCCATAATTGAGGAAGATGGACCAAGAGAAGAAGACAAGTTCCAAAGCTGAAGACTTTGTAGACCACATCAAGAATATACATGAGAAGGTAAGAGAACATATTAACAAGATGAATATGTAGTATAAGGCTAAGGCAGATCAGAAGAGGAGGTATAAGGAGTTTTAGATTGGTGATGAAGTGATGGTCCACTTGAGGAAAAAAAGGTTTCCAGTGGGAACCTATAACAAATTAAAGATGAAGAAGTTTGGTCCGTGTAAAATTTTTAAGAGGCATGAATCAGGAAATGCATATGAGGTAGAGTTGCTAGATGGAGTCAGCATTTCTCCTGTGTTCAATATTTCAGATTTGACAGAGTATCATGAAGGTGGCACAGAGGAAGTACCAACAATGGAACAGTGTGGCATTCCAGCACCTACTTCAGAAAAGGAGGAGATTGAAGAAATCTTGGATAGCCATGTGAGAAGGAGTACCAGAAACAGGTAGTATGAAGAATATCTGGTGAAATGGAAAGGAAGGCCTGTGGAAGATTCATCCTAGTTGTTTAAGGCAAAGGTTGATCGTTTGGTTTTTCCTCAACCATCTTAGACATGATGGGGTCGCTTCTCAAATTACCCTGGGTGTCTGATGCAGGAGCATCTAGTGGTGTGAGGGCAATCTTGCATCCACCAAAAAGATTCTTTCCATTTATGTTCCTATTTTTTTCTTTTTGTAGATGTTTTTGCATTTCTGGATACCCTTTTCGTCGAATAAGAGTTTCCAACTTTCAGAATTGCTTTCTACTTTTTATGCTCAACTGCTATTTTTAGCAAGTGTCAATTTTAAGGTGTGAGAAGACAAAAATTTATGGGAAGGTTCTTGATGGAAAAATAAGCACTTTGGCAAAAGAATCAGGTCAAGATCATTTATGGTTTGAAAGTTATTCAAGTTCCAGTTTCTACTTTTTGCTCGGAAAAAACTTATGAGTCTAGTTTGAGGCACTAAATGGTCCCGTACGGTCCTGGAAATCATTGGAACTAGTGGAGCAAGTTCTTAGCGCGTTCTTTACTCCGAGACCTTTCTGACGGTGCAAACGGTTCAAAAAACGGAGTCCTAGATCAAAAGTTATGGCTTCCGGAAGTTGGCCGATTTTTGGAAAATTGCCAATTTTCGAATTAGGACTCAAAGTTTGAATTTCAAATTGTGATTTTTGGCACCTAACTACCAAAACTCTTATCTCGAAGTTGTTTTTGGCTCCAAAGTGGAAAGGGGCTATTTATGGGCAAGTTTCTAATTTTTGTGGAACTTTTTGGGGAAGGAGTCTGCATGTTGTGAAAAGGGGATTTTCTGCAATTCTGTAATTTTTATGAACTTTTGTAATTTTGCATGTATCACAGAGCTCAAGGATTTGTGATCCTCTTCATGTAAGAGTTCCATATTTTAATAGAAAATAGTAATCTCTATTTTGTGAGTGTATTTTTGTGTCTCAAGTTTGCTTCCTTGTCACTTCCTAGGTTAACAACTGATTAGGGTCTTTATTTATTCTCTCAATCTATTCCTTGAAAGATTTTGCTTCCTTACCCTCCTATTCTAGTGTCTAGGGATCACAATATTGACATGCTAACACTTCAATAAAATCTTGATCTTTATCAAGCAACTTACTCCATTTCTTGGTGACTTTTTCAAATACTTCTATACATTGTGCTAGTGTGTCACCTTCCCAAATTAACTCTTTCTTCAATTTTTAAAATAATGGAATTTCTTGTTCTGAATTTATATTTTCTCTTATCATTTCTTATACATCTATTTACATGAGAGTTTCAATATTTCTACTTTTAGCATCAACCTGTTCTTGGAAAAATTTGCATTCTCCTTTCAATCTTTTAGATTTTTCATACCAACGATGTGCTTTCTTGTATTTCCCAATTGCATTTGTAATAAATTCTTCTCCTTTCCTTACCCAATACTCAATCCATTCCTCAAATATATTCATCCAATGGAAAATTTCTGCAATGGAATCCACTTGCTCTAGTGCCATAAGTACTTGATTCTAAGGCAATTCAATCTTTTCTTTGCTAGATTGGGTTAATGACTTTACAAAATTCTCTAGGCTAGCAACCCATTCTTTCAACTCTTTTTTCTCTTATTTACTCTTTTGTACCCTAGAAATAGTTTCATCCAAATTTATCTTCATCTCTTCTAATTCTTGTGTCTAGGATGAGTTTCCAACATTTATACTTTTTATCTTATACTCCTTAGGAATTATCTCATGTATATTTTTATCTACTATTGGGGTAGCTATATGGATTGTTCTACCTCCATATATATTCTTCTATATGACATGTTTCATTTTAGCTCTTCACCTAGGCTTAGGAGTCTCCACTTCTTGCATAAAACTTTTAAGATCCAGAGGTACCAATTCCATTTCCATTGGGGAATTCAATTCTCTGATTAACCAATTAGGTGCATCTTCATCACACTCCACCTACATAACATTTCTCTATTCCTAGTTTCCAGTCTGTTCAAGAAATTCTCTTACATCTTCAACTTTATCTGTCACATCCTCTATAATAGGAACATTCTCAGTATTCTTTGGCATAGATTTTGGATTACCAAGATTCAACACTGTCTCTTTAGTTTCAAGACTTGTATTTTCCTATATAGCCATGTGTTCAATGTCAACTCCTAAGACATAACCTTTATAACCTATCACATCAAGATTTTCCTCATCTCTAACCTTATCACCTGAAACTTGTGAAGGTTCTTCATTTTGAATTTCAACCTGTACCTCCTTTGATGTTTCCATTTCAAGAACATCAGGGTTCCCCTCTTCTAAAACGAGTGTTCCTTCTATAAATTCTTCTTCAACATTCATAGGAATTGACCCTGTATCTCAAATTTCTTTCACCATTGGTTGTACCATGGGTTTATCTTTAGACTTCTTTTCTTTTACTCATTCCCACATGCCACCCAATTTATACATTTGTTCTTTAATTTTAGTTTCATCTACCTGAGAAACTTCAACCAAAACCACAAAATTCTTTCCTAGTGCTTGTTTTACACTAGCCATATTAACTGAAGGGGGAGAAGTGAATAATGTTGTAGCTCTCTGAGATGAAAACCTTGTCTATGAACTAGTATTTTATGTTACCCTCCCTCTTCATTAGTAGTGGGCTTGGTCCTTGGTTTTTTTGTGGAATAAGATGCCACTTTTGGTTTTACTTTTGATTTAACCTTGGCTGACTCGACATATTTATGCTTACCAATTGGGTTTAGTGAAACTCCTTGGCTTAGAGCCTCAGGGGTTCTCTCTTCAATATGTATACTAGCAGGTGTTTTACCAGCTTTCCTCTTTTTCTTTGCAAGTTCCTCACAATTGAACTCATCTTCATCTCTTCTTTTTTTCTTTTATTTTGTGAGTATGTGAGTTTAATTCCTTTTTCTCTTAAAAATTTACAAAAATCATCTATCCAGTATAAAGTATGTAGCAAAATTGGTGCAGAGAATTCCTCAATTAATGTTATTTCTTCACTTTTATAATCTAGGTCTGGAATAGGTTCATCCTAGACTCCATCTTCCTTGTAAGCCTTACTCAACACTTCACCATCATATTTCTCCATCTGATCTGGAATATCATGAATCCTAAGAATCCGTGCAGATTCTAATGATAATCTTTCATATTTTCTTTTTCTTACTTTGTGCTCATCTTCACAATCTAGCCAATAGTCTTCTAGATGTTGGACATGAGCGTGATATCCAACTATGTTCTTGGAAATTTTCCCTTCTAGGTCATAATACTTTCTTTGGAGTGGAAAGTAGCCCAAATTATATGCTTTCAACTCCTCTTCACAAAAAATAGTTGTTCTAATTGCACTGCATTTATAATTCCCTATCACAATAGGAAATCTGAAAGAAGTCTTTTTATGAGCCGTGTTATAAAGATCTTGGGACAGATTTAACTGTCTTACCAATTCTAGTAACACCATTTTATCTATAGGGTACCTGGGCAGCATGAAAGGATATCCATCAAACCCTTCCACTCTAATGTAAGTGAAAGTGGGAAACTAAAGGTACCAATCTCCAATCGGTCTAAGGACACTTTGTGCTTGCAAAGAATTTTTTTTGAATTTTTCACCTTCCATTGTTCTAACCAGCTTCATGGAAAATTGTGTCACCTTCAAATTTTGCAAATTTGAACTGCCTATATCTCTTCAATGCATCAATAGAGCATAGGTCTGCATCCTATTGAATATGTCCTGAAGGTCCTCTTTGCCAATTAATATTTTGCAACTCAAGGATCATATTGCAAATATGCTTGGTAGAATATATTTTGGTACATATGGTAACACACATGCTTAGTTTCAAGCCTCCAGGATGATTTTTGATTAGTCATTTAATTATTTTTTGACTACAACTAGGTCAAAATTGGTGTTTTAGAAAGTTTTAAATTTTGCAATTCTAAAGGAAGCCCATTTCTCATTTTGGTCCAAAATATCTCCATCTCCATTTTTGTCAAAATTAGAGATCATATGATGCATTATTTCAATACATTTCAGTTGCGCGTGAAGGCATTCAAAGACCCAGTTTACAAAGGAGGTCCTAGAAATCTTTTGGTGATGCAAGTTTTGAGGAAATGGGTTTTATCTAAATAATTGATAATCTCCCTATGTAATTTTTTTGTGGCTCCAAGTGTTCCCATCTGTGAGCAGCAAATTTTCACCATTTTGCTAAAAAATAAATTATTTTTTCCCCTTTGCAACATCCAAATTTTGCAAAATTTGGAGCATTTTAATGTTTTTAATGTTAGGGGGGGACTTGAAATGTATTTTAAAGGTTTAATAGTGAAATATAAATTGAAAAAATTATTCACAAAACCTTTCACCTCCAGCCCACTAGTCCAAAAGGAAGGGTTTTGAGAGGGGCATGGGCTAGCAGGAAAGCCATTTTATGGCTCTTTTGAGGCTTCCCAAAGCTTTTTTATGGCTTAAATAGGTCTCCCATCCATGTTTGAATGCTTTGGGGGGTTTTGAGGTCTTCAAATGGGTGATATTTGCTCATTTTTCCCTCCAAAAATTGCCTACAACTCCTTTCAAGCCCTTGCAATTATCTGATTGTTGTTTGAAGCATTTTTAAATGCTTATCAGCAAGGAAAACTCCCTATCACTCCTTCCAATGCCTAAAAATCAAATAAATTCCTTTGCATCATTGAAAATTATTTGAAAAGCTCCTCTTATTTGCTGAGGTTAAAGATCAATCACATTTTTTTGCATTTGGGGAAAAATTTTGCAATGTTTGTAGGTTCACTATGATTGTTTCTTCATCCAACAAATTTTCCAATCCATTTCTCATGTTCAAGAAGCAGTTTGGAAAAATTTATATACATTTTTTGGTTGTTTGTGAGGGGAAAATGGCCAAAAATTCATTATCATGACCAAGAAATATTTCTAAATACCTCTGCAATATTTTTCAATGTTGTTATGAGAATTTTGGAAGGCTACTCAAATGAAAATAAAGGTGAACATGATCATTGCAAATAAGATTGTAGGTAAAATGGATTACTAAGCAATTGTTTGATAAAATGTCAAATAAGGTGTAGTGTGAAATGGGAGATCTAAAGGTTGAAGAGTAAGATTCAAATCATGTTTTTAAATGCCAACTTAGTTGTAGGGGAACAAAGGTTGAAAATGAAGACTCTGTGCTTAGTTTAAAATGCAAGTTAAATGAAATATTGAACTCCTAGTAAGTGGGTTTTTACCCAAAAGTGAATTTTTTCACTTGCCAAATGAAATTGCAGTAGTAAATGACTTTTTATAGGCAAGGTAAAAAGATTCACAAGATTTGAAAGTGAAGAAAAAGAAGAGGGAAAATTGAGAGTAAACAAGCATTTTCTAAATGTCATTTTGTTGCATAATCAAGGGAGCTAAAGACACCATGTGTCAACGGTGGATTCTTTTTACAGATTCTATATTCTCTTCTCTTTTATCTTAAAAGGGAATTTTATGGTTTCATTTGGAATGGGTTCCAGTTTCTCTAGGTTGAAGATATTGTAATTTCTATACAAATTATATCTAGGTTAGGAGTTCTTTAAATTTCAGAGTTCCAATGGTGTAATTCATTTCTATTTATGGCAAGCAAATCAGTTTGAAAATCATGAAAAATTTCATACTGTAATGTCTCTAGAATGTATGCATTATATTTTTAATAAAAGTAATCAAGGATTATAATGGTTTTTGTTGCACATTTGCTGCAATAAATGTTTGGATTGATGTCTTTTGTTCAAATAACAAATTAAATGTGTTTTCAGTCAAATATTGAATATATTGTGTTGCATTCAGGATCTATAAGAATGCTACATATATGTCCTTAAGAGACCTCATTATTGTAATGCAATAATGGATTAATGGTCATTGGTTTTGTGTTTACGCTATCACCAAATGGGTATTTCATTTTGACTCTATTATGGATAGGGCATTGGTCTAGTGTTTTCTTTTGTGCAAACCCTGGGGGAATCACCATTTAAAATCTCAATGAATCTTTTCCATTCTCAATTCTAATTTCTTAAGCTTTTTGTATCTTCATGGAGATTAAAAAACGCAGGGGTTATGATTGAGAATGATTCTCTTGTAACTTCTTTGTGTATTTGAAGTGAATATATCTCTTAATTTATTTATTTTGAATGTTGATAAAAGATGCAAAGGGATTATTTATGAATGCAATGAAATGCATAACATCCTTTATACATTTATTTGAGGATCATCCACATGTTAGAAATTTTTGATGTGTTGTTTAGTGCAAGTTTCATTAAATGTGCAAATATTTGAATAGGAACACCCCCCTGATTTTTGTGGAGCTCAAAATGTAGAAGGCTTACCATAGCCTTGTTCATTGGCCTTTATTGTCCCTAATTTTTTTATAGTGCAAGACCTTTGTCTTAACCTCTTGATCCCTTGGTTTAGGCATTGTGTTTTTTCCTTAGAATTGTGGGCTGCAAGAAAAAACACCAAGACACATCATTAACCCTTCGATAATGCTCCTTGTATCCATGAATAGTAATTTGGGGTAAATGAGAATATATTAAACTATCTCCTACTTCTCTTCCCAAAGTACCAATCCTTTTCAACTATTGCATATTTTTCGTTAAGGTGTAGGAATAAATCACATATGACAACATGTAAAAACATTTGGAATTTGGAAATGCTTTTATCTATTCATGCAATCTAGCACTAATAATTTTTTCCCAATGCATTAGAATGAGACTTTCCATCAATTCATATATGATCAAAAAAATTCATGATTTGAATTTATTGGCATCTCACAATCCAGCTATCCTACTTAGCATAGTTATGATATCTTGAACATCTATGTTGAACATAGACCTTAGAATTGGATTTTTCTACTTTGTAATATGCTCCTAGAACCACTATATGTTCATAATTCCTTTGTTGTGTTCTTCAGCACTCAGGTAGGTTTTGGATTTCACCTTCATATCAATGTCATACATTTGAGCAAATGTAGGAAGCCCAAATGTGTATATAATTCCTTTCTCAGGGATATTTATATAAGTTATTCCCTCCTTCTCAATGACTCTTTTGTCTAGGTTGTAGTGGTTTAAACATTCCATAACCAATTCAAGGGCCTCCATTACTGGCAAAAACCCTCTTGCTAAAAGTAACCCACTTGCTTTAGTATTCCTCGTACATTGTGAAGCATTTTCTTGTCATGCCTGTGTGTGGAATTCAACATCAAAATTCCATCCCATATGACTATTATTAGCTATCCTAGACTAATTGGTATATGTTAGAAAACCAAGATCTGATTGCAAACCAAAATAGACCTTCCACAGAAGAGGAAAATGAAAAAGCAGAAGCTTTGCATAAAAACATGCAATTTGATATATTAAAAAAGACCATTAATTACAAGAGATAATTTTCTTTATAAAAGCAAAGATGCCTAAACCTAATCTTATCTTGAGCAACAAGATAGCTTGATAAGATAAATATGAGATTCTAAATCTTAGGAATTAAATAAATCCTAAGTAAACTTATGCTAAGTGTAATTAATAATTAATTACACCAACACCCCCCATAAGTGCAACTTAGGGAGAAGTAGATTATTATGCAAATATGAGTCCTAGCAACAAGGCCTGATCAGGTACTCATGTACAAATGCAAAGAGAGAGAAACCCCCCTCAGTGAGATGAACTGCTACGAAGAATCACTGGAAGAACTTTGATGAAGCAACACTGGAACTCCAAATCTGGCAAGCAAGGAAAGATAGTTATGTTTGCAAAGTACCAATCAGAATCATAAATGCAACAGCAGACCCAATGCCAAGGAACATTGGAAACTCACATACTAGATCAACTCTGGAATCTGTGAACAACAATAGATGAAAGATGAATGGACCCATAATGATGAAAAATCTGGAAGTTGTGTCTCATGAAGCCAATGCTAAACTGAAACTAAAACTGCCCATAGGACGAGTACCATCAAGATCTTGGAACATTAACCATAAAAACATGGCCTTCAAATGAGAAAGAACTGAACCAATGCGGATCAAGAACTGTAAAATCCCAATGTGAAGTGTGAACCGAAGCAAACCAAAGATGTGTCCAGCTAAGCAACAAAGAAGCTAAGGGAAACAATAGGAAACCAGAAAAACTCATGCGAGTTGTCACCAACATGAAAGATGGATGCAAGAACCCCCCTTAATGGAACTTTATATCAGTTCTTTATTACAATACCCAATTATTGTATAAGGAGATAATGAAAAATTACAAAAACATGAGTGGAAATGCAAACCTAGAGCACGAAACAAAAATGAATGCATGCAAAAAATAAGTTATACATTTTTTGGAAATGACATTAGATCTGTATAGAGGCTGAAACTAGCTTTCCGACACCGTGAAAATTGTAAAAAATGGATAAGCGAGTCAAAAGATATGTGTCCTAGAGTGAAAATGGAAACATCTAACTTCCGAGGCAAAAAATGACATAAAACAGACCAAAAAATCTCACTTTCCGGTGATATCTCGTTTGCAAAAAAATGACACCGTATGTGAAAGTTATGCTTGTTTCCGTGAAAGTGCTCAAAAATTGTTTGATTCAGCCATGTGAAGCCCTCAGGGGCTAAAAAAAATAAGGCCCCTGGTCGCCTGGGTGGACCAGGGGCTGAAGTGCAGGGTGTTGGGCGTGGCCCCTGGTCACCCATGTGACCACCGCAGGGGCTAGAGGTCCAGCTGGGGGCTGGCGCTTGGGCGTTGGTCACCCATAAGACCTTGTTGCTCTATGTTAAGCCCTTAGGGGCTGGCAAAAAGGGTCGGTGGCACTGCATGGGGGAGCCACCAGCGGTGGTGGTGCACCGGTGGCCGCTTGGTGGCTGCCGAGTGGCCAAACCAATTAGAACAGGTAGCGCTAGAAAATATCAAACTTTTTGATTTTTTTTTATATTTTTGATTTTTTCTTGATTTATGTGCATCGTAGAGCATTCCTGGGGGCCATACAGCCCTAGGGTAAAATTTTTTTGCCTCTCTAGATGATTTTTCCCAAACTGGACAAATTTTATATGGAAATAGGGGTTTTTGGGCACTGCGAATCCAATGGCAAGGTTCGTTTGGGCCCAAAGTGCTCCAAAAATCAAGCGAGCCCCAGATCTATCAAATAAATCATCAAGCTTGAAACCCTCGTAGATCTGGAAAATGGTGATGAAAATCAATGAAATAAAAGTTGTTTCTGACTTTTTCCAGCGATCTAAATCCAACAAAATCCCCGATCTGATCCAAGACACTGCATAAATGTACTCAAGGATTGAAACCCTCGAGGGACCTCGAACGAGCTCTGCAACGAAATGCTCAGAAAATGCTGAGAAGGGGCTGCGAATCAAGGCTCTGATACCATGTTAGAAAACCAAGATCTTATTGCAAACCAAAATAGACCTTCCACAGAAGAGGAAAATGAAAAAATCATAAGCTTTGCATAAAAACATGCAATTTGATATATTCGAAAAAACCATTAATTACAAGAGATAATTTTCTTTATAAAAGCAAAGATGCCTAAACCTAATCTTATCTTGAGCAACAAGATAGCTCGATAAGATAAAGATGAGATCCTAAATCTTAGGAATTAAATAAATCCTAAGTAAACTTATGCTAAGTGTAATTAATAATTAATTACACCAACAGTATAGCTTGTGAATTACATTATTTGAATTCATCTTCTGTTTTTGCTTCAAAAGTACTCATTTTTGCTAATGTTTTCTACATTTTCAAATATGTGCCTTATGTGTGAGTTAGGGTTAAATTTAACCAGTTTTTAAACAATTTATAAAACTTTCAATTCACCTTTCATTTAAATTCAAATAAAAATAATCGACATTTTAGTTTTTAAAAGGGAAATACCATGTTTTTGAGACTTTCATGCGTGAAAATGATTAACATAATTTTTTTATTCGAGACATACTTACTTTTGGCTAGTGAAAAATATATTTTTAGAATGAAACCTTGAAACCCTTGCTAGCTATGTTATTAGTTCTCAAAATTTACCTTTCATTGCATGCCACAGTGTTAGTTTCATTCATTTAATGTCCTTTGCAAATTCATAGTATGACATGAAGTAGAGTGTTATGAAAACAATTGCATGCTCGAGGTAATGCCAAGTACATGAGTAGTTCACCACCTTCATTAATTACCTATTACAATGCATTAATTTCTCGAATAAAGGTGTAATCATGATGAATTAGGGTTCAAGTTATGAACACCTAGGTTTCAGCATGGGATCACTACTAGAGAAAAAGATGGCATGAAAAGCTTATTTGGCACTCTTGTGTCACTTTGATTTTTGTGAGGATAAATCCTTTAAGATACATGATCATTTACAATCATTAGGTTAGACAACATCTAGTACCAAACCTTGGAAAGATTACCAATAAATAAGACACTTACCTCCAAGATTTAAACCAAAAATGGGAGCAAAGAGAGAGGAACTAGGAACCAAGTTTAAGAGAGATCAAAAGTGATTTAAACATTTCATAATAGAACCTCTAGTTTCTAAATTCTGACTAAGGAAAACAAAAAGAAAGTATCGGACTCCAATATAGGAAAGCATGACCACTGGGATTGAGAACATCTAGGTGATGACTTACCGAGTGGGACTAGGACTAATAAAAGATGCAACATCCTTGATGTAATCACAATAAA
Organism: Sequoia sempervirens; assembly: GCA_007258455.2. NCBI lineage: Eukaryota > Viridiplantae > Streptophyta > Pinopsida > Cupressales > Cupressaceae > Sequoia > Sequoia sempervirens. The sequence goes on from VDFB02058242.1 coordinate 129,741,820, forward strand.
TTTGGGATTCCAGTTTTTGGTAGACTAATTAAACATTATAAAAAGACCGCGACACCAAATCTGAGAAAGAATAAGGACTAAAGAAAAGATTACGAAATTTTGAAAAATAAAGCCTACAATCTTACCAACCCCTAGAACAACGCCAAAGCAAGTGAAAGTGAGAGGAAAGAACAAAAAAAGGGGGTCCACATTTTTTGAAGGAGCAAAATGGGGCATGTTGTGAGACCACATAATAGATAGGATAATATGTGTTTCAAAGCTAATACAAGCAGATTTGGAACCTACAATAGTTCTGTCACACAAAGATCCAATTCTAATGAAGAAAAAAAGCCTTGAGCCATCCAACTTACCCCTCCACCTCTATAAGAGAATTCACCAAAAGAACTCTTACCATGACAAAAAGGATTCACCCACTAGCCAAAAATTCACCTCGATAGGAGTGGTCTCGACCTTCATAAGAGATACAAGGGAGGGAACCAATAGATGAAGCATAATCAATCCACCACAACCTTAGAACCCTTCTCCACCTCAATTATGCAGGAGAATCCTTGGTTCTTGGCAATCTTGCATCAACCAAAAATATTTTCTTTCAGTTTTGTTCTTATTTTGTTCTTGCTCAGTTCATGTTGATGGATACATCATATTTCCTCACTAGACCCAACAGATCTTTGTGTACATCTTGGAAATGTTCATTTTCCTTATTCCAAGATTTGAGCATGATTGGATCTTTTTCATTCAAGTTATCTCTTCCAGATTTCATGGTAGTTTCTTGAACCAGCACCGGAATAGATTTTAAGCCTAACGTCTAATGTGATCATTCGTGGATTGTCCCTATGACTTGTAGATCTTGATGGTCTATTTTTAATTGCTCCATGGAGTGTCCCTAACTTTCATTATAGGTCCACACTTCATTCTATGCACTTTTTCATGGAGTAATTGAAATTTGAGGCCGACGTATTCATGCACACGCTACATTTTCTTTCCTTGGATAATGTGATGATATTTGGTCAATGTGGATGTTTCTAGAATCATGGACATAATATAAATATTATAATCGATCATTAGAAGAAGGTGGTGAAGTAATAGTTGATTGAGCAAATTAAGATTGATCTACTTTGTAATATTTTAGCTCGCATATAGGAGCATATTGGAATGTTCCAATTCTGAACATGTTATGTCAGGCCTAAGAGCTGAATCTGTAAGCCCAAATATTTTCATCTGATTGTAACCGATATTTTTTTTAATGAGAATATTTGTATCTAAATTTTCCTCCATATTTTGTGTTTCTTTCATTGTGTTACTCTTTCTACACATTCTAGATTGTTCTCTTTGAGGACTCTCCTATCGTGGATGTGCCAAATTGGTATTAGAGTGATATTCATTCCTTGTGTGATCGTCAGAGTTTGTGAAGTCCTATCGAAGATTTTTTGTGGGGTGGAAAATTGAGGATTTGACCTACAATTGTAGAGGATTTTTAAAGATGGTGGGAAGAAGAAATGAGGAAATGGAGTGCGTGGAAATGAAGACCCTACTTTAATGGAGATGTTGAGTGGAATTGCTACTAGATTAGATATAGTTGAAATTGTCCAGAGAAGAGGTTGACCAGTTGATGATGTGAGTGATGAAGAGGTAGAAGTACAAGAGGAAAGAGGAAGAGAAGGATAACCCAACCCTGATCAGGGAGAAGAGAGTTTCATAAGAGCCCTAACTAGAGCAAATGCAAAACCACACTTCAATCCATCGGATTATAATGGTAAGTTGGATTCAGAGGAATTTTTTGATTGGATAACAGAGATGGAAAATTATTTTGAATTTGAAGGTACTACTAAAGATAAGAAGGTAATTTTTCTTGTACAAAGTTGAAA
>VDFB02058242.1:129743784-129804844 GCA_007258455.2 Sequoia sempervirens
ATATAGGATATTTCAATAGAGCGAATGCATCAAATATCAAATGATTCCTAAGAATATTAGTTGAAGAGAAATGAAGAAAGGATCCTGAAACCTGAGCTCTAAGTGATATATGAAGTATTGTCTATTAGATACTGAAAGTGTCACAAAGTCATTTCATTGAAACTAATTTTTTTGCAGGTTGTTCTCAGTCCTGGTGGATGTTTCCTTTCTAGTATTCTAAAGAATGTTGATAGACTTGTTTTATGTGGAGTGTTTTTCACCATAGTTCGAAGTTGAGAGGTGTTGTTGTTGAAGAAGTCAAAGATTTGACTTTTTCTAGAAGATTCTAATGACAATTGGCATATTCCACGTGCTACATTTTGATTGAATATTTTTTATTCTCTTGATAGAATTTAAGTTTAAACTCTTGGGGCCTTGTTCCTATAAAAGGTTGTTTATTGCTTTACTTTTATCTTAAGTTCAAAATTTGTGGATGTCGGAAGACCCAAAACTTCTCTAGGTTTTGTTTTTTTTCATATTTTTTGAATCGTTCTAGACTAAAAACTTGTATGCACATAGAACTTAATCAATATCGAAGCCAATTTTATAGTTACCTATCCCATGTATCTTTTGTAGTTGGTTTTGTTAGTTCAATAAAACAAACCTATATCTTGTGTCATTTAAGGGGCCATATAGAACCTACTCAGTGTCCAAACTAAAACCCCCTTCTTTAAAAGCTTGCACTATTTTATGACTAGTTGTGAAGCAATATGGTGGTTTATAAAGTGGTTTGCTTTGATTTTATTAAATCTTGGGGCATGTGTGGAGAATAACCAAGAGAAATTTTATTTTCAATATTTTTTATGCTTTATTTTTTATTATATGTTTAAATTCCTAAAAATGTTCCAAAAAATAGATGAATGAATGGAAATTTATTGAATTTCATCCATTTTCTATGAAATTGTTGGATGCTTAAAGTTAAATCTACTTAAGTGATAGAAAAATTGTTTGTTTTTCATGAAATATTATTGCAAATTTTTTGATTTCATGAGATTATTTTATGATCAAACTGGAAGTCTTGTATCAAATGCTTATGATTCTTAATGAAACTGGAGATGTTCTTGATGAAATTAAAGATAACCATAGACCCCTTGAGATTAACAACAATATCACATCATACCCTAGAGTGAATCTATTGTTGTGAGTGGCATTGTCATCAATAGGAATTGGCAATAGAAGGAGGGCCTTATTGTTGTCTTTTGGTTTTTTTAGGTCTAAAACTGGATTTCCATAGAGTTACTAGATCTCGGTCTAGTGATCTTCATGTGACATTCATTGAGATTAGTGGTTGAACATCATCTAGACCTCAAAATTTTGGAAGTGTAAGTGAAAATTTGCAAAATCTAACTGTTGTCATACCACCACTACCTCCCATAGTGATGAATTTTTTTAACTTAGAGTCACTAATTCAATTCAATGTGTATAATGATTTTCCAAAAAATCCTAAAAATTTATGTCCTAAGTATTATCTTCGCAAAGATACATAAGAACATATTGGTATCTTTAAGGATATATGTTTTAGAGCAAGGATTCAACATAAAGATGTTGTGTGTAGGTTGTTCTTGTATACCTTAAGCAATGAAGCTTAATAGTGGTATATCAACCTACCTCATAACTCAGTTAGATTGTGGCAAGATATGGAGAGTCAATGTTTGGCCATATTTAGAACACTAGCTTACCTTGCTTTGTTATATCATCAATTTTCTCAAATTAAGAGGTTTGATGGAGAACCTATAACTGCTTTTAATGAAAGGTTCCAAAATTCTTATTCTAGGTTACAGGCACCTTACATAGTGGATAATTTTTCTTCTATTGCAATTTATTAAACAACAATAGATCCTTTAACTACTATGTTTGTAAAGCAAAGGGAAAATCCTCCCACTACTTTACCCAAAGCCTATGCTAAAGCCGTAAGTGTAAATTTAGAAAGGAAACATCTTGGAAATGGAGCATCTACAAATGGCGAAAAATGGATTGAATAATTATCCTATCCCAAGTATGAATGGAGTCCCTTTAAATCATCCCATGAATCCTAATGTTTTTTCTTCAATGGTTCAGAATGGGACATTTCATCAAAATACTTTCTTTCAACTAGGAAATAGTCAAGATTTAGTTTGTCACCCTGGTCCAACCATTACAGAACTGCATCCTAATGGAAATTAATTTTTCTCACAAACTTAGGAAAGTCAGAATGTTAAAATTCTAGATGATAAGGGAGAAATTAGAGACATTGCAACTCAACTCAAAAGATTAACCACAAAGGTTACACAATTAAGAAATAAAAACTTTTATTCTCAAAATAACAATCAGATTTCACAAAGTCAAGTGTATAATGCTCCCAGACCACCTAGACCTTGGAACACATGACCAAATAATGGAGAGATATCCACACCTTTAGATAAAACTAACCCTCGTGATGATAGATCCATGTCAAAGGTGAATTTAGCTGACCTTGTGATGAATAATTGGTATAGAATTCATAATACAAATGCTCATGCTAAATTGGACTGTCCATAGTTTAAGATTGCTTCAGATATTTTTCTAGCTACTACACATTACAAAGAATAGTGTGAATCCCATCCTCCTAAAGGAAATGAATTGGTTCCGGTAGGATATGATTCTACTTTGGTTCTTGAAAGTTACGAACGTATCAAGCCACCTACTATCATTAGGAGTTATACTCATGAATATGAAGGAGGTAGTTAAGCCATGAATTTAGAAACATATATGTTTCCTTATCAAAATAAAAATGAAGGCTATGTGTAGGATCATGATGGGCCAAAAAGTGGCAATATGATGGGTATGTGGTTGACGAATTTTTTTTACCCAAAATTGATTAAACGAACAGGGTTTTTAAAGGAGATTCTCATCTTTCCACCAATATAAATAATACTTTACTTTGAATTTAATAGGTAATTATTATTCATTTTCTATTCAAATTATGATTAAAGTCTCGATTGATAGGTTGATTGAAAAACATTTATAACTTTCAAATGGTATCACATTTTTTGAATCAAAAACATGTGTCACATTCTATGCTTCATGTACTATACGATTAAAAAAATAAAAAATGAATTTCATGAAGTTTTGACCAAGTTAAGGTGGTTAGACATACGAGTTTTTATATTTTCTAAAATTTGTAATAAAAAATTCATAATCAATTATTTACTTGGAAAAAATTACAAAAAAATATGCATCACATTGGTACATGAGTCCTCTACTTATACCTAAAATATTATAAAAAATATTATCATTTTATTGGTTAGTGTGGTCCAAGCAGACACCTACTTCTTAGTTTTCCTTGAAATTTAGTGCTCTGCATTGAAATTTCAAAATTTCCTGTAGATTTTTTTTTAAAGCAAACCTAGTAGTTTAGAAACTAAATTCAATTTTCTATAGATTCTATTCTTACATATTTTTGAAATAATATAGATTTAACTTATTCAATTTTTTACATCAAGTTGCCTAACTCTGATTTTTCTAAATTTTTTGCCGCTTAAGGGCCTATTTTTTCCATGATGATCCTACACATACCCTGAACCTCAAGAATAAATTGACTAAATTAATGATTTTCAACATAATCATAAAGGACATAATTATAACTTGACAAGTAACACAAATGTTGGAAGTAAATTCAACGGGTCGTTGACCACACCAATTCCACCTAATAAATTTAATACTCCACCTGATGATAAATCATGCAATACACTGGGGTTACCTAAGGTAACCTCTCATTATAATTCATCAAATGTTTCATGGTGTGAAAAGGCAGATTCTGCTAATCAAAACAACTTGACTGATTTTTTAGCAGAAGAAATCAAAAAGGTAAAAATCAACCTTTCTTTATTAGAATTACTCAAAACACCTATGATCAGGAAATATTTCTTAAATACTTTAGAAGATCTTCCAAAGGAAAGAAAATTTAAGGAATCTTACGTGAAAGATAATTCCATTAAGGAAAAAGACAAGAACAATATTCCTATGGCAGATGCACAAGTAGCCTTTTACAAAGGAAAACTAGAATCCCCACCCTTTTTACTCACGTTGAGAATATTTGGTAAAAATATTCATAATTGTTTAGTAGATTTTGGAGCATATACTAATGCGATTCCTTTGTCCATGTCTCAAACACTAGGGTTGACTCTTACAAGTTCTTTAAAAAAATTTACTCGACTTGAAAAAACTAAAGTAAATTTAGTTGGGGAGTTAACTAATATTCACATGCAATTAGCATCGTATCCCAGAATTCAATATTGCATGGAAATTCAAGTCATTGAGATACTTGATACTTAGGAAATGTTATTGAGCAGGGATTGGTCAAAGACTTTGAATGGATACATGGCCACATATTTCTCACATATGTAGTTACCATGGAAAGGAGTTCCTAGTCAAATCAGAATTGAAAGAGAACCACATATGAAATACATGATTACTAATTATGATGAAAAAAATGAAGTTCTATATATTGATGTAGAACCAGAAATTTATAAAATATGAAGCTCAGGAGTTAAAATAGAAGATGTATTTAGATGCAATGCTAAAAAGCATAATCAAATAACTCCTGAAATGAATTTTTTAATAGAATCATATTGTGATTCTTTTGAAGAATAAAGTAGTCATTATGATAAATTTTAGAAGAATATTGTTACAGAAGCTCAAAAGAGTGGTAAAATTAATTGAAATTTCACTAAAAAGATTTTTATTGTAGGATTGGTGTAGGTTACACAATTCTTCACATTTGGAAGAAAAATGCATGATGTTCTTGTAAATAATTCACAAAATTGAAAACCAGTACTGTCTAGAACATGATAATATCAATAAGTCTGAAGCGGAAATACAAAAAGACAAAGTCTAATTTACATAGACCAAAAAGGATAATTCGACAACTCTTAAGAATGGTTAGTTTTGAGTTACGAATGATCAAGCCTAGATTCTTAAGTTTGATGGATCGAAATCAAAACAAGGAATTGGAATTGGAGTTGAATTGATTAGCCCGTAAGGTAAATATTTTCTTACTGATTATCGATTGCAATTTCAATGTACTAACAACGTGGTAGAATATGAAGCCCTTATTCATGGTTTGATGCTCACAATCAAGAAGAAAGTCAAAATTCTTAAGGAGTTTGGTGATTCCAAATTGGTAGTCAAGTAATTTCAAAAATAGTACATTTTCCACAAGTGATTGTCCAATTACCGATAAAGAGTATGGGATCCAATAGAAAACTTCAATGCATTCAATATTACTCACATTCCAAGAGGATTTAATCAAAGAGCCAATTCCTTGGCTACTGTTGGTAGTGCTTTAGAACCTTTAGATGCCTCATCTTTGAGAAGATTCATAGTTGACTTGGTATAGTTACCTTCAATCCTCGATAATATTACAAATTTGTAGGTGTTTGAAGATGGTCGACACATATTGGAATTCATCACTAAATTCGGTATCTTCAAAGTACAAATAATTGAAGAAATAGATTGCCCTAATGGTGAAATTCAAGATGAAGAATTAGCTCAAGCTAAAGATAATAATATTTTGAAAGGGACAATTGAGTTGGAACAATTGTTTGATATTGATCATATAGTTTGATAGAAATATTTTCCTCAAAGTGATGGAGGAAAATTCTAATTATGCAATTTACATACTAAAGAAGATCCTAAGAATGTGCTTATAAGAAAGGTCTATACCAAATAAGAGAAGAGAAATATCGCTTAGGCCCTTAGAGATTATTGGAAAGTTATAGCATGGACATACAAAGATTTAAAAACCTATGATACTTCCATCATCACACATACGATGCCACTAAAGCCTAATGCAAAGCCTTTCCAACAAAAACAATGATCAATAAATGCACTTTTAGAGCCACTAATTCAAAAGGAAGGCCAAAAGATTTTATTATCCAAAATAATATTTCCTATCAGAAATTCTACTTGGGTGGAAAATTTGGTACCCGTAAGAAAGAAGAATGGAGACATACGATTGTGCGTAGATTTCTAGAATCTTAACAAGGCATCTAAAAAAGATAATCATCCACTACCTTCACTAGAAGATTTTTTACAAATAGTCAATGGTTCACAAATGATGTCATTTCTAGATAGATTCTTTGGATATAATCAAGTAATGGTAGTGAAGGAAGATCGGCTGAAGACAACATTCACCATGAATTGGGGAACTTTTGCTTATAGAAGGATGCCATTTGGATTAATAAATGTCAGGGCTACATTTCAAAGAGCCATGGATTATTCTTTTCGAGATTTGATATGAAAATTTACTATAAATTACATGGATTACGTCACAGTATTTTCAAAGAAAATAGGAGATCATATTCAAGATCTCAGAGAAATATTACAAAAGTGTGAAACTTATGGAGTTTCATTAAATCCTAAGAAATGTATTTTTCGGGGTGACTGAAGGTAAACTTCTAGGGCACATTATTTCTGAAAGAGGTATTTCAATAGACCCAAACAAAGTAAGCGAATTTATCAAGTTACAACCCCCAGTAGGTGAAAAAGAATTGAAATCATATTTCAGTAAGATGAATTTTGTTTGAGAATTTATCACTAGATTTGCTGAGATAGTAAAAAAACTCAATGATATGTTAAAGAAAGATGCAAAAATAGAGTGGAAAAATGAGCCTAAGCTCTCCTTTGAAAATATAAAAGATGCAATTATGGAAGCATGGGTACTAGTAAGTCCATATTATATTAAACATTTTTATATTTACTCTTTCACTTCTGGTCATAGTTGTACAACAATGCTAACATGAAAGGGCGAGAGTAAAGAAGAAAAGTCAATTTATTTTATGAGTGCTCCATTTAAGGAAGCAGATATAAGATATACAAATGTTGAGAAACAAGCCTTTTCTTTGGTCAAAGCAGTACAAAAATTTAGGCATTACATCCTTGGGAGTATAGTCAAAGCTATTATTCCTGATTCTATAGTTAAAATGTTGTTAACACAAAGTGAGCTTAGAGAAAAGAGAGCCAACTGGGTTACGATTTTGTAAGAATTTGATTTGGAAATTATACCCATGAAACTAGTTTAGGAACAAGTTTTGGTCAAATCTATTACATAAATAGATCCTCAATTCTCTAGTCAACAATATATTTTGGATGTAAAAGATCAAGAAGATTGGTATTTAGAAATATGGAATTATTTAGTCAGCCATACTTGCCCCAATCATATGAAAAGGAATCAAAGAAGAGCCCTTAAGATAAAATCACAAAGTTACATGATCAAAGGAGGAGCTCTATTCAAAAGGAATCATGAAGTAATCTATTTGAGATGTTTGAATATAACAAAAGTGAACAAAGTATTGCAGGAATTGCATGATAAGTTTGGAAAAACTCATGGAACACCTTTAGCTACTACACACCTCATTTTGAGAGTTGGTTATTACTGGACAATGATTTTTAAAGATACATATGAGCATGTGAAACACTGCTATACATGTCAAACTATGGTAGAAAAAGGAAGATTCAATGCTCAACCATTACAACCAGTGATGGAGATGCACCCTTTTCCATAGTGGGGACTAGATTTCATTGGAACTATCAATCCTCCATCGTCCATATGTCATAGGTTTATATTAGCTGCTATAGATTATTGCACTAGATGGACCAAAGCGTGTCCCAACAAATAATGCACCACTTATGTAGTAATCAAATTTTTGGAGTAAAATATTATTACCAAGTTTGGAGTACTGTACATGTTGGTATGTGCTAATGGCCCTACTTTTTCTTCATTAAATTTTTCCAATTGGGAATTTGAGTACAGTATAACATTAAATTTTTTATCTAACTATTATCTATAGGGAAATGGATTAGTAGAGTCATCAAATAAAATTTTGTTGGATATAATTTAAAATTTGTTGGAAAAGAATCCTAGATAATGGAATTCTTTATTCAAAATTTTCCTTTGGGTAGATCGTACTAGGATGAAATCCACATTGGGAAATTGTCTTTATCAGCTAGTTTATGGGGTATACCCAATATTGTCAATGGATTTGAAAATCCCTACTTGGAAACTTGCTCAGGAATATATTGGATTAGATGATCAAACTAAAGCTTGGTTATTGTAATTAATGCATTTGGATGAAAAATGCACCTGAGCTATAGACCATTTTGCTAGGCATCAATTTGTGGTAAAATGATGGTTTGACAAAAGGGTTCAATTGAATTTTTTTAGAATATCTGACTTATTCATGTACTAGAACAAAGCCCATGAAAAAAAAGGTGAGCATGGTAAGTTTGACAAGTTGTGGACATGTCCTTATCAATTTTTTGAAATTTTAGGTGATAGCACCTATAGGTTGAAGTCTTTGACTGGTGAAGACATCCCATTTCCTATCAATGGGAAGTTTCTGAAGCATTATTTACAGTCATAGTTTTCTAAATAGTTTTTGTAAATATTTCTTTTTTGTAGATGGTTTTTGTTGTTTCTTTGTAAATAGTCGTTTGTTTCTTTTGTTTTGTATAATTTTTTTTGGGTGTTGTATTGTTAGTCCATACAATAGTTGGTAGCTTTTGAAGGTGAACAAGGTAATATAATGTCAATTCTAGAAATTTGATCTATGTTTTGACTGGAAGTAGTCCTTTAATTATAAATAATTGGAAAATTATTTATTTTTTTACTCCAGTTAGCATAAATCATTTGGTTGATGTTGAGATACAAACAAACATATTTTAAATAATTCTACTGATAGTTGGGATAGCAGTTATTTGCATTGAGTAACAAATAAAAAGGGTACCTTTGCTACCACTATAACTCCCAACTTAATAGCAGGATTCATTGCTTGCAAGTTGAAATAAGCTATCATTGAAATATTAAAAAAAAAGAAAAAATTTGAAATGAGCTATAAAAGAAATATCAAAAGAAATAAATCAAATCTTTAGGCCATCCAAATATCTATATCAAAGCTATAGACGCTTGACTGGCAGTAGAGTTATGTTTGGGGGAATTACAAAGATAACTTTGTTGAGGCTATAGACATTTGATTGGTAACAAGACTCTATTCATGGTTGGATTAAAAGGGAATTTCCAAATTATGTAGGTCAATGCAAATAATTGCTATGCTCTATGTGTGTAGTAGTGAAAATAATCAATTGCACACACGTGAGCTTAGTAATACTTAATCTTGTATGCTAGCTGAAGTGGAATTGGAATGTTGGAATGAAGATTTGACTATTTATAATTAGAAGACTAAAAAAAGGTTGAAGCATGGTTATTAGATCTAGAATTGACTTTCTATTGTTTTGTTTAGTTTTGTTGGTTGCTAGTTATTGTGTGGTCTCACAACATGCCCCATTTTTACCCTTGGAAAATTGGACTCCCTTTTTTCTTTATTTCCTCTCGCTTTCACTTGCTTTGGCATTGTTTTTGGGGTTGGTAAAATTATAGGCTTTATTTTCAATTTTTCTTGGTCTTTGCTTTAGTCCTTATTATTTCTTGGATTTGGTTTCACGATCTTTTTCTAAATTTGTATTAGTCTACCAGAATTAGGAATCCCAGAGTTGTTGTGGTTGCATCGAGGATGTTGCATCTTTGATTGGTCCTAGTCTCACCTAGTAAGTCATCACCCAGATGTTCTCAATCCCAGTGGTCGCACTTTCCTGTATCAGAGTTCAATACTTTCTTTTCATTATTTAGTCAGAATTTGGAAACTAGAGGTTCTATTATGAAATATTTGAATCACTTTTTATCTCTCTTGAACCCAATTCTCAGTTCCTCTTTCTTTTCTCTTGTTTTTATTTAAAGCATGGAGGTAAGTTTCCTAGTTCCTAGTAATCTTTTCAAGCTTCAGTACCTAATGTTGTCAGCGTTGGAATCAAGGAACACTAAAAGGGTGGGTGAATCAGTTTTCAACAATATTTAAACTTCAATTTAGATTATAAACCATCTACAACATTTAAACAGAAGTAAAGATGCAAGCACATGAAAGAAATAATCAGAACACCATAACACCAATATTTTTATGTGGAAACCCTTTTAGGAGAAAAGCCACAGTGGAGATTAATCCAGAATTTATACTCTATTAAAGGTATGAAGAAAAAAATGGATTGCACATGTATTCAGACACACTGCCTAGAGCTCACTACTCAAAATAAGGAAGGCTCGCTTCCTTACAAAATGTTTGTGATTACAAAAAAAGGTTGAACTAAGAAGATAGCATCTACAAATGCCTGGTTTTAGTTTCGGTGAAGCTTAGTAATTGATCTTCTATCCTTCTGACTGATTCTGCACTTTTTCTCTACTCTACTCTAACTCACATCATGAAATATTTAATGCACAAGTGAAACTATGCATAAATCGCTCAAACACTCTTGTGATATTCTCACCACACACCTACTCTAATTTTTAACACCTATTCACACTTCAAAAATGAATTAACGATCTTATATATATATATATATATATATTCGCTACCAAGATTTCAATCGCTCCAAGTCGACTTCAGCAAAATATGAAATATTCTCCAACAGTCGGCTCAAATCACAAATCATATTTAATGCAAATGCATCAAAGTTGTCCAAACTATAGTAAGGACCCAAAACAAAATGCCCAACACAAGAAAAAATTAAACAATTACTAGGAATTATACATCTGCGACATGCTATATTCACCAAATCAATCACCACAAATAAATAAATAGAAAATCATCTTGTCGGATCTCCTAACTCATACAAAGATTAATGAAACATCACAAAACTTATCAATATGATAACATATATGCTCAACAATCTATCCATGGGATCCACAACTTAAAAAGATGATCCAGTGAGGCATATGGATCGACAAACTAGTTGGATACCTTATTCTTCATGCTTTCTACTAGTAGTACTTTGTTCTCTACTTTGTCTACTGGTATGACAAAATTCTGATTTACAGACTGGAATAATGACTCTAGTTGCCATCAATGATAACACCAAAAGCAATATGCCAACAATCTCCCCCTTTGGCATTGATGGCAACACTTAGTGAAAAATTACTAAGTGTTAGAACCAAAATGATTATGCTACCAAAGTTTAGAATGAAAATTTCAAAACACAACTCAAACTCCCCATTAGAATGATAAGGCATTTTTCACCGCTCTCTCCCCCCCTTTGACATCAATAAAAAACATATTTTTCACTACTCTCTCTCCCTTTTTCAAAAATTCAAAATTTGATCAAAATTTGAAGAAATGCAACTACTACTTGGTTCAAAAAATTATCTTGTACTTCTCTTTCATTTCTAGAAGAAAATTCTTCCATGCTTCCACTGCAATCCCAATGATTATGATCATGTTGTTGTTCTTGGATGTCCTGTTAATAATTGGAATGAGAGATTCTAGAATTGTGATTGCTTCTAATTTCTCTTCTTTCTTCAACACTTCAAATAGCTTCTCTAGCCTGCATTCAGTTAAATACTTCACTTTCCAAAAGGTATCCACAAGGTTATTTTTTTTGAATTGAACTTTTGCATGCTTAGACTGCAACTCATGAATCTTTTTCTTGACTGCACCATCCTTATCCTGAAACATGTTGTAATCCTAGCCAAATTTGATTAACTTAGCCTCAATCAGCTCCAACTTTTCCCTGCACTTCCCAACTACATTAGGCCAATGAAGACAATAGTTGTAAATGTCATTTGTTTAATTTATGCATTTCCTCAACACATTAATTTTCCTTTTCAACTTGGTAAGAGATAGCCTAAACTTCTCCTTCAAATGTAGAATTATTTCTTCCTTTTTCTTATCCTGAGACTCAGAAGCCATAGCTTCCCTAATACATTAAATCATCTCTTCAGGTAACACATTCTACAAACTTTCAAATTCAATGTTACTATGCTCAAAATAACTACGTAGAGTGCTCTCAATCAAGTCCTATTCATATGAGGGTCTATCTAACCACATGTCAGCAATTTTTTGTATTCCATCTTTCTCCTGAACAAGCTACGGTATCTTTGTTTTCGATAGAACACTTTCTTCTTTGCTTCCTTCAGCCTTTGGGTAAAAGCACAAACCTGTGTCACACTTTATAAAGGAATCGACCAACAGTAAAAAAAATTATGAACTTCGACCACATAAAAGTGGTCTTTATGTTTTGAATTTCAAAATGGTGTAAACTAATAAAATGTAGAACTTTTGGTGTAGTTTATTCCTATAATTTTTAAAATTAAAAAAAATAAATGAAAATTATTATGTTTTTATCAATTTAAGGACAAATTTTGGAATGCTGAAAATTTCATAAAAGAGTGACTTCACGGGCCGTGAAGAAACAAAATGAAAAAAACTTCATTTCTCCCTTCTTTTTTTTTGTCCAAATACGTAATTTCAGTATCTTGTGCATGGAAAAAAAAATCCCATTTTGATGTATATTTTTCTCGTAATAACGTTTTAAAGTCAAACATGTCAGAATTTGATAGTTTTCACGGGCCGTCAACTAATTTCAAAATTTTCAATCATTTTCAAAAAAAAAAATATACCCTTTTGAAGTAGACTCTCTCCTCTTATGCCTCATATAATATTTAAAACATTTTAATAAACTTTACTATCATTTTTTTAATATCAAATAAGCCTCTTTTTTTATTTTTAAAACCTACTTGCATTATTTTAAAAATAAAAGATATCAAAACTAATCAAAATATTATAAAAATTCTATATTTGGATTCTACACTTCAAGCTCTACAAAAGGGTATTTTTATTTTTTGTAAAAAAATCAATCTGACTAGAGAAATACTCTGCCAAAAATGAATGTTTCAGAAAATTCTGAAAAATGATGAGTAAGCTGCCATGTAGGATGCCAACTAGATGATTTTAGCCGACACGTTTTCGGTCGATCAGGTTTCGGCCGAAACCCTATAGGCCGAAAATTAATCGATCAGATCTTTATCGGCTGATAATTACTCGGCTGAAAACTAATGAAATAAAATAAAGTTATTTTCTTTCAAATTTATCAAATTAAAAAAATTCAAAAATAACAAATATTTCAAAATTTTCTCGACTATTTTCGATTAAAGAAGATTTATTTCAACATTTTGGAAGGTTTATTATTTCTGAAATTTACAAGATTATTTCGACAAAAAAAAAAGGCATTTGGAGAAGAGGAGAGATATTTTTAAGGTGTAGTGATCTTTAATTTATTTAATTGATTATGTTTTTTATTGAAAATGCATTTGAAGTTTGTTTTCACTTTTTTTTTATTAAAATATTAACATCAAAGAAATATGTGTAGAAATATATTCATTATTCAATTAAAAATATTTTATGTTTTGCATGTTTATGTTTATTAAAAACTTTTGTTTAAATATTTTATGTTTATGTTTTGCATCTAGTTACAAGCTTTTTAAAATATTTATGCTATATTACATGTACATGTTTCATGGAAAGCTTATGTGTGTACAAATTTGTATGTAGGAAATCATTCAAATTTGAGTGTAATTTGTGATGGAAAATCAAAGGGCTAGATCGAGGAAGTATGAATGAACATGAGTAAGACAAAGAAAGAGAAAAGCAGATGAAGGAACATCTATTGAAAAACAACCCATGGAAAATATTGATGATCAAGGTGACGTACAGGTACAAGAACAAACTGAACCTAGTACTAATATAAATGTTTTGGACTATGGTATGGAGAATTTGATGGAGATTCTCTTTTCAATAATATTTCATCTGAAGATATGTTATCTGAAAGCACATTAAAATTACACTCTAAAAAAATATGGGATGAATTTTTTGAAGAGAAATATCTAATTGGAAGAGCACAGTTAATTGCAAAGTTATTTAGATGAAAAGAAATGACCCCTATTTTGGAGTTGTTAGGGGTTGATAATAGGAAAAATTCATCAGATTTAAAACAAACAATTGTTGAAAACCTGCAAGAAGCATTATAATGTATTGAAAAGAAGAGTCGGTCTAGTGATTTAAATGTTGCACGTAGAGCGTTGATGACTGTAATTTCTAGTAAGAAATTATCATATAGAAGACAAGTTCAAGCAATTTCTGAATTACTAAATGTTTCTAGGAGAACTGTTCAAAGATATATTGAAAAGAGAGATGAAATAGATGGAAAAATTGAGAAAAATTGGGTAAATATTTGTAGGGTTCCTCGAAAAGATAGAATTTCAGAAGATGTAAAGAAACAAGTTGTTGAATATTGGACCACCCACTCTCGTGTTTCTTCCAATAGAAGGGATACTATACAAATAATAGGTGATGATGGTACAAAAATTTCTCATCCAAAACATTTTATAGATACAACACAAAGTGAACTTTTTGAAGCATTTAAACAAGAATTTTTAAATGTGAAGATTTTTCAAAGGATTTTTGAAACACTATGACCATCATTTGTACGTATAAATAAAGTATGTGAAACTTGTTCTTGTCGAAATCATGTTGAATTTGATCTACACCTACAATCATATAGAAAAGTTATGGCAAAAATTGATTGAAATTTAGCCATCCCTGGAAGCACAATACAATTTGTGAAGTCTCTTCTATGTGAAAAATCAGAAAATTTGGATGAATTCAACGTTCAGTGTATAAAAAATGTATCTAATGATTGTGGAGATTTGAAGAATCTTTTACATGTTGACAATAATGAAATGCAAGTTACTTGGAAGAGATTTGAATATGAGACATACTTAACGAAGTCAGGAGTTGAGGCCAAAAAAATTGTTCTCAAAGAGAGTGGATTGCCTTACAATGAATTCATGAGTAAATTTCACAATATCATATATCCACATATCCAACATTGTCATGGTGCAAGATGGAAATCGAAGAAATTTCATTATTCAAAGAATTGTTTTCCACCAGGTTGTATTCTCTCTATTGTAGATTTCTCTAAGAACTATACATTTAGTCCTCAAACTGAGATTCAAAGTCAATATTATCATTCAGAGCAAGTTGCAATCTTCGTGCAAGTTTGCTATAGGCATGCAGAGTTAGCGGTCGATGGAATAAAAAGTAGCAAAGATGATAGAATTATCATCAAAGAGGTTCACTTTTATATTAGTGATGATACGAATCATGATAGAAGCTATGTAGCTCATTGTTTCAAAATGTTTTTTGAAGACCTAAGACGACGTGGCATAAATCAAGAACAACACTGGATATGGTTTGATGGATGTGCTGGTAAGTACATTGGTTTTTAAATTATTTTTAATTAATTTATATTTACTTTTAAAACTTTGAGACTTAAATTGTTTTTTGAAGATAATTTGGTTTTCAAGTGTTTAATTATTTGTAACTTCACAGGACAATTTAAGTCTGCAAAAGCCTTTGTTTGGTTAAGCAGTCAACATGCTAGACGCAACACCAAATTTTTGTGGAATTTTTATGAGAGTGGACATGGAAAAGGAGAGCACGATGGAGCAGGAGCATGTGTGAAGCGTGCACTTCGTCAACATGAACTTGCTGGTATGTCCAATTTAGCTTCATACTTTTTAAAAGATTAGATATATATATATATATATTTAATTTAACTAAATTAAATTCTTTTAAGTTCTTTGAAAGTAATAGGTGACAAATTGTGCCAACTTGTGTGTAACTTGTAGGTAATGCCATACGGAATGCAAACGAAATTGTTGAATGGTGCAAAAGTCATTTTTCTGCTCGCGACTCAACATACAACACACGGTATTTTTGGGAAGTTACAAGTATGTATGTCTAGTCAAAATTTGTTTTAAAAATTTGAATTTCAAAGTTCAAGTACATACATGATTTCAAATTGAATTTTCAAGTTTGAATTTAAACAGATATTGATCGATCAAATCCTTATAATTGTCAAGCAATTCATGGTATTAGAAATCTACATCAAATCATGACAACGGGGAGTAGTAGGCCTTATGCAATGAATGTGAGAGAAAAATCATGTTTTTGTATTGATTGCATTGAGGACAATGCAAATATTGATCAATGTGAGAATATTAGAGATGGGTATGTTTCACAATGGGAAATGAAACAATTAATATCAATGCCTCCTTTTGTTGAAGATGACAATGTTGATGTCTATGATCCACTATATTCAGCTGATTACGAATGTGTATCTGATTTAGTTGTTATAGGTATGTCCAAATTGATTAATTTAGTTAAAATCAAGATTTAAATATATATATATATATATATATATATATATATATATATATATATATATATATTCTATGTTTAAGTAAGTTTCAAATATAAAATATAAATTTTTACAACTTTTAAATGTATAATTTACTTAAATATGTAAATATGCGGTGTGTGTACAGGAGATATTTTCATTGTAGTTGAAGATCCTGAAAATGCAGGTGTAGATTACTATCTACTAAGATGTACACAACCAAAAAGCAAATTGGTCGAATCGATGATAGATGGTGATGGACAAGAGTAACCATTGGATCAGTCATTATTGAAGGCACATATTATCAACAAATAAAGATAGATAAAAATGGTATTATATTTGTTGATTATAGGCCAGGACAAAAGGTTCTACATTACAGTCACTTAGTTTTGGCAACAAAAATAAATTTAGAAACTTTACCTAAAAGGGGATGTGCCAAACAAAAGTGGAGGTTTCCTATTGAAGATCATGAGAAGATTTTAGAGATAATTAAAGATAGAGAGGATCCAGATTTTATGTACCAGGAGCTTTAAGTTGTTTTTTGGATACATGTGTACACATTTATGACTCCAAATCTAGATAATATATATTTTTATTGATTGGACTTGTGTCATGATTTAGAATGGGTTTTTTTTTTAGAATGTGACATGTATGTTAGATCATATATATGCTTGATACAAAACCCAATGACATTAAAAATGTTTTAATTTACATTTTACCTAAATTCCTTTAAATCATCTAAATTTCCAATTGCATTTTTACATGTTGGACACGGTTCATTCTTTTAAGTTCACTCTTGAGAATCTCTAGAAATTCCTTTATATCATCTCTCTAGATTCCTTGATTGCAAATTTTTTATGTTTGACATGGAATTGTTAAACTTTCACTTTCAAATCTTTGAATTTAAATATTTGTTCAACTCCACCTATATACATGAGCTAGATTGAATATATATATATATATGTGTGCAACAATATGTACAAAACCTAGTCTATGTTGCAATTTTTCATTTAAATTTATTTATGTTCCACATAATTCTTAAGTTCACATTCAAATCTTTCATTTCATTTGAACATTCAACTCCAAAAACTTATATAAAATTATCTAGTTGATTTGGTGTTTGAGTGGTGAAGAATCTAGACATAAATGTTGTCTCTAGTTTTCTTTATTTTTTATACATTACTAATGCACGACATTCAATAATTTTAAATGATCATTTGGATTTTCATGTATCCTAATCATCACATCCTAATTTTATTATTTTCATCAGGTAAGCATCCCTCATCCTAGAATCATTTAAAAATTATCCATCTAGATCCATCTCAACCGTACATCCATTCTCCATCCTTAATAATAAAAAAGCATCACTTGAACATCAAAATTTGGTTACTTGGTCTCAATCTAGTCCATACATCATATTGTCCTTTCGTCATCACCCAAAAGTTTTCAACATCTAGGGACCTTATCCTTAATCTAGACTATCATCCATTTCAA
This sequence comes from Sequoia sempervirens, assembly GCA_007258455.2. NCBI lineage: Eukaryota > Viridiplantae > Streptophyta > Pinopsida > Cupressales > Cupressaceae > Sequoia > Sequoia sempervirens. Next base: position 129,761,398 of record VDFB02058242.1, read on the forward strand.
ATCCAATCTCCTAATAAAAAATCACTTGACCTTATAATTTGATTTCATCTTTAAAATCCAAATTTGCTTAAGAATATTAGCTCCTATCTTTTAAGTACATAGAACTAAATTATTTATCCATTTTGTTAATGTTAGATTGTATCCAGGTTCTCTTGGTTTGGCCTTTCTTGTTCACCTTAAGGTGCATTGGAATATATGAACATTGTAGTGAATCATAGTGATGGTGTTTGGGGTGCTTGAGATAGCTACATTTTGGCATCAATTTAGCTTTGTTTACCATGTATAGCTTGAGACCATGTATGTAATTTGGTCCATCTTTCCAGTACAATTAAATATGGATTGATCAATTTTTAATTTATATATAGAATTGTCATCCAGGAAGATCTAGATCTACTTGATCAATTTTTAATTTATATAGAATTGTCATCAATTTTTAATTTAATATTAAATGTGCATGTCTTTCAAGATTTAAATATATATATCAATTTCTAATTACATATATATAGATGTTCCACATGGAATTCTTAAACTTTCAAGACTAGAAATTTGATTTCATTTACATTCAACTCCACTTATAGCTTGCATGCTTTATTTGAATTATATGGTTCATTCTTAAGTGAACACTTTCAAATATATATATATATATATATATGATTTCATTTACATTCAACTTGACACAAGTATAGCTCATCATCTAGTTCAAGAATTCTTTGCATGCACATTCAAATGAACATGTGTATTAGATTATATGGAATTAGAAATTAGGTTAATGTAGAGCATGATATATGCACAATTTAAATGTATTTAACTTTTACTGACTTTAAAAATGAACATTTAGAGCTTTAAAGAATTCAATCTAACTATCATCTATTTCCAATTGCATTTTTATGTTCTACTTTAAAATGTATAGCATTAATCTCAAGCATATTTGCATTCAATTTTTTCTATTTCTTGACCTATTTATTAAAGACAAATTCATTTGAACTATTTATTTAAATTAATTACATGTACATGTCCATCTTTTTAAATTTACAAATAGCAACCATTAGATAGTGGAGTCCAACATTTTGATTTCACAATGTAAAGTTATCTATATGTACAACAAGTGCATTTGAACAAGTTACCATAATTTAAATTTAAATAAAGGTACTTGTTCCTTGCTAAATAAATAAAACCATAAACTAATTTAATGCACGATGTATTTATAGATGTAATGTAAGTGAGTTCATCAAACCATAATAATGCACGCATATAACAAACATAGATTCAAACCATAAAACATAACTGTATGAATGTGACATGTAAATTATAACAAGTATATATATGTGTACCATAAAACATAAGTATGTAACACGTCCAAATGTTTAATACATAAATCATAAAAAGTGTGTCCAACACATAATAAAATGATCTCAAACATGTAATACTATAAAAAAAATCTCAAAGAGAGGGATGTCTGGTATGAATAGAATCATCAGATCTATGGCTCGATCTCTCCCTCGACCTCTCCCTCGATCCATGGACCGATCGCTATGCTGATCCAAGATATGTGGATCCATGTCCCAATCCAATATCTCTCGATCTGTGTCCTGAGCCTCGTCCCAACCCCTGCATGTGTTCAAGTACACATATATATGTAAAATTATCTAAAATTTTTACAATGTACTTGAGTTCAATGTGTTCAAACTTAAATGTATTATCTAATTAGTTTTTTAAAATTAAATTTAAATGTACCTCATCTGCATATTGCATGGAATCGCCATCATGCTCCAAATTTCCAAAGTCTGGGAAATCACCATACTGCTTAAAATTTTCAAGTACACAATTTCAATCAGGAGTTAAACCCCTAGAAGTTTTTAAAATGCATTACATAATTTTTTAGAACACAATTTTTAAAATATATACATGTATTTAAATTATAAATTGAAAGTACCTGTTGTGCCTGCTTGATGGCTCTACCAATGTCACTAAGATCATGAGAATGTAAAGACATCATAGGGGGCTCTGTAGCATGTATAGTATCAGTAGAAAAAAGAAGTCAACTATATGTCCCATGGACAAGATCATGTGTCGCAGTAGCCTCAACGTGACCTGTAACATCCTGATGACCACCTGGACAAGCTAAAGGATCAACTGAAACATGATGTGCATGGGATTCTGTAGGCTTATGTGGAATATCCTGAGCTGCATTTTCCACCCTGTGGCTCATATGTGTATGAGCATATCGTTGTCTAATAAAGTCTGGTACCCTGTCAAGAGCAATCCCATGGTTGTCACTGATAACTTGATATGCTGCTAGTAAATCCAAAATTGAGAGTCTACACGTATTATGCAGAGTCGTGTGGGTCATATGCTTGATATCTGCAAGAGTAGGTAGATCGGCACTAATAAATGGATCAAACGATGTAGATGTAGCCTCAGTGGGAGGAAGGTTGATCCGTGGGCATAATAAATATCTACCAACTCGATCAGATGAAATCTGATCAATCTGCGTCATAATAGAGGCAATGTTTTCAAAAATCTGACTCTGAGTGGACCCTGTTGCCAATTCCAAACGTTTTGGTAAAACCAAAAGGTTTGGGCCAACTAATGCCCTCTTTTCCATAGGTGGTGGAAAATTTGAAGGTCTAAACTATGGTTTTTCATAAAAAAGGCCTTTACCTTGGCCAACATGCTCATGATAAGATGTGTAGTCCACCTCTATATGTAAATGAAATTCTGCATATAAGTGTTTGACAAAATACAATGGCAGCTCATCATTATGAGGCCCTCTATGATGTGCTGCCAACCATCTAGGGTATATGAATGGCACAACAAGAGGATCTTCACACCTCGTAACCACATATCCTCTAATTTTATTTTTTCCTCTATAAAATGGGAACATGGATAACACATTTTCACCTGAAACTAATTTGGCAACTTCTTTATGTTTCACTATGCCAGTAACACTCCTGGCAAGAGAAAAATAAAACTGTTCAATGCTGATTTCATCATAAGGATTGTATGATCAAATTGTCTCAATCATCTTAATAATCTCTTGTCTAATAGTGACTAATCTATCTCAATTAGCCAAATTGGGGGATTTGTGAATTGTTTGCTCTAAACATTTTAGAGAATTGTCCAATCTAGCAATACTATCCTGAAATATATTTGATCTAGTTTGAGCTTCTCGCTCAAAACGAGGGGAATGATGAGATCCCTCATCAGCCATGATATATATAAATAGATAGAGATCTGCATATCATTAAAACAAAATTACATAATGAACTAAACAAATTTAAATTGAAATTTTTTCAAAACTAAAAAAATATATATTTAAATTAAAGGTAAAATTTTCAAGTTTCAAAGCTAGAAAACATTTTTGAATTTAAATGTATCTAATGAGATCTAATTTAAACTTTATATCTATCAAGCTATGTGAACCTATTAAATCATAGATGCATGTAATATTCAACCAAGAGTAAATATGGAAAAAAAAAATTTATCCTTTCAACCACTCTATACTAAAATTTTGATCAAAATAAAAAAATACTCTTCATTACAATTGGTCACATATGATCTAGCCTTTCTTTGTAATCAATTATTTTTTAAATCAAACACTAAATTCTAAAAAGGTTAACATTTCCTTAATTTTTCAATCTAACTTAAAACATATTAAATTAATAAAGTTAAAATTCTTTGAAATAAATTCCTTAGGAATTTAGAATATAAACATATCTACATGTGCATATATCTGTATGTACACATGTATGTATGTGGGAGTGCATGTCTGTACGTGCATGTGTGTATATATATATATATATATATATATATATATATATATCTGTGTGTGTGTGTATGTACATGCATATATATATATTTATATATGTGTGTGTGTGTGTATGTATGTACATGTATTATGTGTTGCGTGTGTTAATGTGTGTTGATGTTGTGTTGTGTGTTGCATGTGTATGCTCAGGTGCGCGCGCGTACGCATCGCACGTAATATGCGTCGTGCGCATGCGTACGTGTTGCGTACGTAATGTCGTAATGCATGCACGTATTGCGCGTATGTTGTAATATGATACGTGTTGTGCGTGCGTACGTACTGCAGTACGCGTATGTATGATGCGTACGTACGTACGCATGCGCATTATGCGTACGCATACGTATGTATGTATTAAGCGGACGTACGTGCGTGTGCGTATGTAATGATAATGTCATGCGTACGTACGCACGTATTGCGCACGTGCGTACGTACGTACGCACGTACGCATGCACATGTATGTGCGTGTGCATGCGTAATGTAATACATGCACGTACGCATGTCGTATATGGCTCAATGTGCGTGCATGCGCACATGCACGTATGTGTGCGTGTACGTATGCATGCAATGTGCATGCAGCAATAATAATGCGTAATGCGTACATGCATGCACGTGGACGTAATGTGTATATGGTATGCGCACGTATTGCGTAATGTTATCGTCGTACGTGTACGTGCATGCACGCAATACACATGTATGTGCGTGTGCGCAATATGCAATGCATCGCATGCAGCCATATATGTATGCATGCAATACATGCGCACGTGTGCACGTAATGTGTATATGAAATGCATGCACATGCATGCAATGCATACATACATACACACACACATACATACATACACACATACACACATACACACTGTAAGTGTAGGAATGAGTTAAACAATCTAAACATGCTTCTACACTTCTAAATAGGACATTGCATCTAAGATTTAAGAAATTTAAGCTAAATTAAACTAGAAATCTTCATAAATCTATCCTATTGTTCTCTAACTCTAAAGATCTCTCTAATTTACTTTGCTCTCATATTTAGAAGCTAATTAGACTATTGAAATGACACTTAGAGAATGAGAATTAAACGATTCTATTCCTATATGATTCAAATATGCAACTAAAATGATTCTACAGCAAAGCTTCTGAGAAAGAAACTACTGTAGACTGCCATAATTAAATGAATGCTTTGATGGATGCTGAATGAATGCTTGAATGCTTGATTGCTTGATTGCTTGGAAAACCTGCAGAGTAAAATTGCACAAGTTGGGATCCATTTTCTGTAGCCAAAGAGTTGTATTTATAGCTTTCACAGCAGCACATTTGCATAGGGATACAGAATAAGAGGCTGGGATTCAATATGGAGAATTGAAAGGCATGGGATGAGAAGATGGAGCTGATCATGGAGGATTGTTCCTCCCCATGAAAACACTAGGCAAGAAGAGAGGGAGGATTGATGGAAGAAGATTGAGAGGACTTCCTGCAAGTTTGTCCCCGAAGCTCTTCCCGTGAATGAAAGTTGCATTAATTAGATTTTAAAAATCTAATTTTATTAGTGAGTGAATAGTGGTAAATGATTTATGCATAAATTTAAATATTTTTAATTTATTTAAATTTAGCAAAAGAGGAATAAATAATTTAATAAATCAAACTATAGGATTTGTTTATTAAATTAAAATAAAAGGAAAGTGATAATTAAATAAAATATTTTTTAGAATATCTTTATTTAATTAAGAAGAAATGCGATGAGGTAATTAAATAACACAAATTATTTAAGTTGTGTATTTAATTTTTAAGATAGAAGTATAAAAGAAGCAATAATGATAATAATTAAATAAAACAAAGTTTTTAATTTTGTTTATTTAATTAAGATAGAAATAATATGACGAAAATGATAATAATTAAATAAAACAAAGTTTTTAATTTTGTTTATTTAATTAGGAGAGAAATAGAAGAATCAATAATGAACTTAATATAAATAAATATTTCTATTTATTTATTAAGTAGATGAATTTAAGATTAATTAATCAAATAAGTCGTATTTAATTAATTAGATTCTCGAGACCATTTTTAGGTGTCTACATTTTTCCCCTCTTTAAAGTGATGTGTTTACGCATTGCTTGAAAGAATGATTTTGCCTCAGCTACCAGTATTGATGAAAAGTTAAAAATATGCCCCTGATTTGCCCCAGATGTTGGATTTTGAAATGATAGTGATATATGCCCCCACGGGAGATAAATTGATGAATTTTGAATTTTTTATGATTTTTCAATTTTTTTTGAATTTTTATGATGATTTTGATGATTTTATGATGAAACAATTTATCTTCCGACAAAATTGTCCAAAAATTCCCTGTGATAGATAAGAATTAATTTCTCAGAAGGAAAAATAAATAAATCCCATGTAAATCCCCCAAAAATAACCTATAAATGCTCAAAAAGTCATTTTCAAAAGTCATTTGTGCATTTGACTTTGGCAATCTTGTCATAGAGACCTTCAAAGTGCTAGAGCATCAGGATGCCGATCCCTTACCACACCCACCGACTCGAGCGTGTGCGACATCATGAGCGTCCGACCGACTATGGACCTTCGGTATGTACCCCAAATCCTCCTCATGATTCATGCCCGTAATCTGTAGTTTTAGCCTGCCAACCGAATTCTGTAGCGCATCCATAGATTAGAGTAGCGCGTCAGAGTTTTAGCATGCAGGGTCAAATCTGCAGTGCTTCAAGAGTTTTAGCACTTTAGGTTGATTTTGCAGCGCGTTAGGAGGAGTTTGTAGCATGCCACCAGGAATAGCGCTTTAGGTAGATTTTTTAGCGCTTCAGTAAAATTTTGTAGTGCTTGGAAGTATAGGCTGATGAAGAATTGTGCACTTTGATTTTTATTTCGTTGATTGGTTGTTGATTCCATCTATTTTAGTTTGATCGTGACTAAATAAATGGTAAATGATCTCATGATGAGCGAGATCCCTTGATTGATAATAATTACCCTCATGATAGGTGAGGGATAATTAAAATTTCTGAAGGAATGAACCCGATTGATACATGAGGGTTGCTTCTTGATAAATTGACAGTTTGATAGGTAAAGCACAATTTTTCAAACTTTGATGACCTCCTGATGTTTGATATTCTGATTAAAATGTTCTTTTTGTATGATAACAGGAGCATTTGGATGCTATCCAGGTGTGGGAGTAGTTCCCCTGGCCTTTTGATATGATACTGCGACTTTCACCAGATGAGAGACAACATATTACTGATTGCGGTTTAGCGACATTACTGGATATGCCCCATATTAAACTTAATAGGGGTCTACTGACAGCTTTGGCAGAGCGGTGGCATAGTGACCACAACACCTTTCACTTACCTACTAGCGAGATGACCATGACGCTAGAGGATGTATGGCATATTCTTCACATTCCCTTTGTTGGGGAGATTGTCATGCATGATGCAGAGGAGGTTGGTGGGGTAGAGTCCATGCTGAGAGTTTTTTAGGATCCCCATATTGAGGGAGAGTGGATTCCATGGGTAGAGATGCATGATTCATATGCTCCACTTCCTTCCGTTTTGGCCAGCTTTATTGGTGGATTCCTTTGTCCTGATAAGAGGTCAAAGGGTCTATCTCTTGGATGGGGTCGAGTATTAGAGGGTCTGGTGGCCCACAGGATGAGATATGCTTGGGGCATGTGCATGCTTGCTTAGCTCTATCATGATTTACACTGGATCGTGTACCTCAGAGGTAGCAGTTTATCGGCGGGAGCTACCCTTCTTCATGTATGGGCATGGGAGCATATTGTTGTTATGCGTCTCGTGCCAGTTTTATCGAGACCAGCGACGAGACCCTATGTGTTTCGTTATAGAGGTAGGCCTACCTAGTATATGATGGGTAAGCTAGATTATTGGAGGCGGATTATTGATGGTGTGGAGACAGTGACCTGAAATCTTTATTTAGACTGTGATGACTGGGATGATGATGATATTGAGTTGGGGTTCTTCGCTGATTCGATGTATTTGATCGGGAAGAGCCCCAGGATCTTAGAGTGATTCCTATTTCATTGTTTCTACAGGCAGTATGGGATTATGTAGTGTATGCCACAAGGAGTAGTGCACTACGGACGACGACAGATAGATGCCAGTGATTGGGGTCCATACTTGCCTTATGGGGCACTTGTTGAGGGTTATCGTGCTCTACAACCATCAACATGGGATATGCGATGAGACATTGTCGAGGCACCGGTTACTCCTGAGCATGGACAGTTTTTGGCTCTACACCCTCCTCCTTGTATTACCATTTCAGATGAGCCAATACCAGCACCAGCACCAGCAGCTGCAGGGGGTGGTCAGGGTGGTCAGAGATGGAGGATAGGAGGATGACAGTGATGAGAGTGATGATAGCAGTGAGGATGGCAGTGAGAGTAGTAGTGATGATAGCAATTATGATGATGGTGGAGATGGGGGGAGACCGAGCATAGCAGGTACTATAGAGCTATCAACTAGTGCACCTCGTAAGAGGCAGGCTGTTGCTTCCTCATCGACAAAGTGATCAAAGGTTGTAAGTTTACAGGTGCAGGTTAAGACCTTACAGGGACAGCTAGCACAGATGTAGGGATTACTAGCACAGATGCAGGCCCAGATGCAGGCACAGCTAGCTACTGCTCAGACACAGATTACCTCTCTGATTGGTGAGAGAGATGGGGCTCTACAGGCAGCAGCAACAGCACAGGCTCAGCTAGCAGGTGTACGAGCATAGTTGACCACTGCCCAGGCACAGATCACAGCCTTGACTGCAGAGCGAGATACTGTTAGACAGACAACAGAGACAACACAGGCTATTACAGAGAGATTGCAGAGAGTGGTAGATGGGACCTCTGTGGCAGATTACATGCGAGAGGCTATGTGTGCAGGCACCGAGATTGAGTTTTATAGGAGTCGTTACCATGAGCTTTGCCCCCCAGAGCAGAGAGTTAGTTATGCCCAGTCCTGCTCAAAGAGGACTCGTTCGAGGACAGTGAGCAGAGGTGTGACACAACCTCTCCCAAGAGATCTGAGAGATCTGAGAGATCCTAGGACATCTGGTGGTGGTCATGATACTGGTGCGAGACCTACTCCTTCTGGTGCGAGTACCACTTGAGATCCTTTATGTACCCTGCGAGATATATATAGCCCTTTTTGACATGATGTTATTTTCATCATTTTCAGACTTCATTGCATACTTGACACTTGATGAGATATATATATGCAGCGGTTCGATTGATCCATGATATGTTCTACATGATTTATGTGATGGATGCATTGATCTTATGATGTGTTCTACATGATTAATGTGATGGATGCATTTTAATTTTTATGTTTTATGATGATTTATTGTACTAGCTTGTATGGATGCATAACTGATGATGTGTTTCTTTTCTCAATGAGATGCAATGTATGATAAATGAAATGTAAATGAATGATGTAATGTATGATATTTGGATAAAGTGCAATGTATGAATGATGTAATGTATGATGTATGGATGTAATGCGATGTATGAAATGAGATGTAAATGAATGATGTAATGTATGATATATGGATAAAATGCAATGTATGAAATGAGATGTAAATGAATGATGTACGAATGAAATGATGCATGGATGAAAATGAAATGTATGATGTATATAATGAAATGTAAATTAAATGATGTATATAATGAATGATGTATATGAATGATGTATATAATGAATGATGTATATGAATGATATATAAATGAGATGTAAATGACTGATGTATAAAATGGGATGAAATGATGCATGGATGAAAATGTAATGTATGATATATAAATGAATGATGTATAGGATGGGGTGAAATGATGTATGGATGTATGATATATGAAATGAGATGTAAATGACATGATGTATGATAGATAAAATGATGTAAAAATTCCTTCTATATGTATGCAATGAATGATGATTTTGCAACTATATGATAATGACAATGTGATGAGACGTAAATGAATGATGTAACATCACGTGTATATGATGTCATGAAATGAGATGTTTATTGTGAAATTTATGATGAGATGAAGAAATGATTTTATATGCATGCCATTATGAAAATTTTATGTGTCAAGTATACTCAATCTGTAATAAGAAAAGATAACATTATTTGCAAATGAATCTTTGGAACTTGTGCAACCAATACTCTGCAAATGTATTATTATGAATGCAATCTATTTTTACCATGCAAATCTATTTTATCAATGCAAACCTAAGTGTCATTTCAATAATATTTTTATTTTGCTTTGTATCATCACTGAGCTTTTAAAAATGTTGAAAGCGAATACAAGCATCAATGATATGAGATAGACCAATGATGACTTGAGTATTTCTTTCATGATATTTGATATTGCAAGCTAACACAAGCATCAAGGTATGAGATAGACCAATGATGACCTGAGAATTTCTTGCATAAACAGACAAGAATTAATCATTTTCTTAAGTGAATCAGAATGTCATCCATGATACTTGGTAGAGCACTTCCTGTGACGATTCACAAAATAATAATGACTAACTCACAAAAAACAAACAAAGAAAAGTATCATTCTCCTTCCTTGCTTCTCTGGTTCAAAACATCATCGAGTAGCTCTGAAGAAATGATAAGAAAATGATAAGAAGAAAAGTACGACAATTCAAATTCTACTTAATGTATTTGCAAATCATTATTCAAATTAGATCATCAATGTTGAAATGTGTGTGCTGATGTTTGCATGATATTCTCAGATGTTTGACCAAATGATGTAACCTAAAAACCTATCCTAGGGGCCTCGTGGACTGATCAAAGATTAGCCTTGCCTACGTTATACACGCAGAGACCATGTAGTTCAACTGACACAAACTCTATTTTCTGACTGATGTAGACTCTATTTTTGCGTTTTGTGACTTTTGAATGTTTTTTTGCATGGATTTCCTGATTTTCTGATGTGTTTTGGTTTCAATTGATAGATTTTTTGATGTTTTTGGATTTTGATTTTCTGATGTTTTTGGATTTTGATTTTCTGATGTTTTTGGATTTTGATTTTCTAATGTTTTTTTATTTTTGATTTTCTGATGTTTTTTTATTTTGATTTTCTGATGTTTTTTTATTTTGATTTTCTAATGTTTTTGGATTTTGATTTTATGATGTTTTTGGATTTTGATTTTTTGATGTTTTTGGATTTTTGCAAGTATTGCCACTTGGTGGTGTTATGCTTGATTGCCTTTCCATTTAAGCTGAAAGTCCATTGTACCAAATAACACTAGGATGTTTCCCCCAAGCCAGGGTAAAAACATGATATCTTTGCTATGATATGGATAGTGATAATGATAATCCAAAATGATAGATGGTAATGATATGAAAGGAAACAATTGTGACAAAACTGTACCTAATAGACATAAGAGCTTGGTGAAAATCACAAGTAGCGCCTGTTTGCCAGGTTTTCATCACTTGTTTTTATTGTGCCCTTTTTCTTTTTCTTTTATTTATTTATTTATTTATTTTTCCTATTTTTTCTATTTTTCCGTCATCATGACGCCTGTTTGCCAGGTTTTCATCAAGACAACTTTATTGACCGTGCACTAGGTATCCTCAAGTGTAGAATCACCTGAGATGAATGTTGTTCATGGGTTCCTCCAACATATCCCCTTCTGGTGTAGACAACCGGTATGCTCCTGATCCATAGACTGATATGATGACATAAGGTCCTATCCAGTTAGGTTCAAACTTTCCCTTCTTTTCTCTAACTGCTTGATTTCTGGGGTTTTCCTGTAGGACCAAGTCTCTGATCTGGAAGACTCTAGGCTTAACCCTATGATTATAGTTCCTAGACATTCTTTGTTGATAGGCTGTCAAATGATTGATAGCTTGTCGCCGTCGTTCATCAAGTAGTTCTAGTTCTTGAAGTCTAGAGATCCTCTAATCCTCATCTGAAATGAGTCCCTTTAGTGAAACTCAAAGGGATGAAATTTCTACCTCGATAGGTAATATTGCTTCTGATCCATAAACAAGAGCATATGGTGTAGCTCCTGTTGGTTTTCTGATGCTAGTCCTGTAAGCCCAAAGAGCAGGGTTAAATTGAACATGCCAATCATGCCCTACCTCATTTACAGTCTTCTTGAGAATCTTTAGGATTGTTTTGTTTGAAGCTTTAGCCTGTCCATTAGCTTGAGGGTAATACGGGGTTGAAAAGCAATGTTGGATGTGGAACTTTTCACATAGCTCTTGGACGTCTTGGTTATTAAAAGGCTTTCCATTATCTGTGATGATTGACTGGGGTATCCCATATCTACAAATGAGATAATTAAGTATGAAAGATGATATTTGCTTCCCAGTGATTGTGGTTAAGGGAATTACCTCCACCCATTTTGTAAAATATTATGTTACGGTGATAATGAACTTATGTCCATTAGATGAAGATGGGTTTATTTTCCCTACCAAGTCCAATCCCCACTGACAGAAAGGCCATGTAGTTGCAAATGGATGGAGCTCCTATGCTAGTGCATGTATAAGATTGCCATGAATTTGACATTTTTGGCATCTCTTAACAAACTGGTAAGATTCTTGCTCCATGTGTGGCCAGTAATACCCCAAACGAAGGAGTTTCTTGGCTAAAGATAATCCTCTTGAATGTGTGCCACAAATTCCTTCATGCACTTCATGTAAAGTAGAAGCAGATTCGTTATGTTCTAAACAACACAAAAGCGTACCATCTAGGCCTCAACGGTAAAGGGTGTTGACAATAATGGTATGTTTGGTGGATTGGCATATGAAGTTGCGCTTTTGGTTGTGAGAAAGATCTGGTGGTAAGATATTATCTTTTAGATAAGTATAAATGTCTTCATAAATAGAATATGGAGCACTATCCAAAAGGCTTATGGTTTGGGATTTGGGATTTGCGTATGTAGGATTTGACACTTGTTCCACAATAAATCGATAACGATCTTGTGTTTCAAGAATTTGTAGAAGAGATGCTATTGTGGCCATGGCATCTGCTGCTTTATTCTCTGATCTTGGTATCTGCTCAAATTTTATATCTATGAATTATTTCTTTAGATCATCTACCAGTCTCTTGTATAAAATCAGTGTGTCATCCTTGGTTTGGTAATCATTGTTGACTTGATAGATGATTAACTGAGAGTCTCCATACACCTGTAGTTCTGTGATTTTCCAGTCAATAGCCACTTTAATTCCAAGGATCAAAGCTTCATATTCTGCCACATTGTTAGTGCAATGGAAGGTAAGCCTGTAAGATCATGGAATCGTGTTCCCAAGAGGTGTGACAAATAAAATTCCTGCCCCTGATCCATGTTGTGTAGGATCCATCAAAGTAGAGTTGCCATGGTTGTGTTGTAATGTGGAGTATATGTGCATCAGGAAATTCCATGGTCACAGGATGACAGTCTGATAGTGGAGCTTCTGCTAATTGGTCAGCGATGACTTGTCCTTTGATAGCTCACCTTTCAACATACTGAATGTCAAACTCACTGAGGAGCATGACCCACTTTGCCAACCTTCCTGTTAAAGCTGCTTTGCTCAGTAAATACTTGAGGGGATCAATTTTTGCAATGAGCTTGACAGTGTGAGTGAGCATATAGTGTCACAATTTTTGTGTTGAAAATACTACTACTAAGCATGATTTTTCAATGAAGGTATAGTTTACTTCATGTCCATTGAGTGTCCTGCTGATATAGTATATTGCCTGTTCCTTCCCTTCTCTATCCTCTTGTGCTAGCAAGGCTCCTAAAGAGATATCTGTTGTTGCAATATATAGCAACAATGGCTTGTCTTCACTGGGTGGCACCAATATTGGTGGTGTCATCAAATAATGCTTGATTTGATTGAAAGTACTCTCACACTGTTCATCCCATTTAAAAGACACAATTTTATGCAAAATATGGTTGAATGGATGACACCGATCTGCTAGTTGAGAGATGAATCTTCTGATGGACTGTAGTCAGCCTTGTAGAGATCTTAATGTACTGATATTCTTAGGAGGTGGCATTTCCACAATGGCTTTAACTTTTGCTGGATCTATTTCAATTCCTCTTGTAGAAACTATGTATCCAAGGAGTTTTGCTGATGTTACTCCAAAGGCACATTTCTTAGGATTTAATCTAACTTTGAATTTCTCCAACCTGTCAAATATTTTGGCCAGTATCTCTAGATGTCCTTCCCTGGTGTGAGACTTGGCTAAGATATCGTCCACATAGTCCTCCATGAAGGTGTGCATCATGTCATGGAAGATTGTTGTCATAGCTCGCTGGTATGTAGCTCTTGCATTCTTTAACCCAAAAGGCATGACGTTGCAACAAAAGGTGCCCCATGGACATGTAAATGCTATCTTTTCTTGGTCTTCAAGAGCTATTTTGATTTGATTGTATCCTAAAAATCCATCCATGAGTGATAGCATTTGATGGCCAACTGTTAAATTGACAATCATGTCTATGTTCGGCAAAGGAAAATCATCCTTTGGACATGCTCTATTTAAATCCCAGAAATTAGTACATATTCTGATGGTGTGATCTGGCTTTGAAATAGGTACAATGTTGGATATCCATTCAGCATAATCGATAGATCTAATAAATCTAGCATCGAGTACTTTCTTTAAATCATTTTTTACCAATAATGCAACATGTGGATGCATCTTTCTCAGTTTCTGTTTTACTGGTTTAGTGCCAACTGGTAAGGATAGGTGATGCATAATGAGATTTGTGTCTAAGCCTAGCATGTCAGAGTATGACCAAGCAAAATTGATGCATCGTTCTTCAAAGAATTTGATAAAATATAGTTTTTTTGTATCTATCAGGGATGCTGCCAAGTGGAGTATTCTTGCTTTCTCTGCTATGCCAATATCAATAGACTGTGTGGGTTCTATCAACACTGATGATCTTTCATCGTAATGTTGTGGGAGGATGTCAAGCCTTTCATCCTTTGGTGCCTCAATGAGGTTTTCACCATTGGATGCGTTCTTTGTTTTTACTATTTTAGGATCAAATACTGCCATAGATTGGTTTTCACCATTAGATCCATTTTTTATTTCCATATTTTTGCAACTGAAAGGCTTGGCACCCTCCTGCCTAAAAGCATCATTAAAAGAAGTATTGTTAGAACAAGTATCAGATTCCTCATAGCAAAGGTAGTTAATAATAGCGGAGTCATTGTCAAAAACAGGGAGATTGATGGGGTGTTGGGGTTCCCATTCGATAAGCTTAGGATGCAGTAAAGGCAATGAATCATTAGATGGGTTGAGGTCAGTGATTGTGAAAGGTTGAACGGAAATGTCATCGAGGTTGTTAGTGGTAATGCCGAGGCCTATGAAGGTATTTTCTTCCACATCATTTATCTCAATCGATGTCTGTTCATCTTCACTTGAGTCATCAAAATTTTGTGTTTCAAGGACAATAGGATTAAAACTCGAGCTTTGACCCTCCTTAGGTTTGGGGGTATACTTTTTGATAACATCAATTTGAATATCTTCATAGGAAACATCTGATAAATTGTCCCACTCATATTCATTTGAATCTGTTTCAAAATTATCTCTTATTTGAAGAATACGCTCCATAGTTTTATTGGTAAGTTCTGCTCCTGCTTCTTCTGTGTATCCTAGTCCAGTTTTTCCATTTTGCTAAATTGTGAGAACTTGAATTGGCTCTGTTACACTTTGTTTCCCTCGGTCAAGAGATCCTTGTTCTGCTGCATATCCTAGTCCAGTTTTATCCTTATGTTGGAGTGTGAGTGGCTGGATTGGTTCTGTTATGCCTTGTTTCCTTAACCCAAGAGGTCCCTATCCTAAATATCCCATCTTCTCCAAAATATTTTTTCCTTTTCCATATTGATTTGTCTCTATGATATTACTTGTGTAAGTGGAAGCTTCCTCATCCCTATAAAGCCAATTTAGTATGCCCTTATCTTCTGATTCTTCTTCTAAGTTCCCAGCTTTTACAAATCTGCCATCTAATTCCGTTGTACATTGTTCTGATTTTTGGGTGTTTGTAGATGGCTGTTCATATGTTTGTAAGGAGGGTAACATCTGTGATAGATGGAAAGAGTTCCTAACACCATATTCACTTATTCCTTCATCACTTATCTGTACTTTGTTGGTGAATTGATGTGAGAGTGAAGCCAATTGTTCTTCGACATTTGAAGGTTTAAATTGTGCCACCCTGATCTCTTGTGATTTTTGTTATTTCAGAAGCCACTTGGATATGAAGCTTTGTTGTTGCTCACCATCTGATGTGCTAACTTCTCTATTGTGAGGTATCAATGTATCCTGAGATGTTTTCAATGTATGACAAGCTTGAGTGTCATTATAGTCTGCTCTGACTGTTACCTCCTGTCCATTGACGGGAAATTTTAGGCATTGATGATAGGTGGAAGGTACCGCTTGCATATCATGAATCCAAGGGCGTCCTAACAGTATGTTGTATGTCAGTTCCCTATCTAAGACTTGGCAAACCACGTTTTGGACAATAGGTCCCACTTGAATGGGTAATATGATCAACCCTTTAGAGGATCTTTCTTCCTCATCATATGATTTGATTGTGATTTTTCTTCTTGTATCAATGGCTTCATCTGAGTATCCCAATGCACGAATCAACTTTAAGGTACAAATATTTAAACCAGCCCCTCCATCTATCAGGAAATTATGGATGAGGATTTCAATGTGAAGGGCGGAATTATGTGGATGGGTGAGTGACACATCATCATGTTCAGAAAATGAAAGGCAATGAGGTGCAGATAAATGTCCCACCATAGCTTGGAACTGACATACATCCAAATTGTTGGGTACCGTGGTTGATACAAGAGCTTGCTCAAGAACCTCTTTGTGTGATGGGGAAATCTTTAAAAGTTCCAAGATGGATATTTGTGCCGGTATTTTCTATAATTGATCAATGAGATTATATTGATTAGAGGGAGGATCCATAGATGGGGATGATAATGATGCTCCTTTCAATATAACTTTGGATTGTGCCCTTGTTGTGGCATTAACTGGTTGGTACTCTTGTTTCCCTTTGAGTGTGATTACGTTAATTTGGTTTTCAGATTTGTCCATATGTTGTACCAAATTAGTAGATGTAATGTCATTGTTCTGATTGATTTGATTGCATAACTCCTCATCCTCCTTGGCGGCAGAAAAATAAAGGATTGTTGCATCATAAACATAACCAACATTCTTACCTTTGGTATTTGTGGAAGAGGATTCTCCCTTCTGATAATTGGGTAGAGGATTTTTGAATGTTGTATGATCTTTGTTTGTTTGGTGGCCCTCTACAAATAATTTCTTTTGATCTATGAGGTCTTGTACCACATGTTTTAACTGCCAACAATTTTCAGTCATGTGGCCTTTATTCTGATGATAGTGACAGTAATGCAATTCGTTCCACCATGATGGTTTGACTTGAGGGTCCCAATTTCTAGCCTCTTGTACTTGAATAAGTTTTTCATCTAAAAGTTCTTTGAGGACTAATTCCAATGATTTCCCTAATGGTGTGAATTTTCATTTATTGGATGGTCGTTGGAATGATTGGGTTTTTGTTTCTCTGCTGTTTTGATTATTTCCTTGATCACTACTTTGTTTGACATTAAGACCATTGTTTTGTTTGCTTGTAGTGGTTGGCGTCAAGGTGAATACTAGTTTGGATGTGTGTGTATTGATCATGGTATCAGTATTCTTATTCTTTTGCCAAAATCTTGGCTTTTCGTTCTTGTTGTTAGAGGAATTGTTATTGTTTGAACCTTCAATGAAGTGTTTGATTGTTCCTCTTTTGATTAGAGCCTCTTCGATTTTGAGCCCTTTTTCGATAACTTGTTCAAATGTAGATGGAAATTGTAAGTCCAACCTGTAATTCATGTCATCCACTAAGTTATCAATGAACATCTCTATCTTCTCCTCTTTAGGAATAGATCTGGGGTATTTAGCAAATAGCCTTCTCCATCGTTGGAGAAAGGAAAGAAACTTTTCACCCTTTGCTTGTTTGGTGTTGTAGAGTTCTTTTAAGGTCACCCCATGTTGGATGTTGAATGAGAAGTGTGTTATGAACCTATTGATCAGTTCTTCAAAAGATTGGATCCCAGGTTCCAATTTAGAAAACCACTCCATGCAAGTGTTTCCTAAGCTTGGAAATAATCGTAGTAAGAGTCCTCATGTGCGAACTCTATGCTCATGGATCAAAATTCTCGTACGTGATCAAATGGATTAGTTATCCCATTGTATTTGTTGTATGTTGGGTACTCACAATTTGTGGAAATGGTATCATGTTAATGCTTGGGTCGAATGGATAAGGGAAAATGTCTTGTAAGGAATATCTTTTTGTTGGCCCTTGTTGGATATTTTGGAACTGCAATTGTAATTGTTGGATTTGTTTTGTCAAAGCATCTATTTGATTTGGATTTTCTATACTAGTTGGGTTAGGTTTGGTTGTTTCCTTGAGTTGATTGACATCAAAGTCTTTAGGAATCTTAGCACCTTTGTCAGCTAATAATAGAAGATACTTTCCATATCTTGCTCTAGCATCTTTTCCATAAATTTATGGAAATGAGGGTCTTGTTGAACTTTCTTGATTTCTTCTGCCGTTATTTCTTTCTCTTGTGAATTAGTGAGAGGATCAGTGTTGCTATATCATCCCCAAGGGTTTTCTTCAGCCATGGCTGCTATTCTTTCATTTTCTTCTTGTTGTTGTCTTTGATATGCTGATCGTGTAAAAATAGGCATACAAACGTTTTACTCTATACTTTTGATCTTGGATTTTTTATTTGAATAAGTGTCATTTTTAAGAAATTTTTTGATAGAACTATGTTAAAAATCTGATTTAGTTGTGTCTAGTTTCGTGATGAAAGGATAAAAATCCTTGATAGGGAAACTTTGACAAAAAATCTCAGATTTAGTGATAAGGACACTTTGCAAGATGTTTCAATATTTAGGCATAATAGAAAATTTTTCTTTTTATATGATTCAAGTGTTTTGGACTATGAAAAAAATGTTTTGGACTGATGAAAACCTTGTTTTGGATATGGGAAAACTGACAAACTGTCCTGCCAACTCTCTATTTTTTTGACTTTCTGAAGCGCTAAAACAGAGACGTGACACGCTAAAACAGAGCAGGGACACACTAAAACAGACCAGTGGCACGCTAGAACAGAGACATAAAGTGCTAAAATAGAGCAGGGAAGCGCTAAAACAAACTAGTGATGCGCTAGAATAGAAACCCAAAGCGCTAAAACAGAGAAGTGACGCACTAAAACATATCAGTGGCATGCTAGAACAGAGACCCAAAGCACTAAAATAGAGACCTAAAGCGCTAAAATAGAAAAGGGACATGCTAAAAGACCAATGGTGCGCTAGAACAGAGACCTAAAGTGCTAAAATAGAGCAGTGACGTGCTATAACAAAACCATGAGGTACTAAGACAGAAAACTATCTTATCATATGAAACTCACTTGGTCTGGTATCATATTGTATGGCTGGTTGTGGGATATATTCTGGACAAATTCTTTGACTGTGATTGTGGTGTTGCCTAAGAGCCCTTCTTTGATAAAATTCCTGTGAATCTAAGGGAGCTATAGCATAGTCATCTGTATAACCTCTAGAGAAATCGTGATACCTATGAATAAAAGTCCTATGTTGAAGTAGAACTTTCCTGCTTTGATATAAAAATAGTTGCTTTCTCAGAAGTTGTTTGTATGAAAGTGTTTTCTTTGGTTTTCTAATTTGCTTGACAAGAGATTTCTTGACAAATTTGGTGGATACCCAATCTCGAATCATGAGAATTTTCACGAATGTTATGATTTTGAGGATTTTTTTGTGATGATCTTATCTGAATTTAATGAAAGAAAACACAACAAGCAAGAATAGAATGTTTGACTTTAAAATTCAACAATCTAAACAGATAGTGTATGTTTTTAAGAATCAAGCATGATTCTTCTTGATTTTCACTTGTTTATAACAGATAAGACACTTCAGATAGACTCACTCCTAGAGACAAAAGGTCATCGTTATATACTCAAATGGCCCACAACTTGGAATTACGTTGACTCACACAACCATGTCACCCCCTAGAGGGCGCCCATGTTTTTGTCTTTTCCAGGTGAGTACTCAGAGTGACGGAAGTGGATACCAGATCCCCTGAGAAAATAGTCCTTGGCAATTATATGGTGAGTTCTTGAGGGTAGATTCTTCCCCGCCCCTGCACCGCCGAGTATTACAATGTTTAGAAACTGACAAGCATGCTTCTAGTTCTAGGTTCTTAGATAGGGTTTCCGTTCAGAGCGGCAAATGGATAAACTCCCTTGAGAGACCTCCCAATCTTTAGAACAAAGATTTTGGGGATGGTTATCCTGCACACTTCCGTTGAAAGAGGGTTTCCCCAAATTGACATAAATTTTTAAGTGGGTTGGAATACCATGGCTTTTGGCTGTCCCCACTCAGGTCGTTCCCGTAGGGTGAGTACTTTTTCCCACTATGGTAGGCATGTCTAAAAGTTTTAAAAAGATTTATAAAAATGCATAAAGAAAAGTGACTCTGGTATTCTGATGCACCCAGTAAAGGGGAGAGCATAAACCTATCACCCAATCACAGCAAAGAAATTTTGTTCACTTTTAAAAACCCAAAAAGACAAATTGGTTAATCTATATAGAGATATTGCTCCATAAAAACATGATGTTCAATTTTAATCCCAAAAGAAAATTGTGAAGTTTCTATCCTAGGATTGATCAATTTTTATCCATTTCTATCCTAGGATTGGTAAATTTTAATCAAAAAAATAGACAAAAACAAAATCTGGCCACGGATGTGTCAGATTTAGATTAAAAAAAATGATTTTAAGGACAATGACGTAGCGCGTTGAAACAGTAATGTGGCGCGCTGAAACAGTGACGCGATGCACTACAACAAAAGCCCGACGCGCTAAAACAAACCACCGATGCACTACAACAGAAGCTCGACACGTTGAAATAGACCACCGGTGCGCTATAAGATCCAACTAGTGTGCTACAAAAAGTCATGGTTCCACGAAAACTATCACGCCGATACGTGTAAGACACTTTTTTCAAAATTTAATTAGAATATGGGGTTATGCTCCATGGTGGGCACCAAAATGTAAGCGTAGGAATGAGTTAAACAATCTAAACATGCTTCTACACTTCTAAATAGGACATTGCATCTAAGATTTAAGAAATTTAAGCTAAATTAAACTAGAAATCTTCATAAATCTATCCTATTGCTCTCTAACTCTAAAGATCTCTCTAATTTACTTTGCTCTCAGATTTAGAAGCTAATTAGACTATTGAAATGACACTTAGAGAATGAGATTTAAATGATTCTATTCCTATATGATTCAAATATGCAACTAAAATGGTTCTACAACAAAGCTTCTGAGAAAGAAACTACTGTAGACTGCCATAATTAAATGAATGCTTGAATGCTTGATTGCTTGATTGCTTGGATGCTTGGAAAACCTACAGAGTAAAATTGCACAAGTTGGGATCCATTTCCTGTAGCCAAAGAGCTATATTTATAGCTTTCATAGTACCACATTTGCATAGGGATACAGGATAAGAGGCTGGGATTCAATCTGGAAAATTGAAAGGCATGGGATGAGAAGATGGAGCTGATCATGGAGGATTGTTCCTCCCCATGAAAAAACTAGGCAAGAAGAGGGAGGATTGATGGAAAAATATTGAGAGGACTTCCTACAAGTTTGTCCCTGAAGCTCTTCCTGTGAATGAAAGTTGCATTAATTAGATTTTAAAAATCTAATTTTATTGGTGAGTGAATAGTGGTAAATGATTTATGCATAAATTTAAATATTTTTAATTTATTTAAATTTAGCAAAAGAGGAATAAATAATTTAATAAATCAAACTATAGGATTTTCTTATTAAATTAAAATAAAAGGAAAGTGATAATTAAATAAAAGATTTTTAGAATATCTTTATTTAATTAAGAAGAAATGTGATGAGGTAATTAAATAACACAAATTATTTAAGTTATGTATTTAATTTTTAAGATAGAAGTATAAAAGAAGCAATAATGATAATAATTAAATAAAACAAAGTTTTTAATTTTTTTTATTTAATTAGGAGAGAAATAGAAGAATTAATAATGAACTTAATATAAATAAATATTTCTATTTATTTATTAAGTAGAGAATTTAAGATTAATTAATCAAATAAGTTGTATTTAATTAATTAGATTCTTCAGACCATTTTTAGGTGTCTACACACACATGTACACATATGTATATATAATACATGTACATGCATACGCACATACACATATATGTGCATGTACACATATACATACATGTACATACATATATATATGCATATAGATACATACATACACACATGTACACATATGTATATATAATACATACATACATACATACACACATGTACACATATGTATATATAATACATACATACATACATACATACACACACACATACATACACATAAGAATATAAATCATTCTCATTGGTCTGGGTCATGCTAAGGTTAGAAAACCACTCCTGGGTGGAAGATTAGGATGCTAATTGACTTGTGGTACAACCAAAATACATCAAAATAAAGATTAAAAATATACTTTTAAATTGGAAAAATTAGAAATACTAGTGACATGAGATTTGAAAATGAAACACTAGTGGACTGGCTAAGGTTAGTTAAGGTGTATAAAGAGATTTCACAACAATTCTCAAAAACTCCAATATAAAAGGACAAAGTAACACCTAAAAAATAGGAGCTACAGTATTCTATGAAGTTGACATATTTTATATGATTGAAATTAAACTGTTAAAATACCCTTAAATCTCATACCTAAAAAATGGGAGCTCATATTTTCTTATACAATAACTATGAAGTTGATGTCTATTATATGATTGAAATTAAAGTGGTGAAATAGTAAAAGCTATCATTTCATATTGATAAGCTTATATATGAATGATATGTGATATAAAAATTTTAGGAAATATGTCAATGAAACTTTTAACCCCATCTCAAATACATCCTCTTAAATCTAATACCTAGGAAATCAGAATTCCTATTTTATGAAGTTGACACCTTTTATATCATTGAAATTAAATTGTTGGAATACCTAAAAAAAATTGGAGAACCTATGAGGCTGAAGCAATGTGCAATCAACCATTTTATTTTTAACTTTGAGAGAGAAAAGTCATCTATTTGTAAATGAACATGACGTAGCTACTATTTTTCCATGGTAGATACTCCAAAAGTTCAAAATCTATAATAGCCAAGGGATCATATCAGCCATTCAAAATTGGAAGATAAATTCACCATAATGAAGAAAAGGATTCTTATAAACATGCTATTTTCCATTCATAGAAAAAAGTGTGTTTCAATTGAAAAGATGTTTTGATTCTTTCTTTCTCTTGATTGCTTGCTTTTTTTTCATTTTGATGATGGATCATGAAATATGAACTTGGCACTTGATTATTATAGATTTTGGAAACTTGATGCTTTTAAGATGTTTTGATGTTTAATTTTCCCAACTTTTCCACCTGAAAGAACCCACCATTGAAGTTACATTTGATTAAAGTTCTATACATTGGATTGCATGACAGGCTTCACCATAACCCCACAAGAATATTATTAATATTAGATAAAAAATTTTGTGGGTTGTATTATGCCTTTGGCTTCCACTATGCTTGGATAGAAGTCTTCTATTCACCATCATAAGCTTCTCAGCAAAGCATACCCACCATGAATTAGTTGTGATGATACTGGAGAAAGGTATCGTCATTTTTACATAAATATCTCACAGTTAACCTCTGCTTTTATTCTAGGTGGTGTAAAAACATAGAGATACACACTATGCTCAGAAAATTTTTTCCTCTCCATTGAGAGCTTTAAAGTACGGATGCACATGGAATAACATATTTCACTTTGGAGATAAAAAATGCAAATACAGATCAAGAACTAAGCATATACAAATTATGATAAAAAATGCAAAGCTTTATCTGATTTCTAAAAGAATGTTATATCTAGTGATTGGGTAAACCAATGTATAGACACAAATGAGAAAACATGTGAGATATTGGTTGGCAGAAAAAATTCTAGCCAAGAAGCCATGGATTTAGAAAAAAAAATCACAAGGGATGAAGTAAGAATGGCTATCAGGACAATGAAGGATGATGAATACTCTAGAGGTTCTATAAAATTCCACAAAGGGAGAAGAACTGTGCATAGCTTTTTCTTCTAGAGGACCTATTTGAACCTCATAAAAAATATATGGAAGGGCATTGCAACAACAATTGCTGATCTTGAATACATATATTTTATGAATCTGTATGACTATGGATGCTGGCAACTAAATTTGACTTAAAAAGTTAAATATCACAGCTTTTCTATTCTTCTATAAAAGCATATTAGACTAACTTCTATACAACATTACTTTTTGCAGGTAGGGCAGATGATTCAAGTTGAATCAAATCCACAAAAATGAGATGAGTATCTTCAGAGGTTAATTGAACCTTCCAAATTAGGTTCTTTCATTATTAGTGGTCTACTTATTGTTCAACAATCACTCTGGCAAACAGGGCTTAAATTTGATGGTCGACCTTTCCTTTCAACAATTTTTTTAATGACAGTTATCTATTCAAAGGTGCCCTTAAAACATTATGATATACCTTAGTGTAAGTAAAATTATATATAAATCAAATATATATATCATTATAATTCTATATAAATTTTGACAGTCAATCCAAAATCTCTCCTTTCATCTGATACAATCTTCTTAAAATTTTGATTGTTTTTTATAGCAAAAATCTCTAAATATGGTCATATGGCCATCAAATTTAACCCCTGCTAGTAGAAATGTTCAGTGGTCTACTTCTTGTTCAACAATCACTCTGGAAAAAATGTTCTCTATTTTTAGGAATAGAAATTTTTATTCTCTCTGCAAATAAACATTTTTCTCTATTCTTATCTGTTTCTCTTGTTTTATAGGCAAGAGAGCCTAAAAGTTTGAACTCTTCAAATTTGGAGGAGTAAACACACATTTTGAACCGATCTTTGGGGAAAATTTAACACAAAATGACTCAAAATTTGAAAAGGTAATGAGTCCTCACAGCCAAGCCATTACAAGGATTACAAGTTTTCCAATGCCCAATTTTATATATTTACTTCAACTTTATCACAAACATCACAATATTCAATACCTTTCGGCCAATATCCATCAAAAAAATTCATTTTTGCATTTCAATCAAACCCTAGCCAAGAATACAGCAAACAAATTTCTCAAACTAGACACAAACGAGACAAGGCAAATCAAACAATCTAGTAAATGGCCCCACATGCAACTTGGCAAGATATAGTCACTATTGCTGATGACCTCAGCCGACAAGCTCTCACCCTCAATCCTTTCACCCGAGCGTTCCAAATAGTGGGCCTAGGGTTTTTTTTGGATTTTATTTCAGTATTTTTGGTCGATACACTTACGGTCGATACAGTTTTAGCCGAAATATACTCGACCGAATAGGTCCATCCAAATAGGCGACGTGTTGACACATTTTTGGCCGATAATGTTTCGGCCGAAAGCAACTCGCCTGAAAAGTTCGAGCCATGTAGGCACCATGTGGTTGCCCCGTGGATTCGACTGAAACTTTATCGGCCGAAAGTTGGTCAGCTGAAAGTAATCTGGTTAGATTACTTTATTTGGCTGAAAGTGTGACACATGTTTGTGCTTTCACCCTATTCTTCAACACAAGATGACAAATGAGGGTTCCAAATAACCTTTTATAACTCATGCACCTAACCTTTTTATTGCATTAAATTTTTTCCCCTAGGAGTTCTAGTTACTTTATTTTCTCAAACAACAAGAGAAGAATATGTTTGTAGACCTTCTAGATCACAAATTTCTGCACAAGTGATCACATATACATTTGTAGACAATTAGCACAACTACTAATAATTACTTTCATTTCAATGCCGACTACCGATAGAGGGACAAAATATTTTTCTTGAAAAACTCCCCCTAGGACAATGGCCTAAGATCAATTTCCAGAGGAATTACTAGAGCCTACTTCTGGTGTGGGCTTGTTTCCTTCATCAGATTCAATCTTCTTCACCAATGTTTTCATTTGATCTCTTATTTCTTCCACAATCACTTTCCATTTTCCTTTATCATCTTTCTATGAAATTCTTCCTTAGTATATTGGACCTCTTCTATCCATGTTTCTATTTCTGCAGAATCTTGCAATGTGACCAAATCTATTACAGTTGTAGCACATAGGATTTCTTTGTCTAGACCATTCATTCCATTGATTTCCCATTGGTTTGTATTGATTGGCAACATGCCCAAATCTTCCACAGGCATATAATTTAACATTCCTTACACTGACAAACATACTTCTGCATTCAATTGACTTATGACCAAGCTTATTGCAACTAAAACACTGACCGAGAAATGATGGACTGATTGAATTTATTTTACTTCTACATTAAGAAGCCATGTGATCAAAATTATTACAAGAAAAGTAGTGACCATTAAAATTTTGAGCATTGGGTTTTCTTATCGGATATCTTTTTCCTTTGTTCATCTAATTTCTTTGTCTAGAATCCTTGTGTTTAGATCCAAAGCTTTCTCCTTTCTCATAGCCAAGACCTCGCTTATCATTTCCATCCTTTTGTCCTTTACTTAGCTCATCAAGCTTAGCAAAAATGATCCTAAACTTCTCCTTATATTAATTTGCAGTAGTTAGTTCATCTCTAAGAATAACTATTTGTATTTCAAGCTCTTGTTCATTATTTTTGTATTGTTGCAGTTCAATTTCCAGTTGAATGAATTCGTTATTTACTTTGTTGCATTATTTAGATTTTTCTTTCAAGGATTGGGCTAGATGATCCTCATTTTTTTTCTTTTCTTCAATCTCCTTAGTCATTTTCATCGCCATGGATTTCATCTCAAGCTTTAGAGAAACATTGTTTCTAGCAAGCTTTTCACATTCTTCATTTATTTCCTTTAGGGTCTGATTCAAATGAACATCTTCCAAGCCTTTATTTTCTTTCTGCTTCAGTTGATCACATAGTTCCTTCCTCTTTTCTCTTGACTCATTGATTTTTTCCTTCAATGATTGAATGAATTTTTTAGCATCATGAATATTTTCTTTTAATTCCACGACTTCTGCTTTAGACTAATCATGATCGTCAAGTGCTACAATAAGTAGTTGTTGAAGACCACCAGAGTCCATTGTAATCCAAGATACACCTCAAGCTGTTAGACTTTTGTAGAAGAACCTTGCTCTGATACCAATTGTTGGACTCAAGGAACAATGAGAGGGGGGGTGAATCAATATTCAACAATATTTAAACTTCAATTCAGATTATAAACCATCTACAACATTTAAATAGAAGTAAAGATGCATGCACATGAAAGAAACAATAAAAACAAGATAACACAAAGATTTTTATGTGGAAACCCTATTAGGAGAAAAACCATGGTGGAGATTAATCTACAATTTATACTCTATTAAAATTATGAAGAAAAAAAAGGAATGCACATACATCTAGGCACACTGCCTTAAAAAATGTTTGTGATTACAACAAAAGGTTGAACTAAGAATATAACATCTATGAATGCTTGGTTTTAGTTTTGGTGAAGCTCCGTAATCGATATTCTATCCTTTCAACTGATTTTGCACTTCTGCTCTACTCTGCTCTAACTCACATCACAAAATATTTAATGCACAAGTGAAACTATGCATAAATCATCAAACACTCTTTTGATATTCACAACACACACTTTTTCTTCTTTTTCACACCTATTCACACTTCAAAAATGAATTAAAAATATTATATATATATATATATATATCCTCTACCAAGATTTCAATTGCTCCAAGTTGGCTTTAGAAAAATATGAAATATTCTCCAAGGGTTGGCTCAAATCACAAATAATATTTAATGCACACTCATCAAATTTAGCCAAACTATAGTAAGGACCCAAAATAAAATGTCCAACACAAGAAATAATTAAAAAATTACTCTTTATACATCCACAACATGCTACATTCACCAGGTTAGTCACCAAGAACAAATAAATAGAAAATCATCCTATCAGATCTCTTAACTCGTACACTGATTAATGCAACTTCACAAAAATTATCAATAGTATAACATATATTCTCAGCAATCTATCCCAGGGATCCACAACTTAAAAAGATGATCCAATAAGGCATACAGATCAACATACTAGCCAAATACCCTGTTCTCTACTTTGTCTGCTGATATGACCAAATTTTGATCTGTGGACCAGAATAGTGACTTTAGTTTCCATCAATGACAACACTAGAATCCATATGCCAATAGTTAGTCCTGATGATCATAAGTAATCATGTATATTGAAGGATTTTTCCTCACAAAAATCAAAGTGACACAAGAGTTCCACATAAGCTTTTCACGCCATCTTTTCCTCTATTATTAAGCCCACACTGAAACCTAGGTGTTCATAATTTAAACCCTAATTCATCGTGATTACACCTTTATTCAAGAAATTGATGCATTGTAATAGGTCATTAATGAAGGTGGTGAGCTAATCATGTATTGGGCATTATCTCAAGCATGTAGTTACTTTCATAACACTCTACTTCATGTCATACTACAAATTTGTAAAGGACATTGATCAAACGAAACTAACACTATGACGCACAAAGAAAGGTAAATTTTGAGAAACTAATAACACAACTACCAAGGGTTTCAAGGTTGTATTCTGAAAAGAATTTTTTCATCAGCCAAACCAAGGTATGTCTTGAATAACATAAACTTTGTTAATCATTTTCATGCATGAAAGTCTCGAAAAGATGGTATTTCCCTTTTAAAAATT
The DNA here is from genome assembly GCA_007258455.2 of Sequoia sempervirens. NCBI lineage: Eukaryota > Viridiplantae > Streptophyta > Pinopsida > Cupressales > Cupressaceae > Sequoia > Sequoia sempervirens. Next base: position 129,790,041 of record VDFB02058242.1, read on the forward strand.
GAAATGTTGATTATTTTTATTTGAATTTAATTGAAAGGTGAATTGAAAGTTTTATAAATTGTTTAAAAAGTGGTTAACTTTAACCCTAACTTAGACACAAGGGACATATTTGAAAATACATAACACACCAGAAAAAAGGAGCACTTTTGAAGCAAAACCAGAAGATGAATTCAAATAATGCAATTCACAAGCTATACCAATTGGTGGGATAGCTACTGATACTCATATGGGATGGAATTTTTATGTCTAATTTTTCACATGAGCATGACAAGAAAATGCTTCTTAGTGTATGAGAAATATTATAGAAAGTGGGTTACTTTTAGTAGGAGGGTTTCCACCAACAATGGGGGCCTTTGAATTGGTTATGGAATGCTTAAACCACTACAACCCAGATAAAAGATTCATTGAGAATGAGGGAAGAAGTTATGCAGATATCTCCAAGAAAGGAATTATATACTCATTTGGGCTTCCTATATTTACTCAGATGTACCACATTGATATGAAGGTGAAGTCCAAAACCTACTTGAGTGCCAAAGAACACAATAGAGAAATTATGAACCCACAGTGGTGCCAAGAGTAGATTACAAAGAAAATGAAACCAATTCTCAGGTCTATGTTCAACCTAGACATTCGAGATATCATAACTATGCTAAGTAGGATAGCTGGATTGCAAGATGCCAATAAATTAAAATCATGGATGTTTTTGATCATATCGAAATTGATGGAAAGTTCTATGCCAATGCATTGGGGAAAATTTATTAGCGACATATGGCACAAATAGTAAAAGTATTTCCAAAGTCCACATGTTTTTACATGTCCTCATATGTGATTTATTTGTGCACCTTAAGGGAAAATAAGCAAGGGTTGAAAAGGGTTGGTGCCCTAGATAGAGAAGTAGGAAACCATTTAATATATGCTCATTTACCCCAAATTAATATCCATGGATACAAGGAGCATTACCAAAGGTTTAATGATGTGTTTTCCATGAAGCTAGCTAGAACAATGGAAGGTGACAAAGCCAAAACATTGTCTTTGGAAGCACAAAGTGTCATTAGACTATTGGAGGTTGGTGCATTCAGTTTCCCACTTTCACTTACATTAGAGTGGAAGGGTTCGATGGATATCCTTTCATACTTCCCAAGTAACCTATAGATAAAATGGTGTTACTAGAACTGGTAAGATAGTTAAAGTAGTCCCAAGATTTTTATAGCATGGATCATAAAATGACTTCTTTCATATTTCTTATTGTGATAGAGAATTATAAATGCAGTGTAATTATAACAACTAATTTGTGTGAAGAGGAGTTGAAAAAATATAATTTGGAATAATTTCCACTCCAAAGAAATTATTATGACCCAGAAGGGAACATTTCCAAGAACATATATGGTTATCATTCTCATGTCTAGCATCTAGAAGACTATTGGCTAAATTGTGAAGATGAGCATAGAGTAACAAAAAGAAAATATGAAAGAGTGTCACTAGAATCTGCATGGATTCTCAGGATTCATGATATTTTGGATTAGATGCCAGAGGAAGATGATGGTGAAGGTTTTAGTAAGGCTTACAATAAAGACAGAGACTATGATGAACCTATTCCAGACCTAGATTATAAAACTAAAGAAATAACATCAATTGAGGAATTCTCTACATGAGTTCTGCTACATACTCAACAATGGATAGATAATTTTTGTAAAGTTTTAAGAGAGAAATGAATTAAACCATCACACTCTCAATATAAAAGAAAGAAACAAAGAGATGAATATGGGTCTGAGTGTGGAGAACCTACTAAGGGGTATGTGCAGGATCATCATGGAAACAAAGGCCCTTAAGTAGCGAAAAATTTAGAAAAATCAAAGTTATGCAACTTAACGAAAAAATTTGAATAAGTTATCTATAGAATTTCAAAAATATGTAAGAACAGAATCTATAGAAAATTGAATGTAGTTTCTAAACTACTAGGTTTATTTATTTTTTAAAAATCTATTTTGTGAAAATTTGAAATTTCAATGTAGTAGTACTTAAATTTCAGGGAGAAAATAAGAAGTAGGTGTTTGTCTGACCACCCTAACCACAATAAAATGATAATATTTTAAATACAAGTAGAAGACTCATGTCTCAATGTGATGCATATTTTTTTGTAATTTTTTCCCAAGTAAATAATTAATTATGAATTTTTTATTACAACTTTTAAAACATATAAAAAACTTGTATGTCTGACCATCTTAACTTGGTCAAAAATTCATGAAATTCAATTTTTTTTAATCTTATAGTATGTGAAGCATAGAATGTGATGCATGTTTTGGATTGAAAAAATGTGATACCATTTGAAAGCTATAGATGTTTTTCAATCAGACTATCAATCAGGACTTTAGTCATAATTCAAATAGAAAATGAATAATAATTATTTATTAAATTCAAAGTAAATCATAATTTATATTGGTGGAAAGTTGAGAATCTCTTTTAAAAACCCTTTTCATTTCGTCAATTTTGGGTAAAAAACAAATTGTTAGCCACATACCCATCATATTGTCACTTTTTGGCCCATCATTATCCTGCACATACCCTAAGAAAAAGAGGAAAGTTGGTCAAGCAACTGCTGGTATACATATTGAAGAGAGAACCCTTGATGCTCTAGGCTAAGGAGTTTCACTAAAACTAGCTGGTAATCATAAAGATTCCAAGTCAGGAAAGGCTAAATCAAAAGTAAAACCAAAAGTGGCATCTTCTTCCACAACAAAACCTAGGACCGAGCCCACTAATGATGAAGAGGTAGGGGTAAGAGAAAATAATGGTGCACAGACAAGCTCTGCATCTCAGAGAGTTGTAGCATTATTCACTTCTTCCCCTTTAGTTAATATGGCTAGTGTAAAACATGCACTAGGAAAGACTCATGTGGTTTTGGATCAAGTTTATGAGGCAGATGAAGCTAAAATTAAAGAACAAGTGGATAAATGGGGTGTCATGTTGGAATGAGTAAAAAAAAAAAGAAGTCTAAAGATAAACCCATGGTACAACCAGAAGTGGAAGAAATTCTAGATGCAAGGAAAATTCCTATGAACATTGAAGAAGAAGAATTCATAAAAGGAACACTCGATTCAGAAGCAGGGAACCTTGATGTCCTTGAAATTGAAACAAGGGAGACTGTAGGAAAAAATCCTACTAATGATGTGGTTATTGAAGATACCTTTGATTCCCATCCTTCACTAGGGAATGATCAAAATGATAATGAGCAACCATAGGTCTCCAAAAAATCAAAGGAGGACCAAGTTGAAATTAAAATGAAGAACCTTCACAAGTTTTAGGTGATAAAGTAAGAGATGAGGAAAATCTTGATGTGATAGTATATAAAGAAGGTGATGGCATAGGAGTTGATGTTGAACACCTGGCTAGACAAGAAAATAAAAGTCATGAAACTAAAGAGGCAGTGTTGAATCTTGGTAATCCATAATCTATGGCAGAGAATACTGTGAATGCTTGTATTATAGAGGATGTGATAGATAAAGTCGAAGATGTAAGAGAAGAAGTTCCTAAATAGGCTGGAAAGTAGGAACATAGAAATGTTACAAAGGTGGAGTGTGATGAAGATTCCCCTAATTGGTTAATCAGAGAATTGACTTCCCCAATGCAACTGGAATTGGTACCTCTAGATCTTAAAAATTTTATGCAAGAAGTGGAGATTCCTAAGCCTAGGAAAAGGGTCAAAATAAAATATGTCATACAGAGGAATATGGATCAGAGTCAGAACAACCCATATAGCTACCCTAGCAGTAGATATAAATAGACATGAGATAACGTCTAAGGAGCATAAGATAACAAGTATCAATGTTGGACACTCATCTTGGACATAATAATTAGAAGAAATGAAGATGAATTTGGATGTAACTATTGCCAAGGTATAAAAGAGTAAACAAAAGAAAAGAGTTTTGAAAGAATGGGTTACTAGCCTAGAGAATTTTGTAAAGTTATTAATCCAATCTAGCCAAGCACAGATTGAATTACCTTGGAATCCAATACTTATGTCACAAGAGTAGGTGGATTCAATTGCAACAATTCATCAGGATGAATATATTTGAGGAATGGATTGAGTATTGGGTAAGGAAAGGAGAATAATTTTTTACAGATGCAATATGGAAATACAAGGAAGCACACCGTTGGTTTGAAAAATCTATAAGATTAGAAGGAGAATGAAGATTTCACTAGGGACAAGTTGACATTGAAAGGTGAAATATAGAAATTCTCATTCAAGAAGATGTCCAAGAACTAATGAGAGAAAAAAAAATTGAGAAAAATTAATTTGATTGTGAAAAATGGAAGAAACAATTAATTTGGAAAGGTGACACATTAACACAATGTATAGAAGGATTTAAAAACGTTGTTGAGAAATGCAGTAAGTTGCTTGTTAAAGATCAACATTTTATTAAAGTGTTATCATGTCAAGATTGTGATCCACATACACTAGGACAGGAGGGTAAAGAAGAAAAATATTTCAAGGAATGGATTGAGAGAATAAATAAATACCATGTTTAGTTGTTAACCTGGGAAGTCATTGATGAGATCATACATTGCAGACACACTATAGTCAGATATAAAATAGAGAAAGTGCAAAGGAATGCCAATATCTTCTAGATATTAGAAGGTTACACCAAGCTCGCATTTAGTTGGAAGGTGATACAGGGGATTTCAAAAGATAAATGCATCAAATATTAAATTCTTTCTGAGAATATTAGCTAAAGAAAAATGAAGAAAGGATCTAGGAACCTGAGCTCTAAGTGATATATGAAGTACCGAATATTAGATACTGAAAGTGTGACAAATACATTTTGTTGAAATTGAGTATTTTGTAGGTTATTCCCAGTCTTGGTGGATGTTTCCTATTAGGTATTCTAAATATTTTCTATAGCCTTGTTTTATAAAGAGTGTTCTGCACTGGAGTTCGAAGTTGAGCGATGTTGCTACTAAAGAAGTAAAAGATTTGACTTCATGTAGAATATTCTAATGACAAATGACATATGCCACATGCACTACATTTTGATTTGATATTTTTTATTCTCTTGATAGACTTTAAGTTTAAAATCTTGGGGCCTTGTTCCTATAAAATGCCATTTATTGCTTTAATTTTATTTTAAGTTCAAAATTTGTGGATATTGGAAGAGCCAAAACTTCTCTATGTTTTTTTCTTTTTTCCTATTTTCTGAATCGTACCAGACTAAAAACTTGTATACATGTAGAACTTAATCAACATCGAAGCCAAGTTGATATCTACCTGTACCATAGAAAAATGGATCATTGAAATTTTCATGGTCTTTTAGGCCTTTTTCCTATGATGTTTGACTTATATTTCTTTGATTTAATGTTGAATGTGACATGCATTCACATTAGGTCCTAAATATTCAAAATACGACATCTTGTGAAGTTGTTGTGAAGTGTTGTAACACATTTCTACACTTTTCTAAACTCTTTTCATTACAATTCACCTAAAAATCACCTTTTCATCACTTATCAAGTCCTATTTTAAAGTGTTGTAAAGTCTTTTAAAAAGATTTCATGCTTTTATAGGATTATTTTCACTATTTACACCTTTCTTATGCTTTATTTGACCCCTTTATGCACTCATAAGGCTTAATTAAGTGTATTTTTGAATGTAAACCTGATAAAAAAGATTAAATGTGACTTAATTCCTAACACCCACTTACAAACCCAAGGTTGGACCCATTCACCATGGGTGGCGAATGAGTCCTTGGCTCAAAATTCAAAATAATTCAAATTTTCTTTCACGTTTTTATTCAAAATTACCTTATGTTGGCTTGTGATGAGGTATCATTGGGTAATTAGGACATAAGTGTGTATAAATAAGTTTTTTTCTCCTCATTTTACATCTCCTCATTCACTTGCATTCGCTAAACATCAATTAGCATTTTAGCACTTTGCATCATTCAATCAAGCATCAATCAAGGATTCTTGGAGCAACCATTGATATATATTTAGATTTATTCAACAAGGTTGGTGAGTTTAGGACATTTTCATTTTTTTTATTCATAATTCCTTGTTCATTTCATTTCATTTCTTCATTAAGGTTTTGATTACCAAAGTGGGATTTGACCAAGGAAAATCCCTATAACCTAACACTTAACCATTTTTCCCCTTTTGCATGTGTGTTTGTAGACATTTGTATGCATATTTATCAATCAATTAGGTGTTGAAAGGTGGTCAAAAAGTTAGCAAAGTGTTTCAAGTCAACTAAACCCTATTTCAAGCTTGGAGATAGCCGATAGTCTATTTTATGCAAATTTAACTCCTTCAACTCGACAAGAAGACAAGTGCAGATGTGGAGCTAAAAAATTGACCTTTGATTTCATAAAATTTTGGGAGAGGAATGATTCACCATCAGTGGCGAATGAGTCCCATCTGAAGACTGAAAAGTGTTATTTTGTCAGATTCTAGTTCCTGACAGTTGAAAACATGTTTTAGGAGATTTTACCAGTTAGAGGACTAATTCACCATCAATGGTGAATGAGTCTCACTGGTCATCGACAATGATTTTTCTAGCATTCTAGAATCTTCTCAAGTATCCAATCTACCTACAAGTTCACTTTGTTCAGTATCTTTCATTTTTTTCTGCATTTGTTCATGTTTTAGTTCATTCTTGCATATCACACTGTGTTTTCAAACATTTCATATTACATAATTTTTGCATCAATAGTTAATCAATTTCATCATCTAGTTGCATTTACAACACTTCATTTAGTCTTAATCACATCATACAGTCCTCTATTTGAGTGAACCACTTCAATTTTGTTGGTTATTCTATCTCTCTCCTTTTAGGTGGAAGATCCTAAGAGTGCAAGAGTAGTCTATAGAATCCCAACCACAAAATTGTTGGTTCATTTTGGTGAGCCCTCACATAGAACACTTTATATTTCTAATTTCAATTACATATTGCATCCTAGGTTTCATTTGCATCAACATTCAACTAGGTTTTGCTTTGTTTTCAGATCCTAGGGTTTCTCAAATTGCATTAGTGAAAGACTCATTTAGATTTCATTTTCACATATCAAATCATTCAAAAACCAAAAATTTGCATTTGCATCCTCAGTTTGCATCTGAAAAGCATTAAAGTTACCTCACATTTTCTAAAAAACACAAAAAAATCTCATAACTGGACTCATTCACCACCTTGGACGAATCAGTCCACTTGCACATTTTAAACAACATTTTCAGACATTTTCTAGGCATTTACTACATTTTTGTTCTCTGTTGTTATTTCTCTATTTCATTATATGAATTTTTTGTTATTTATATTTTGCACTCCTAGATTGCATTTCATTTGCATTCACCCCTTCCTTTGTGGTACTTGTATGAGTGTTTCGTGCCCCATTGATAATACTTTAGTGAGATGAAGTTCTAGAATCATGGCTTCCCGCAATAGCACTTTCATTGTGGACCTTGGGATTTCAATAGCTCTTATGTGTAGTATGGAAAATGGTGCATTAGGCATGGATACTACCACTCATATGCCTTAACCTTCCCATCTAATGCATGTTGACACACAAACTAGCTCCATTCTACAAGATAAAGTGATTAGTATTCATGAAGATTTTGCACATTTACAACAATATTTATCCCTTGAAAACATTTCAACCACTGTTATACCTACCATAGAAAACCTTCATCATTTGATTGAAAGTGATGATGGCTTACAAGTTATGAAGATAATTGATGAGATATACAACAAACATGTTCCTTCCACATCCCAATCTACAAGCATTGTTGTAAGCCAAGGAGGATCTCACATTCCCCCCCTTCAACCATACCATCCATACCAACTTATACCACTCTTCAAGTTACAACAACTATGCAACAGTTAGTCATGTGACTCCTTCTTTCACTATTCCAACTAGCATTCCCAGTTCTTTTGTGGCATCGAATATTCCCTCTTCCACCTTCACCCCTCTCAGTGTCCCTTTCACTTCTCCTAACATTACATACACTCCATCACCTTTTTCCCTTCCACCTCATACCACTTAAGTTGATCCCATCATTACACAACTCTTTAATACCATTTCATCCATGCAACAACAAATCTACACCATTAACCAAAGTCAAAATACTCCACCTACATATCATGTTCATAGTAGCCCATTATATCTAGATATCTTATGTGCATAGACGCCACAAGGAATAAAAATGCCTAGGTTTGAGAAGTATGGAGGTAAAGGAGACCCTACTAATCATGCCAACGCTTATATAGCCTTGTGCAGTGATTTTGTCCTTGATGAAAAACTATTAGGTAAAATTTTTCCTAGGACCTTCAAGGAAACTGCATTAGAGTGGTTTTCAAACTTAGCCAATCATTCAATCTAATCTTTTAATGAACTTTTGGATGCCTTTATAAGTCACTTCCAAGTCCATATGACTCCCAAAAAGACTATGGATGATTTAATGCAATGTAAACAAAACACAAATGAAAAAGTAATTAATTTCATTTCACATTATCAGTCATTGTATGCTCAAAGTGATGTCAAGATTCCTGATTCACATCTACAAAGGATGTTTATTGAAAACATGTATACTCACCTTCAGAACAAGTTGACTATGATGATATTTCCTTCATTCATGCATTTATGCACAACCCTTTGTGACTATCACAACTCGGTTACTAGTTGTGATTCAAATTCCACTTCTAATCGAACTGAGAAGTTTGAGAAAAACAACCAAAGCAATGTGCAAAACTTTAGAAAACCAAACCGAGGCTTCTTACATTTCAATCCCCCTTCTCCACAACCAACCCAAACTATTCCAATTCAAGTGGCCACTCTTAAAGAAGCCATACCCTTTACCTATGGGGACCTAAAGAGACAATTTACACCCCTACCCAATACTCTCCATAATATAATGAATCAATTGCTACAACAACAAATGATAACTTTGGCTATAGTTAAACCCCTTGATACCACCAAGCCTTTACCACCCACCTTTAAACCAAATTCTTATTGTCATTTTCATCGCCAAAATGGACATGACATTGAATAATGTAAGCGTCTCAAACACTTATTTCAAGACATCATTGATTTAGGTCATTTGTCCATTGCCACCATATTACTCCAAATGTTACTCAAGTTAATCCTATGGATGAGCTTGTGGGTATGATAGACACTATCCCTCGTCAGGGCCCAATAAATAAACCTCTTGATATTAGTTTTTCCTCTCATTACATACTTAAACATCTTCTCGATGGTCCTCTTTACATAGCCGACCGCATCTATGATAAGCCCACCAATGGGATATTAATAGATCCTACCTATGGCGAGAATGTGATCATAGAATAATTTTTAGTCTTACATGAACTTTACCAAGATGATTATAATAAACCAACCACCTGGATTAAAACACATATTGGTTTTGTGTGCCCTATGATCAAATCAATCATACTCTCATTATAGATAGGACCCAAGACTTTGGATGTAACATTTTCTATTATTCCACAATCGGATCAATTTCATCTATGGCTAGGCTATTCTTGGCTTCGCTCGATGAAAGTGGTCCCTTTGGTTGTTCAAAAATGTTTGAAGTTTACACATGGTAATGAGATATTTACTATACACCATTGTGGATTTAATCCATTATCCTCTAAAGGTAATTTTTCCTTAGAATCCTTTTAGTCTGGACCCATGGAACCCATCACCCCTCAAAAATATTTCTTTTTCACCATCTACCAAAATTTCAAAGCCAACCGAATAACTGAATTGTCTCTTCATACTATGTCCTCATCCACTTCCACTTATCCTATCCTAGATGAGACAATGCTTTAGCCTGAGTCTGAAATTGAATAACCAATACAACCTCATGAGCAACCAACCATTTAAACCTCCCCTTCCTCATGTATAAACGTCCAAGAGAACATGAAACCAATCCTGTCATGCCCCCTCTCATTAAACAAGTTTATAAAGCCAAAGAGAAAGTGATTGACCCATCTTCTTCAGTTGCTTTCATTCTTTCCCCTCAAGAAGAAAAGGAACCTATCATGGATCAACCCACTCTTACACCTCAACAACTTTAAAATAAAATTAAAAGAAACCGTGGTGCTAGGGAGCATAGGTGTCATCATCATCTCCTTGCTTGTCAAATGAAAAACAAAAATAATAAAGAAAATCAACCTCTTCCCTTAACAAAAAGCAATAGATGATCACCCTCCTCCTCCTGACCCACTAGAAGATAGTATAGTCCAACCCTCACAACATAATGATCTAATTCAACAACTACAACTCTTGATACATCCTTCCTTGGAAATAACCCTTAGTCCTCCATTCCTAATCAATCTTGATAATGATGATGATGAGGAGATCACAATAATAGATGAAGAAGTGCATAATGATCTAAACTCTTTATTTTCATCTACCATGAGGTTAAATGATAAATCTTCTACACCAAGTTAAGAACCTGGCACTTCTCCTAGTTTGAAACTTGAAATTCTTCCTTTAGACAGTCAACCACCCTCACAATATACTGAACATGATTGGGAGGTAGATGACTTGTTAGATGGTTGACTTGCATTCACCTTGCTATCCTTTTTGCATTTTCCTTTTTCTTTTTTGTGGTTTACTTTTATGTGTGTATCGTGTTCCCCTGTAATGTGTGTTTGATGTTCTCTCAAGTTGAACACTTCCCTTATTTATACCTCTATTCTTCTATATGTCATACTTTATATTTTCCTTTTTTTCTTTGGTTTTGTGTTTTCCTTTTGGGGATGATGCAAAGCATTGAGACACCTTATGTCTCTTCCATATTGACCCAATAGGTCTCTTTGTCTTTTTCCTTTGTCTTTTTCTTATGTTTGCCTTTTGGAGATGATGCAAGGCATTGAGACAAAAATGTCTCCTTCATGTTGAACCAAAAGATTTTTCTTTTCTTTTTCCTTCTCATTTTCTTTTTGCTTGTGTTCTCCTTTTGGGGTCGATACAAAGCATCAAGACCACAATGTCTCTTCCATGTTAACCCAAAATAGACTTTGTTTTTCCTATTGTTTTCACTCTCTTTGTGTCATTCTTCTAGTTTTATGCGCTATGGGTAATGACGATAGTTCTGAGCTCTTTCATAAAAATATTGTAGCAACAAACATACTGACCCCAAATCCATTTGTGTGTGTAGTATCATGGGGGTCCAAACTAGGCCTCTAAGTGGGAATGAAAATTTAGAAAATCAGAGTTAGGAAACTTGACATAAAAATTTGAATAGGTTAATATGTAAGAACAAAAGTTGTAGTAAATTGAATGTAGTTTCTAGGCTACTAGTCCTTTTTTGGAAAAAGGTAAATTTTTTTTGAGAAAATTTGAAATTCCAATGCAGTGGTACTAATTTTTTAGGAAAAAAATAAGAAGCAGGTGTGTGTTTGATCAACCTAAGTAAAAGAAAAACATAATATTTTTTTTCTAAATTTTTAAATATAAGTAGAGGACACATGTCTAGATGTGCTAGATTTTTTTTTGTAATTTTTTTCCACAAAAATAATTAGTTATGATTTTTTTACTAGAACGTTTTAGAATTATTAAAATGTCCATGTCTGACCACCATAACTTGGTCAAAAAATTATGAAATTCAATATTTTTTTATCCTATAGTATGAAGCATAGAATGTGGTGCATCTTTTAGATTCAAAAAATGTTAAGTAGTTTGAAAGTTATAGAAATTTTTCAATTAGCCTATCAGTTAGGACTCCAGATGTAATGTAGGTAGAAAATCAATAATAATTATTTATTTAATTCAAAATAAGAAAAAAGTTATATTGGTGGAAAGCTGACAATTTTTTCTATAAACCCTTTTTGTTTGATAAATTTTGGGTAAAAAAAGTCATTAGCCACAAGGGTGGACTTCCAAAAATGAAACAAATTTTCAAAAACACATTTTTTGGGTTGACTTTCCAAGTTAGGAAATCCCAAGCCTAATCCCAAACAAATATCTATTTTGTTTTTCAAAATGAATATCCGTTAATTATATGTTTTTTATATTATTTATAATACATAATATTATATAATATGTATTATATATATGCATTATGTATTTATAATACATAAATATATAATATTATGTATTATATATAATATATTATTATATTATATATTCATATATATATATATATAATATTATAATATATATTATATATTATATAATAGTATAATATATATTATTATATTATATAATATTACATTATATTATATTATTATAATATATCATATTATGTTATATATATTATATTACTATATTATTATATTATACTATATATTATATATAGTATACATATTAATTATTATATATAGCATATAATATATATATGAAATATTATATATTATATTAATATTATGTAATATATATATTATATATATTATATAATATATTAAATACATAGTATATATTATATATTTATTGATGTGCCAAAAATTCACAAGAAAGAGAGAGAGGGAATGGGGGAGACTTGAGAGAAAGGGAGAGAGAAAGACCTTAGAAGTGGGAGTGAAAGACCTGAGAAGGATGGGGAGAGAGAGAGCGGGGGGAGAGAGGGAGGTATAATATATTTTATATTATATACTATATAATATAATATATAATATATTTAATATATATTATATATTTAATACATTGTCTCTCTTTGAAAATGAGGCAAGATTTTTCTAAGTAGAATTAGAAAAAGGTTATCACATCAATCATATCCTATATCAAGTAACACTATTATTAGATAGATTTCCCATCACTTGCAATAATGGCAGGAGTTGAAATATAACTCATATGGCCTTATAAATGCTTACAAAAAACATAAAAGCAACTAAATATTAATAATGACAGGATTTCCCATGAATTTTCGCACAAAGTAAGATGATTTGTACTGAGAACTTAAAAGTAACTAAGTATTAATAAGACTAAGGAAAATTTCCCACCGCTGACAAAATTATTGATGTGCGACCAATTCACAAGAAAGAGAGAGAGAGGGAGTGGGAGGGACTTGAGAGAGACAGAGAGAGAAAGACCTTAGAAGTGGGAGTGAAAGAATTGAGAGGGATGGGGAGAGAGAGCTAAGAGGGAGAGAGAGAGGGGGGAGAGAGGGAGGTATAGAGGGAAGAAGAGAGAGATATATAGTTTGGAGGGAGAGAGGGAGCAAGGGAGAGAGAGAGAGAGAGAGAGAGAGAGAGAGAGAGAGAGAGAGAGAGAGAGAGAGAGAGAGAGATAGTTGAGAAGGAGAGAGAGAGAGTTGATCTAGGGAGAGATAGAGACTTAAGAGGGAGAAAGGGAGGGAGAGAGGAAGCTCTGAGAGACTTGAGAGAGAGACAGGGGTGGGAGGAACCTGAGAGTGAGAGGGAGAGATAGAAGGAGAGTTGAGATAGAGAGAGGGAGAGAGAGGGAGAGGGAGAGACCTGAGAGAGAGGGGGAGAGAGAGTTGAGAGGAAGAGTGTTTTCCTATGTTGGGATAGGCTCTAGAATAAGAAGTGATACAACCATCAAACAAAACCATTACAACTCAATTCAACATTCATGCCATTAAAACCTTCAAGTTTAATAACATGTCATTAGATCATTCATGTAAAAGACCATAAACTCATCATGAATAAGAATCACTATCTTCCAATCATGGTACATAAACAAGAACATTATGCAACTTTCAAACAAAATCCTTAGAAGACATCAAGATACATGTTAATTAGATTGTTCATGTGAAATCTATGCAATGATTATGATCAACAAATAAGTCATCAGTCAACTATGATGCATGAATAAACACTATATATACACACTATATACACTATGAAACACTAAATTAATAGATTATTTAATATTTATTACTATATTTTTGTCTCATCATTATACTATTAAATATTCATAAATTTAACACTAAAAATATCCATCCAACCAAATTCTTTATAAAATATCCATCCAACAAAATTCTTTATAAAATATCCTTCCAAGATCAATTTTTTTATAAATATAAGATCATTGTCTTGATAAAGTTTTGTGGCTCTCAGTTGCATCTATTCATTTCTTTGTGTTTTCCTCTTTGTAGCACCCCTCCATTTTGGCTCTTTTGATCGTACAGTGTTTTTCTTTGTTATATTTGTTCTGCTATTACTTTGACTATGGTACTTGGTTACTATTTGATCGCAAACTGTAAAGCAATGTGAATGTTATATTTTGATGTGATAGTATTTTACTCTGATGTTATTATTATGGCATACTTTGAATTAGCTTAGCAGATATTTAATTAATGATGCTTTATGCTTTTGAGTATATTATTGATGTTAGACTCATCAATTAGTAAGTCTGTATTGGTGAAGGGGACGAGATTGTACCACTCGCTTGCGAGCGCCCTATGATTCTGAGATTTCCTCTTCACTGTGTGTTTTATTATGTTATATATATGCATGTTCGATATACTCTTTGTTCACAAGTTGATAGGTACAGGACATCAACTCCACCTGATTTCACAGGTTTGAGTGTGTCCATTGGCCAATGGTATTCGATTGGGAGATAGTAGCTAGGTTTTTCGTGCCAAGTCATCACCCTAGTCATAGTGTGTCATTGGATTTTAGTCGAGTTAAGTTGCTTCTATGTCCATCTTTCTTTGATTTTATTTAATTGCAAGTTGGAAAAGGTAAATAAATGGCTCTATGTATTTAAATTGTTTATTAAATTTATTTGGTTATAATGTTAGAAATGTTACTTAATTTATTAATTAATTTAATTTAGTTAATAAAATAATCTAATCTTGGATTAGATTTATTGTATTGATTATTTAAATTAATTGTGTGAAATTAAATCAAGTTG
>VDFB02058242.1:129811083-129991068 GCA_007258455.2 Sequoia sempervirens
AGTGTTTTCCCATGTTGGGATAGGCTCTAGAATTAGAAGTGATACAACCATCAAACAAAACCATTAACAATCAATTCAAAATTCATGCCATTAAAACCTTCAAGTTTAATAACATGTCATTAGATCATTCATGTAAAAGACCATAAAATCATCATGAATAAGAATCACTAACTTCTAATCATGGTACATAAACAAGAACATTATGGAACTTTCAAACAAATTCCTTAGAAGTAATCAAGATACATGTTAATCAGATCATTCATGTGAAATCTATACAATGATTATGATCAACAAATAAGCCATCAGTCAACCATGATGCATGAATAAACACTATATATACAAACTATATACATTAACAAACACTAAATCAATAGATTTAATATTTATTACTAAATTTTTGTCTCATCATTATACTATTAAATATTCATAAATTCAACACTAAAAATATTCATCCAACCAAATTATTTATAAAATATCCATCCAATAAAATTCTTTATAAAATATCCATCCAAGATCAATTTTTTTATAAATATAAGATCATTGTCTTAATAAATTTTTGCGGCTCTCAATTGCATCTATTCATTTCTTTGTGTTTTCCTCTTTAGATTGGGACTATCTCCTCTCCTCTAGCCATCGTTGATGCTCATCTAAGTCCACTTACATGGAGCTACATGCATCAACAAAAAATTGCATTTTTGATGCAAAATGCCTCAATAATGGGTGAACACATTCTTCATTTTGAATAGCGTTAACTTGATCTTGAATGGTTCTAACATTCACATCAAATTTTTCTCGAAAGTGAGTAACATCGGGTAGAGGTGGGGGGTTTTGAGGTGGAGTGGGTGGAGGTGGAGTGGTTGGAGCTAGAGGGATTGGATCCATGATTTAGATATAAGTGAACCTGCATTAAATTTGTAATTGAAAAATGTAAGATACATGTTTAAAATCCCCTTAAACCATTCAATATAAATGACTTAATTGAATAAAAATGAAAAAATGTGTAAAGCTCATTTATGTCTAAGGCATGTAAATGGAAAACAAATAATTTTTAAAGTGATGTAAAATCTCATTGAAACTTACATTAAATCTTTACCTCACTGCAATGTGGAAGTGTTAATCTCCAAATTGATTCAACAAAGATGGAAGTGTTAAGCTCCAAATTGATTCAACAAAGGTGGAAGTGTTACACTCCAAATCTCCAATACTAAGTGAACTTGTATACATAGTTAGTAATGGTTAAACAAAACTTTTCCCTACAGCCACAGGGAAATGGGAAAAGTTAATGGGTAATAATCAATGGGTTGTGCAGGAGGCTATCACTTTTATATGATTCAATATAATATCTTCTTGCATAGCACATCGATTATTACCTATTCACTTTTCCCATTTCCCTATGGTTGTAGGCACAAGTTTTGTCTGGTCAGTACTAACAATGGATCCGGATTCACCAAAAATTACAAATTTAGAGCACTTCCAACAAGGATCCTTTCTATTTTGAGAGTTGAGGAGAGTCAAAACAATTAAAAAATTAATAAAAAACAAATTGTTAGCAAAGAAATACTAATTTAAAAATTAAAGACAAAGAAAGAATTTAAGAAACATGAAAATAAGTGATAAAGAATAATGAAAAATAGATTTAAGAATGTAAAACAGTTTTAAAAAATGGAGAAAGGAGGTAATGAAAGTTCTATTTTATATTTGTTTAGTGTGCTAGGTTCAATTTTATGTTTTTTTTCTAGTAATAAAGGTTCCATTTTTTTGTTTCATGTTTTTAAAAAACAATTCACTAACTAGGGTTTCAAATTTTTTTGTAACTTTAAATAGAAAATAAAAATTTAAAAAAATCTACAAAGAATGCAAAAAAAATCTTAAATTTATCACTAATTAGCAAAAAAAATTGAAAAAATACAAAATCAACATACCTAGAGATCGCTGGAGGTCTCTGCTTGACTATTGTGTCCCCAAAATGAGGACTGGTTCATGAAAATGAGGAAGAATTCACATTATAAAGTCCTCAAAGAAATGGATATCCATTACAAACAAATATCTGTTTCGTGGAAGTATATTATATTCCCATGTGGCTTCAATTAATTGGATAAAAAATGGATATTCGTTAATAACTAATATTCGTTTATTATATCATAAATTTATTGTATATATATTATATATTATATATTATATTATAATATATAATATATATTATATATTATAAATTATATTATAATATATAATATATATAATATATTATATATTATATTATAATATATAATATATTATATATATTATAATATATTATATAATATATTGTATATTTTATTATATAAATTATACAAGATATATGATATATTATATATTATATTTAATACATTGTCTCCATTTGAAAACAAGAGAACAAAATAGATATCTGCTAAAAATGGATATCCGTTAATATTGGATATCTGTTATGCAACACAATATTGATTTTTCATGGGGCATCAATATCCAAAGGAGTTAATAATGGATATTCTTTTGGAATGGATATCTTTTTTTTAATTATAAATTTATGACATATAAATATACTATATATTATATAATATATATTATAGTCTACATTATATATAAAATATATTATAGTATATAATGTATATAATATATGCTATAATATATATTATTTATATTCTAGATATATTGTATATATATTAAATATATTATATAAAATATTCAATACATCGTATCCCTTTGAAGCCTCCATCTCCCTTTCAGATATATTGTTTATGGTTTAGGGAGAGAGGGAGAGAATGGGATAAAGTGGGAGAGAGGGTGGGAGAGAGTGGGAGAAAGTGGGAGGGAGTCCAGGAGGTGGGGGAGGGTGGGAGAGAGAGGGTGGGGAAATCAAACAGAAATCAAACGCAAAAATCAGAAAAATCAAATCAGGCGCAGAAATCAGCAAATCAAAATCAATTTTTGCGGATCAAATCAAAATCAAATCATTTTGGATCAAAATCGACATCAAATCAATCGATCAGGCAAAAAATCAAAATCAACGCAGAAATCAATCATTTTTGAATCATCTAAATCAGGCATCAAGCGCATCCGGCATCGATCGAAAATCAGCAAAATCAAATCAAAATCAAAATCGAAAAAATCAAACGTCAATCCATAAAAATCAAATCAAATCAAATCAGATCGAAATCAGGCGCATCCGGAACAAACGTCAGAGATCGAAATCACGCGCAGAATCAAAGGCACCGGATCAAATCAAATCCTCAGAAGAATCAAAATCAAAATCAGAAATCAGGCAAGATCGAAATCAGGCAAAATCAGGCAAAAATCACGCGTCAGGATCGATCAAATCAAAGGCACGTCAAAATCAAAATCCAAAAATCGAATCAAATCAAAATCGGCGCATCAAGATCGAAAAATCAAAATCAAGATCAAAAATCAAAATCAGATCAAACATCAGATCCATCAGATCGGCAAAATCAAGCAGAAATCAGAAATCAAGCAGAAATCCGCGGAAATCAAATCAGAAATCCGCTCATCAGAAAAATCAACAGATCAATCAAAATCAAATCAGACATTGATCAGCATCAAATCGATCCAACAAATCCATCAAATCATTTGTCAGATCGAACGAATCAGGATCGACAGGGAATCAATCAGTCATTTTGGTTGGAGAGGGTGGGAGAGAGGGTGGGAGAGAGGGTGGGAGATAGAGTGGGAGAGGGAGAGTGGTAGAGAAATAGAGAGTGGGTGTAGGGTTTATAGAGTGGGATACTATATATTATTTATTTATTATATTAAATATATTAATATATATATTAATATAATATTAATATCTATATATGTTAATACATAATAAATATTAATATATAATAAATATATATCATAGGTCAAAATAAATCATAATTCTTAAAGTTCAAATAACATATATCCATTATTATCGGATGGTCATTATTCTTGGATGTTCATTTTGTGCATTATTGGTTTACACAACAAAATATATTAATATTAATATATATATATATATATATATATATATATATATATATATATATATATATATATATATATATATATATATAATATATATATTATATATTAAAATATAATATATATATGTATTAAAATATAATATAATATATATTATATACTGATATATGATATATATTATATAACATATGACATTATAATAAGACTAGAGGTGACAGATATCTGTCTATAATAGATATCCGTTATAGACATATATCCATTTTGTAGATGTGAATTGTTAAGACTTGGGGCCATATCGATTGGATCACATAACATATATCTATTTATAATGGATATCCATCCATTTAATAGCGGATATCTATTTTGCAAGTTATATAAAAAACAAAAAAGGGACTATTTTGAGTATTTCAATGGTCCCTACATTCTTTTTATTGTGAAAATCTCATGTTTCCTGTCTGCATTAGATGAAATTCAACTTTTCAAATATTCTCCTACACTTTTTGTAGAATTCCATTCATTTGTGTGTGTTTTTTTGTTTGTGCAATGGGGAGCAGCAGTTGACGTAAGAGCAAAGGTAAAAGGAAACTTATAGTAGATCAAATTGAAGCATATAGAGTAAAAGATAGAGAAAGTCATAGGAAAAGAAGACAAGGTATGTAAAATATTCAAATTGAAGCTTCTTTCGAGCCATTGAATGCTAATTCATGTGAAGATAAAATAGGAATTGAAAATATTGAACATCATATTCAAATTAAAAATGAAAACATTGAAATTAAAAATGTGCAAATTGAAAATGAAAATGTGAACAAAATTGAGAATGAAAATGTTGTTGAAAATGTTATTCAAAATGAAATTTTTATTGAAAATGTTGAAAATGAAAATGTGGTTGAAAATGAAATTGTTTTTGATAATGAAAATGTTGTTCAAAATGAAATTGTAATTGATAATGTTGAAAATGAAAATTTGGTTGAAAATGAAAATGTTGAAAATGAACCTTATGCAACACCTAATTACAAAATAACCCCTAAATGGTTGGTTGAAATAGACGAGAACATAATTGATAATATTCAAGGAAAAAGGTTACAATAAACGGTTTGTTTGTGGGCTACAAAATTGTTCAATGAATTATTTTCCAATAAGACATTAATTGAACAATGCCAATTTTTTTTGCAATTACTTAAGATTTACAAAATGAGACTCTTATTAAAAAAACTGAAGTTTTGTCTCACAAAAAAATTGAAAAAAAATAGTCTTATTGTAAAAAAACTTTTTAATGCTCACACCTCTATTGGAAAGAGTAGTAAGGGAAAAGATAAAACGGTTGCTCGAAGAGTTATCACAAGCTCACTACCAAGCCATCATTTGAAAAATGCTCTTTTAATGAGACAAACTTGTATTGATTTTAACTTAAATCGTAAAACATTGAATAGAGCACTATCAAGAAGAGGAAGACTCGATAGTGCTCTTCAAAATGATACGTGGGATTTTAGTGGGAGGCTTCCACGCGTTGATAAAAATCTAACTGATAATGTAAGATGCAAATTGAAAAATATTGGAATTCTCACTCTAGAGTATCACTGAAAGTAAAGGATGTTTTCAAGTTACGAATTGGCAATAGAGATCATACACTGCATCCTAATTTTTTTTTGGAATGTAGCCAAATAATTTTGTACAAACAATTTTGTCAATAACATCCACATTTTCAAATCTCGCAAAGGGATTTTGAGTCTTGCAAAAAAATTTATTGTGTTCCTATTAAGGTTGGTAATACATGTTGTAAATACCATGTTGAGTTTTCAATGTATCATGAATTGTTATGCCATATTCGTTCTGCAATGCATACTGACAAAATTTTTTAGGAGTGTCATGCAGAGCAACTTCCCAAGTCATCTAGGGAGCTGCTAGATTCATTTTTATGCATTAGAGGTGATGGTTACTTATTTTATAAAAAAATGATTGTTTAAATGAAACGTGTTTGCAATGTGGTGGTTTATCGAAGTTTGTAACATGCTTTCATGAGGGAAGAAATCATGATTTTGGTAACAAAATTGTTGAGAAAAACAAATACAAGACAGTGAAACAAAAATTGAAGAGTGGAGTTGAGGGTTCTAGATGCAAGTTGGTTGCAAGAGAGGTAAGTATTGCTGATTTTATTTCATATTTTAAGAAAAAATATTTCTATAAGTATGCAAGGAATAGCCACAAGTCATAGTGGTTGGATTGACAATTCAAGATGTGTAAGGACTCTTTCCCCAATGGAACTATTGTATCTGTAGTTGATTTTGCTAAAAATTACACATTGTAACCACAAAATGAAGTTCAATCACAATATTATAATTCTATTCAAATTGCTATTTTTTTCCACATAACATGTAGGCATGCCCCTAATAGTACATAAGAGGATAGGAAGATAATCAAGGAGTACCATTTTTACATGAGTGATGATAGATCTCATTCATCTGAGTTCATACAACATTGTTTTGATTTTTTATTTTTTCTTGTAGGAAAAAGGAATTACAATGGGTCAACATTTGATTTGGTCAGATAATTGCACAAGGAAATTCAAGAATGCTCGCATGTTTTATTGGTTGAGCATGATGCATATAGAGAGGGGTGTGCCACATATTTGGAGTTTTTCTGAAGCTGGGCATGGAAAAGGTGAGCATGATGGTGCAGGTGCATGTGTGAAGAGAGCTTTGCTTAAGGAAAAAATGAAGATTAGAGGTGGTGCAACATTCAATTATGTACGTTCTATTGTGGATTGGTGTACCTATGCACTATCACGAGGAGGGACACTTTATTCACAAGTCAGTAGGTTCTTTTGGTTGGTTGTGGAGGGCATAGTGGGAGACATAATGGAATGTCAAAAAATTAGAGATTATTCAAAGATGAATTTATTTCGAAGCTTAGATGCAAGTACATGGACCATATGGACACGAGAGATGGCTTGTTTTTTCCATAATTGTATTTAGTGTGATTAGGATCAATGCAAGTCAAGTGAATGGTTAGATACATGGATTCCATAGTACCTAACCCCTTTATCTATAGCACAATCCTCATTACAAGATGTAATGGAAAGTTCACTTCACTACAATCATCTTTCAGATCTTGTACAGCCAGGACATGGCTATGCAATTGTACCACTGTAGGGGAATGAAGAGGGATCATACTATTAGTTGGCATGATGTTTACAGGGAAAGAAAAAGTTAACACAACTGATGACAGATGATGATGGCTTCATGTATCCTATAGGTTTAGTTTTTGTTTCTTGGACTTGGTTGCATTACCATTTCACCATCATTTAGGTTTTTTACAATAATATAGAATTGTTATTCTAAGTATATTTAGTTGTTGATAAAAAAATTATGATCACACAGGTTGAGTTGTTTTTCGGAACTTGGTTGCAAACATATATGATTAGAAAGAATGGTGTACTTTCATTTGAATACTATGAGAAACAAAAAACCATTTTTATGTATTCACACCTTGTTATAGCAACAAACGTTAAGTTATTGAGACATCATGCTAGACCAAAAACAAAAAAACTATGGACAATTAGTAGTGTTGATCATGAAGCATTATTGGAAACTCTGAAGGTAAGAGATGACCTTGCAAGGACACTTGAGTAGTAGATTATTTATTGTATGGGATAGGTATGATATTATTCATCACATTTTGATATTTTTTATCTACTAAGGTTCATTATTTAGGTTGTATAGAATAATATAGATTGGTTATTCTAAGAATCTTTTATGGTTTGCATTACTGATTCATCATCATTCAGGTTGTCAATAATAATATAGATTTGTTAGTCTAAGCATCTTTTCTATTGTGATGATATAGATATCTCATTTGAAGTATATTACAATGTTCCTAACATGATAGATCATGGACCTGTTGCAACAATAGCCAACTCTGATCATTTGGGAGAGGTATGTGACACATTACAATAATATAGATATGTTATTCTAAGCATCTTTTATAGTTTTCATTACCATTTTATCATCATTCAAGTTGTTTAGAATAATATAAATTTGTTAGTCTAAGCATCTTTTCTATTGTGACAATATAAATTTCTCATTTCAAGTATATTGTGATTTTCTTAGCACGATAGATCGTGGACTTGCTACAACAATAGCCAACTCTGATCCTTTGGGAGAGGTACGCGAGAGATTAGAATAATATAGATTGGTTATTCTAAACATCTTTTATAGTTTGCATTACCATTTAATCATTAATTAGGTCATTTAGAATAATATAGATTTGATATTCTAAGCATCTTTTCTATTGTACGCAGTTTGATTGCTACGTTATATAGGCGGTTCACTCTAGAACGTCAACATGCTACTCTTGTGGAAGTCTGTGCCAACTACAAAGGCAATACGAGCTCTATTTCCTTTGCCTAATGGGAAATGACTATGTATTAGGGTCATTTTTGTATGCCTACATAGCATTTTGTAAATCCTATATTTGATAAAAATTATTGAATGATATTATCATACATATTGTGTACACTTTACGTGCATTCAAGTGTATACTTTGTCACTTATGAGTATTAGAATGCATACTTTACAACTCAGGTGTTTTAAAACATATACTTTCTATTCATGTGTGTAGTTCATGACTTAAGTGTATTTGAGTAAATGAATCACTTTTTCACTTACTGACAAGAAACAAAACAAACCCTAAACCCCTTTGCACCTTTACATCGCATTCATCTGACCCTTTTTCCATCAACTAAAAACTCATCACCGCGGTAAAATGAATCCGAGATAGCAAAAACATAGAGAGGTTATTGTAGAGGATCCCAGCATGATCCCATAGCTTCAGACAAAGAGATTGCAGGCATCATGGTTTCCAAGAAATAGAGATTCAAAGATTATTGCCTTTTAGCACTTTTGACTCTTAAGGGAAATCGCCAGTCCAATGTAGCTCAAAGTGATTAAGCATATTTGGGTGAAAAAGAGGACCATCCATAGCATAAACATACCCATCCAGACGTGTTGGAATAGTCTATTTGGTCCTACAAGTTGCAGAACGAAAGTTGCACCACTTTGCAACTTTACACTGCTTGCATCTGACAACTTTTTTCTCAACTGAAAAATTGTCACCACAATAAAATGTCTCCAAGATAGAAAAAAAAGAGATAGTTTATTATAGAGGGTCTCAAAATGATCCCATAGTCTCAGACATGGAGTCTATAGGAATCACGGTTTCTGAGAAATAGGCCCTCAAAGATTGTCACCTTTTAGCACTTTGGACTCTTAAGGGAAATTGCCGTTCCAATGTAGCTCAAAGTGATTTGGCGTATTTGTGTGCAAAAAAGGACCATACCTAGCATAAACGTACCCATCTTAACATGTTGGAATAGTCCATTTGGTCCTATGGGTTGTAGAACAAAAGTTGCACCACTTTTTAACATTACACTGCTTGCATTTGACAACTTTCTCCTTAACTAAAAACTCGTCACTAAGGGGAAATGCCTTTGAGATAACAGAAACTGAGAGAAATTATTGTAGAGGGTCTCAATAAAATCCTATAGCCTCAGACGGTGAGTCTGTAGGTGTCATGATTTCCAAGAAATCGAGATGCAAAGATTACTACCTTTTAGCACTTTGGACTCTTAAGGGAAATTATCGGTCCAATGTATCTTGGAGTGATTTGACATATTTTGGTGCAAAATAGTACCATACCTATCATAAAAATACCCAAATGGATGTGTTGGAATAGTCCATTTGTTCCTATGAGTTGCAGAATGAAAGTTGCACCACTTCGCAACATTACATTGATTGCATTTGACAACTTTTTCCTCAACTAAAAACTTGTCACTGCAAGAAAATTCCTCCGAGATAACAAAAATTGAAAGAGGTTATTGTAGATGATCTCAACATGATCTGATAGCCTTAGAAAAAGAGTATGTAGGTGTAATGGTTTTTGATAAATAGAGATTCAAATATTACTACTTTTTAGCACTTTCGACTCTTGACGAAAATTGTCGGCCCAATGTAGCTCGAAGTGATTCAACATATTTGGGTGCAAAATTGGACCATCCATAATGTAAACATACCCATCTAGACATGTTGGAACAATTTGTTTGGTCCTACGAGTTGCAAAATGAAAGTTGCACCACTTTGCAACATTACACTGCTTGCATTTGATAACTTTTTTCTCAACTAAAAAACTCATCGCCAAGGGAAAATGCCTCTAAAATAGAAAAATATGAGAGAGGTTATTGTAGAGGGTCTCAACATGATCATATAGCCTTAGATAGAGTGTCTATAGGCATCACAATTTATGAGAAATAGCCCTTCAAAGATTGTTGCCTTTTAGCACTTTGGACTCTTAAACGAAATCGTCGGTCCAATGTAGCTTGGAGTGATTCGGCACATTTGGGTGCAAAAGAGTACCATCCCTAGCGTAAACGTACCCATCTAGATTTTTTGGAATAGTTTGTTTGGTCCTACAAGTTGAAAAAAAAAAGTTGCACCACTTTGTAACTTTACATTGATTACATCTAACAACTTTTTTCTCAACTGAAAACTCATCACCGTGGGAAAACGCCTCTGAGATAGAAAAAAATGAGAGAGGTTATTGTAGAGGGTCTCAACACAATCCTATAGCCTTATATAGAGAATATGTAGGCATCATGGTTTCCAATAAATAGCCCTTCAAAGATTGTTTCCTTTTAGCACTTTGGACTCCTAAGGGAAATCGTTGGTCCAATGTAGCTCAGAGTGATTCAGAGTATTTGGGTGCAAAAGAGGACCATCACTTACCTAAATGTACCCATCTAGATGTGTTGGAATAGTCTAAAATAATTGGTCCAATATAATTGTACATTCCATTTTGAAAATTCAAGTAGAAAAACATGCACATGAGGAACAAATTAGATTGAATATCAATTCTTATATATCAAACTATAGAATAATTGTGTTTGTGCATATACAAATTTGGAATATGCCTATTGAGAACAAGTTTTACAAATTGTGGCATATATGCCATCTCAAGATCTATCAAACCCTAAGTACATGCCATTCTATATCATATCCTAATTTTGTGTTGGACCATCAAAATCAAGCCTCCTCGAAGAAGTTAGATTCTCTGCAATTTCCTACACAATAAAATTTCAAACCTCAAATTTGATTATGTGAATGGTTGAAAGGATAGAGTAATAAATAGAAACTTATATACCATCATTTATAAATTACAAATTTAACATCAAAATCAGTATACATGTACTATATTATACCAATAATGCAATTCTTATTTACCTCAAATTTTTCTCTCTTTTCTACAAGACGTTCTGCATATGATTGTCCCTTAGGATGATCAGGAGTCCTCATATAAAGTAATGGTATCTCACTTGTCACAATCCTGAGTCGAACAGAGGACTATAGTAGATAAAATAAAAATGATACAAATTAAAATATAATTGTTGAAAAATAATCATATCTACTAATCACATATCTACTCCTATGTAAACGTAAATGATCTACAATATAAAATAAACACATACCTGTTGTGATGCTATGACACTAGATGGGATCATAGTGGATGAATTAGCTAAGATGGTTGATCATGTATAAAAAATGACAAGAATTTAAATGCACATGCACATATATTTATAATTTTGACAATAAAAAAGATATATACATGTTGTGAAACTTCATCCAATGGGTCAGACTCGGTCAACAAGGTTGTATAAGAACCAGGTTGTTGCATAAAAATACAAGATTACATTAGACTATCAATATACATGTAGTACATGTATTTAAACATAATAGATTTCAAAGATTAACATTTAAAATAACAATTTAAATTATTTACCATGTATTGATTACCTAAGGAAAATGAAATGGCAGTATGCGTAGCCTGCTGCACTTTTGACAACTGCTCCTCTATCAATAACTACTAAAGATTCTAGCACATAAACATACATTAGTACAAATATCCTTCATAAAATATGGAAGAATTTACATAAAAGACACTATGAAATTGCTTTAAGACTTACCGGCCCTCCTATATCATCCCTGATAGTTGATGTTTCTCCTACAAATGCTCCACTCCATGCTCTATCAACTCCTACATCTAGCATATCATAAACCTAAAAGCCGAATGTGTCTA
The DNA here is from genome assembly GCA_007258455.2 of Sequoia sempervirens. NCBI lineage: Eukaryota > Viridiplantae > Streptophyta > Pinopsida > Cupressales > Cupressaceae > Sequoia > Sequoia sempervirens. Next base: position 129,823,180 of record VDFB02058242.1, read on the forward strand.
TGTGGGCTTAGTTGACCATTGAAGAGTATCGAAACATAAATTGTTGCAAATCATGCAATGATGAGGCACACAAATATGTCCCAAAGGGGATGGTGTACTAGTGGAAGATGATGGTTGTGTACTAGTGGGAGCTGTTGCATGAGGTGCACCACAATCATGTTGGGATGTATCAGGTGCACCACCATTGTGATGGGATGCACTATCAAATGGCTACACAACATGATGGTTTCGCCTCACCAAATGATCACTCAACAAATTTAATGTGTAAATGCTCAAAGTCCCCATATCTAAAACAATCTCAAGGTAAGATAGTGGAGTCGAAGCAACAATAGGTGGAGGAGGATGAATTGGGGTGACTTGGCATGCCCTAGGTCTATCCTATGGCATCCCTCTACCAACACCCTAGAAATATCGCATGTCAAAATAATTGACATGTTTCCCTAGCACAAACTCAACATATAATTTTTGGAGAAAATACTGAGGGACATCAAGATTTTTGTTGGGTGGTATATTGAAAACCATCCACTATCTCCAAAAATTATCTAATATTCGTCTATGGGGGCACCATTTAATTGAAAATTTTGGTTTTCACACATTAACAGGCTGTCCAATTCTCTGATCTATGAATAACTGGGCTAATTTGGATTTTCAATATCAAGAGCCTTCACCTCATCATATGATAACCCATTAGCATAAAATTCTCTCTGTTGCTCTTGCCACTGTGCAAATCTGTTATACTGAGTTACCAAATTTTGAACATTTACAATGATTGTTTCCAAAGTGTTTTTCATATCTGATAGTTCATTGAGTGTCTCATAGATTTCATATACTTTTCTTAATTTATCTAAATTTCAATGAATAGACTAATGTATTGTTGGCACATTTTCATTCTAAAACAATGGTTGTGGTGGAGGATTTGGAGGGTATTCATTTTCTACAGTATTAGGGTTTTCATTTTGTGCAGGTTTAGGAATTTAATTTTGATCCATTTTTAACCTGTTAATTGATAATTTTTTTAAAAAATTAACAATGGTTAAATTAATCTAATAAAAAATTATCAAATATACTTTATTTTTGACTAAAACTAAAAAATAAAAGTAAAATTAATATAAATTGAATAAAAATTGAAATAATCAAACATACCTTAAAAAAATTTGATGTTTTTTTTGTAATTTGACCTCTCCCAAATGGATATCTAAGTCACATTTTAAAAACCCATGCGCACACACTGTAGAAATATAGCTCTCGAGTTTTTTCTAGTTTGTCTATAATGCAAGAAACAAATATCCATTTATAACAGATATTTGTTTCCTGATTTACAACCTTTTTAAATAAATGGTCAAGTCTAGGATCCAACCATGGTGGTTTTTTTGAAATATCTATTATTTAATATAATATATATTAATATTTATTATATTAATTTTAATATAATACATATATTATAATATAATACATATATTATATTATAATATCATATTATATTATATAATATAATGTATAATGTATAATATAATATATATTACATTATTATATATGATATATTATGTATAATATATAATATATAATATAATAATATATTATAATATAATATTTGTATTATATTTTAATAATATTTAATAATACATAGATTATAAGATAATATTATATTGACATTATATTATATTATATTATATTGAAATGTCATATTGCATTAGATGGATCTGCAAATGTGTCTATATCAAGCTAGGGTCAGTGTGCCCTAGCTCGATCTTCCTGCCTTCTGTGATTGCTTTCTTTTGGTGGGGGGGTGTTTTGTTTTGTTTTCCTGGGGAACGTAGTTTTGTTTCCGTGAATGGGTGTCTTTGGGTGCTGACAGGGGGTTTGGCGGTGTTATATTCTGATATCAGTGTTGCGTGGTTGGAGTGTGTGGTGGGTTGGGTGAGGGATACCCAGCCCATTCATCTTCATTCTAGCAGTTGATTTCACTTGGAGCTCATGGAGAATAGAGGTCAATCCTTTTTGCAGGTGATTTTTGGTGATTTGGAAATGGCTGATCCAGTCTCCTCGGTGCATGCTTGCGAGAAGGAGTGCATAGGTAATCCCCAATCCGGGGAAGGAGGTTCTTCTATGAAGGAGCCTTTTCAAATGAAAAATTTGAATGGTTGCTTAGAGAGGTCTCAGGATCATCCAGTTCTAGTCATTCAACCTGAACAAGTTTTGGAGGATACTGAATACTGGTGTAATCATGCTCTCATATGCAAGTTAATAGGTCTTCATCTCTCTTTACCTACTAGAGTCTTGGACTCATCATTTCTGGAATCCCAAAGGAGACATGGATATACTTTTGGCAGCCAATAATTAATTTTTGGTAATTTTTTCCAACATGTCAGATACGAATAGGGCTTTTGAGGGTGGCCCCTATTTCTTCAACCAGGTGGGACTTTTTATCAAACCTTGGCACAGTGGCTTCAACTTAGCGGAGGAGCTCCCATCTCGAGTGCCTATGTGGGTTAGACTATCAAGGCTTTTGCTAGAATTCTAGAGGGAAGAAATTCTTCACTCAATCTCATTGCTTCTTGGTAAACCTATGGGTTCAGCCACACAAACTCAAGATCGAAAGGTAATTTCTTATGCCCGCATCTGTGTAGAAGTTGATTTAAATAACCCTTTACCAAATTCTATGGAAATTTTCGTGGGATCATCCTCTTGGATCCAATAGCTAGACTATGAGACCTTACCATTCAGATGCAAAATTTGTCATGAATATGGTCATTTATAGCAAAGATTTCCTATAAATAAATCTCCCCCATTGGCAGGTTTTGATCCTCCTTAGTCTGGTCTTAATGAAGATAAGGGTAAGGCCCCTATGTCTAATGGTCTTGCAAATAAGGAAGGTTTTATTCTTGTTAAGTCTCATAATAGAGGTAGAGGGAAGAAGAGAACCTAGGTGGACAGGCAAAATGAAGTTACTCTAACAAAGTTTGAGGTTCTTGATGACTTAATCTAGGAGGAAGGAATTTTAGTTGAAATGTCTTCAGGAGCCCAAGTTCAACATGGGGATCTTGAGGAGGCCTCTTGGAAGGAGGACCAAACTCCTTATTTAGGGGATCATTAGGATGGGCAGATGGTCACAGACCTACCTCCTCAAGTTCCAAATAGCAAGGATCTCAATGGAGCACAGCTGCTAGAGGATGTTGTAGTGTTGGCTTCTTCTCCTCCTTCCATTAAAGTAGTCTCAAATTTTGGGAAGAGTAGAAAAGACCCTCCCACATTAGGCTTACAATAGAAGTCCCTCAAAAATGGATCTTTAGACAAACCCCTACAGATTGGACAAAAAATAGACTAGGAAAAGGTGAAGCTTATTGGTGATACTTTGGTTGAGTTAGGATCTGTGAAGCCTATCAATTCCCACTTTTGTCAACATCATAAATGATTGTGCTCTCATGGAATGTAAGGGGATTGAACAACATCCCTAGACAAAATGTTGTTCGTAGATTAATTGAATCTTCATCTCCTGATGTTTTTTTTATTTAGGAAACCAAGCTTTCAGTGGTTGGTTTGGCTGATTGTGCTCTTTGTGTATGGCCCCATAGCCAATGGTAGAGGGTAGGTGCTCATGGCAGCTTAAGGGGGTGGATTTTTTTTGGAACTCGAGGAAGATCTCCCCCTTGTGGTGGATTTCTAGCAGGTAATCTATTTCTATAGTCGCTTCTAGCTTTGAGACTAGTGAGAGATGCCTCTTTTCTAACATCTATCCTCCTACTGATCTTTTGGGTAAGTCATATCTATGGGCACATATCAATTTTGTTCGGTCCCTAGACCTCTTTCTCCCTTGTATTTTGGCTGGTGATTTTAATGTTGTTACTAGTTTGGATGAAAAATGTGGTGGGTTGTGCCAGCTTGATCCCTCTTCAAATTTTCTCACAGATAATATTGATTTCTTGAACCTCATTGATGTGAATCCACTTAATGGTGTCTTTACTTGGAATAATAGGAGGAGTGGTGATGATGATATTTTAGAAAGACTTTACAGATTCCTAGTCTCTACTATTGGGTGAGTGACAAGTGGTCCACTAGTTCTGAAATTATTGATTGGATGGGTTCTAATCATTGGCCTATCAAACTTTTAGTCACCTCATTCAGAATCTCAAAGAATCGTGCCTTTAAATTCCAGTTGATGTGGCTTCATAATCAGTCTTTAAAGGATCTCATGGTTGTCTGGTGGTATCAAGGGAAGCCAACTCATGGATGGGCTATGTATACCTTTGGAAAGAGGTTATAGTATCTTAAATATAGGCTCAAGAAATGGAATAAACAATGTTTTGGGAATCTAGAAGTTCAGAAGATGGCAGCGCAGTCCAAGCTAGATGTTGTCACTCGGTAGATTAGTGATTGTGGGATGAATGTTGACCGCTCTATAGCCGAGTCCCTAGCTCTCAAGGAATTAGAAGAATGGGAATTGCGAGAGGATATTTTCTGGAAACAGAAGTCTCAGGTTGATTGGCTCCAGGAAGGTGATTGGAACACTATTTTTTTTCATAATTCGGTTAAGGCTATGAGATATGGTAATTCTATCCCTTTTATCAAATCTACAGATGGGGCTCTTCTCTCCTCTAAGGAGGAAATATCTAGGGTGGCTACCAGTTATTTTTCTAATTTGTTTACCAAAGAGGATCCTGAAGCCATGGAGGAAGTGCAGTCCATTTTTGAATTGTATTCCTCCTTTAGTTTCTATTGAAATGAACGATGCTCTCTTACGCCCCATTTTGATGTCTGAGCTGGAGGAAGTTGTGTTCCATATGAAATAAGGGAAGGCTCCGGGCCTTGATGGATTTCCTATTGATTTCTTTTAGGAGTTTTGGGAGATTATAAAATATGATCTTTTAGATGTGGTTTAGGAAACTTATCAGAATGAGAAAATGCTTAAGTCTATGAATTCTACTTCTTGGTTCTCATTCCTAAGAAGGAGGGGAATAATAGCTTGGATCAATTTAGGCCTATTGCATTATGTAATGTGGTCTACAATATCATTACTAAATTGATTTCTGAAAGGCTTAAACCTCTCCTTGGCACTCTAGTTTCTAAGGAACAATGTGGTTTCATTAATGGCTGACATATTTTGGATGGTGTTGTGATAGCTACAGAGGATATTCACTCGATGGCTTCCTCCAAGGAGAAAGCTATGTTTATTAAGCTTGACATGGCCAAGGCCTATGATAGGGTGAACTGGGACTTCTTATAGAAAATCCTATCGGCCTTTGGTTTTGCAGAAGAATGGGTGACTTGGGTTCTTAGTTGTGTGACTTATACTTCCTTCTCTGTGCTTATTAATGGTGAGCCCTCAGAGTTGTTCAGTGCTTCTCAGGGACTTCAGCAAGGGGCCCCTTATCACCCTATTTATTCATTATCATGGCTAAGGGGCTAGGAAAATTTGTTTCTTCCTAGGTGTGACAAGGTATGATTTAGGGATGGGGTTGGAGCGATGGTGTGCCTCCCTATTCTCATCTCCAGTTTTTTGGATGACACAAGTTTGATGGGCAGGGCTAGAGTTAGTGAGGAAATGAATTTTAGGAGAGCCTTGGATATCTACTTGAAAGCCTCTGGTCAAAAGATTAATGAAGACAATTCATCCATATATTTCTTTAATACTCCTAGTCTTATTCAGAATAGGATTGCTAGAATCCCCAAGTTTCAGATTGGTACTCTTCCTCTCATGTATCTTGGGTTTCCCTTGACTTTGGGGGCTTAGCATAGATATTTTTGGCAGGGAATTTTGGAAAAATTTAGATTTAGGGTTAACCATTGGACTCAGAGATGGTTATCCTCTATTGGAAGGGTGATTCTTTTGAAGATAGTGGTGCAAGATTTTCCCATTTATAGATGTTTTGTGTAGGTTCCCCCCTCCAGCTTTGTGAGAGAGTTTGATGCTCTTGCTCGACAATTTCTCTGGTCTGGTAACTTTATTTCTTCTAAGTGGAGTTTAGTTAAGTGGGGGTTTCTTTGTAGACCGAAGCATGTTGGAGGCCTTGCTCTTTGGTCTTTTCCTCTGGTTAGCAAGGCCTTGGTGGCCAAGTTGTATTGGAGGTGGTGTAATAGTCAGGATGAGTATTGGGCCAAGATTTTAACCCACAAGTACCTCCATGGTGCTGACCATCATGAAGTGCCATGTTTTGATTTGTTGGGAAAGGGGTCTTGTATCTGGGACACACTTAAAAAGGGAGCTTAACTTGTTAAAGATGGAATTTTTTGGATTTGTAATAGAGGTTCTGAAGCTTTGTTCTGGGAAGATTCTTGGGATGGTCACCCTCCTATTCTCTCTAGCTACCTGCAACTGCAATCTCTTTGTAACATTTTCACTGACGCTAGATGGACTAAGGTAGAAAATTTTAAAACAGTTAGGCATACAGGTCAAGTGGAGATGACTTGTTTGAAGGACCCTCATGAGTGGCCCCTGGGTGGTTCTGAGGAGGACCGTACTATGTTGTCTTCTATCTTGGAGAGTAGATTATGTAGTTCCCTTAAAGAGAGGGATATTCTGGCTTGGGGTCCCAATCCAAAAGGTAAATTTACTATTGCGAAAGGTTATGAAATTTTGGATAGAAAATTGCATGGTTTGACTGACGTACCTTAGTGGAAGAAGGTATGAAATAGTTTCTCATGGCCTAAATGCAAATGTTTCTTGTGGTTGGTGGTTCAGAAGAAATGCCTTACATGGGAGAATCTTCACAAGAGAGGTTTCCAGGGACCCTCTATCTGCTCTCTTTGTTTGCATAGCGAGGAATGTTGTTCCCATCTATTCTTTATTTACCATTCTCTAGGGATATCTAGAACAGGTGGTGGGAGGCTTGGAAACGGGTGTGTATTCATGCTACTTCATTAATTGAATTCTGAGAGAGCTTGGGAAGACCTCCTACGAAGACTTCTTTTCTCCAGATGGCCTGGAATATTGGGTTTTCCCTTATTATCTCGAACTTGTGGTTGGAAAGGAATCATAGGGTTTTTTTCAATTCTCAATGTGGGAGTCTTCAGTTGTGGTAGAAGATAATTAATAGGCTGCATGAGACTATCTTTGCAAATTGTGATATGTCTGAAAATGTTGATCCTAGCGACTATGTGTTTGTTCAGAACCTACAGCTGGAGAACAATAAAGTGGGGTGTGGTGCTGGCTATAGAACCCAACATGTCAAGCAGTGGATCAATAGAGTTGGTAGGTAGGTGTCTCCTCCTTTGGGGGTATTAAAATTTAACACAGATGAATCTTCTCGTGGGAATCCTGGTCATGCAGGTATTGGAGGTATAGGGAGAGGTGATGTTGATTGTGCTATATTTTTCTTCTTTATCTATAAGGGTCAACATTCTAATAATTTGATGGAGCCTCTTGCTATTAAGGTTGTTGTTGAGCATGGTTATTCCTTAGGATGGAGGAGGATTATGTGTGAATCAGATTCCCATATTGTTGTGGATATGCTAAACAATCAAAACTTGGGAGATGTTAGTTGGCAATTAGCTTCTGTGGTTAGACAAATTCTTCATCTGTGTAGTTCTTTGCAATTTGTCTCCTTTTGTCATATTCCCAAAGAGTGGAATAGAGTTTTGGATTGCTTGGTGAAGTGGACCTCTATGAATGGGGAGGGTTGGGATATTGGTGGGAGGGATGGTTTATGTCCCGACCACCTTGAAGTCTTGGATAGGGTTCTATTGGAGGATAGGAATATGCAATTGGCTGGTTGGTGGTGTCTCTTGGTGGGCCTGAGGCATTTGCTTTGTATTTTTGATTTGATTGAACAAATTTTTACCCCTTCTTTTAAAAAAATATTATATTATATTATATTATATTATATTAATATTATATAATATGACCTCTACGTTTTTTTTTTTAAGTATAGCACAAAGAACATATATCTGTTGATAACGAATATCTATTTTTGATTTACAAAATTTTTAATAAAATGGTTGGGTTCATGACCCAACCATATTTAACTGCACCTATTTTTTAAAAATATTTAAGATTTAATATAATATATATTATATTAATTTTAATATAATACATATATATAATATAATATAATATAATAATATATTATAATATATTATATTATAATATAATATATGGGTATGTGTACGATCATGATGGGCCAAAATGTGGTGATATGATGGGTATGTGTAGGGTATGTGGTTGATGACTTTTTTTAACCAAAACTTGATGAAACAAAAAGGGTTTTTAAAGGAGATTCTCAGGGTTCCACCAATATAAATTATCCTTTACTTTGAATTTAATAAATTATTATTATTCATTTTCTATTTGAATTATGAGTAAAGTCTTGATTGATAGGCTAATTAAAAAACATCTATAGCTTTCAAATGATATCACATTTTTTGAATTTGAAACATGTGTCACATTCTATGCTTCGCATACTATAGGATCTTTTTTTTTTAATTTTATGAAGTTTTTTCCAAGTTAATGTGGCTAGACATACAAGTTTTTATATTTTAAATTTTTTTGACCAAGTTAAGGTGGTTAGACGTACAATTTTTTATATTTTTTAAAAATTCATAATTAATTATTTACTTGGAAAAAATTACAAAAAAATATGCATCACATCCATACATGAGTCCTCTACTTATATGAAAAATATTATCATTTTATTTTGGTTAAGGTGGTTAGACAAACACCTACTTATTTTTTCCTTGAAATTTAAGTCTTGTATTGAAATTTCAAATTTTCACCAAATATTTTTTAATTTAAATAAACCTAGTAGTTTAGAAACTACATTCAATTTGCTATAGATTCTATTCTTACATATTCTTGAAATAATATAGATAACTTATTCAAATTTTTGTGTCAAGTTGCCTAACTATGATTTTTCTTAATTTTTTGCCACTTAAGGGCCTATTTTTCCATGATGACCTTTTACATACCCAAATCTATTATATTATAATATAATATAATATTATATAATATGACCTCTCAGGTTTTTTTTTTTAAATTATAACACAAAGAATGGATATCTGTTATATAAAATATAATAATTGGTCAGGTCAGACCTGGCACAATTATAAACACTGCTTTAGACAAAATGGTTATCCGTTTCATATCGGATATCCATTTTGTAATGGATATCAATTCATAATAGATATCCATTTTGGTTGGGTATTACCAAACCAAAATGAATATTGTACTTGGGCTTGCAAAAAGTCAAAGGATTGAATTTCGCATTTTTGGATGTGTCGAAAATGCCTTTTTTTCACATCACCACTTTTTTGACCCCCATGATCTTGCACAGACCCCCATAGATCTCTTATGTGTTTGGTGTGTTCCTTTATGGGGTGCAACCTCCTTTTATTTTCTTTTCTTCTTTAGCTACATGAAGCAGCCTTACTTGGACACATATGACTTGGCATAGGGGCTTTCCAAGTTGGCTCTCATGTCTTGTTTTCTTTTTGCATTTTCTTTCCTTTGCTACTTTAAAGTAATTGCTCACAGAGCAGTGTGTAGAAATTTATTTAAAGTGGGGGGCATACATTGGCATCATTTCATTTGCATTCTTGTTTCCTAGTATAGCCTTGCCACTTCATACAATGTGCTTGTCACTTTGTGGATGACATTGGGTATGATTTCCTTCATAAGTGTGATCTATCTTAGCATATTACATTCCTCTTGGTGGCCTAATGCGACACACTACATCCCCTAAGTTGTGAATTTTCTATTCTTTGATTGGTCCTCTCTTGGAGACATTAGACATAACATTGTGGTGCTGTCACAATAGTGGTTTACAATTTATGAGAGGAATGAATTTTAGCTGAAATCACATATTTTTAGAAAATATAATGATTTAAGCCTTAAAAAGTTACATTTTAAGGATTCCAAGTGAAGAGGGGTTTGATCAAATCACCTTAGATCAAACCCCTTGGATAGAACTCACTAGTTTTAAACCATACCTATAAATGTGTCTCCTTTACACCTATCAAAATGCTGATAAAAATCACTTTGATTTAGTTTTTGGGGGATCAAATGAATTCATTTAAAATTTATTTGAAATGATTATGGTATTCCTCAAAACAAGCTATCCAATGAATATAATTTTAATATGTTTTGGTTTTGTTATGTTTTGTTTTAAAGTTTTTATTAAACATAGGTTTTTCATCCAAAATGAATTTCTATGTTCTTCACATGTGGAAAAATATAAGATTATCAAAAAAAAAAAAATGAAAAATATGAGTGCACTAGATATTGAAGTCCTTGATCCAACAAAAAAAATTAAATTAAATTTTGAAATATACAAAAAAGTTAAGCATTATACGGTGTACATTATGCAATTGTAATTAGTTTGACTTTGAAACTTGATTAAGGAAAAAATATTCAATAAAAATATCTAACCAAGTGGAAGCACTAGATATTAGAGTTATAAATTTAAATTTGAAAGAACTAGAATTTTATCCTTCATGGAAAAATAGTTATGCGTTATACGGTGTGCATCACTTTTTAAAAATGTTGTTTTCTGAAAAAAATCAATTTTCGTGGGAGATGGGAAAAGAAGTGCAATTTGATTCCAAAAATTTTGAAAAAAATATTTTTATAATCTACAAACAAAATTTGATGAGACTCTAGTTTGCACCATCTTCAAATTCCTCACAGTTTAGCCACTATAGGTGCCCGAATGTGAAGATTTAGTTAAAAATAATAATTTTAGTGTCCAGTTTGGCCAAAAATTGTAAACCACTATTATGGGATCACCAAATGTTCCCTAAGTGATAAACCTTGCATGAACTTAACAAGACTCCTTTAAACATATTTTGCATTTTATGCCTTGCATAATGTAGCTTGCATGCTTATGGTACCTTGCTCTTTGTTCATGAGTTCTAATAATACAAAGATTTTCTTTTCTCATGAAGCACGAACCAACATTTTTTCCATTATGGCACTTTGTTAAAGTTATTAGGAGGTATAACTTTAATATGGTTGAGCAAGAAGCCCATTCAATGGCACAACTCTCCCCATACCCACCTACTTGTTTGTGAGTGCATACCAACTAGTGTGTGTTTCTCACCTTTTGGGACTTCTCACCCGATAGACCACCAATAAATTTCGTCACCCCAGATTGAGTATGCATTCCTTTTTTCTCACAAACAACTTTGATCTTATCCACAAGTAGTTAGACAAACAATCAAAGCTTAATCCAATTCTTTCTTCTCTCTTTCATTTTCACATGTGTGTTCCTGTGTTCTTATGTTTATTTTACCATGGAATCTTCATCTTGGGGGCTTGATAATCCCTCTTGATCATTTTCATTCCATCTTGCTAGCATAATTGCATTTCGATCCATCTCAATATGCATGGCTACTTTAGTGTGAATTTCAAGTAATTTCATCCTCTCACTAAAGTGGGGCTAAATGTACAATCAAAAAATGGATCTTTTACATTTTCATGGTATTTTAGGCCTTTTTTCCTATGATGTTTGACTTATCTTGCTTTGATTTAATGTTGCAATGTGACTTATGCATTCACATTAGGTCCTAAATATTGAAATTATGGCATCTTGTGAAGGTGTTGTGAAGTGTTGTAATACATTTCTACACTTTTCTAAACTCTTTTCATTACAATTCACCTAAAAATTGTTTTTTGTCACTTATCAAGTCCTATTTTAAAGTGTTGTAAAGTCTTGTAACAAGATTTCACACTTTTCTAGGCTTATTTTCACTATTTACACCTTTTTTATACTTTATTTGACCCCTTAATGCACTCAGAAGGCTTAATTAAGTGTATTTTTTAATTTAAACCCGAAAAAAAACATTAAATGTGACTCAATTCCTAACACCCACTTACAAGCCCAAGGTGGGACTCATTTTCCATGGGTGTCAAATGAGTCCCTCTTGGCTCAAAATTCAAAATAATTCAAATTTTCTTTTAGTTTTTTATTCGAAATTACCTTATGTCAGCCTATGATGAGGTATCATTGGGTAATTAGGGCATAAGTGTGTATAAATAAGTATTTTTCTCCTCATTTTACATCTCCTCATTCACTTGTATTCACTAAACATCAATCAATCAAGCATCAATAGAGCATTCTTGGAGCAACCATTGATATATCTTCAGATTTCTTCAACAAGGTTGGTGAGTTTAGGACATTTGCATGTTGTTTATTAATCATTCCTTGTTCATTTCATTTCATTTCTTTATTCAGGGTTTGATTACCAAAGTGGGATTTGACCATGGAAAATCCCTATAACCTAACCCTTAACGATTTTCCCCCTTTTGCATATGTGTTTGTAGACTTTTGTATGCATATTTATCAAGAAATTAGGTGTTGCAAGGTGGTCAACAAGTTAACAAAGTGTTTCAAGTCAACTAAACCCTATATCAAGCATGGAGACAACCTATAGTCCATTTTTTCTAGATTTGACTTCGTCAACTCGACAAGAAGACAAGTGAAGATCTAGAGCTACAGAATTGACCTTTGATTTCACAAAATTTTGGGAGAGGATTGATTCACCATCAATGGAAAATGAGTCCCACATGAAGAGTAAAAAGTGTGATTTTTTTAGATTCTAGTTCTCGATAGTCAGAAACCTATTTAAGGGGATTTTACCAATAGGAGGACTAATTCGCCATCAATGGCAAATGAGTCCCACTAGTCATGAATAGTGATTTTTTTAGCATTCCAGAATCTTTTCAAGTCTACAATCTGCCTCCAGGTGCACTATGTTCAGTCTCTTTCATTTTTGTTCTACATTTGTTCATGTTTTATTTCATTCTTGCATATCACACTATGTTTTCAAACATTGCATATTACATTAGTTTCACATTAATAGTTAATCAATTTCATCATCTAGTTTCATTTACAACATTGCATTTAGTCTTAATCACATCATACAATCTTCTATTTGAGTGAGCAACTTCAATTTTGTTGGTTATTCTATCTCTCCCCTTTTAGGTGGAAGATCCTAAGAGTGCAAGAGTAGTCTATAGAATCCCAACCACAAAATTGTTGGTTCACTACCTATCTCATGTATCTTTTATAGTTGTTTTTGTTAGTTCAGCCAAACAAGACTATATGTTGCATCATTTAAGGGTGCATACAAAACCTACTTGGTGTCCAAACTATAATCCCCTTCTTTAAAGGCTCACAATGTTTTATACCTAGCTATGAAGGAATCTGGTGACATATAAAGTTATTTTTTTGATTTGATTAAATCTTTGGGTATGCATGGAGAATAACCGAGAGAAATTTTAGTTTAAGTATTTTTTATGCTTTATTTTAGATTAGATGTTTAGATTCCTAAAAAATGTTCCAAAAAATAGATGAATGAGTGGAATTTATTGAAAATCTTTCATTTTCTATGAAATTGTTGAATGCTTAAAGTTAAATCTACTTAAGTGATAGTAAAATTGTTTGATTTTCATGAAATATTATTGAAAATATTTTGATTTCATGAAATTATTTAGTGATCGAACTAGAAATCTTGAATTTGATGCTTATGATTCTTAATGAAACTAGAGATGTTCTTGATGAAATTAAAGATAACCATACACCCCTTGAGATTAAAAAAAATATCACATCATACTCTAGAGTGAAGCTAGTATGGTCAAGACCTAACTACCAAAGCCTTGTGATTAACTAAGTCAACCTTTTCCTATCACACGGACAGCTTAGGTTTCCCTTGTTCGGTCTTTTAAGTAAAGATAGGATCTTCGCAGTTTTCCTATGAGAATTGTATTTGCATTATTGTTGCAAGTGACATCATCGTCAACACTATCCACCTATAAAGCAGTTATTGTTGGGATGTTGTTTGGATGTGTAACTTGTGTTGCTACTTTGTGGATGGCTTGTTGGCCTATTTTATTGGTTGTGAGGCGTGTCTTGATTATGGTTTGTCTTTCATGTCCCATTAAAGCCTACATGTAATAGTTTTTTGGTTGGTTAGTCTTGGGCACCCCTAGGGTGGTTGCTGTATTATAGTCTATTGTGTTTGGGTTTCTACTATCTAAGACTTTGTGGGTGGCCTATAGATCCATTCTATTCGTTGGTGTCTGTTCTTCCCTTTTTCTCTTGGTTGTGAGGCCTATTTCACATTGTTGTATAGTTTAAAGGCCCTTTAACCCTTCTTTCTTAATCAAAAAAGTTACATTTAAGATATGATAATTATTAAGAATTAATAATTCTTATGTCTTGTGAAGTAATTATAATAATTTAAACTAATTCTATCTTTGTTTAAAATATATTTATGGGAAGTAAAAGTGTAATGAAAATAAAAAAAATTATATCATAATAAAGATATATTTTTTTGTTTAATGTATTTATTTTATGACATAAACTCATCTTTATAACTCTCATCATAAAAGTGTAATGAAAAATAAAACAAATTTATATCATGAAAAAAATATTATATTTTTTGTTTAATGTTTTTATATAAAGACATTGACTTATCTTTACAACTCTCATCTTTATATTAATATTTTTTATGTCTTGTGAAATAATTATAATAATTTAATCTAATTATTTATTTAAAATATATTTATGGGAAGCAAAAATGTAATGAAAAATAAAACAAATTTATACCATGATTGGAGATAGGGAAATTTCTTATTAAATCTAGACCTATTTTAGTATCCTTAAATTAACTACCCCTTTAAATAATCATTAATAGGATCCTAAGACCCATTATTTTGGATCTCAAAACTTATTTCAGCTAAAAACCCAACAAAATCATTTAAAACATCAAGAATCCTAAAAACCCACCTCAAAAATCTAGGGTGGGACTAATTTGCTACCTTAGGTGAATGAGTCCCCCTAGGTGTGACCCATTTGCCAACTTGGGTGAATGAGTCCCATTTGGGGCTTTTTAAATTTTTGAGTGGGAAAATCACCTTTTTAATTCTAGTTTTTGGTTGATGTCGACTTTCGAGATCTAAATAACGATAAATTAGGTGTTAATGCCTATATAAGCAAGCTCCTAAGTCATTTTTTCATATGAGCAAGCAATTTCAAGAATCTTCAAGCATTCTTTCACAAGAGCATTCAAGTTTCAAAAGCAAGCAAAGTTGAAGTCTTGGAGCAGCACTAAAGTGTTTGTGTAGGTCTTCAAGCTCTTTTTTTGTAGACATGTAATGCCCCGCCACGCAACCCCAAAGGAAATTAACATATCTAACATTTATGACACTTTTTTTTTAACAACTAACATGTAACATGATACTAACATTCAACACTTGAAATGAAACTATACATGTACAACATAAAATAAAGTCCATTGGCATTACATGACTGCATTAAAAATCAAATCAACATCATTACATCACATGAAAGGTAAGCATACACTAATAACCATAAGATAACATGAACATGGACAATACATTAATAACATGAAGATACATTATTCAAGGATTACAATATTACAATGTTGCTTCCCAACATAAAATGGGAAGAGTACAAGTAGGATGAATTACATCTGAAACATATGAATACAAAGTTCCATAACAAGATCCAACATTGGTACATCTCTGGTGTCATTGCAACTGGTACAATCTCAAAACAACTTGACCAACGACTGGGGACCCAATGGGGTGCATAGCATGTTCCACCCAACCACATGAGCCCGAAGACCCACCCCCCATGCTAGAAGTTAACAAAAAACATCCTCAACCAAAACAGTTAGGAGAACAATGATAACATGACTCCACGACAAGAGAACCCACAAAACAAAACAACATCCACTTCTAGAGGAACAAAGGTAACAAAGGAAAAAATAGATAAACATAGTTGCTAAAGGATGGAGTGTCATCACATAGGTGCTATGGGTTACCTTGGTGTAACCTTCCTAGGCTACCAAAACACCCTGGCCACCTCTATCGGCTATCAAACCCCCATGCCGCTATGTGGGATCAACATACCTTGCCAAAATTACAATGCAAAGGCAAGACTATTGATCTTTCCATTCCAAGCCTTCCCACTCATCCCATGCCTAAATGAGCACTTGGGCCCATGAGTGAGGCTACATTATTTGAATTAATGTGAGATACTAGCCAAGCCCCCCTAATTAATTAATTAAGTTATCACTTGATTAAACTCTCAAGGGTTGCCCTGGACTAGCCACTTTGGGTGTCAGACCCCCATTAAGAGCTACTCTCCCTTACCAAAAACCAAAAAAAGCTCAAGACCACAAATAGGAAGTCAACTTGCACAAGATACCAAAACTGAAAAAATATTATTTACCACGTGAGGCATGCACCATCTCATGCTAGAAATTCATAGTAAAGAAAACCACTTTTCAAGTGCAAGGCTTAACCCACCAAAATCAAAATGAGCATAAGAGCATCCATTCACAAATCCAAAATGGAAAAAAAATTATGAAGAAACATATTCTTTCCCCTCCCCTAGAAGCCCAAAACAAAATGACTACTTGACAACTCACAAATGAGGGTAGATGATACATAGCGGATTACCGAACAAGGGTGAGTCAAAGCAATTCATAGGTTTCAACAAGACTTCAACATAAATGATCTCCTCAACCAAAATAACTCAAACAGGAGATAAAACGACAAGGAACATCAACATCAAGCTTTAATTTGTCTAACATAATCAAAGTGGTCAATCTCAAAGGACATTTAGTTCGTCACTACATTTATCCTTACATTCATCAAGAAAACATTTAAAACAATTAAAGAAATTATATAACATATTTTGTAAGTAACTCACTACACCTTTAACACAATAATCATTAAAGAAACTATGTAAACTTATTTTAATTCTACTCATATAATTCAGGTTTATAAAACTACCATATACGATCAACTATTAAATAATTCACAAGGAAACAACCATTCATTTATTTAAGCAAGTCTTTTCAAATATCTAACTGCAATTGGATCGATTTTGATTATTATAATCAACAACATTTTTCCAATTTCCACACAAGACTATTTACATTATTAACCTTTAAATATTGAAACAATAACATACATATAAAGAAATTCCAGTTATTTACTCTCTCAAAATACTCCTTTAGACAAGGCCTTTAATGCTACAACAATAATATTGAAACAACTCAAATAATAATAATTATCTATTTAATCTGAACCATGTAAATATTTCAATCACATAACAAAAAACATTCCAATAGCATAATTGAATCACTAGATCATTTTCGTATTTCTAGATGTTTCCCTTACCAATCTCATAATTAGGTAATTAGCATTAAAGACGGCTATTAAACTCACCCAATCTGTAAATGGCAACAATATGTAATTAACATACACCTATATATAAATAAATGTATATATATATTTCTGTAAATATACACTTTTACCTACTGTAGTCTACAAATAATAAATCAGGCCCCATATACTATGTAAACAATGAACTTTACAAGCGGATACCATTGCACAGAAGGCCCTTGCAATATCAAAAGACAATTAAGCAGGGAAAGGCACGCAAGATGAGACATTGACCTGGCGAATGAAGGTAGAAGGATATGTCAAATTCAAGACTTTATTTAAAGCTGTGGGATCACTATCAGACACCCTATAGAAAGATTGGAATTTTTGTTTGGTAAAAAGCTATGAAGGATGAGTTCATAAAGCCACGTTGCATCAAAATTCAATTCCAAGATTGTTGCAAGAGAAATTGTTCTAAGAGAAATGAATCCATTTCTAGCCCATGAATTGGTTCGACCCTCTTTGAGGAGAATATTGGTGATGCTAGAGGAAACCATCTGAAAAGTAGGGTCTCAGTAAATAAAATTTCAAGCAAAAGCAATTGGCAGGTGAAAGCCAAATTCACAACCTTTGTCAGTCGCCTCACTGCTTGGGCCATGACGGGCGTTTTGGGACAGGTATGTGCATCCCCAAGAGATAAATGATGGAGAAATTTTGTAGGATACTGAAGTTGCTTAAGAACAAATACACATAGACGCATAATGTGATAGCATGGACAAGGCATATGGATCGCTTGACAAAATGCCACAAAGAGATGTCATCTCATGGAATAAAATGATAATAGGTTAAGCAAAAATAGATTAGTAAAAATGGTTTAAGTTACGAATGCATCAAAAATAAATGTCATCTCATGCAAGATTAGAAGCATAGACAAGAAAGACTAAGGGCAGGCTATTTTCATCCTTCGAAAACAATTGATAGGGAAATATTAGATCAACAAAGGAATGCACTTGCAACAAACTCATAGAATGCACTATATCGATTACTAAACTGATGATGAAAACGTTGACATAATACAACGCATGTGAATTCCCATCTCAAAAGCACAATGCAAATACAGTTAGTAATAGAATATAGTGGAAGGACAATGCTGGTAAAACACAAGACAGTAGGGTGGATGCACTGTTTAAGATTTGATTAATAATAACAATACTTGGAAATTGAATGATAAGCGTCAAAACTCAAGGACAGTGAATAACCAATGTAGGAAGCAGAATAGCAAGCTAACAGAAGGAACATAAGACATTGATTATATAATCACAAAACCCCTGCTAGCTATATCGATTTATACAGCCGAGCCAACAATGCCAGTGAAAGACCTTGGAAGGTGAGGTGAAAGCACGCATGCAACATTACTGATACCCTATCTTGCTTAAGAGGGTCGAACAAAGATGCATTTCAAAAGGTGAATTTATGAAGTTATTACTAATAGGATTATTGCAAACAATATCTACAAGAACATAGACCAGCATACAGACTTGTGAGCGTTTTGATTAAAACAGGAGAGGTCTAAACAAGGCATTCAAGTTGACCAAAAATACATGAAACATTGTAATGGAGCACCAATATTGTCAATCATATAAATTCTTTACCTACTGTCCATCTTGATCCACAACGAATTACTAACAGTGTAAAAATTATCATTTTCCTATCCTCAAAAGTTAAAATAAAATATAAGTATTAAAACTTACCTTACCCTCCATGCAGAAACTAAGTCTTTCAGGAATGGAAACCTATTATTGATCATTTCTCCTTTTGAAAACCAATATTAACTTGTGAAAATCATTTCTCAAAAATCCCCATACATAAAGCCCCAAAGCGAGATAAGTTTTGGAAAACACCAAAAATCCTTAAAATTAGCAAGTCACCCGATCAAATCTCGTTTCAAGCTATGCATGCTTTATTTAAGTTCCTTTCTATCTTTTAAATTTCTTTTGCAATTTATTTTAAAAATATTATCTCTTTGTCTATTTTAAATCACTTTATTAAAATAATTATCTTTCTCCATCTGTTTCTATGTTCGTTTGTCAGTTCTAAATCTTATCTTCAAGATTAGAATCATATGGTTTTATACTATATAAATATTTATCCTCACATAATAATAAAATATCAATTATAATTAAATACAATAATTTTTACAATGAAATCAATTTATTTATAAATAATAACTATTTACTACATATTTCCTAAGCTTAATTTATTTAATCATTATTTTGATTTTCTAAATTTATTTAAATTACATTGCATCTAATTTTTATATAAATTAACTAATTAAACAAGATCATACAAAATTATTACCTTTACCACAAAATTCAATAACACATAAACAATGAGATCACAAAACTCTCTTACTCAAATATCCAGAAGACTAATATAGAAGGGCACTACATCCTCCCCCTCTTAACCTCGACTTACTCCTGGAAGTCGCAAAATGAAACAAAACATGTACAATCAAAAGAACAACAATGCAATAACAACAACACATTGTTAAACACAAGGATGGGGTGATGAACAAGGGTGGGGAAATTTTTGGTCAACTCTAATTTTCCACATCATACCCATTGGGATTTGTGGTGCTCGCCCAGTCCTGACAGTGCAGGTGGAGTTGAGGCTTGGTACCTACAATCCTAAATAAAATCAAACACTATATACAACATATATATATCAAATCAACCTAGTGTAGAAAGCATCATTGTGTTGTATGCCTCTCATGCATGAGTGATATGACATCATCCTTCTTACACTCTACCATCAGTGAAACATCATATATGATCATTAGTACAACTACTAATCATATGCCACATTGTATTAAATCCACATGTTAAACATAATAAATTAATTACCTTCTTCCTCAAGATTTGAAACCAACTACCTGAAAACCACAAACTAAGGTGGAAACATAACACATTAGTACTAGTTATTCAAGTTGATTCTCTACTCTCATTATACTACACTTCCATAAAAAACAAACATAATTATCCACACAAGCACATATTTTCTTTAAACCTCATCATTTACACCCAAGGCAATTAAATTTATTCACTATTCATCACCAAATCTCATAATAATTTCAACAAAAGGACAAAATTTTACACCTTCACAGGTTCAAGAAAACACAATTCGTCACTCCAAAAACACAAAATTTCAAATTTAGCACACACTCGACGCATTCACACACACAACTCAAATCACTGGGAAACACATCACACGACAACACAAAGGTCCTTGATGCATCCCCAATAGGAAGAATATCGATGCATTGTGCACTACATTGAGGGTCCTATCCTTTCTACTAGTTTTGCACCATTGGACTAACACCGCCTAACAAGAGAACTCAAGTTACACTGTGAGGACAATAGAAGAGTGAAACTCTAAACTCAAGATTCTAAACGCATGGTTAATATAATGGGCTCATAGTGCCTAGTGTATAAGCCTATGCTCTGATACCATGTGTAATGCCCCGCCACGCAACCCCAAAGGAAACTAACATATCTAACATTTATGGCACATTTTTTTAACAAATAAATAACATGCAACATGTGATATTAACATTCAACACTTGAAATGAAACTATACATGTAAAACATATAACAAAGTCTCTTGGGGTTACATGACTGCATTAATAATCGAATCAACATCATTACATCACATGAAAGCTAAGTATACACTAGTAACCATAAGATAACATGAACATGGAAAATACATTAATAACATGAGGATACATTATTCAAGGATTACAATATTACAATGTTGCTTCCCAACATGAACTGGGAAGAGTACAAGTAGGATGAATTACATCTGGAATATATGAATACAAAGTTCCATAACAAGATCCAACATTGGTACATCTTTGGTGTCACTGCAACTGGTACAATCTTAGCACAACTCAATCAATGACTAGGGACCCAATGGGGTACATAGCACGTTCCACCCAACCACATGGGCCCGAAGACCCACCCCCCATGCTAGGAGATAACAAAAAAATTCTCAACCAAAATAGTCAAGAGAACAATGACAACATGACTTTGCGACAAGAGAACCCACAAAATAAAACATTTGTTTCTAGAGGAACAAAGGTAACAAGGGAAACAATAGATAAACACAGTTGCTAAAGGATGGCGTGTCATCACATAGGTGTTATGGGTTACCCTAGTGTAACATTACTAGGCTACCAAATCACCCTGACCACCTCTACCGGCCGCTAGACCCCCATGTTGCTATGTGGGGTCAACATACCTTGCCAAAATTACTATGCAAAGGCAAGACCATTAATCTTGCCATTCCAAGCTTTCCCACTCATCCCAAGCCTAAACGAGCACTTGGACCCATGAGTGAGGATACATTATTTGAATTAATGTGAGATACTACCCAACCCCCCCTAATTAATTAATTAAGTTATCACTTGATTAAACTCTCAAGGGATACCCTAGACCAACCACTTTGGGCACCGTACCCCAATTAAAAGTCACTCCCCCTTACTAGCAACCAAAGAAACTCAAGACAACAAATGGGAAGCCAACTTGCACAAGATACCAAAATTGAACAAATATCATTTACCACATGAGGCATGCACCACCTCACACTAGAACTTCATAGTAAAGAAAACCACTTTTCATGTGCAAGGCTTCAACCCACGAAAAATAAGAACGAGCATAAGAGCAACCATTCATAAAGCCAAAATGGAAAAAAATTATGAAGCAACATATTCTTTGCCCTCCTATGGAAGCCCAAAACAAAATACTACCCAACAACTCACAAACAAGGGTAGATGAAACATAACAGATTCCTAAATAAGGGTGAGTCAAAGTAATTCATAGGTTTCAACAAGACTTCAACATAAATGATCTCCTCAATGAAAATAACTCAAACAAGAGACAATACGACAAGGACCATCAACATCAAGCTTTAATTCCTCTAACACAATCAAAGTGGTCAATGTCAAAGGACATTTAGTTTGTCACTACATTTATCCTTACATTTGTCAAGAAAACATTTAAAATAATTAAAGCAATTATATAACATATTTTGTAAGTAACTCACGACACCTTTAACACAATAATCATTAAAGAAACTATATAAACTTATTTTATTTCTCCTCATATAATTCAAACCTATAAAACTACCATATAAGATCAACTATTAAATAATTCACAAGGAAACAACCATTCATTTATTTAAGCAAGTCTTTTCAAATTTCTAACTATAATTGGATCAATTTTGACTATTATAATCAATAACATTTTTCCAACTTCCACACAAGCCTATTTACATTATTAACCTTTAAATATTGAAACAATAACATACACTATGGGTATATATATACATATAAAGAAATTTCATTTATTTACTCTCTCAAAATACTCCTTTAGACAAGGCCTTTATTACTACAATAATTACAACTCAAATAATAATAATTATCTATTTAATCTAAACCATGTTTATTTCAATCACATAAAAAAATAAATTCCAATAGCATAATTAAATCACTAGATCATTTTCGTATTTCTAGATGTTTCCCTTACCAATCTCATAATTAGCTAATCACCATTAAAGATAGCTATTAAACTTACCCAATCTAGAAATGGCAACAATATGTAATTATCATACACCTATATATAAATAAAAGTATATATATCTATATTTCTATAAATATACACTTTTACCTTCTGCAGTCTACAATTAATAAATTATGCCCCATATATTATGTAAACAAAAAACTTTACAAGTGGATACCATTGTACAGAAGGCCCTTGCAATATCAAAAGACAATTAAGTAGGGAAAGGTGCACAAAATGAGACATTGACCTGGTGAATAAAGGTAACAGGATATGTCAAATTCAAGACTTTATTTAAAGTTGTGGGATCATTATCAGACACCATATATAAAGACTAGCAATTGTGTTTGGTTAAAAGTTATGGTGGATGAGTTCATAAAGCCACATTGCATCAAATTTCATTTCCAAGATTGTTGCAAGAGAAATTTTTCTAAGAGAAATGAATCCATTTCTAGCGCATTAACAGGTTTGGCCCTCTTTGAGGAGAATATTGGTGATGCTAAAGGAAACAATCTGAAAACTAGGCTCGCACTAAATAAAATTTCAAGCAAAAGCAAGTGGCAGGTGAAAGCCAAATTCACAACCTTTGTCAGTCGCCTCACTACTTGGGCCACGATGGGAGTTTTGGGACAATTATGTGCATCCCTAAGAGATGAACGATGGAGAAATTTTGTTAGATATCGAATTTTCTTAAGCACAAATAGACATGGATGGATAACGTGATAGCATGGACAAGGCATATGAATCACTTGACAAAATGCCACAAAGATATGTCATCTCATGGAATAGAATGATAATAGGATAATCACAAACATATTAGTAAAAATCAGTTTAAGTTAAAAATGCTTCAAAAATAAATGTCATCTCATGCAAGATTAGAAGCATAGACAACAAAGACTAAGGGAAGGCTATGCGAATCCTTCGAAAACAATTGATATGGAAATATTAGATCAACAAAGGAATGCACTTGCAACAAACTCATAGAATACACCGTACTGATTGCTAAACTAATGATGAAAATGTTGACATAATACAAGGCATGCAAATTCCCATCTCAAAACCACAATGCAAATACAATTAGTAATAGCATATAGCAGAAGGACAACGCTGGTAAAAGATAGGACATCAGGGTGTGTTGAATATAGTTGCAGAATAAAAGTGAAAAAGAAATTGCAGAAATAAAAGATTAAAATCAATCACAAAACAAGAACACAGATTTATCATGGTTCACAATCAATTTGATGGCTACGTCCACACTCAGGGATTATCTCATATTATTCTCAAGTTCTGAATAATTACATTCAGCCAACAGTTGTATTTATAAATCAGTCTTCAATTTAATTAAATAGAAAAATCCATTCGAAATAGACAACTTCTAAATTGGCCAATACATGCCAATAGAAGTAATTACAAAGTAAGAAACTATTTCGAATTATTAAGGCAACATGCTAATTTGGGCTTCATATAACCCAACAATTTCCCACTTGAAGACCAAATTGCTGCTAAGAGATATCCCACTACTGCAGAGCTAATGTCAGAGCTTCACAAGTCCGAGAGAAGCTCTATAGAATTTGAACTTCTCCCTTGGAACTACTTTTGTCAACATGTCAGCTAGATTCAACTTTGTGTCAATTTTATGCACTTGCACCTTCCCCTCTTTGATATAATGGTGAATGAAGTGATATTGCAGCTCTATGTGCTTCGTCCAATTATGAAAAGCTAAATTCTTTGACAAGTGAATAGCACTATTACTATCACAAAAAAGAGTAAAAATAGATTGTTGAAACCACAAATCACCTATCAATCTCTGCAACCAAATCATTTCCTTTGCCCCTTCAGAAAGAGCAATATATTCTGCTTCCATAGAAGAAAGTGCAACCACCTGTTACAACTGAGAAACCCAACTAATCGTTGCTCCAACAAAAGTGAATGTATAATCGGTGGTAGAACACCTTTTATCAAGATCTCCAGCCATATCTGAATCAACATAACCGCGTAGATGAATGTCCTTACCATCAAAATATAAACCAAGATTAGAAGTACCTTTCAAATATTTGAATATCCACTGTACTGCCTACCAAGTTTGTTTACCTGGATTACTCATAAATTTGCTCACTACTGCCAGTTTCTGAGCAATATACGAATGAGTACAAGTCATGGCATACATTAAACTATCAACTGCTGATGAATATGGAACACGTTTCATGTACTCTTTTTCTTCTTCTATTTTTGGACACATAGCTGAGGATAACTTAAAATGATCAGCCAAAGGAATACTCACGGATTTGGAATTTTTCATATTGAATCTATCTAAGATTTTTAGAATATATTTTTCTTGACATAATGTAAGTTCTCTCTTTTTCCTATCTTTGATTATATTCATCCCAAGAATCCTCTTTGCTGCCCCTAAGTCCTTCATGGAAAATCTCTAAAATAAATGTTGTTTTAACTCACGAACGATCCTCACACTATTGCCAACAACCAACATATCATCAACATAAAGTAATAAAATGACAAAATCACCATTTGGAAGCTTCTTGTAATAAACACATGGGTCTAAGTCACATCGAATAAATTGTTGCTGAGTCATGAAGCTATCAAATTTTAAATACCACTTCCTGGGGGCTTGCTTGAGCCCATACAAACTCCGCTTCAATATGCAATATAAATGCTCTTGAACTAGTTTTGCAAAACCTTCAGGCTGCTCCATGTATAATTCCTCTTCAACATTGCCATGAAGAAAGGCAACTTTGACATCTAATTGCTCAAGTTCAAGATCCCAAATGGCTGCCAAGCCCAACACTACTCGAATAGTGGTAATTCTCACAACTGGACAAAAAATATTATTGAAATCAATGCCTTTTTCCTGAGCAAAACCCTTGACAACTAATCTGGCCCTATAACATTGATGACCTCCCTCTTCCTCTTTCACACGATAAACCCATTTATTTTTCAAAGGCTTCCAATTTGGTGGAAGAGAAACCAAATCCCATGTGTCATTAGCATGCAAAGACTCCATTTATTCATTCATAGCCTCCATCCATTTGACTGAATTTGCATCTTTGCAAGCTTGTTTGAATGTCACTGGCTCTGCCTCACCACATAGTAACAATTCATAATCATAATTATCAGATGAAAACAACTCAAAATCATCATATTTTTTTGGTAGTTTTATTTTTTGGGTTGAACTCCTAAATTGATAACCATTGTTAGATTGCACAACACCTTCTGATTCTATATTTTCTTGATTATTTTGTAAATTATAAACTCTGCTCTATTTTTGAATATTTCCTTGCACATGGTTGTGTTCACCAATATTTTGCACTTGTATACTACCTTGTTCAAGCAAACGATTTTGTGGCAGCGAACTCCATTGTCCTTCATTCAAATTTTGGAAAATATGCTCTAATTGCATAGTAGGTTGTGAATGTGTGAGGGAAGGTTGTGAAGTAGGCTTGAAAAGGGGCAGCGTTTGGTGTATCAGAGGTGGTGAGTTAAGTGTATGTGGCTGCGTATCACATAGAGAAGACTGTGATAGATCATTAGAAGGAAACAAATTAAACAATGATTTCGTGTGAGCTTCTTCTGGCAGCGGTTGATCATTATAAGGTTGCGTACTAATTGTAGGAGGCAGGGCAGTGGAAAATAAAGGCTGGTCGAGCATGTTTGAAGGTGGCAGATGAACCAAAGCCAATGATTGATCATTAAGAGGCTACGTTAGGTTTAGTAGAGGCAACACTTGACTTTGAATTGGTTGTGCATCAAGTGATAAAGGCAGCGCTTAAATTCCAAATGGATGCAGACCTTGCAAAGGATACATTCTAACATGTGAAGGCTCATTTCCCACATTTAAAGGCTGTGAATTAACTATTGGAAGAGGCAGCGATTGAAATAATGAAGGCCTCATAGGAATTTTGACATGTGTCATAGACTGTGTGCTATGATAAACAGGGTAAACAAAATTTGAAGATAGAGCAATTGAGTTTGATGGCTACGAACTAACAGGGGTACTTGTGTTTGAAGAAATAATTAAAGGCTGGGAGAAAGAAACTGAAGTGTTCTTAACACGGCCATTTTCAAATAAATCAGCTTCAAAAAATTCATTTGAAGATTTGTCCAAAGGCTGCAAACTTGAGAATTTTTTCCCATTGAAGACCAAACTGATCTTCTCCATAGCCCAAAAAAATGCACCTTTTTGATTTGAAATCAAGCTTCGTTCGTTGTTCTTTCAGAATATGCACGAACGCGTCATAGCCAAACACCCGCAAATGATGATATGAAATTCTCTTTCCAATCCATCTCTCCTCAGGAATTTCAAGATCCAAACTAGATGACAGGGCATGGTTGATCAAATAAACTGTAGTGTTGCAAGCCTCCACCCAAAATTGTTTTCCCAACCCGGCATTGGAGAGCATACAATGAGCTCTCTCTAAAATTGTCTGATTCAACCGCTCAACTGCTCCATTTTCCTGAGGGGAGAATGGGACCACCTTGATTCTACAAATTTTGTTGTCTGCACAGAAATTATCAAACTCTGAGGAACAAAACTCTCCTCCATTGTCAGTTTTCAGACATTTAAGCTTATGCCCTATTTGATTTTCAACAAGAGCCTTGAAAATTTTAAACTTTGAAAAAACTTCTGATTTTTTATTCAACATGTAAATGCAAAATTTTCAAGTGCAATCATCCAAGAAAGTAACAAAGTAATTTACACCACCAAATGAAGTTACCTCAGTGGGACCAAAAACGTCTTAATGCACAAGTTCCAAAGGAGTGGTTTTCTGATCATGTCTTGTCCTCAAGAAGCTAGCCCGACTTTGTTTGCCATAAAGACAATGTTCGCAAAACTACAAATCTACTGATTGCAAGCCGGGAAGCTGATCTCGTTGAAGCATTACTTCAAGCCCTTTCTTGTTCATGTGACCGAGCCTCTTGTGCCAAATTTCTGAATTGTTGTCCATGACTGTCATGGAAGCTCCCACTTCACCATGGCATTTTAAAATATAAATATTTCCCAACTTCTTGCCTCTAGCAATCACTAAAACCCCTTTTGTTACTTGCCAATTTTCTAAAAAAAATTAACATCACACCCAGAAGCGATTAATTGAATGGCAGAAATTAAATTTCTTTTCAACAAAGGAACATATCTAACATCCTTTAAAATCCATTGACTATCATTTTTTAAATTTAAAACTATATCACCCTTACCAACAATTTCACACTCCTTATTGTCACAAAGAAAAACCTTACCGAAAACAACTTCTTTGAAATTTGTGAAAGCTTTCCTGCACGAAGTAGCATGGAAAGAAGTGCCGGAATCAAGTACCCAAGAATCTGTAGTCATGTCTCCAGCAGCCAAGATTAAAACTCCATCATCTTTTTCAGGTGCAATGTTTGCTTCATTGTTACTAACTTTGTCATGTGCCTTCTTATAATTCCAGCAATTTTTCTTTATGGCATGGCTTGCCACAAAACCAACAGGCACATGTTTTTCCTCTTGACTACGATATGGATTTTGATCTCCTGTGATTATTATATTTTCCTCTTTCTTTACTTCTATCTCTATTCCCAATACTTACAGTCGTTAATGCCTCACCAGATGAGGGTTCCTAATTTTTTCTTCACATATCTTCACTTAGTAAAGTGGCTGCAACATCATCAAATTTCAGCTTGCTTTTGGCAGCCATCGAAGTGCTCACTGCCACCACAACACCTTCCCAGCTATTTGGTAAAGAACACAATAATAAAATAGCTTTGATCACTTCATCCAAATTAATACCTACATAAATCAACTTGGTAACTGATGTATTAAATTCATTCAAATGATTGGACATAATCCATCCTTCTCGCATTTTTAAATTATACAATTTCTTCATAATAAATACCTTATTGGAAGCAGATGTCATTTCATACATTGAAGACAATTTATCCCACAACTCTTGTGTAGTCTTCTTTGCAGAGACATTAAATAAAACATTGTTGGAGAGCGATAGGAAGATTGTAGCTCTTTCTTTTTTGTCCAGCTTCTCCCATTCTTCATCTAATAGAGATCCTTTCCCTTTGGCTTTGCTAGCCAATGCATTCAAAAAATCTTGCTTCATGAGAAGGGATTCCATCTACACTTTCCATAGGCTGAAATTTTGTCCTGCAAACTTTTCTATTTTCCACTTGTTTGCATCTTCCATGGCTGCAAAAGTTCTTCACAATTTCCTGCACCAAATTTCTCCAACCTTCTCTGATACCAATTGTTGAATATAATTGTAGAATAAAAGTGAAAAAGAAATTGCAGAAATAAAAAATTAAAATCAATTGCAAAACAAGAACATAGATTTATCGTGGTTCACCATCAATTTGATGGCTATGTCCACACTCAAGGATTATCTCATATTATTCTAAAGTTCTGAATAATTATATTAAGCTAGCAGCTATATTTATAAATTAGTCTTCAGTCTAATTAAATGGAAAAATCCATTCAAAATAGAAAAATTCTAAATTGGCCAATACATGCCAATAGAAGTAATTACAAAGTAAGAAACTATTTCTACTTATTAAGGCAACATGCTAATTTTGGCTTCAGATAACCCAATAGGGTGGACGTACTATTTAAGCTTTGATTAACAATAACAATACTTGGAAATTGAATGACAAGTGTGAAAACTCAAGGACATCGAATAACCAATGCAGGAAGTGGAACATCACGCTAACAGAAGGCACAAATGACATTGATTATATAATCACAAAACCCCTGCTAACTATATCGATATATATAGCCGAGCCCATAATGCTAGTGAAAGACCTTGGAATGTCAAGTGAAAGCACGCATGCAACAATACTAAGACCCTATCTTGCTTAAGAGGGTTGAACAAATATACATTTCAAAAGGTGAATTTATGAAGTTATTACTGATACAATTATTGCAAATAATATCTACAAGAACATAGACCAACATATAAACTTGCGAGCATTTTGATTAAAACAAGAAAGGTCTAAGCAAGGCATTCTAGTTGACCAAAAATACACAAAACAATGTAATGGAGCACCAACAGTGTAAATCATATAAATTCTTTACCTAGTGTCCAGCTTGATCCACAACGAATTACTAACAGTGTAAAAATTATCATTTTCCTATCCTCAAAAGTTAATTTAAAATATAAGTATTAAAACTTACCTTACCCTCCATGCAGAAACCAAGTCTTTCAAGAAAGGAAACCTCGTTATCAATCCTTCCAAATCCCAAATGCAATAAAAATTCCTATTATATTTGATTCATCAAAACCCCATAAAATCCATAGAGTATTCCCTCTTCTTGCAGAACCCAGAAAGTATTTTCCTTCCAAAACAATATCAACTCCCCAAAACTATATCTTTTATTACAGAAATTGTTTTTACAGAGCTACGTTTTTTTTCCTTTGTAGAACAAAATTTTTCTCCTTTTGAAAGCCAAGATTAACTCATGAAAATCATTTCTCAAAAATCCCCATACATAAAGCCCCGAAGCGATATAAGTTTTTGAAAACACCAAAATCCTTAAAATTAGCAAGTCACCTAATCAAATCTCATTTTGAGCTATGCATGCTTCATTTAAGTTCCTTTATATCTTTTAAATTGCTTTTACAATTGGTTTTAAAAATATTATATCTTTATCTATTTTAAATCACTTTATTAAAATAATTATCTTTCTCCATTTCTTTCTATTTTTGTTTGTTTTTATGTCACATGGTTTTATCATATTTAAATATTTATCCTCACATAATAATAAATTATCAATTATAATTAAATACAATACTTTTTACAATGAAATCAATTTATTTATAAATAATAACTATTTACTCCATATTTCCTAAGCTTAATTTATTTAATCGTTATTTTGATTTTCCAAATTTATTTAAATTACATTGTATCTAATTTTTAGATAAATTAACTTATCAAACAAGATCATACAAAATTATTACCTTTACCAAAAAAATCTATAACAAATAAACAACGAGATCACAAAACTCTCTTACTCAAATATCTAGAAGACCGATACAGAGGGAAACTACAAGACACCTGAATTTGACAACTCCCATATGATCAAATTCGCCTTTGTATTCCTCAGTTCTACATCCCTTGTCCACATTAATTAAATAACTTATTTTTTGGTTAATACTTCTTCTCAGCCTAATGTCCCTAAGATATTTAATAAATTAATTAAATACCTTAACCCCCTTTCATCTCCAAATTAAATAAATATTCCAATTTATTTAATTTGGTCACTTTGGCCCAAATGAATTAAATCAAATTTTAATTCAATTTCTTCTCTTTCCTCATGTCACATCCTCCATAATCCTCTTTAAGATAAATTAATTTAATTAATCTTTGATTAGGATGTGCACACCTCTAATCATCATTAGTGTCACATCCTCCATAATCTCCCACTTGGCTCTAATTTGTGATTAACTCGTTTAATCATGCATTTGCACAACCTTAATCACTCAATCAGGACAACCTAGTCTCCATGCTATTTAAGGCATATGTCCTAAGTCAATTGCATTAAATGCTTTCTCCTTTTGGAGAAGGCATCCCCTTCCCCATGTGAATTTTTAAGTCACATTTAATCTCCCAAGGAATTTTAAAGAATTTAAAATTATTTCTCCCATCCCCATGAGGATTTCTGAGGAATTTTTAATTCCTCACATGTCCTCTCAAGCACATATGGACAAGGACTTGGGTATGTGTAGGATCATCATGGAAAAAACAAGCCCTTAAGTGGCCAAAAATTTAGAAAAATCAGAGTTAGGAAACTTGACATAAAAATTTGAAAAAGTTATCTATATTATCTAAAAAATATGTAAGAATAGAATCTGTAGCAAATTGAATGTAGTTTCTAAACTACTAGGTTTATTTAAAAAAAAAAAATCTATTTGGTGAAAATTTGAAATTTCAATGCAGAGTACTTAAATTTCAGGGAAAAAAACAGAAGTAGGTGTGTGTCTAACCACCCTAACCACAATAAAATAATAATATTTTTTATAAGATTTTAGATATAAGTAGAGGAATCATGTCTGGATGTGATACATATTTTTTTGTAATTTTTTTCCAAGTAAATAATTAATTATAATTTTTTTATTACAACTTTTACAAAATATAAAAACTCGTATGTCTAACCATCTTAACTTGGCCAAAACTTCATGAAATTCAATTTTTATTTTTTTAATCCTATAGTATGTGAAGCATAGAATGTGACACATGTTTTGAGATTCAAAATATGTTATACCGTTTGAAAGCTATAGATGTTTTTCAATCAGCCTATCAATCAGGACTTTAGTTGTAATTCAAATAGAAAATAAATAATAATTATTTATTAAATTCAAAGTATAGCATGATTTATATTGTTGAAAAGCTGAGAATCTCCTTTAAAAACCCTTTTCATTTCATTAATTTTGGGAAAAACAAAAGTCGCCAACCACATACCCTACACATACCCATTATATCGCCACTTTTTGGCCCATCATGATCCGTCACATACCCACCTCCTTTATGAAGATATCTTGGCCCCTCCCAAGGTATAACCTAGTACCTCCATGTCATCTCTACATCATCATTTTCTTTCCATCTTATCTGCCACATGTCAACATGTGAGGGCTTGTGAGTTCTCAAATCACCTTGGCCCTTGATCTTTGCTATCATGGATCAATCCTGACCCTCCATTCCTTTAGAGGCACTTCCCACAAAAAAGGTGGAAATGCCCTCATTTTCACTATGCATTCTAGCATTCAAACATTTAGAAATCTTCAAGCATCCAAACATCCACCATTGTTTTAGCCATCCTAGAGCTTTCATCTTGCATCCATTCAACTACCCACATCCACCATTGCATACATCTTCACTTTAGCTTCATTTTGTACTAGGTTTCATGCCAACTTTTCCAAAGAAGGGGCACACATGTCAAACCATCAAAGGGCAAACAAAGACCATCAATCTAAACAAGGTAAACAATTTCAATTTCATTGTATTTTGTTTAGATTCATCTAGGCCTAATCCGAGTGTTTTTTTTGTGTTTTCCTTTGTTGCATTAGTTTAGTTTTTGCATATGAGAGTTGGAATTCACACTTGCACACATTTCTAGCATGCTCGGTGGTACGCACATCATGGGTCTACTTTATGTTTGCCTATTGTTTGATTTTTGCAAGTTCTGGTTTTATATGCAGGCATGACTCCACCCCCCAATGGGTGAACTCGCTAGACACAGATGCATATCTACATCAAACACAGGTGAATTGACATTCACCCTTCCCAAAAAGGGGTGAACCTGAATCTCTCAACTTGTACCACCAAGTTTTGAGGCAAATACGCTCAAGATTTTAGGAAGAGGTGGACCTTGTTGATGAGTTTTTTATGCACTTCTCAACATAGATAATGCATAGGTGCATCACCTATCTTGAAAGATAATATTCCATAATCAAATTGTAGAACACTATCCCAAGGTCTCTAATATCAGCTCTTGACAGTGCTTCAAATATCTTAGTTGATTCATGTGATTTGTTGGAATCACAAGGTGGACTTACAGATGAGTTACAAAGTGTGGGAAGTTGGGTTTGAAAATAAAGTTCTTAAGGTGTAGAGATTGTTGTTCAGTTACTGTAGGTTCAAAAAATAGTCTAGAACTCCTATTTCAGATTGAGATTTGGCTTTACAATCTGCAATGAACCTTATTCAAAGCACCTATTAAAAAAAAGTAAAAAAGGGGCAAGGAAAGGAAGAAGTTCCTAGACCTAAAACTATGAATGAACAAAAATCATGGAGGATGCTATAGTAGAAAAACTTCCTAAACTAGATTTTGTTTGGCCAAGAGTAACCTACGGTTACACAAAACTAGTGCAATCTTCTAAGGACTACAAATTTTTAGATTGCACACACACATCATGAACATGCAATTGAACTATCATAGTAATGAAGTAGGGAAGTTCAGACTAGCTTTACAATGTGATTCATCATCAAAAAACCACAAAAAGAATGAGTTGAAAATTCATCAAATACTATAACAACAAACACCATCATCACTTCCATTCAAGAAACTAACAACAAAACTAATACGGAAGTAGAACCATGCATGGAAAATGAAGAAACACAAGAGAACATCCATAAATCATGCAATGTATCTCTCTATTGTTGTAGAATTCCTTTACACTAGCTCTCCAACCCTTTACAAATGGAGGGGAGACCCCTATTTATAATTTTCCAAAGCCTAAATGAATGGAAAGGATTAATTTGCATTGTGTGGCTTAGATTTGATCACATTATGATTTCACCTAACCCCCATTATATAGCCATTTAAAATGCATCTTTTGTTGTTTCCCTATTTTGTCTTGTAGTGGCCAGTCATTGTAGCAATTCTATCATTTAGCCGAGTTCCCTTTTTCCTATAGCAGAAATTGCCTGAAGGCTGCCTTTTGCTTGATGTGTTTGCAACACTCTTCAGTCAATCAAACGTGTCTCGCTTACAAATTTTTATCATTGTTAAATGGATTAGCTCCCCAGATCAAAAGAGATGGATCATGATCATTAGTGAAAGAGAAAAATAGCTTCCTCTTTGTTTCAGACTTTAATGGACAACCATTTGTGCTATTGGGACTGTCTCTTCTTGGCACGATATCATCGGCCTGTTAGTCATCCTTGATAAATTTTAAATGCATTTCTTGTGAATTGAGGTCCTCCTTGGCTTGGTCCTGTAGGTTACCTTTGATTATCGTTCCTTTACAGACTTTAGATAGTATGCAACTCCCCTTTCATCTTCTGATTTTAGTCAACACACCACCTTTTACTTTGTGCCACTGACCTCCTTGATGCAGGCTATTTGAATCCTCAAGGAAATTGACCCTACTTTGACACATGTTTACAACCAAGCAGATCCTTACAAAGTCTCTTCATACCTTCATTTGCATGTTTTGATATGTGACCCTTTATGATACAACATCCTTTGCCCTTATTCTACTAGGTATGCTTCCATACGTTGATTATGATTGGCCTCCTATGTCAGTTGCCTCGATAAACCCTACATGAGAGATAAAATTAATTAGGCTTATCAAAAACTAAATAATTCAATCATTAATAAAATACCTTCCCCTTTTGAGTCACTCTTGGTCATCGAGGAGTTCAAATTATTTCATTTCCTATGAGAAATTCCGTGCACTCAATGGTAGACTAGTGGTCTCTATAGGTACTTCAACAGAAAGGGTCTTCCTCATGTGTAGCCATGGGCTGGAGTTGAACATTTATGAGCTTTAGATTAGTGTATGGCACATCATCGTTCCAAGCCATATAACTAGCATTTTCACGTAAGTGCCTATGATTTTTTGATAAGTGATGTCTGATATGTCTTTTCCAGATGTTTGCTTTCTATAGGCCATTTTGTCATAGTAATATTGATCAATATCAATAGGTGCTAGAAACTTGTACATTGGAGAGATACACTTTCACCCGTCTAGTTCCTCCCTGTGGACAATAACAAGAAAAAGATGAGGCACAGGCTACGTTCGAAGATCCTTCATAACCTGTCATCACGTTTACATCACACGATGATATTAGATGTAGTCTGATCTTGTTTCGCGGTGATCAATGATGCCTGCATATCAAGCCCTGTGCTCTTGAAACTATCATGAACAAGAGCTTGGGGTTGATGAAGGAATGAATTACAGGGAATGCTTCCTGAGGTCCCATCAAAAAATGGGTCATTGGCGAGTGAATGAAGGTGGGGGGTTTGATAAGATAGTGTCGTTGTTGTAGGCAGGGAGTGAGGTGGCACGACTGGTGTTAGACTCCGCATGGTAGATTTCTGACAGGTGATGGAGTGCAGGGTGGCATAGCCACCAAAGGTGCATAAAATGACCACAAAAGGGTGTGGACCTTGCATTGAAGAATGATGTCATTGAGTGGTGAAGGCAAGCAACCATGGAGGTGGAAAATCCCGCATAGGTAAAGTCCACCTGTGCGAGACATCCAAGGTAGTGGAAGCATCTGCATAACTACCATCACTCAAGTAAGGTGTGGGTGAGGAGATAGGGGGGACGTAGCCAGGCCACTATTGAAAATAGCCTAGCACCAATAGAGACCCGCATGATTGTTTCTGCCAGCCAGCAAAACTCAATAGCCTAAAGATGACCGTCGTACGCCCATCTATTCTTGTTTGGTAGCACCAAAGTTGACAATGGTTTTCTGTATAATCATTTGATAAATAACATCATGCGTGATGCCCACCTGATCCTCGTGTTCAAGGTAATTCCATAATTTTAATATTTTTAGATTCATAGATGCCCTTATTCTCATAGCGAACCCCTCATTATTTGTAAATGGATGCTTCAAATTAATTTGATTATGTGTATGGTACACAAATGTGCAGGCATAAAGAAAACAACGCAACTTTACACAAAATGCAAGATGTTTTACCCTCGAATTTTCCTTCAATGCTCACAAATATGGCTGGCTATGCCGTTGGGTCCATGTGCTCAGGATATTAAATCCCAATGATGTAAATTTCCTTGTCACACATGACGTAATCATAGCAAGCCCAAACAATCATGTGTATACTAAGATCAAGTGATGACATCCATTCTAGCAGAGCTAGCATAGGAGAAAGACTATGAATAATTCCCGTGGGATGCCGCCTAAATGGTGAGGGAGTGAGCAAAATTTGGAAGTTGAAAGTTTGTGGGCATAGGAGGGTGGAGTGCCAGGTTGAAAAGGTTGTTGAGGTGACGGTGCATAGTAGATGAAAACCCACATGAAAGTCTCCACAACATGATATAGGGCAGCTAAGATGGCACCAGTCCCATTCACTCATTGCCCCTCCTATGTCCTGATCATCACATTTCATTTAATACTTGAAGGTGGCGCATAATACATCTCGCTATTTAGATTTGAGATCCAAAATCAGGTCACCTTAACAACCTTGTATTTCTTATTGGCCCCTCCCCCACACGATTCTTATTTATTTAACATATCATAAGCCCAACTTCACAGTAACAATACTACCACCCTATGGCGGCCCCGTGCACTATCTACGCACCGTAACCCAAAGTGAATGCAGTCCATTATTAAATTAAGCACTACTTAGATGGATCTCACCCCCCTAAAATCACATTAGCATTCTCAAGATGCATTCCTATAAATTCTGCAATATATCAATCTTTGGTGTACTTTACCTTCACATAATTGCCAACTTTACGAGCTTCATGATCCTTCTTCATTCATCTTGCATGGCCTATAGTCACTCACTCCACTAATTATAGATGATCTAATACAAGCCCCCCATTTGGCCTTTTTCTTTCTGACTTGAAGGTTTGAGTCTAACAACTATGCTAGTTCCCTTGATGGCCTTTGGAAATTAGCGAAGAAGCACTCTAAAAGGGGACGACCGAGACAAAGGTCCACATGGTGAACTTTGTATGAACGATTTCTGTCGGAAGGAGATGTTAGGTTGGATGGTATGCGGAATCCATGAGAGTTCCTTCCATGTGGGTGGTGACCTATGAGAAGTTGTTTGAAAAATTCTACCACAAAAATGACGAGAGATAGATAGAGACCCGCAATATGGGACTCACATGAGCGATGACCGTCGGCGCCAGATTTAAATGTTACTATCACAAATCAATAGGGGAAGGCAGCTTGAATGAAAGGATATAGTATGTTACACTCCTTCAGACTCAGCTTATTAGCTCCTTCCTAACCCCACATGCAAAATTTTCCCTAGTTTTTTGGAATCATGAACTTATTAGCCAACAACTTTTCCATATTTCTAACCTCCTTTTGTCGTCGGAGCATCACATAAACATTTCATGCAGGCCAATGACGAGAAATGATGTGATGTTGTTTAGTGATTAATTCATAATTAAGGGAACAATGATGGAACTAGGATGGGGATGGTGAGACCAAATGCGAACCTCACCATGTGGGAAAAAGTTAGGGGGCGACTGCCGCCAGAGCAATGAAATAGGGATAAAGACCCACGTAGGGTGACCCACAACTACGGGTCCACAGAGCATGAAGGATGCAACATTGAGAATAGGCATGGGGTCCACTTTTCGGGTAGATGCAAGGACTTGGCTATGGGAAATAAATGAAGCAGAATGGTGAATTGTGG
Organism: Sequoia sempervirens; assembly: GCA_007258455.2. Classification (NCBI taxonomy): domain Eukaryota; kingdom Viridiplantae; phylum Streptophyta; class Pinopsida; order Cupressales; family Cupressaceae; genus Sequoia; species Sequoia sempervirens. Next base: position 129,861,041 of record VDFB02058242.1, read on the forward strand.
GAGAAGACCCACAGACATGAGTCCACAAGGGTCAACGAATGCTAGAGCGAAGAACAAGGGGAAACCCACAAGGATAAGCTCACAGGGCCAAAAGACTAGATGAAACTTAAATAGGTGAACTCAGACAAAGGTAATTTGATCATTTTAAGGTTCATGGCCAACTTGGACATGGAAATAGGGTAAAAAAATGAGATGAGGTCAAAATGACCTAACTCGAGCAAAAAGAGGGGGTCTCTACCTTTGGTGGGGCATGTGTGCAAAACATGCACAACATACCTTACTAGCATAGAGGTGAAGTTGCACAACTCACAAGGGCGAAGTCTTATACACCTCTCCATACAACAGGAAAAAAAGAATATGCCTTTTTCAATAGATAGGCAATTCCAATTCACAAACAAGGGAAAACTTGTCTCACATAGAGGTAAATTGGTAACAATCGAGAACCTTAAATTTTTTAATTTGAGCTGCAATCCGATTTGGGTTTTGGGTATTGACCAACTAACTTGTTTGTTGGTGATTTGTGTCATTTTAACTAATGGTTTGTGCAGCTTGTTTCCCCACATTTCTCAAAGATTAGAGGTCAAAAATACTAACATGTGTGTTGTAGGACGAGTAGTCGAAGCCTTTAGTTAGCTCTTTCTATTGTTTTTTACACTAATTTAGGCACAAGTATATTAATTAAATAGTCAATTAACATGTTTGTTGTGTTTGGGAGTGAATTTTCTATGTATCCACTCCCCTTGCACCTTTCGACAACCCTAGGTGATGATAAATCACAATTCATTCCAGTCCAGCCTGGTCTACCCAGGAAGTGCTAGTGCTTCTAAGCTTTCCCCTTGTGTTATGTGCAAGCCTAGGGACCAGCTGAAGCATCTATTATTTCCTTCCTTTAGCGAGAACTATCTAGGATTTCATCACTCGATGGATGATTACAACCACATGTTACCATGCAAGATATATAAAGGGGGAGAACTAAAGTTGTATCCCAATTTAGTCACTTTGTGTCTAACAAAGTATCAAAGCTAGGGTGATACCTAGATAAGATGTGTAGGTTTGGTATGAGTTTCCAATACCTCACTGGGGCTCCCAATCCATGCTTGTGATGGGCTAGTGTTCAATTTTGTACATCACATACCTAGCGTATATCAAGGACGCACAAGATAGCCTATTTACCATAGATAGAGATGCGTGTTTTAGCCATGGCTTGGTGTAGTGCAAGGGATGCACTGAAGTTACTCATCACATACTCCCTTGGGTTGAGATATAAATCCTCATTGTGTACTATGATACTCTCCCAGAGAGAGCATGAAGGTGAGCTCATGGCATCTGTTGATGACCCCATGCCACTGAATTGCTAGCTATTTGTCTTTGCGAGAAAGGGTGATCTAGAGAACCACCCTAGTATCACATAGTATTAACCTTGGGTTGTCTCTCAAGGTGGTGTGCCTACATCAAGTTTGTAAACCCTTAACACTAATTCTAGGATTGTGCTACTTGGCGTGTCTTCTTTGTGCAATACTAGTGCTTGTCGTCAGTCTAAGTTAGTCCAACCAGTCTGCTTTCTATTTGTAGTTTTTTGGCTCTTTTGTCATACTTTTTCCCTACCCCTAGTGGAAATTTTTCTTTGCATAGGGGTGAACTTGCATTGTGGATAGGTGATCCTACCCTATAAAGGGGCAATTCCATCTCCTAGTCTAGTCTAGGTCATCCTTTAGGCGAATTCGTCATTGTCAGGGTAAAATTTTCTTGTGGGTCCCTTAGTTAGGTGACCTCGCCTCTACCTATTCCTTGAATAGGAAATCTAGCCCAACCCTTCGGCAAATTTGTGTCCAGTCCATACCTTTCATGTTTTCCTATTCCTCTAGAATAGGAAATCTTGTCATCTTCTTGGAAAAAACTCCTATCTATAGGGGTAATCCTACATCTTATTTGAGTCATCCCCATCTGTACATCTTGTAAGGTAGGTGAACTTGTTGTATGTAGGGGAAAACATGCATTTGTCCATACCATCCTCATCCATATAGTTTAAGAAATAGGTGGTCGTGCTTGTCCTATAGGGGATCCTGTCATAGTCATTTCTATCCCCCATTCGTATATCTAAAGAAATAGGAAAAAATTTCACCACGATAGGTGATTTATCATGTGTCCATACATCTCAAGATAGGGGCAATCATGATCCCTAGATAGGCATTTTTTTTTCATGAGTCTACCTATTTCCTTTTGGCATCCAAAAATTGAGGTGATATTGTGTCTTAGATAGGTGATCTTGATCCTTAGATAGGAAATTTTTGTTTCCTGAATCCCCCCATTTCCTTTTGGTGTCTAAAGATTTAGGCGATCTTGCGTCTTAGAAGGGTGATCCTATGACCTAGATATGTGAATTCATGGTCCTTTAGATAGGCGATCCCATCACCTAGAGGGGTGATCTTGTCAAACATAGAGGAATATGCATGCCCCATACAAAAATCCTAAGAGTTAATCCTTTAGGCCACTAAAAGCCTATTGTTTCTTGAGTCTAATTCTATGATGAAATTTTTTTATCACCATCCATCTGCTCATAATTGTCATTTTAGTCCATCTGCATTTTCCAAAAGTCATCAAAATCTTAATAACTAGAGTGTATATCCATAATTGGTTCATCAATCCCAATATCTTAGACTTCGTTTGAGTTGTTTTTATCCAAGTTGGCTTTGGCGTCTAATCTTGATCATCATCATTCTCGCTTACTTAGGATTTTTATCCATCCTAAGTTAGTAATCATCCATGGCCCAATGGATGACCCAATCAATCTACTTGCATCTTGAGGTAGATTCAGTGTTGTAATCATCCTTTTTGTAATCCAATATGATCATTAGCATCATACGTCATCTATTCAAACCCCTAAATTTGGTTTGGAGTCAATCTCATCAATCCAATCCAACTAATCATTGAATCCTATCAACTAACCAATCCAGTCAATCGACCCAGTTGAATTCAATCCTATCCAATTAGTCATCCAAATAATCTCACCCAATTGATCAATCAACCAATCAATCATCTTATCCTGTCAATCCCTTAGTCATCATTTAGGTCATCATTTAAGTGCATCCTAAGTATTAGTGCCATATTAGTCATATGGTAGTTTTTTTATTTTCATGCCTATTACCACCTGATCACAAGCAAAGAAACTCATGGTAGAACAACAGTCCCAAGGTGCTCAGCTTCACATTCCCTAGGATCAACTCATCAATGGTGGCTCATCATAATCCAATACTGAGGTCCACACTTCATCCCTTCTTGATGAAATCATGGTCAACCAACCTGAGGTCATAGTCAATGAATATCTTAGTAATCCCACCAATGTCCAAATTATGAATCATCTCCTTAATGGATGTAGGGATAATATCATTTCCACATTACTCTTGAAAGGTATGAAGCCATTGTGAGTGTTAGACTTATCAAAATATGTCAACATTATACCTCTTGCACCTTCTATGTCACAAGATCCTCAAAATTATCAAAAAAATCTAGGAAATTCATACATCCCCCAAGGTACCCCACAAGAGGGTTGGTGTCAACTAGGATTTGGCAGTGTTGTGCTTTATCAAGTAATACCTCATGTACCACCTCCTCGGGTTTCAATTTCCATTATGGGTTCATTTGATCCAAACATTCCTCAAGGACTTGATCCTAACGATCCTCTTAGTCTTGGTATGCCGCAAGGTCTTCCCAATTCATCAAGTGTGAACATCCCACAAAGCTCAACTCCCATACCATTTGCACCGCCTCTTCCACCAAACCAATCGGGTCAACTACCAAGGAATACTAGGGGAAATCCTTTCACTAAGCCACCTCCACCTCTTGGATCTACACCTACATCAAACTTACCACCACCTCCATTTTCATCCCAACAACCCCCTCAAAGAAATATCCCATCCATGCATTAGCCTCAGGGTAACCCACAATAGGAACCACCATCACAACCACCTCATCAATAGCCACCACAAAAACCCCCATCTTAACCTCCATAGCATAATTCAACTCCTTCACAACCCTTGCATCATACACAGATTATGACACATCATCAATGACAACCACCACACCAACCGCAAGGTATCCCGTCACAACCCTCTCACCAATCCCAACTCCCTCCTCATCAACCAACATCATTCTATAAATTTCCTCCTCACCAACTGTAATTCCCTCAACAACCCAAAATCCCATCTTGACCTTTGTAACAATAGCCACCATCCTATCAACAACCCCCTCAACATTCCCAAATCCTGACGCAACAATAACAATCCTTCCAACAAACATCCAAAAACTCTACTACTGAATATATGCATCACCCACACTTATCACATGCAAGTGACCACATCCAATCCTAATCCCAATTATCCTTATCACAATCCCCAACAATCCTAGCAAATGTTTTCCTACACAAATACCCAACAACCACCACAAAATACCTACTATCAATAGTCTAATCCAAAATAGCCTCCATATACTTCCCAACTGCAAGCTACCTATAATTATCAATCCAATCCATATTACTCCCAAAAATAGCCATCATATCAGTAGGGTTCCTCCACCTCATATTACCAAGCCCAACCATCATATCAATAAGGTTCCTCTTCCTCATATTATCAAACCCCACCACCTTATAAAAAAACTTATGCCAATATCCAATCCACATATCCCAATCAATATCAGCAAACCCCTTCATATCTACCTTCACCATGATATGATCAAACCATTTTGACCGCATCCTCATTATATTAGTAATATGCTCCTTACAATCAATCCAATCTGACTAATCATTCATTATCGACACTTGTCAATAAGTAGTGGGAGGAAATAAAAGCAGCCTTAAAGGACTTGCAAGCAAGGACATCAAAAAATTCTTTCAAATTTGAAGAAATTTGTCCCTATCTATTTGATCTCTATATATCATTTTTCCCCTTTCCTAAGCACTTTCAAATGTTGAAGTTCGATAAATACAAAGGAGAGAGTGACCCAAGAAACCATCTGTAGGAATTTTACACACATTGTTAAAAAGTCTTGCACAATGATAACTAGATCCTATGATTATAACCTAGGAGTCTAACGAGGACCACTCTTGATTGGTTTATGGGTCTTCTAAAGGGGTCCATCTCTTCTTTCCCAAATTTTTTAGAATTTTTTTTTACACACTTCTCCTTGAATCTAGAGAAGGAAATTGACACTTTAGATCTTTAGAAAGAAAAATAACTTCAGGAAGAAACTTTTGCATGATATCTATAAAGGTGGCATGCCCTGGCTAGGTGTCTAAAATCCCCTCGCTTAGAAGGATATGATGACCATTTTCATTACAAATTCCCATCTTGATATGGCACATAATCTCAACCTTCATTGTGTCACAACCTTTTCAAAGGTCATAGAAAAAGGTACTATCATTGAGAGGGCCATCATTGTTAAGGGACAAATCAAAATCTAATACCTAGATAAATATAAGTCATCTGGGGACAAGTCCAACTATTGGAATAAGAATAATAATGCTATCAATGATGGTGTCATTGACACCAAGCATGTCCAAGTAGCAAAAACCTCACAAAGTTTGCAATACATCTCCAATCAACCATTAGTTTCTAATGTCATATATGTGCCATAGGGTACACCACATCCTCCTCCATAGTTCAACCAGTATAACCAAGGAAATAACAAGTGTGCATTCACTCCTCTAAGAGAGTCCTTGGATGTTGTTTTCAAGAGGCTCCTACAAGCGAGTTACCTAGTCACTTATCTTGTGACTAAGCCTTTCAACAAGTCTAAACCAAATCTCAACTAGTATAGGAAAAATGAGTATTGTGACTTCCACAAAATTAAAGTTCATATTAACAACTATCAAGGACTTAAAATGTATATCCAAGATCTCATATATTGAGGAGATATAGTAGTGGATGCTAATCATGTGGCACTTTTGAATGCCCAACTACAAATATATCAAAATGCATTCCCCAAACATAATCAAGGTCCCAATACCTCCAATGCTAATCATGTGCCTAGTAATAACAACAATCAAAATAACAACACCAACATTATCAGCTATAAGAATGTACCCTATAAATATGATGACATATTTATGTGCATTAGCCAGGTAGAGCCCCACGTATCCATGTTTCATGTTAAAGGAAAATACCCACAATGTGTTGTTACAACAAGCCACACCTACATATCCATTCTTGTTCCTTCCATGTCATCCTAGCTAGCTCATGTGAGCTCCCAATATAATATTCTTGATCATCTTGGAAAGACTCCTACTCAAATATCCATCTTGGATTTACTTAAGTCTTCCCTTGTAAATCAAGAAATCCATACTAAAGCTCTTTAAGATACCCACATCCCTAATGATATAGATTATGCTCAATTTCAAGCCTTATTAGGACATTTGTCATCCACATATCAGCTGGGACTTAGTCAAAATTGTTGGTGTAAATAAAGTTTTGTACCTAGTTCATTCATTACTAGGGGACTTATTTACACATGTTAAGTTTACTTAGGTCATAGGAAGGAATCTTTCTAGAAGGGGTTAGTTGTCATTAGTTATCTTATCCTTTGACAACTAATACATGTGAACCTAGGTAATTGTGATTAGTTGTGTCATGTCATATGATTAAGATACTTGTCATAATCCTACGACATCTTGCATCTCACCTTGGCTATATAACCAAGGGGTTTCTCTCATTTGTAATCATCTCAAAACAAAATAATATCATTGACATTGAATACAGTTTATTCTTGTCATATTCATGTCTCTCTTCTTTTGTTCTTTCCATTTTGTCTCAAGATCTTGACAACCATAGCCAATTCTAACAAAAATGATATGCCTTCCATCAATTCAAACCATTATCACCCCCTGCATATCGAAGTCCTTGTACCCCATCATAAAGTGAAAAGAGTCTTGGTAGATAATGGCTCTACCCTGAACCTTTGTATGCTAAAGTTAAAAAAAAATTAGGGTACAACCATGTTGACTTGAATAATCAGACTATCACCATCAAAGCTTATGACAATGTAGAAAGAGATTCTGAAGGAATTATTTGTCTTCCTATTTAGGTTGGCCCTGTTGTGTAGTATACCACATTCCATGCCATTGATCTAGACCTTCCATATAACCTTCTTGTTGGTTTCCCATGGATTCACAACATGCAATCCATTTTCCACTTACCACCAATGCCTAAAATTCCCATTCAATGGGATGGAAGTAACCATAGATGGAAAATATCAACCCTTTGAGTATTGTTGTGCCTTAGAAGCTTTCTTGTCCCACTCCCACTGTTGTCTAGGAGTTGAAGTTGGAGGACCTCAGGCATCATCCTCCAATCCATCCTTTAATCCATCATCCACCACGTCATCCATTCCATCCACTGCATCTGAATCCAACATCACCAAGGTCAAGATCATAGATAAAGAATGTTGAGAATATGAGATGTGTACGGCTCTAAATGTGACAACCATGCCTCCATCCCCTCATACCTATGGCCAACCTTATCAGTCTACACCAAAGGAAGAAGAGAAGACAATCACACTCAGCTCTAAGAACATGGGGCCTAACACTTTTTGATCCCCAAGAACATGATAGGATCAACCAGATGATGACATCAATCAGTTGATATACATGGAAGAACTTGAAACTTTTCCCCCTCTTATTGAGTATATCCAAGTGATTTATCCTCGTGCATCTAGGTTGGCTGAAAAATATAATTATTAGGGGAAAGGTCTTGGTTTAGAAGAATAGGGAAAATTGTAGCCTATTGACACACCTCTGCAACCTAGAAATTTTGGCTTAGGCTATGAAAAAATCCAAAAGGGGCCCACAACATAAACTAGTACCTCTAATAATGTCAATGTAGATAATGATTTACTTGATGACATACCAGAAGAGGAAGCCATCATACTCTCCTATGATGACATATATCTCCCTTACCTATTTGACTCCACATCCATCTTTACCATCAGCCTATCCCTTTTCCATCCTGGTCTCATTGGTCGTGACTTACAAAGTAGCACACCTATAGAAACTTTCCCTTTAGTGGACACTGACGTACATCTCATGGGATTGGGGGAAGATGAACACCCTAACTACAAAGGTAAAAAGAAGTAAAATAAAAAAAGGTCATCTAGTGAAAACCTCTCTGAGGAACTTCTTGACTCATCAAAAATCAAAATAAAGGGTGTATCTAGTAGTGAAAACCTCAATGAGGCACTAGAGGATGGGGATGTTCATATTCCCCTTGTTGGAACTCAATTGTTCGAAATATCTTCCACCTTGATTGAAGAGATGCAAGAGGTCAATTTTGGAATACGAGAAGACCCTAAAATCAGGTGTAGTGTTGTCATCCATCTAGCCTTTGCTGCCAAGCCTCCAAGTCACTCACATCCTAATAATGTAACCTCCATCCATGCTCCATGCCCCACCAATATTCCACTGGCAATTTCTCATCCATTGTCTTGACAATCAAGATATATGGCCTCTCGACACTAATATGGTCCTAGGCCCATACCTGGAGTAGGGTCACATGGGTGATTTTGAGTGCTTGTCTCTAATAGATGACATGCATATCTGAGTACAACTAGGCTAGTACACATGTTCCCCATGCAAACTCTCCCTCCCTTTGATCCATAACATTCCTAACAACCTCAATCACCTAGAGGCTATAAAATCTAAGAAAAATGCATCCCCAAGTGGCCTTGCTCATCAAAAAATAATTGGAGAAACTGTTAGAGGATGGGTTCATAAGACCTATTGATTATACTAAGTAGATATCTAATATAGTGCCTATTACCAAACCAAATGGAAATATCAAAATTTGTACAGACTTTTGGGTTCTCAGCAAAGCTTGCCCAAAGGATAATTTTCTGCTTTCAAATATTGACATGTTGGTCAACCTCATAGCTAGGTATGCCATGTTATCTCATGGATGGATTTTCCAGTTATAATAAAATCAGAATTACAACTAAAAATTAGCATAAAAATACCTTCACCACCTTCTGCTATAATGTCATATGCCCTTTGGTCTCAAAATATGAGGGAAACCTATTGGAATCCTATGATGGTTATCTTCATTACCTCATATATATCATAATGAAAGATTATGTTGATGATCTATTAGGAAAATCCAAAACCAAAGAAGAGCATCCCATGATCCTAAAGAAAATATTTGAATGGCTAGAGCAATACAAGTTGCGTCTCAACCCAAAAAGGTGTGTGTTCAGAGTCACATCTAGAAATTTGTTGGGCTTCATAGTCTTTAGAAGGGGTATTAAAGTAGATCTAGCCAAGGTCAAGGAAATAATGGAAATTCCCCCACCATGTAATCTCAAGAAATTAAGGATCCTTCAAGGGAAGATATAGTCCATTAGGTGCTTCATAGCCCAGCTTGATGATAAGTGTCAATCATTCATGCATCTCCTACACAAAGACACAACCTTCAAGTGGGATCTATAATGTTAGCAAGGCTTCAACAAGATTAAGGAGTACTTGGATCATCTACCCATTTTGATGCCTGCCATTCTAGGAAAACCACTCCTATTATACATCTCAACTACATTAGTTGCATTGGGGGCATTACTGGAACAACATGATGAGTCTCTAAAGAGTGTGTGATCTATTACATCATCCAAACACTAGTGGGTTATGAACTGAACTATTCCCCAATGGAAAAAGATTGTTTGGTAGTGGTCTTTAGTTCACAAAAGCTTTTTCACTACATGCTCAGACACCCCATCAAGATAATATCAAAATTTGATCCACTTAAGTATCTATTATCTAGAACTTCTTTGACTCGTCATCTGGCCAAGTGGGTCATGTTACTAAGTGAGTTTGACATAGAGTGCATGGACTGTAAATAAATCAAGGGAAAAACAATAGAAGATTAGTTGGATGATGCCCCATTGGTGGATGCATATTCGTTAGTAGCTGAGTTTCCTAATGAAAGGGTATGCACTGTTGTAGAAAGGGATACATGGATCCTCGACTTTAATGGGTCATATATGCATAATGGAGCTAGTGTAGGTGTCCCATTTGTCACCCTTCATGGTGATTATATCCCAAAGTCATTAAGGTTGACATTTCCATTGACAAATGATATCACAAAATATGAGGCCCTCATCACTGGTCTCGAAATAGCCATCCAATAGAATATCACCCATCTACATGTCTTTGGCGATTCTGAACTAATTATCAACAATTCAATGATGAGTTTTAGACAAAGCATGACAAGTTGTTACCCTATAAATGCATGGTGGATGACTTTAATAAGTATTTCACCTTCATTAAGTTTGAGTAGGTTCCCAAAGTCTAGAACAAGACTGTAGATGCAATGGCTACAATCAGTTCCCTCATTGACATGCCTAAAGATCAAATGGATTGTGAGTTCCTCATTGAATAAATTTTAATCCCAGAGTATGATATCCCTGATAGTGAGATGGTGTGAAATATCATAGGTCCAAAATTTCCTTGGTACCATTACATTTATACCTACCTCTATGACAGCATCTTACAACTTGACCTTACCCAAAATCAACACAAATCATTTATCCAACAAACTTCCCACTACACCATTGTAGGAGATACACTTTATCATTAAGGGTATCATGGCACACTCCTTTGGTCTCTCAATGAATTTTAATCCCATGTTGTGTTAAATGAGGTACATAGTGGTGTCTATGGGTCTCATTCTAATGGAATGGCCTTAGCCAAGAAGATTCTAAGAGTAGGATACTATTGGCCCGCTATGAAAAATGATGCCTATGAGTTTGTGAAGAAATTTCTACCATGCCAACAACATGTAGACTTAATCCATGCTCTTGTATAAGACTTGCAACTTATCATTGCTCCATGGCCATTTTCACAATGGGTTTTCAACCTAATTGGCAAGATTTATCCTCCATCCTCTGAAGGACATACCTTTATCATTACCACCACTGAGTACTTTACCAAGTGGGTGGAAGAAATTCCATTCTCCAAAATCCTAGGTATTCAGATCTCCAAATTCATCCTTTTCCATATATTCTACAAATATGGAGTTCCTTCCACCATCATCACTAACAATGGTAAGCCATTTAAAAACCAATATATGAAAGTCCTTTGTGAGACATATCAGATCCAACATTGTTGTTCCACCCCTATTACCCTCAAGGTAATGGTCAAGCCAAAGCAACCAACAAAATGCTTATCAAATCCTTAAAAAGGTGGTCAACAATACTAGTCGAGATTAGCATCTTCATCTCCATCCTGCCCTTTGGGAATACCACACACCCACTAGTGCCACTCCATACACTCTCATTTATGGCATTGAAAATGCTATCTTTTCAATTGAGGTTGAGATCCCATCACTTCGAATCTCTCTGAATAATCTCATTAGTGATGAAGATGCTCGAGTAGCACGGTTAAGTCAACTAGAGCTCTTGGATTAAAAGCGTATCAGAGCCTACAATCATCTACAAGAATATCAACATCACCTTAGGAGAAGCTACAATAACAAGGTTCATCTGTGCCAATTCAATGTTCATGATCTAGTCCTTAAGGAAAATCAACACACCCAACAAGATTGAGACAAGAAAGGAAAGTTCGAGGAAAATTTGTTGGGTCCTTATGTTGTCACTACTAAATATGGTTTCGGTGCATATCGACTTGCTATACCTGATGGATAACCATTAGAGGATTCTATTAACATCATGCACCTAAAGAGGTTTTACACCTAATTTAGTTGGGTTATCCTTTCCTGAAAAATACAAAAAAATTTAAAAAAGTAAAAAATCCAAAAATAGTAAAGAGAAATAATTCGTCCTAAGGTGGAAACCACCCTTTGTGGTGCCTTGGATAAGTACGTTTGGTGAAAACTTGGCAACAGGAACCATTTGTAGAGGGCTTAAGCATTATCTACCTTGCATCCTAGTTACTTTATACTTCCTTCCATCCTATCATCGCATCCTATCCACATATCCTATCAATCCAATCCTTTCATCGAAATCCGCTTATTTTTTGCTTGGTATATTTTTGTTGAGTATTGGATGATTCAAATATGCTATCCGCAATTCTAAGCTTTTTTTCGCATGTGTGTTCTTGTCGTTTATCAGTCTCGTGTCCTCATCTAGGATCTTTCATCATGTTAGTCATCATTAGGTATCATCCTTTCTTTTGTCCTCTTGTCAAAATAATTTTCCCCTGTGCTTTCACATAGGAAAGGCTAATCATTTGATCAACCCCTAGGGCATTTGTCCATCTTGTGTTTGTCATCCATCGAGGTCTCCATTTTCCTCTTTCCACTTTTATCCATGGTCAATCATCATTCTTTTATTGAACTACAAGATCTCTACGCTTTCACGTAGGCAATTTTAATCTTTGATTAGCCACCAATCCCCTAGGTATTTACGGTGTGTCTTGTCATCATGTCGTTTCATCAAGTGTGTCCCTATCTAGCTACTTCGTAACAAACAAAATCGATTGGTATCATGAGGTCCAATTAGTTTTGAGTATCTTAAGTCATGTCAATCATCTAATTTATCCTCCATATTTGGTCTTAACAGGATGTATCCTTCCTAATCAGACTACATCAATCCCATCCACCCTTTTGATCCTATGGAAAAGTACATTTGAAATTTATTGTGATCTTTCAATGCTTTTGGATTTTATATATCATTTGAGCTTCCTATTATACCTTTTTGGGTTCACCACAATCTATCATATCATGGTGCACTTCGACTGGTAAACATATGGGCATATCTTGATCTTGTATTTTTTTTATCTTCTTGGTTTTCCCACATAGTTCCCACCATGATCCTTGTGGTCTTGTGTTATGCTAGGGAATCCTTTGTGCTTGTGGTTGTCCTAATACCTGGCTTGACCAAAGCCCTTGCGTTTGATACTATTCTACCTTGGTTCCTCATATCCTGGCATGTCATGTCTCATGCTATAGAAAAAATAGTGCTCCTCAAATGGAAAAATTACATTAGGATTGCATTTCATTTATCATCCCATTGCATTGCATTTATCCCCCTTCATTCCTTCACTAGCCTATGGTTAGTGATTTTGGTTGTGCAAATGTTTGTCTCTCATATTTTCTTCCTATTAGGATTCCTATGGTTTTGATAGGTATAGTGTCACACCCATCATCATTCATCTCATTATGCAATACACTGTCAAACCTATCATTGTTCACTTAGGTTCATTTCATCCATTGTAGTATCAAACTTCATATTCAATTTAAGTTGTTTAGATTAATCTAGATTGGTTATTCTAAGCATCTTATGTTCATTTCATATCATTTCATCTGATTGCATTATCATTAGCATATACATTTTAAGTTATTTAAATTAATCTATATTGGTTATTCTAAGCATACTAAGTTCATTTCATATCACTAGTTGATCCCACAAAGATGGTTTACAATTTATGGGAGATTCTTATTTTTGCTAAAATCACATATTTTTAGAAAATATAATGATTTAAGCCTTCAAAATTTTCATTTAAAGCATTCCAATTGAAGATGGTTTGATCAAACTACCTTAGATCAAACCCCCTTGGATAGAACCCCGCTAGTTTTAAACCATACCTTTAATGGAGTCTCCTTTACACCTATCAAAATGATGATAAAAAATAACTTTTGATTTACCTTTTCGGGGATCGAATGAATTCATTGAAAATTTATATTTTGTAATTATGTAGTCCTTATTATAAGCTTCCCAAAAAGCATAATTTTAAATAAATTCAATTTTATTATTATATTTATTTTTAATTTCTGGTGAATGTAGGTTTTTCAGTGAAAATCAAGCTCTTTGTTTTGCACATGTGGAAAAATAGAAGATTATGAAAAAAAAAATGAAAATTATGAGTGCACCATATATTTAAGTCCTTGATCCAACCAAAAAAAATTGAACTTTGATACATACAATTTTTTTTTGTGTTATACAATTGTCTGAATTGTAATTGGTTTGACTTCAAAACTTGATTAAGGTAAAAAAATTCAATAAAACACTATGCAACCAATTGTAAGAACTAGATATCATAGATACAAATCTAAATTAAAAAAAAATAAAAATTTATCCTTCATGGAAATTTTTTTTTGTTATATAGTGAGTGTCACTCCTTAAAAATGGTGTTTACTGAAAAAAACTAGTTTTTGAAGAAGATGGAAAAAGAAGTAAAATTTGATTCCAATTTTTTTAAAAATATATATATTTAGAAACTATAGAAAAAAATTCACAAATCACTAATTTGCATCATCTTCAAATTCCTCGCGGTTTAGCCACTATAGGTGCTCGAAAGTGAAGATTTAGTTAGAAAAAATTAGTTCGGTGTCCAGTTTGGCCAAAAACTATAAACCAGTATTGTTGGATCACCCCATTTCATTTCATTGCATTATCATTTTAGGTTTTTTGGAGTTATTATTGTTAACATATTAGTTCATTTCATCATATACATTGCATTCCATCACATTTATCACATCCATTCACAACATAATCTCATATGCATACATCATAAATTTTCATCCATTGCATCACATTGCATTTTCATATTACATCATGCATACATCATAAATAGCATTCACATCACAAACCATTAGTACTGCATCCATGGCATACATCATAAAACCATAAATTATCCATCACATCCTACATCCCAAAGCCTTAGACATAATGCATATATAACATAAACTTAAGTGTAAACCATAATCATCATAACCATATTCATAGCTCATAATCATCATCATACACATGCACATAATAAACATCCATCACATAATAACCACATAGTGTCAAAAATTTCCATCACATATCACATACATATATCAAAAAAAAAATAGTGTCTATCATATGTCCATCATAACTCATAATAAAAACCATAAAGTCCATAACATGTCCATAATAACATAAAAAATCCATCATCATGTCCATCAAAATCCATCAAATAACAGATAGGTACAGAGCTTTGATCAAGTATAGAAACTACATCTCCTCAAAGAATAAATAATAGAAAATGAAAGAACCAATGAATGAAATAATATCTATCCAATCTATGCTAAAGAATTTGTAGCCTCTGCCTCTACATACTGTCCATCCACTTTGCACCTATCAAAATATGAATCCCATCTCTCCATCCCTCTTGTCTACCCTATGCTTACTCCATTTGACCTTTGGGGAGAGTCTTGTAGTGACCCTCTGCCTTAGGGGGGTGTCTCATGGAAACTGTTGTATCCTCGCATGTGTGTCACCTCAAATTGTGATTGTGTTGGCATTTGTGGGACTGCTCTAGCATATGATAACACCCTCCATGTCAGATCTAGGATAGCCTAATGATAAGAAAACATGTAGTAACTGGCCTCTATCCTAGCATTGACCACATCTGCTTCCTGTGCTCTCGCTAAGTCCTGCTCTATCTGATATTTGCCCCATAGCGCAATGATGTGTCACCTCTCACTCTCCCAAGCCTCCTAGGCTAGTTGTATCTGATCTATCTGTGCATGCAATTGGGATATCCTCTATGTCCCAACATCTTGCTTGGCCCTTCAGCCATCCTTATCATGCTTTCTCTCACTCTTTTTTCTCTAGTTAGGTACCAAGTGTGCAAATGAAAAATAGGTGAATAATAATTTTTCAAATTTACTATATATAATTTTCATTTTTACACCTAATTAACCTTTTATTAAGTCACTCACCCCTTTTCTTTTTTTGGCTGCCATTCCCACCCCATTTTTCCATTTTCCTCTATTCAAAATCCATTCTTCATAGATTTCCATGCTCTATCGCATGGTACCCTTTGTTTCTCCATATCGAGAAGTCACTTGGGGCCTCTTTTCTTCCCCATTTTCCCTCTTGAGGGGGCATAACCTACCATTTTTCTCCATCCTTCCATCCTATCCACTTCCCTACGACATCGACACATCATCCAAGATTATTTTCTTTTATTGAATCATTTATGTTTTATTTTTCTTCAAAACACTATTATTCTAACAGTATATCGAAGAGGGGAAAAATGTAGACATCTAAATTTGACCACTCCCAGATGGTCAAATTCACCTTTTTATTCCCATGTCCTGCATCCCTCATCCACATTAATTAAATAATTTATTATTTGGTTAATACTTTTGAACCATATATTTTTGGCACTATGGGACTTTCTAGCACTGCTAGGGTTTTTCACCTAAAAGGAGAAAGAAAGGGCCAAAGGATTTGGCTAGTTCATTCAAATTAGGATGTGTGTGATGTGACTAAGACTAAATGGAATGATATGAATAAAACGAGATGATTAAATTGATTGATTTAGTATGAGAAGCATAAGAAATATGACTTGTTTGAAAATAGATTGTGTAATGCAACAACACCTAGAAATGGATGCAAAACAAAACAAAAATGAACCAAACTGAAAGTGTGCACCTAGAATGTGGAAGAATACTGGAAGTGATATTTGAAATGTTGTTGATGCTGATTTTTAGGCCTGGTGGGACACATTCGCCATTCTAGGCGAATTAGTCACAATTTTGCAAAACTAAGTCGGAACCTGTTTCTGACAAAAGGGTATCCAAAAATGCAGAAAACTCAAAATTGAATTGGAAGTGGGACTCATTCACCACTAATGGCGAATGAGTCAAATTTTTTATTTTTGAATATTCAAGAGTGGGATCTTAAGCTTCAGATATGCACTTTGACTTCCAACAGGTGTCCACTTTTGAAACTATGGTTTACGGGTCTAAAAATAAGTTTATGTTGATATTTTGGCTTTTTGAATGAGGAGAAGACTTTAAAAACCTTGTAACTTGATCTTCAATGGTTTCCAAGCTTCTAAGGTACCTAAATCAGCAAACACACAAGATGAGAAGAAGAAATGTTGAATATTAGGGCATAGGGTTTTCCTAAGTCAAACTCCTTTTAGGTAATTAAACCAAAATAGAGAAAGAATGGAATGAAACATGCAATAATGGAGTTGATTACCTTACCATGATGTTTTATCTTGAAAATTTATAGCAAAACATGGAAGATCTACCCTCAAATGTTTGAAAATTGATCTTGAATGGATTGCAATGTCAAAACTCTCGCTTGTTTGACTTGAGATGGGAGATTGGTGGATTAATAATGATAAGAGATAAGAGATAGATCCACAAATTATAAGAAAAACACTTATTTTATACAATCTTGTGTGGTAACCTAATGATACCTCATCACAGGCTGACATCAAGTGATTTTGAATAAAAACCTGAAAAAAAAATTTGAAATATTTTGAATTTGGAGCCAAGGGGGACTCATTCACAACCCATGGCGAGTGGGTCCCACCTAGGACCTCAAAATTGGTGTTAGGAATTAAGTCATATTTAATTGTATTCATCGGATTTACATTCAAAAATGCACTTAATTAACCCTTATAAGGGAGTAAAGGGGTCAAATAAGTCATAAGAAAGGTCTAAATAGTGAAATTATGCCTAGAAAAGTGTGAAATCTTGTTACAAGACTTTACAACACTTTAAAATAGGACATGATGATGAATTAAATTGAATATTTAAATGAATTATAATAAAATAAGTCTCGAAGAGTGTGGAAATGTGTTACAACACTTCACAACACCTTCTCAAGATATCAATAAAAACATGTTATTCAATCTGTAAGGGTCCAAGACCTAATGTGGATGCATAAAATGAATCACAAAACCTAGATCAAGACCTCATTAAGTCCAAATTATCATGAGTTATTCCCATGTCAAGTAAAGGGTACTTTGTTATATGGTGGATTAAGCCCCCACTTTAGTGAGAGATGAACTTGCTTCAAACTCACACTAAAGTAGAAATTCAAGAGAGATCCAAGTGTTCAGATGTAGATGAGAAAGAATGAAAAAGATCAAGAAGATAATCCAGCCCCTATTATCCAAGATCCTAAGTCAAACCATCAAGATACATAATCATACAAAGAAAAGAAAGAGAAAGATGAAAATGAAAAGATTTGATCATTTGTCCAACTAGTTGTGGATTAGGTCTAGGCTATTTTTTTAGAAAAATAAATTCATACTCACTCTGGGGTGATGAAACTCTTGGCCATCCACTGGGTGAGAAATGTAAAAAGTATACTCACTCTGGGGCCACAAAACATCTAGTTGTATGTGGGGTGAGAAATCCCAAAAGGTGAAGTACATATGCTAGTTGGTATGTACTCACAAAACACATAGGTGGCTATGGGGAAAGTCATGCCTCAGAATGGGCTTCCCACTCAACCATACCAAAGTTATACTTCCTGATAACTTTAATAAGGTAGCACAAAGGAAAATTATTTTTGAGCTCTATGAGGTAAGAAAAAATTTGTATGCTTGACACTCATAGACATTGTAAATGAAAGATAGTGTAAGGAATGTTTAAAGGGACTCTACTTAGTTTGTGCAAGGTCTCGTCTTATGGAACATCATTCTCAATGTCTCCAAGAGAGGATAAATGCAAAAGAAGTATCACACTCTTGGAGGGAATCAAGCCCAATGACTCCACCAAGAAAAGGACGCATCACAAGAAGAAAGAAATCACATAATGAAATGTGAGTGGTGATGTATGCCCCCACTTTAAATCAGTTGTGAACATTAGTAACGTGTGTTATTTCTTTAAGGTAGAAGAGAAAGAAGAATACATGAGAGCTTTTGGGAAATCCCTATGCCAAGACATATGTTTCCTATAAGCTACGTCATGAAGTACGGTAGTATGTCATTGGTGCAGGAGCACCCAGGGCCTTCAAGGAGCACTTCAAGAACCAGGAGAGTGCAAGGGTTAGGAGGACCTTCCAATCAAGTCAAAACATTAATTATAACCTTTTGGAGCCTATAATGGCATTTGGGATGAATAAGTGTAATGAGATTGTTGAAAGTTCTAAGGTTCCTGATAAGGAATCTAGGTCAAAAATGCATTGTAAAGGGAAAATTATGTTATAGGGGTTTTATTAGTGTTATAATTCTTTATTTTGGTCAAATAAATTTTGATATTGAAGGTCCAATAGTTTTTAGGTGATAGATTTTAATAAAATGTAAGTTTGCAATTTCAAATTTTTGAATTTTAGTTTAGGCAGAAAAAGGGGTTTTGACAGTTTTAGAGTAAATTAAGCAATGTAATCAATAAAAATCAGTTGGATCAGTAATATAATGGGTTTATAACCCTAAAATAATCATTTTTATAGAGGTTAGGTGATTGGAGAAAGAATTGTACGGACTGTTCTCAGAAAATACAACAAAATTTCTGTTTTCTTGCAAATTTCTGTGTTTTTTTTATGAACCATTGAATCTTGTTGAATTTATCTGCATTTGGATGCTTTTTTAATTTGTATTTACATGTTTTAACACCACTCACATGTTCTGATAAAGGAAATAGATCAATTCTTTCACGTTTTTGCTGACTGTCCACAGGAAAAGTGCAATTTTTGCCCTGATTTGAGAGTTTTAATGATGGAATGATCCATTTCATGGAGTATAATGACTGAAAATATATGAAATGGATCACATATGACATTTAACATACTGGAATAACAATATAAAGTTCAGGAAAGAAGAATCAAACGGTGTACACCAAGATTTCATTGTGAAAAATGCTTGAAGATGGAGGCTAGGGTGTAGCAGCAGAAGATCTGCCTTAATGAGAGGCATGTTTTTGAGTTTGGATTGACTAATTATGTTTTCCTAATGGTTTAGAGTCAATGATAAAGTTATGGAAGTGATTGGAGGGTTAGTTTTCAAGAAGCCCTAGTTTTTGAGGCAAGTTGAGGAGGGGTTTGTGCTGGAGCATGTTAGAGGTGTCATAGAGGTCTAAAAAATTGGATTCCTTTGTTTTGAGTCATTTTAGGAGACTTCTGAAAGTTTCATGGTCAGGCGTTGAGTTTAAAGAGGGTTTTCTTTGAAAAAGAGGGCTAATTAGGCCTACTTTTGAGGAAATAGCAGGGTTTGAAGAGAGGTTGTCTGAAACAAGTGATACCTTGGAGTTGATATGATGTTTTTCATCACTAAACACATTTGATAAAATCACTATATTAGAGGTTCATTTGCAAAGTTTGAGGGAAAATTCAAGAGTCCTTCGCCAAAGGCCTAATAGGGCTAGAAGGCTAGTTGAGCAGCAAAAGTGAGTTTTTTTCAAAACAGAGGGTTAGGGCTTGTGAACCTTTTGTGTCAAGTTTGGTTAAGTCTTTTGAGATCATTTCAATTATTTGGAACCACAAGGGAAGGAAATAAGTCATGAATGTAAAGTTTAGGCTTTATCTTCAAGTTGGTGTCTAGTGGAAAGGTTGTGAGTGAATCATTGAAAATCTGATAACTTGATGTTTCTTTCAAGATCCCTATCCCTCTGCATCAAAGTGGTATCAAAATAGTGAGTAGGTCCTTTAGGGGTTGGAGAAATAGAAATGGCACCAAAAAACCAATTGGCAAGAGAGTTGGAAGAGTTGAAGGAGATCTTGGAGAGGGAGAGAAGAGAAAGAAGGGAACAAGAAGCAGCAAGAGCAAGAGAAGAAAGGCAATGGAGAAGAGAGAGAGATACTATGTAGGCAAGGATCAATAACCTTGAGAGGAGTGGGAGGAGAGAAGAACAAGAAGACAAAGAAAACAATGATGAAGATGAAGAGCATGTGAGGGTAAATCAGGAACAACAAGCAGATGAGACAAAGGACCCTAAGGAAAGGAGGTTACTGAGGTTGTTGAAGGTAGTACAGGGTCATGGAGGGAAGATTCACATAGATTTTCCTATCTATCAAGGGAAGATGGATAGTGAGGAGGTGCTGGGATGGCTTGATGCCTTAGAAAACTACCTTGAATTTGGGGAGATGGATGAAGAGAGGAAGGTTAAGTTTGCTAAAACCAAGTTGAGAGGCACATCATTGACATGGTGGACAAGTTTTCAGAATGATAGGATGGCTAGAGGATTGGAAAAGGTCTCTACATGGGAAAGGATGAAGAGTTTGGTCAAGGAGCAATTCCTACCATCTGATTATACCATTCATGTGAAAAGGATGAGGCAGAATTTAAAGAAAAAGGACTTGGATGTGATGTCCTATACTGAGCAATTTCACAAGCTTAGTATCAAAGGAGGTTATGAAGAAGAGGATGAGAAAATAGCCAGGTACATCAATGGATTGAGGTACAATCTGCAAGATGAGATTGGTTTGCAATTGCTAAGGACATTGGGAGAATGTTTTCAGTTGGCCATTAGAGCAGAAGAAAAGGTGAAAAGGAAGCAAGAAAGATCAAACAATGGTGGAAGAGGAGGTAGTTCAAACAGGGGCAGAGGTAATAGAGAGCAAGGACAAGGTAGTAATGATAAAAGCAGCAATGACAAGGGTAAAAGTATTTTCTGATCAAAGAGGTGGATACACTCCTAGAGGAGGAGGCAGATTTGGACAAGGTAGAGGACCATTCACAGGTAGATGTTTCAATTGCAATGAACCAGGGAATCCTTCCTTCAAGTGTCCTAAATGGGAACAAGTTGATAAAGGCAGAGAAAGGAGAGCTAACTTGGTAGAAGAAGAAGAAGATAAGAAGGAGGAACCAAAAACATTCATGGCAGACCCTATGACTGATGGTGAGTTTCTCATGATCAAGCAAGGAGAAAGACTTCATCGAGAACCAAAGGTAACCGTTTTCAAAGCAAATTGTCTCAGTCATGGTAAGATCTGCAGATTGCTCATAGATTCAGGGTCACATAGCAATTTAGTTTCACTTGATATGATAACCAAGCTAGGGATTGAAACTTTTGATCATCCTACTCCCTACAAGGCCACTTGGGTAACTCAAGGACAGCATGTAGAGATTGGTAAGAGAGCTTTTTTTGATTTCTCAATTGGTTCATATCATGATAGAGTGCTTTGTGATGTCATTCCAATGACTTGTGGTCATATTATCTTGGGGAGGCCATGGCAGTATGCTAGAAGGACATTGCATGATGGATTTCTTAACACATATTTGGTTCACAAAGGAGATGTTAGATATTAGTTGGTTCCTTTACCTTTGGAGCGGTCTAATGATAGTTTTGTGATTTGTTTTGAGAAGATTTCGCAGGTGAATAAGCAGGGTGAAACAGGGGAAGGCATTGGTAAGCTGAAAAAAGACAAGTTGCAGTAGGGTTATGAGGTGGATAGTCCTTCAAATCAGACCTTCTGGGATTTGGACAATATCAAGGTTGGAGGCATTGAATGCCCTATAAATGAGGGTGATAATGGTGGAGTTCTTTCACAAAGGAGATAGTGGAGTGAGGGTAGGAGCAGGTCACAAGAACCTACTATTCTCAAGCAGCAAAGAGGACACACTAATCCATATTTTGGTTCTATCAAGAATGTAGATTGGCAGAAGAGAAAGATAGTGACTTTGGGGGACTACATACCTGCTCATTGGAAGATGAAAACACATGAGAGAAAAAGGTCTTTTGGTGGCAACACATGGGACACTTCTTGGGGCAAGAGTTCTTTCTTTCCTGGGGAGAATGGTACAGGAGCACCCAGGGCCTTCAAGGAGCACTTCAAGAACCAGGAGAGTGCAAGGGTTAGGAGGACCTTCCAAGCAAGTCAAAACATTAATTATAACCTTTTGGAGCCTATAATGGAATTTGGGATGAACAAGTGTAATGAGATTGTTGAAAGTTCTAAGGTTCCTGATAAGGAATCTAGGTTAAAAATGCATTGTAAAGGGAAAATAATGTACTAGGGGTTTGATTAGTGTTCTAATGCTTTAGTTTGGTAAAAATAAATTTGGATATTGAAGGTCCAATAGTTTTTAGGTGATAGATTTTAATAAAATGTAAGTTTGCAATTTCAAATTTTTGAATTTTAGTTTAGGCGAGAAAAGGGGTTTTGAGAGTTTTAGAGTAAATTAAGCAATGTAATCAATCAAAATCAGTTGTATCAGTTGGATAATGGGTTTATAACCCTAAAATCATCATTTTTACGGAGGTTAGGTTATTGGAGAAAGAATTGTATGGACTGTTCTTAGAAAATACAACAAAATTTTTGTTTTCTTGCAATTTTCTGTGTTTTTTTTATGAACCATTGAATCTTATTGAAGTTATCTGCATTTGGATGCTTTTTTAACTTGTTTTTACATGTTTTAACACCACTCACATGTTCTGATAAAGGAAATAGATCAATTCTTGCACATTTTTGCTGTCTGTCCATAGGAAAAGTGTAGATTTTGCCCTATTTTGAGAGTTTTAATAATGGAATGATCCATTTCATGGAGTATAATGACTGAAAATATATGAAATGGATCACATATGACATGTAACATACTGGACTAACAATATAAAGTGCAGGAAAGAAGAATCAAATGCTGTACACCAAGATTTCATTGTGAAAAATGCTTGAAGATGGAGGCTAGGGTGTAGCAGCAGAATATCTGCCTTAATGAGGGGAATTTTTTTGAGTTTGGATCGACTAATTATGTTTTCCTAATGGTTTAGAGTCAATGAGAAAGTTCTGGAAGTGATTGGAGGGTTAGTTTTCAAGAAGCCTTAGTTTTTGAGGCAAGTTGAGGAGGGGTTTGTGCTGGAGCATGTTAGAGGTGTCATAGAGGTCTAAAAACTTGGATTCCTTGTTTTGAGTCATTTTAGGAGATTTCTGAAATTTTCATGGTCAGGGGTTGAGTTTAAAGAGGGGTTGCTTTGGAAAAGAGGGCTAATTAGGCCTACTTTTGAGGAAATAGCAGGGTTTGAAGAGAGGTTGTCTGAAGCAAGTGATACCTTGGAGTTGATATGATGTTTTTCATCACTAAACACATCTGATACAATCACTATATTGTAGGTTCATTTACAAATTTTGAGGGAAAAGTCAAGAGTCCTTCGCCAAAGGCCTAATAGGGCTAGAAGGCTAGTTGAGCAGCAAAAGTGAGTTTTGTTCAAAACAGAGGGTTAGGGCTTGAGAACCTTTTGAGTCAAGTTGGGTTAAGTATTTTGAGATAATTTTAGTGATTTGGAACCAAAAGGGAAGCAAATAAGTCATGAATGTAAAGTTTAGGCTTTATCTTCAAGTTGGTGTCTAGTGGAAAGGTTGTGAGTGAACCATTGAAAGTCTGATAACTTGGTGTTTCTTTCAAGATCCCTGACCCTCTACATCAATCATATGCAAGTGAACTTAAGGTATGTCATCCACATCCCAAGCTTCCTCTTACATTTTCTTGAAACGTTAACGACTAGGCAAAGGATGCAACCACAAGTGACATATGAGGAAAAGGCTATCGAACCGCTTGCCCCCACTTATTGCAGAACAAAGGTGAGTCAAAATGTTGCATGGGAGAGTGAAAAAAAATATAAATTAGAGGAATTAAGTGCCCCCATATACCAAATTTCTAAAAAAAATTGGATTTTGTGACTCAAAGCCCTACTTTCATTATTGGAGTGACAATGAATTCTATGATAGGTGTAGAATGAAGTCTTGGAATAGTATTTCTTTTGAGTTCTAGGAGGGAGGGTGATCAAGTGATCTTGGAGGAGTCTCAACAAAATACCCTCTTGGTCAATGGTAGAAGGTGGGTTTGTGATTTGTGTCAAAGATACATCTTGCTGAGTAGTAGATGTCATACTTACATAGGGCTCATGAGATTGTGAGATTTTATTCTAACCATTATAGGAGAGTATAAAATCTAACAAATCCAAATTAGGAACATTTTGTGAGATGGAATTGGCATTAAGCAAAGGTCTAGTTGTTTGTTTGATGTTTGGTAAAGGATGAGGTTCAAGATCACTAGTGTCGATGGGTTTAGGATGGATGACGGTGAAGGTTGATTTAGGAGTATGTTGGGTGAGATTGTTGATGTTGAGTGAGGGTTTGGTGATTTGTATTACGTGACAATAGCCAAGACCATGAGTTTTTTGTTGTGTGATAGGATCGATAGGGTTGTGGATACCTTTTTCATTAGAACCACATCCTTTTCCACTATATCCAAGTTGTTTCATAAGCTCATAACCTTTTCCATAATGCTTTTTCATTGCTTTTGGATTAGGTGGTATTTCATTGTTCTATTTGTCAAAGGTTGTTGTGTGGTTTGCTTCTTTGTATAAAGTAGTGGAGGTGGATGCTTTTCAAAGGTCTTCTATATTTTTTGTTTACATGATAGTTGGTTGGTCTTGTTTCTCATTTTGATTTTGTGTGAATATGTATTCACCCATAAATGATGTTGTGAATTGTAAGGATCCCCAATCATCACCAAATAATTTAGACACTAATTCCTGATCATTTTTTTTAAATTCAAGAGGGTCTATGTTGGATGTTGGAACCAATGTTTTTAGAGGACTTGTAGCTTCTTTTTCAAGGTCCAAGAAACTTTTAGGCTCAGGATCTATTTCAACTTGATAAATGTTATTGTTATGGACATATTTCATTATACGATGAAGGGTTGAAGGCATTGAATTCATCTCATGAATCCATGGTCTTCCTAAAAGAAGATTGTATGAAATATCATAAGGCATGACATGAATAGGAGTTTGTAAAGTAGCCACCCCAACTATAATAGGAAAATTTATTACACCAAGTGGTTGCTTTGTTGTATTATCAAATCCCCAAATAGATACAAAATCAGGTTTTATTTGTGACTTGTCTACATGCAATCGATCAAGGAGATGCACACTACACACATTCAGGGAAAAACCATTATTAATAAGGGTTCGCTTTATCCCTATTCAATTGTATTGAGCAATGATCATGAAAGCTTAGTTTTGTTTTCACAAATCTAAAGGAGGGAGCTCATTTTTATGGAAAGTGATGTCTAGATTAGTTTGATTCATTTGATGGATTAAATTTGCAATATCATTTAGAGTTGTACTAGGAGAAACTGCAATTATTTTTAAGGTAGTTTGAAGAATATTGTGGTAATTTGGTAAGTTCTGAAGTAAATCCTAAAGGAAAATTTTTATACGAGTATTATTTAATAGTTCAAAAAGATCATACTCCTTTGTGTGTGGGAGATAACGAGGAGCACTAGGCAGATTGGGTAAAGGTAATGAGGGTGAGGTTGGTTGTGGCAGTTATGGATTATTAGAAGTGTTATAACTATAACTCAATTGCTGCGATACATTAGGTTGAGGAGGTTAAAGAATAAGTTTGAGTTTATTTTTGAGTGTGTTGTTTGTGTGAATGTGGGTGGAGGGTAAACTTAGGTTTAGGTGAAGGGGGATAAAGGATGA
This sequence comes from Sequoia sempervirens, assembly GCA_007258455.2. Taxonomy (NCBI): domain Eukaryota; kingdom Viridiplantae; phylum Streptophyta; class Pinopsida; order Cupressales; family Cupressaceae; genus Sequoia; species Sequoia sempervirens. Next base: position 129,887,170 of record VDFB02058242.1, read on the forward strand.
GTTGAGGTTGAATAATGTTAACATCCCATAACAAGTGAGAGTCATCATTGGCTATGAAGGTAATGCTATCCTTGTCTTAGGTCATAATATCCTCCCTTGAAGGAGAGTTCTTAGGAGAACAACAAACCACATGTTTGGTACAAGTAAGGTTTGGTTAATCCAAAATAACTTCATCGCCACTAAGGGAATTTGAATGTGTTTGAGTATTGATAGTGGGGATGGGAGAAGAATACTTTATTTAATTGTGGGTTGTTTCTAAGGTCTCATTCTCTTGTACCATAGTATCTACCATACTAGGAGAGCTTGTAACATGTTCATCCAAGTTTGAAATTTGTAAAGTAATTCCATTGCAAGAGGCATTGAGAGAAGGACCATTATGATTTTCAAATAGATTATCCCAAATGGGAGGAGCATGAGGGAAGGGAGGATCGAGGGTGTCATTATTCCTAATAGGGATATCTTCTAATACCAACCTATCCTCTTTACATCGAGGAGGGATATGAGGAGATGGACAAGATTGATTGTCATGACCATGGAGATTAGGTAAGGTGACTTGTAGGAATGTGTCTATGATCTCATGTTCTTGTTGTCTAACATCATCCAAAGGGGAATGAGGAGATGGACCATCAAGACCCTCAAGGCTTGTAACTTTTTTTCACCAAGATACCTTTGTCACTAATAGGAGAGGTATCGGGAGCAAAAAAAGGTATGTGTGTTATGATTATCTACACCTTCGTTCACAACAATGGGTAATGTAATGTTTTGGTCAAAGCTATGTTCCTCATAGTTGTAATCAAAATAAAACTCATAAGAGGGGATGTTATGCTTATAAAATACATGTTTAATCAAATAAAAGTCACATTTAAAGAATATGTTATGCAAAAGTAAATAAAGTGCAATGCAATTTTTAGATGTAAAACAAGGCAATTTTCTAATTATGTTATGCAATAAGCTAAAAAATGGAATGTTGGAAATGCAAATGTGAAATGATAGAATGCATAAAATGAGCTATTTTAGGCTAGATTTTATGAAATGCATCATACAAAAATTTAGCCAACTGATATAGGTATGAAATGGCACCAAATAGAAGCCTAAAAATAGGGTTTTCAGTTTTGTAAAGGGTTGTTTCAGGGGTCATAAGGGACTGATTCGCCCAGGGTGGCAAGTGAGTCCCAGTATGGGCTTTTTAAAGAATTTTAAAAAAATGGTGATGGGTTTTTATGGTTTATGAGTGCTATGATGTAGAAGTAAATAAAAAATGAAAAATTTCAGAAAATTTAAATGGATTTAGATGCTAACAATGCAACCTAAATGCACTTTTTTAGGAATGAAAAATTTAACACCTAGCATGAAAATGAATCATGCAAACCCTAATTCAAGCTAGATCTATGATTATGAAGGACTCCAAATAATATAAGAAAGTTTTATAAAAAGCGGGTTCACCAAAATGAACCATAGATTTTTGGCACTATGGAACTTTCTAGCACTTCTAGGGTTTTTCACCTAAAAGGAGAAAGAGAGGGCCAAAGAATCTAGCTAGTTCATTCAAATCAGGACATGTGTGATGTTATTAAGACTAAATGGAATGATATAAATTCAACTAGATGATGAAATTGATTGATTTAGTATGCAAAGCCTAACAAATATGACTTGTTGGAAAACACATTGTGTAATGCAACAACACCTAGAAATGGATGCAAAACAAAACAAAAATGAACCAAACTGAAAGTGTGCACCTAGAATGTGGAAGAAAACTGGAAATGAAATTTAAGATGCTATTGATGCTGATTTTCAGGCTGGTGGGAATCATTCCCCATTCTGGGTGAATTAGTCCCAACTCTACAAAATTGAGACAAAACATGTTTCTGACAAAAGGGTATCCAAAAATGTAGAAAACTCAAAATTGACCTGGAAGTGGGACTTATTCACTGTTGATGGTGAATGAGTCCACTTTTGAATTTCTAAATATTCAAGATTTGGATCTAAAGCTTTCGATATGTGCTTTGACTTCCTATAGGTGTCCACTTTTGAAACTCTAGTTTACGGGTTTGAAAAATGAGTTTTTGTTGATATTTTGACTTGTTGAATGAGGAGAAGAATTTAACAACCTTGAAACTTGATCTTCAATGGTTTTCAAGCTTCCAAGGGACCTAAATATGCAAACACACAAGAGGAGAAGAATAAATGTTGAATATTAGGGCATGGGGGTTTACCTAAGTCAAACCCCTTTTAGGTAATTAAAGAAAAATAGAGAAAGAATGTAATGAAACATGCAATAATGGAGTTGATTACCTTTCCATGAAGTTTGATCTTGAAAATTTGTAGCAAAACATGGAGGAACTACCCTTGAATGTTGAAAAATTGATCTTGAATGTCTTGCAATGTTAAAACCCTACCTTGCTTGACTTGAGATGGGAGATTTGTGGATGAATAATGATTAGAGATTAGAGATAGATCCAAAAATCAGAAGAAAAACACTTATTTATACAATATTGTGCCTTAGTAACCCGATGATACCTCATCACAGGGTGACATCAAGTGATTTTGAATAAAAAACCAAAAAGAAATTTGAAATATTTTGAATTTGGAGCCAAGGGGGACTCATTCGCCACCCATGGTTAATGGGTCCCACCTAGGACCTCAAAATGGGTGTTAGGAATTAAGTCATATTTAATGTTGGTTTTTGGGTTTGCATTAAAAAATGCACCTAATTAAGCCTTATAAGGGTATAAATGGGTGAAATAAGTCATAAGAAAGGTGTAAATAGTGAAACTATGCCTAGAAAAGTGTGAAATCTTGTTACAAGACTTTACAACACTTTGAAAAAGGACTTGATGATGCATGAAAAGGAATATTTAAATGAATTATAATAAAAAGAGTCTAGAAGAGTGTAGAAATGTGTTACAAACTTCACAAAACATTCTCAAGACATCGTTAAAAACTTGTTATTCAATTTGCAAGGGTCCAAGACCTAGTATGGATGCATAAAATGCCCCACAACACCTGAATCAATGCCTCATTAAGTCCAAATTATCATGAATTACTCCCATTTCAAGCAAAGGGTACTTACTTCTTCTCTGCCTAATGCCCCTAAGATATTTAATAAATTAATTAAACACCTTATCCCCCTTTCATCTCCAAATTAAATAAATATCCCAATTTATTTAATTTGGTCACCTTGGTATAAATGAATTAAATCAATTTTTAATTTTTTTTCTTCTCTTTCCTCATGTAACATAGTCTATAATCCTCTTTAATCCATAATATTTTAATTAATCCATGATTAGGATGTGCACACCTCTAATCATCATTAGGGTCAAATCCTCCATAATCTCCTACTTGCCTCTAATATGTGATTAACTTGTCTAATCATGCATTTGCACAACCTTAATCACTCAATTATGCCAACCTAATCTCCATGATATTTATGGCACATGTCCTAAGTCAAACACATTAAATTCTTTCTCCTTTTGGAGAAGGCACCCCCTTCCCCAGGTGAATTTTTAATTCACATTTAATCTCCCAAGGCAGTTTAAAGAATTTAAAATTATTTCTCCCATCCACATGAGGATTTTTGAGGAATTTTTAATTCCTCATATGTGCTCTGAAGCACATATGGACAAGCACCTCCTTTATGATGAGATCTTGTCTCCTCCCAAGGTACAACCTAGTACCTCCATGTCACCTCCACACCATCTCCTTCTTTCCATGTCATCCACCACATGTCAAGATGTGAGGGCTTGTGAGTTCTCAAGTCAACTTGGCCCTTGATCTTTTCCATCATGTATCAATCCTGACTCAATTCCTTTAGAGGAACTTCCCCTAAAAATGGTGGAAATTCCCTCATTTTCACTATCCACTCCAGCATTCAAACCTTTATCAATCTTCAAGCATCCAAACATCCACCATTGCATGCATCTTCACTTTAGCTTCATATTGCACTAGGTTTCATGCCATTTTTTCCAAATAAGGAGAACACATATCAAACCATCAAAGGGCCAACCAATACTATCAATCTAAACAAGGTAAACAATTTCAATTTCATTGTATTTTTTTTAGATTCAACTAGGCCTAATTTGAGTGTTTGTTTTTGTGTTTTCCTTTGTTGCATTAGTTTAGTTTTTGCATCTTAGAGTAGTAATTCACATTTCCACACACTTTCATTCAATATCTAGCATTTTCAAGGGTTGATCATGGTTGTCTATGGTGAATCATGATGGATTCTAGGTAGGGGAGATGTAACTAGCCATCAAGCCAAGACTAAATACTTGTTTCCTAAGTGATTCCATCCTCCATTATCACTCTCATTCAACCTAAGGAATTCATAAGCATCATTAGGGCTCATTTGGGTGATTAGAGGTCTCTCAAAGTGAGTCATCCATATTCATGTTTCCATTCATGCATCAAATTGTTACACATTAGAATAGGGTTGCATCATGTTTTAGATTTCCTAGTCTTAGACACACTTAAGGCTAGGATTTACTTTCACATTTAGATTCAAGTTCTATTATTTCCATCAAGGTTTAATTACAAAACTAGGGGTTTGACTAAGGAAAACCCCCATAACCAAATCAAGTCTATATTTGTTTTGTAGGTAGATTCAGATCTGTAAATCAATCTAGAAGGGAAGAACAAAGATTGGAGTACATATCTAAAATTTAAATTCTCAAAAAAGAGGAATGAGACTAATTCACTAGAAGTGGCGAATGAGTCCCACTACAAGTGTTCTTTATGATTTTTGTAGATTTAGATATCCCTTTTCTTGAAACTCATTCCTATATAGAAACCTTGATTTGGGACTGATTTGTCCAAATTGGCGAATGAGTCTCAGTAGGTCAAAAATTAATTTTTTTAGCATTTCAAAGCTTATCCAAGATTTCTTCATATTTCTAGGTACACATATTTCATCCTATAGCTATCTATCGTGTTTCATTTGTATTTCTAGGCCATTTAGTTAAAATTTACATTAAATTAGGGTTTTGTATTACATCTTTCATTACATTTGTCTTTCCAAGTTCTAACTTTGTGGTGAACCCCTCATTAGCTTACAATCAGCCCCTAGGATATCCCTGTTGCAAGGTCTCTTTCTCCTTTGCATTGAGATCTCTAGGATTTTCCTTGAATGAAATTGGAAAGTGGGTGTACTCTATGTCCCAAAACCATACAATGGCACTTAACCCATTTTACAACATTTCATTTTAGTGAACCTGCATTTAGCACATTATAATTTTGATTTGGAGTGCATCATCATCCTAGATCTTTCTTGCATTAACATTGTATTAGGGTTTACATTTGTGAAAGTTCATATAGCTTGCATTTTTACATCTCATTTCACTAAAAATAATACAAAATCTACATTTCCACTTAGTATATATATCATACAACATAAAAAGCATAAAAATCAATTGAATTTTTTTGAGAATTTTTTTGAATATTTTGAAAAAAACACTAACTGGGACTCATTCACCACCTTGGACAAATATGTCCTAGCATAGATTTTTTATTGCATTTTATAGAGTTAAATTCCTTATTTTTGAGCTTCTTATTTCTATTAAAACTTTTTTATTTTAGTTTACATACTTTTTGTTGTATTCATATCATTTGAAGTAGCATAATTTACATTCATTACAATTGTGGATAGAATTAGATTCTTGCATTTTTTATTTTTCAGGATTAGTCCAAAGTTCAATTAGATTACATTACATTTGGCATACATTAGAAAAAAAACCAAAAATAAGATCAAACACCTAAGCCACTTGAAGAAGGTATAGTTATTTCACCATGTCAAATCTTTTCTTCCAAGTTAACCTAATCCTCAATCCTTTTAGTAGTAATGACTTTGACATGTTAGATGAATCCCTTGAGTATTTAATCTCACAAAGTTCATCCACTAAGGATTGTTATGACAAACCAAAAAAAAGAGATGTTAATGTGATTCAACCTCAACTTATCCTCTACCCACCTTCACACAAACCTCAAACTTAAAAAAAAAACTATTTAAACTCTTGAACCACCTAAGAACATTTTTTTGCAGCAATCAGGTCATGATACTATTTCTCATACATATAACACTAAAAACAATCCACAACCAAAACAAACAACCTCAACATCCTTACCTTTACCTAACTCTATTTTTCCTAGATTCTTTTGTTTACCTTCAAATAGTGAAAAGGAGTATGATCTTGTTGAAAAAATTAACAATACTACTACAAAAAATGTCCCTATGCGATTTGATTCAAAACTCTCCTAATTATCTCACCATGCTTCAAACATCCTTACAACAAGTTTTCATTCCTTCTAATAAAAATTCAAATGATGTGGAAACTCTAATATAGGGAATGAATATAGTCAATGTAGACATTACCTTTCATCAACATGAGCTCCCTCCCTTTGAAATGAGAAAGAGACATGATGCCTTCATGATAATAGGTAAATTCAACAGAATAGGAATAAAAAGGACCCTTGTTGATAGTGGCTCAGCACTTAATGTGTGCAGTATGAATATTTTAGATAGATTGGGCATGGGCAAATCAAAGATTGAATCTGATTCCTTATCAATTCAATTATTTGACAATGTAGGAAAGTAACTACTCAATGTGACTACTTTACCTATATAAATAAAAAAGGATACATTAGAAAATCCTATTCATCTTATGCCTCATGACCTTTCATACAATCTTCTATTAGGAATATCGTGGATTCATGAGATGCATGTGGTACCTTTGACTCTTCATTGTATTATGAAGTATGTCTATAACAATAAGGTATACCAAGTTGAAATAGACCCTAAGCCTGAAAGTTTCTTACAGGTTGAAAAAGGAATGATAAGTCCTCTAATCACATTAATTCCAACATAAAACATAGAACCTATGAAAGAGGAAAAACAAGAGATTGAAAAAGTTTCAAAATTATTCGATGATGATTGGGGTTCTTTAGAATTCACAACATCATTTATGGGAGAGTACACAATCACAAATAAAGAAGATGAAAATAAAAAATAACCAATGGTAATGTCAATAGAGAATTTATAAGAACAATCACAAGCATCTACCTCATCCATTTTAGAAGAAAACATGAGTTATACAAAAAAAATTGATGAGATATATTATCAACAACCACAAAACTTGAAAGAAATGGAAAGACTTTATGGAAAAGGCTATGAGTTCATGAAACAACTTAGTTATAGTGGAAAAGGATGTGGTAAGAAAGAACAAGGTATTTGTGTTCCTATAGAACCTAATACACAAGAGACAAAAAGTGGTTTGGGATTTTTCCCTTCTAAAATTACACAAGAAATTAAGAGACCCTCACTAAACATCAACACTATCATGTATAATCCTAAAAAAACTTGCCTTGAAACATCTGGAGTTGATTAATACAAATTATGAAGAATCATTGGAGTTTTTTGAAGATAATTAAGCTTTGAAAAGAATGCTAGGAGTTTATGAAAAACCATTCACTCCTCCTAATAAGAAATGTGTTACATGTGTTGTGATTAGTACCAAGAAAAAATATGGAGAAGAAGAAATTGGTAATATAACCCTAAATTTCTGAAATAAATTGGGCTTCCTTTAAAAGATACTATGGACATACAAATGGATATTAACAATGAATCTAACAAGGTGATTAAAATAGAAAAGTTCCTCAATTATGAAGAACAAGAAGACCATGAAACTTTAATTCATTACTTTCCCAAAATTTTCACTTGGAATTATTCAGATATGCTAGGAATTGATCCCAATATTGTAACACAAAATATATTCCTTGCTAAAAACTCTAAGCCTGTTAGACAAAAGATTTAGAAAATTTACCCTAAGATAGCCTTATTAGTTAAGGTCAAGATTGAAAAGCTCCTTGAAGCTAGTTTCATTAGACCTATAGATTATTCTCCTTAGATCTCAAATATTATCATAGTCGCAAAACCATACAATTGTATTCAAATGTGCATGGACTTTCGTGATCTGAACAAAGCATCTTTAAAAGATGACTTTTCCCTTCCTAATATTGACATGATAGTAGAATTGACTAGAGGATATGATTTTTTGTCATTCATGGATGGATTTTTTGGGTACAATCAAATCTTTATCAACCCTCAAGACCAATATAAGAAAAAAATTACGATAGCCTGGGGAACATTTCATTCGGTAATGATGCCTTTTGGATTGAAGAATGTAGGTGCGACATATCAACGAGTGATGAAATTGATATTTCAAAAGACAAGAAAATGTGAATTTCCTCTTGAAAATGTTTGAGAAAATGCAAAAATGCAATATGATATTGAATCCAAAAAAATGTGTCTTTAGTGTAGATAGTGGAAAACTTCTAGGTTTTATCATATCACATAGAGGCATTGAGGTGGACACGAAGAAAACTGATGCTATAGTTAACATGACACCCCCTAGAAACATCTCTTAATTTCAAACCTTAGAAGGAAGAATTCAAGCTATCTATCATTTTGTGGCATCCTTAGTAGATTGAACATTACCATTTGTACATCTCCTTAAGAAGGAAGTTAAATTTAATTGAAATGTAGATTATAAATAGGCTTTTGAAAGTTTGAAAGACTATCTTATTACTCCTATTTTACAACCTACTATGCAAAACAAACCATTCATCATATATATAGTAGGATCAGCTCATGCTCTTGCAACATTGTTTTCTCAACAAGATGAAAATGGTATGGAACATCCCATTTATTACATTAGCCAAACCTTGATAGATTATGAGAAACAATAAAAAATGATAGAAAAACAATGTTTGGCTCTTGTGTTCACTACTAGTAACTTTCCACATTACTTATTAAATGTTGAAATACATGTGATAATAAGATTTGATCCTTTAAAACATATTTTTGATAAAACAAATTTATTAGGATGATTAGCTAAATGGGTTATGTTGTTGATTGAGTTTGACCTTAAGTTTTTTTCACAAAAAGAAATCAAAGGACAAGCCTTGGCTGACTAGTTAGCTAATGCACCTTCCCCATAAAATTACCTAATCAAGAAGCATTTCTTGATGAGAGTGTATTGACTATTCAAGAGCATGAAAATGAATGGGAATTGTATTTTGATGGATCTAAGTGCAAAACAGGATCTAGTGTGGGAGTTATAATAGCTTTTCCTGGAGGAAAACCTATTCTCTTATCATATTGGTTAAATTTCCTATTCACAAAAAATACCATAGAATATGAAGCCTTAATTGCTGGATTATGCATCACTTTAACTTTGGGAGCCCAAGACATCAAAATATTTGGTGATTCACAATTAATCATTAAACAAGTAAATCGAACATATCAAGCAAAGCATGACAAAATGTTGAAATAAAAAGATCTTACAATGACTATTAGAAAGGTTTGATTCATTTACCATTGATAACATCTCATAGAAAGATAATAGACACGCGAATGCAATGGCAAGAATAGCTTCTCTAATATCCCCTCATGGTCCCTCAAAAGACATCAAATTTTTCATCCACATAATTATGAAACCTTTGATAAAGCATAAAATAGATGACATATTAGCAATCACTACAGAAAACTCTACTGAATGGTACGTGACGATATTTGATAATCTAAAAACTAGTACCTTTCCTAAGTCCACAACTAGAAATACTCGATGACACCATCAGAGGCTTGAATACAAGTATATATGATGAGGGAGAAAACCCGAGACATAGAATAACACTCACAAAATAGAGAATAATATTTTATTCAAAAAATATGGAACTCTTACATACAGAGGATCTCAAATCCTTGAGCTCTGTGATACATGCAAATTACAAACTTACAGAAAATTACCCCGATCCCCTTTCGCAGCATGCGAACTTCTTTTCCCAGAAAGTTACCCAAAAATCAGAAACTAACACATAAATAGCCCATTTTCGGCTTGGAACCAAAAACAACATTCGAGTTATGAGTTTTGGTGCTTGGCGCCAAAAATTACAATTTGAAATTCAAATTTAAATTCACATTAAAAAATTAGCACATTTCCAAAATATGCACCAACTTCCGGAAGCCATAACTTTTAATCCAACCGTCAGATCTTCAATGATAATACCTTTTCGGAAAGCTCTCGAAAAGATGATGTCGTAAGCCTCCACTTGGGCAATTAGCAAATTTTTGGGCCCATCCAGAACCGTTTAGGGCCTCAAATTGGACTTTGAAGGTTTTTCAGGGCAAAAACTAGAAACTAGAACTTGAATAACTTTCAAACCATGAATGATCCTGACCTGATTCTTTCACCAAAGTGATTATTTTTCCGTCCTGAACCTTCCCATAAATTTCTTTCTTCACATGCATTCAAATTCATACCTACTAAAAATAGCAGTTGATCAGAAAAAGCAGAAAAGCAGTTATGAAAGTTGGAAACTCTTACTCGACGAAAAGGGTATCCAGAAATGCAAAAACATCTACAAAAAGGAAACAACATGAACAAAAATGGAAATCATCTTTTTGGGTGATGTAAGATTGCCCTCACACCACTGGATGCTCTTGCATTAGACACCCAGGGTAATTTGAGAAGTGACCCCATCACATCTCAGATGGTTGAGGAAGACCAAAATGATCAACCTCTGCCTTAGACAGCCAGGATGAATCTTTGACAGGCCTTCCTCTCCACTTCACCAAATATTCTTCATATTGCCTATTTTTGGTACTCCTTCCCACATGGCTATCTAGCATTTCTTCAATCTGCTCCTTCTCTGAAGTAGGTGTTGGAATACCATACTGTTCTATTGTTGGTACTTCCTCTGTGCCACCTTCATGATACTCTATCAAATCTGAAATATTGAACACAGGGGAAATGTTGACTCCATCTGGAAACTCTACCTCATATGCATTCCCTAATTCATGCCTCTTCAAAATTTTACATGGACCAAAATTCTTCATCTTCAATTTTTTATAGGTTCCTACTAGAAACCTTTCTTTTCTCAAGTGGACTATCACTTCATCACCAATCTTAAACTCGTTATACCTCCTCTTCTGATCTGCCTTAGCCTTATACTGCATATTCATCTTGTTAATATGTTCTCTTACCTTCTCATGTATATTCTTGATGTGCTCTACAAAGTCTTCGGCTTTGGCACTTGTCTTCTTCTCTTGGTCCATCTTCCTCAATTCTCGAGCGGTCCTAGGACTACCTCCATACACAATCTGGAATGGTGATCTCCCAGTGCTCCTATTGACAGAATTGTTGTAAGAAAATTTTTCCTGGGGCAAGATCAAGTCCCATCCCTTGGGTTTATCTCCTACCAAGCATCTCAGTAGGTTACCTAGACTTCTATTCACAACCTCAGTCTACCCATCAGTTTGTGGATGGTGTGTAGAACTGAACTTTAACTCTATTTTCAACTTCTTCCACAAGGTCCTCCAAAAGTATCCAACAAATTTTGTGTCATGATCTGAGACTATACTCTTTGGCAGACCATGTAGCCTCACCACCTCTTTGAAGAACAAGTCAACAAGGTGGACTGCATCATGGGTCTTCTGGCATGGGATGAAATGTGCCATCTTTGAAAACTTATCAACTACCACAAATGTTGAATCATTCCCTCTCTGTGTCCTTGGAAAACCAAGAAAAAAGTCCATACTTATATCCTCCCACAACCTCTCTAGTATAGGTAAGGGCTGATACAACCCAGTATTCTGGCTCACTCCTTTAGCTATTTGACATACCCTGCAACTTTGCACAAACTTCTTCACATCTTGTGATAACTGAGGCCAATAATAATGCTCACTAATAATGGCAATGGTCTTATCCCGACCAAAATGTCTTTCCATTCCTCCACTGTGCTTCTCCTTTATCAGGTTCTCCCTCATGGAACTCCTTGGAATACACAATTGTCTTCCTTTAAACAACATGCCATCCTAGATTATGAAATCTAGCCACTTCGTCTTGTCAACTATAATAGGCTCCTAGCAAGCTTTCCAAGCCTCTGCAAAATCAAGATCTTCAGGATATAGTGTCTTGAGTTCATTGAACCCAACCACTTCAATCTGCATCTCTGTCAACAATGTTTGCCTCCTACTTAAGGCATCTACAACCCTATTCTACTTTCCACTCCTATGCTTTAAAACAAAAGTATAACTCTGCAAAAATTCTACCCATTTCATATGCCTCTGATTTAATTTTACCTAACTACTCAGATACTGTAATGCTTGATAATCAGTAAACAAAACAAATTCCTTCGGCAACAAATAATGTCTCCATTCTTTAATGCTTGAACTATTGCATAAAATTCCTGATCATATACAGAGTACTTTCTCTTTGCATCATTTAAATTTTCACTAAAATAGGCGATGGGCTTACCTTCTTTGCTCATCACTGCTCCAATGGCACAACCACTGGCATCACAATCCACTTGAAACACCTTATTGAAATCTAGGAGGGCTAAAACCGGTTGCTCTATCACCTTTTGCTTCAACAAATCAAAACTTTTTGCTGCTCCAGTGCTCCACTTGAACTCTTTTCTATCCCAGGCTCTCATTGTTTCAGTCAGGGGTGCACAAATACTACTGAAATTTCTAATGAACTTTTTGTAAAAACTGGCCAAACCATGGAAAGATCTCACCTCAGTAGCAGTTCTTGGGGTAGGCCATTCTAGAATAGCCTTCACCTTCTTTGGGTCCATCTTTAGACCTTCTGTTGAGACAACAAACCCCAAGTACACTAACTCCTTCACAAAACTACACTTCTTCAGATTAATCAACAATTTCTCTTGTCTCAACTTCTCAAAAACCCTAAGAATATGCATTAAATGCTCATCCAAGTTCTTACTAAAAATCAAAATATCTTCTGAATACACAATGAAAAAACTTCCCATAAACTCTTTCAGTACCTCATTCATGAGCCGCATGAATGTACTCGGTGCATTGGTTAGCTCAAAAGGCATGACTAACCACTCATATAGGCCCTCCTTGGTCTTGAAGGAAGTCTTCCATTCATCACCCTCTCGAATCCGGATCTAGTGATATCTGCTCTTCAGATCAATCTTCGTGAAGTACTCTGCTCCACTCAAATAATCCATTAGGTCATCCATCCTTGGCAAGGGAAATTTGTACTTGATTGTTATCTTATTTATGGCTCGGGAGTCTATACACATCCTCCACTCCCCATCCTTCTTCCATGCTATTACTGCAGGTACTGCACATGGACTTAGACTCTCTCGAATCAAACCCTTTCTCAACAAATCATGAACTTGTCTGTTCAACTCCTTATTTTCTACAGTAGTCAATCTATGAGCTGCCTTATTTGGAAAACTAGGTCCAGGGATCAAGTCAATCTGATGACTAATCTTCCTCATTGATGGTAAACCCTCAGGCAGGTTATCAAAAATAATCTCTTGAAACTCATCCAATAGTCCAGAAACTTCTACTGGCACCTTCTCACTATCTTCCTTATCAATTCTAGGAATCAATGCATAACACATACGCTCATGCTTCATGCCTTCTAAAAATTTCCTTCCATCAAAAAATCAAATTCTAGCACTACTGCATACATTTTCTTCATCCTTCTTCAGGGGTTTCAACTTATGACGAACTCCATCCTTCATCAGGGAATAAGTGTTTGCATGGCCATCATGTACAGCATGCCTATCAAACTGCCATGGCCTCCCCAACAACATGTGACATGCATCCATGGGGATGATATCACAAACTACCTCATCACGATAGCTTGTGATCTTAAACTTCACCATGCACTGCTCATTGACCAGAACTTTGTGGTCTTTCTGCAACCAAGCAATCTGATATGGATGTGGATGCCTTTCCCTTTTAAGCTTCAACTTTGTAACCATCTCTTCTGACACCAGATTATCAGTGCTCCCACTGTCAATAATGACTTCACAGCATTTTTCTTCACACTTGCACCTTGTGCGAAACAAATTCTTCCTTTGTTCTGGTTCCTTCTCTTCAGTCACCAGGGCTCTTCTAACCACTAGGGCTTCTCCCCTTTCAGCATCATCTGAATGCTCGGATTGAGCCTCCTCATCTACATGTGCAACCCTTCCATGACCTTCTAGCCTTCTGTCTATTCTTCCTTGGTGTTGTGGACATTCATAGGCTCAATGCCCTTCTTCACCACAATGGAAACAAGTTCCTCTAAAACCACTTGTTCCAGGTTCTGGCCCAGATCTTCCTCGTCCTCTACCTCTTTGATCACCACTTTTTTGATCACGAGGGTGGTAGAAGTTATCATTCTTATGGCTTCAACTGGTACCCACATCTTCATTTTTCCTTTCATCATCATTTCGGCTCCCAAAAGATCTTCCACTACCCCTTCCTCTTTGACCTCCTCGGCCTTTTTGCTTGCTATCAAATCTTTTTTTCAGCTTCTCCTCAACTTTCAAAGAAAACTAATATGCATCCTAAATGGTGGTCATTCTAACCAAGATTAGCTCTTCTTGAATGCTCGGGCGTAACCCATTAAGATAACGAGCTACCTTCTCCTTATTGGCCTTTGCATGGCCCATTCTAATGATAATGTTGTGAAAATCTTGTGTGTATTCTTTCACAGATCTACTTCCTTGCTTCAACCCTTGCAATTTCTTCAGCAAATCTAACTCGTTGTCTACTGGTATGAACTGCTTCTTCAGTTTCTCCACCATGTGATCCCAACTACTGATCTTTCCTTTTCCTCTTCGATTTCTCTCCAATTGGACCTCTTTCCACCAAATATTGGCATGACCCTTCAGCTTCATTTTTGCAAACTTAACCCGATATGGGTCCTCTACTTCTTCATACTCAAAATATTCTTCTAGCTTGTTGATCCAGTTGATCAACTCTTCCGGGTTCAGACTTCCGGAATAACTGGGGACTTCTATTCTGGGTGTTTTTTCGATCTTCAAAATGGCCCTAATCAGCCACATTTGATCTCGATCAATAGCTTCTTCTTCATCTTCTACATCTATATCTTCCACCTCTTCTTCATCCTTTCTTTCTCCTCTCCTTCACGGGTCTAACCCTCTTCTCATTTGTTCCTGCAATGCATCAATTTGTCTCTTGAGGGCTCTGAAACCCTCAGCCGCAAATGGATCTCTTCCACCAGCATTTATCCCACATCTGCCACCTCTGACACCACCACACCTACCAGGCATCACTCTTGGAGGCATCTTGAATACCTCAAACTCACAACCATGGTCCTGGTTCGAACTGCCTCACAATCGACGATCTTTCCACACGCTCAAGAAAACCCGCTCTGATACCACCTAATGAGGGAGCAAACCTGAGACACAGAATAACACTCACAAAATAGAGAATAATATTTTATTCAAAAAATATGGAACTCTTACATGAAGAGGATCTCAAATCCTTGAGCTCTGTGATACATGCAAATTACAGACTTACAAAAAATTACCCTGATCCCCTTTCGCAGCATGCGAACTTCTTTTCCCAAAAAGTTACCCAAAAATTAGAAAATAACCCATAAATAGCCCATTTTTGGCTTGGAGCCAAAAAAAAAATTTGAGTTATGATTTTTGGCGGTTGGCACCAAAAATTACAATTTGAAATTCAAATTTAAATTCACATTCAAAAATTAGCACATTTCTAAAATATGCACCAACTTCTGAAAGCCATAACTTTTAATCTGACCGTCAGATCTTCAATGATAATACCTTTTTGGAAAGTTCTCGAAAAGACGATGTCATAGGCCTCCACTTTGGCAATCTACAGATTTTTGGGCCCATCTGAAACCATTTAGAGCCTCAAATTGGACTCAAAAAGTTTTTCAGGGCAAAAACCAGAAACTAGAACTTGAATAACTTTCAAACTATGAATGATCTTGACCTAATTCTTTCACCAAAGTGATTATTTTTCTATCCTGAACCTTCCCATAAATTTTTGTCTTCCCACGCCTTCAAATTCATACCTGCTAAAAATAGCAGTTGAGCAGAAAAAGCAGAAAAATTAGTTTTGAAAGTTGGAAACTCTTACTCGACAAAAAGGGTATCTAGAAATGCAAAAAATTCTACAAAAAGGAAACAACATGAACAAAAATGGAAATCATCTTTTTGGGTGATGCAAGATTGCCCTCACACCACTGGATGCTCTTGCATCAATATATTTCTTATTGATGTATTATATTGAAAGTACTTTTATGGTCTCTTTCTTAAGTTCCTTAAACAATCTAAAAGCCTAATAGCACTTGAGGAAGCTCATTCAGGTGCTTGTGGAGGATTTTTTGGAGGAAGATCTCTAGTGAAAAAGATAATCCATATAGGCTATCACTAGAGAAACATGGAACAAGAATGATTTGCATATGTTATGAAATTTATTGATCCATGCTCTTGCTTCTGAACTTCATGTACAAGTCCCTATTTTGCATTTTTCAGTGTGGGCCCTGGATATCATTGGAAAAATTTCACCCCCTTCCTCCGCTAAACATACAATTCATAATCACTACAATAGATTATTTCATAAAATGGGTAAAAGCAATTCCCCTTCATTTGAAAACAACCACTGTGATATGTCATTTCATATTGGAACACATTATTGCTCATTTCAGACTCCCTTCCACCTTAGTTTTAAATAATGGGACACCATTTAAGAATAAGGATGTGAAGAAATTATTAGAAATTTTTAACATAGAGCATTTCTTTTCAACACCTTATTACCCACAATCTAATGGTTAAATTGAATCAACTAATAGAACCCTTGAGGAAATCCTAAGGAAAATAATAAGAAAAAATAATAAACATTGGCATACGCAACTAACATATGCATTATGGGCCTATCGTACAAATGTTAGAGCATCAACTAGACACACCCCTTATAACCTTGTCTACAGAACTGATGTGATAATTCCCTTGGAGTTAAAGATCCCTTCATTAAGAATCGATCTTCAAGAGGTTACTGATGACAATACATATAAAGAACAATGGTTGCATTATCTTGAAATTCTCGATGAACAATGCACCAATTCTCTTGAGCACCTTTAGGCTTATTCTAAAAGAATACATCATACTTGCAATGATAATGTAATACCTTATTCCTTTAATAAAGGTGATTTGGTGTTATGTGATAATCAATGTAATGTTAATGATGACATAATGGAAAAAGGAAATTTCAGCCCTAATTAGTTAGTACCTTACATAATCAATGAAAACTATGGATCTAGGGCTTATACATTAACAAAAATGAATGGTACACCTGTTAAAGATCCTATAAATGTTGTCCATTGGCACTAGTACTATGTCTAATGGTCTTGAATAGTGTGAATGATAAAGCAGTGGTGTTAGAGTTAGTAGATGACAATCTATGTGCTCTCACATTGCTTCATTCTTGAAAAAGAATTATTTGTGTCTTGAATACTAAATTAATTATTTAAATTAACTTTTAGATGGTTACTCTAGGTTTCATGCTATTCAACATAATCTTGTGTGTTATGTTAGATTCATCCTTCTGTGCATTTAATGTTCTTTAAGTAGACCATAGGTGCATTTAACATAACATAACATACTCAATCACAATGTTGCATCTAAGAGAAACTAGAATTAGTTTTAATTATATCACATAAAATATTCTAAATCATGGAGACATTCATTAAATATTATTGCAAAGATGATTTAATCAATCACATTTCCATTTAACATTAACCACAAACACAAATAATAAAACATCAAATTCTCATATATATATATATATACATATATATATATATATATATATATATATATATATATATATATATATATACATATATATGCATATATATATGTATATATATATATATAATACATATACCATACATATACATGTACATATATATGTATATATATATATGTATATATACATATACATATACATATATATATATACATATATATATATATATATATATATATATATATATATATATATATATATATATATATATATATATATATATATATATATATATATATATATCAAAGTTTTGTGTACATGTCATCAATATATACTATGCTAATGAGATATATGACTACTAGATCTATCAAGATCTATTGCTAGAATCTATCTAGAGGTGGTCCATCGAGAGATGGTGGAATGCGATCATGATAGTGAGCCACCAAATACATTAAGAGAAAACTATAAACCTTTTACCTATCCAAGGGCCTCCTGACACTTCCCTACTAGTTGATCTCGCTTTGCTTGTAGTCTAGATACCTTTGACTATAGTCTCTCAAACTCTATTGGGGTTCGAGATGACTGAGTACCTTGGGTAGCCTCAACTTGATGGACATGTCTCTTATGAATGTCACAAGCTACCATTAGTCTGATGTATGGCTTGAACAACTCTAGATCCTAGTCCATGATGGGTGGGGGCATATAGTCTATATCAATGGCCTCCTCATAGAGTGATGGGGGCACTATTTTAATAGCTACCTGATGATAGAGATCATGAAGGTATCTCATAGCTCTTTCATGATAGAAACCATGAATATAATCAATATAGATCATGATATATATGGACATAAAATTAAAAGATAAAGCATAAGCATAAAGCATGACAATAAATAAAATATCATCACCTAGCTCTCTAGTAGGTTGTGTGAAGACAACCTTGTTGTGTGTAGGGGGCATGGAGGATGTGCTAGTGTCTCCATGACTATGGGTGTTGGTGCCTACTATAGCTATTGATCGTGATCTACTAACATGAATGGGATATGGCTCTCCCCAATCGTGGCCCACTAGATCCTCATATGTTGTCTCACCAACCTCACTCATTAGTTTCTCCTACTCTTCATCCTCCTCCTCATGGCCATCCTCCTCCTCATGGCCATCATGGTAAGGTCTCCATATGACCTCCTCCTCATCTATTCGGTTGAATCAGACTCCCCAAAAATGTAAGTCAACATATTTCCATAGCCACTGTAGTGGATAGTTGAATACCTAAGGATACCCTAGGGTTGATGCACATGATATACTCTAGGCACCACACTTACACCAATGTATAGTGTATCTCCCAAAAGGAAAAATTCCCAAGATCATAATATATATGCACTAGAATGTCTCCCCCTTAGGCGTACATGGTCTTGTGCTCTACCATCCTATGAAGATTCATGTGTACTAGTCCTCCCTCTATGTGTGCTTCCTTGCCATTAGAGATGAGTACTAGTTCTATGGTGAAAATCATAATGTGTGCAACCAGTGGGGCTTGTGAATATAATAGCATAGCTAGATTGATCCAATGCCTCACCATACCATCATGAACTGTACCTCCAAGGCAATATTGTATATCATATTTCACCTCCCAAAATGACTACTCCACTAGGAAATGTACCCTCTCGCCTCAAATTGAAACTTATATATGTAATGTGTGTCCTCTAGTGTGATGGTCATCTCACTGGTCGAAAGATGAAACATGCATGTTTTTACATTCCACCACTCTACCAGTTGTTGGAAAAATGAAGAAGATTGAGTATTTCTATAGTTTTGTGTTGGCATTGATGTCACCATGTTGTGATTACAAGTTTAAGGTTGTGCCTAATCCAATATTTTGGTTTGGTATCTGAACCATTATTCATGCTACTCTCTCTAGTATTCTTTTATGCACTCCTCTACAGTTGACTGTTACTACTTGTGGTTTTGGGAAATGGTTTGTAGGTGTTTGGAGCATGTACATTCAATATCTCATGTATCCAGATGCTTGTATGGTGTATTCGCATTACACTGGTATTTTCAAATGTGCTATTAGGTCTACCCTTAGCCGAACTAATGAATTTATTGTGTAACGGTGAATTAATCTTTTTGTTATGCGGATATATGTGCGACCTATCCTAGGTTTGTGTTGACTTGATGTAATGTGTTGGGAATATTTTGTGAAAGCTTGAAGCTGACAACTAGTATTTTTGGTAAATATGATGTGCATCTAATTAGGCCAACCTAATTGATGCTTGAGATTGAGTCAAGTATATATATTGGACAAGGTTGAAGATTAATGTGTGAATGTGTTAATAGGTGTGTGACAGTGTGTGTGATTAATGATGCAATATAAAATGTTAAAGTGAGTGAATATAATGAATTATTTTAAGTCAATGTATTGAGCATCATCAAAACTATATCAACACTTGTTAGGCACATTATTCTCAGTTCATTTTGACTGTAAAGCCCTTTTTGTTCTGTAAATCCTTTTTGTAGGCAGTGAGCCTCCCTATAAGTAGTGAGCTTTTGTATTTGGATAGTGATTTCTTTCTGGGAAATGAGCCTTAAATTTCTTTTTCTAGAACAACTTTATATTGTGAGTTAATCCTCACCATGGTTTTTCCACGTAAAATCTAGTGTTTGGTGTGTTATCTTACTTTTTGTTTTGTATCTCTTGCTTATGCTTAATAACACAATAGTGTGATTATGGAATTGATAAGTGTTGAATATTTAAAGTTGAATTTCTATGACAACTAATTCACCCCCCTCTCAGTTGTCTTTCATCCTTTAACAATTGGTATTAGCGATTTGGTTCCTTTGTGAAGAGCTTAACTGGTTGAGGAGGATCTTGAAGATTGATTAGATGGATGATAAGGATAGCTCCAGACTGCTCTTGAGGATCTTGAAAAAGTGGAAAGAGAAAATAGAGATCTGATATAAAATCTTAATGATGCAAATGAATGTGTTCAAAATTTGAATGAACATCTAAAGAAATTCAAGAAAAGATACAGAGAATAAAGTGAGCAATTGAAAGAAGAGATAATTGGACTAAAATTATCGATAGAAGAAAAAATAAAATTGAAGAATGTCTAAATACAATGGTGCATAACAAATTTGATGAATGCTCTAGACTTTAATAGGAGGTGGTGAACCTAAGAATTGAATTGTAAAAGGAAAAGCTTTGTGATAACAATTTCAAATATAGCTCTAATAAGCTTGAAGAATTTCTTCTAGGACATAAATCAAGTAAAGACAAAGCTGGTTTAGGAAATGATGCAGGTGAAAGTTCTAAGGAAAATAAAATGACTCAAGATAAAGGGAAGCAAAAGAGGAAGTTTGCATGGAGATCTTCAGTGAGACAGCCTAATGCACAAAGGTATCCTTCTTTTAATAATATATTTTTTTCTATAACAAATTTGGTCACAAGGAAATATAATGTAGGAGCATAATGAATTAGAATCAATTTCATGGCTCTTTTTTCTAGACAATTTTTTCCATGCAAGAAGATTGGACATAAGGCTACTGAATGTAGATCTTAGGTGAGAATGATCAATATGGTGATGATGAACATATTTCATGGAGGCAGAATGAATCAATCCTTTAATGGCTACTTCTATACCTACAACAAATTTGGACACATAGAAAATCAATATAGGTTGAGAGGTAATGGAGGTCAAACTAATCAGAAAAGTGTTGTCTTCTATAGCTATAATAAACTAGGAAATATCTCAAAGGTTTGCAAAAGTAAGAAAGGAAAGCAACCTGCTCTAGTAGAGAAGAATGATCTGGTAAAGAAGATTGACAAGGAAGAAATGAAACAAAAGATGAATAAGATATTGAACCGGAAAAAAGAACAAGAAAAGCCTGAAACTACTGATGGGTTTGTGCCCTCATCCGGTACAAATGATTTATTTGGTAATTAGACCTAGCATGGTCTTAGTGGGAGCACTATCAAAATAATTATAAAACCCCCTGTTGTATGGCATGTTAGACGATGGCATGAAGATGGAATGTGTAAAATGAGTATACAGAGGTTTTGGAAAAGGAACTAGAAGAAACCATGTTGGCATGGAAATTTGTGGACCGAATTAGTGTTTTCTCTATTGGGAAGAATGTTCATAGTAGCTTTTTAATGTTTTTCGCATTTAATGTGCATGGATAGGGTAAATTCAATGGTGTATAAGTTGAACACTTGTGATTCTTCTTGATTAATTAAGCATTTTAAGAACCTGAGTGATCTTCAAATGAGCTTGAAGCAATTTTGAAAGGAATTCAAAGAAATTAACTCAGGTAATCAAGAATTTTCTTCTCTATTTGCAAAAAGGGTAGAAGAAGAAAAATGAAGAAGTCTCGAATAAAAAATTAAAGAAAGCATAGAAATGGATAGAGAATCGAGTGATTTCATCCCTTTGAAGATGAAAGGAGTTGAGATAGAAGAGTTTGATCATAAAAATATGAAAGAAATGGAACTAAGGTTGAGCAAAGATGAATTACAAAACATAGAAACCCTAGGTATGGATTTGTGGAGTGAATTTTAGTGGGTTGTCGACAAATATTTTATCTTGTTCTTATTGAATAATTTTAATAATGGAAGCATTGTATTGAAAAAACCTTACTTAGTTATGAAGGAAGTGATTGAGGCAATCACTGGCTTATGTAGTATCAGTGATCTTCCTAGAAAGAAAACTATGAAGTACAAAGATGTGGAGGAATTGACTGGTATTTGTAAAGACCCACAAGCTCTATTGATAAATACTCTTGAAGATTTGGTTGTATGGTATGTTGGATACGAAATTTCTTACAAGGTCTATTTTATAAATCATGAAGGTTCCATATTAGCTATTGTTGCATATTGTGCACATGATGGTTAAGGAGAATAGGAAATTTGATTTGTGTAGCTTGTTGCTTGAGAATCTTTATGAGAATGTCTAAATTTTGGTAATTGAGGGTCACCCTTTTCATTTATGATCCTTGCTAGTATGCTTGGTGTTTTACTTTCTAAGTTCCCTTCTAGGAAAAAGATAATGTGATATGGGAATCTGGGCTTCCTATTGGAAAATAGGTCTATAGGTATCTATAGGTGTTGGTAGAAATTGCAAGTATGTGTAATTCTTATTTCATATCCTTGAAAACAAATCATTGCTCTGGTATATCTGCATCGATTCAGTTTGAGGTGGGCACTTCCTCCAGTGAAAGAGAATTGGAGATTGTCATTACTGAATCCCCGAGCCGGAATCAAAGAAGAGAAAAGTTATAACTAAAGATATCATTGATATTTCAGCAGAATATTTCCTCAGATGACATCCAATCTATGTTAGTTAGGGGGAAGATGATGAATATTGGTGAATTATGGAGTGCAATGTCTCCTATTGACATAATGAATATTGATGATGTTTTGGTAGAATACCTACTTCATAAAGGTATTGGAGTATCAGTTGTTTCTGATTTCTTGCTAGAAAATCTAGTTGAGATTGTTGAAGAAAGAATGTTACTTGAAGGTCCAGAAGGACCTAAGTTTCAAACTTTGGTTGAAAAGAGGTGTAATAAAGCTAAAGGGAGTTTATCTGAATTGATCGTGGAAACAAAGAAGTGCATTAAGGAAATATCAGACATTTACAAGTATTGCCTCTTGTGACCTGCTGTGGTAGGCAATTTTAGAAGTAAGATTGAAGAAATTGAGTCTAAAGTAAACAATATTGGGAAGAATTTTGATATCTTTAAAGATAAAGAAGGAAAGAAAAGATTGAGATTTTGTGAACTACAAGCTAAACTAGTTGTTATACAAAGGTAAAGAGATGATGTAGTGAAGACTTTCTGGCTCCTTAAGGAGATTGTTGAGGTCCGGTTAGACCATCTTTCTAGAATACTTATTGATGCAGAAGATGTTGAAAGACAGAGTTCATATTGGTCACTGTACTTTACTCTGTTGAGCATATTGGAAAGCATCTGCACTAGAATGGAGTCAACTAGACTTAACTAGAAGAAATTGTGTCCAACTCTTGAGGAGATGTAGAAGAAAGTATTTCAGGTGAAGAGTAGCATTTTTACTTGAATCCTGAATGTTCTATTTTTGTTGTTTTCGTTGTGGAGAAGAAAAAGGGGAGAAATTTTTTTTGGTCTTCTGGAGGTTTTTTGGAATTTTTATGACTTTTGATGTCACCATAATCAAATTTTTGTGTACATCCTTTTTGGCGGCCCTTTGCAATTGATGTCAAAAGGGGAGAGATTGGAGTTGGAGACAGATTAGAGGAAGAAAATTTTGGCACATGTTGCCATCAATGAAAAAGGGGGCGATTGTTGGAAAAATGAAGAAGATTGACTATCTCTATAGTTTTGTGTTGTCATTGATGTCACCATGTTGTGGTTAAAATTTTAAGGCTGTGTCTGATCTAGTATTTTGGTCTAGTATTTGAACTGGTATTCGTGTTGCTCTCTCTGGTATTCTTATCTGCACTCCTCTGTAGTTGAGTGAACATTACTACTTGTGGTTTTGGGAAATGGTTTGTAGGTGTCGGGAGCATGTACATTCAAGATGTCATGTATCTAGATGCTTGTATGGTGTATTGACATTACAATGGTATTTGCAAATGTGCTATTAGGTCTATCCTTTACTAACCCAATGAATGTATTGTGTAATGGTGAATTAATCTTTTTGTTATGCGGATATATGTGTGACCTATCCTAGGTATATGCCAACTTGATGTAGTGTGTTGGGAATATTTTGTGAAAGCTTGGAGCCAACAACTGATATTTTTGGTAAATATGATGTGCATCTAGTTAGGCCGACCTAATTGATGCTTGTGGTTGAGTCAAGTATATATATTTGATAGGTTGAAGATTAATGTGTGAATGTGGTAATAGGTGTGTGATAGTGTGTGTGATCAATGAGGTAGTTGAAAATGCAAAAGTGAGTGAATATAATGAAGTGTGATAAGCCAATGTATTCTCAATTCATTTTGGTTGTAAAGCCCTTTTTGTTCTGTAAATTTTTTTTGTAGGTAGTGAGCCTCCCTGTAAGTAGTGAGCTTTTGTATTTGGACAATGAGTCCTTTTTGGGAAGTGAGGCTTATATTTCCTATTCTAGAACAACTTTATATTGTGATTTAATTCTCATTGTGATTTTTCCCTCCTTGGATTTTCTATGTAAAATTTGGTATTTGGTGTGTTATCTTACTTTATGTTTTGTATCTCTTGCTTATGCTTAATAACATAATAGTGCGATTATGGAATTGATAAGTGTTGAATTTTTAAAGTTGAATTTATGTAACAACTAATTCACCCTCCCTCTCAATTGTCCAACATCCTTTAACACCAGTGCCATCAACATAGGATCATGGTACCTCATGGGGGCATGACACCCAGTACAATCTCATAGTCTACAAATTTTTTGTGTCCTCTACTGAAAGTTTGGGGGCTAGGTCTCAGAGGTGACTAATTTGTTTGCCACCCAGACACTATTGTGAACAAGTAGGAATCTAAAAAAAAAAAGAAAAAATATGCCCTATAAGCATTTGAAAATCTTCAATCTCTACATCAACAAGTAAAAAAGTGTACTAAAATTGTTCTAGTGTACTCTCCTAAGGGTCCTAGACACTTTAGACCCCTTTTGGGAAACTTCATGAACAAATGAGACACTTTGCAACAAAAGGAGATACTTCATGACAAAAGGGGACACTTTGTGACATAAAGGGACACTTCGTGACAAAAGGGGACACTTTGTGACATAAAGGGACACTTCATGAAAAAAGGGGACACTTCGTGAAAAAAGGGACACTATGCTAAAAAGGGGACACTTTGTGAAAAAAGGGATGCTTTGCAAACTTTTTCTTGAAGGACCTAAATTAACCTAAAAATGTGTACAAATCATAAAATAAATGCGTCATGACAAAGCTAAAAAAATGAACTCACATGATAATAATGCTCACTATGAGCTACCTGATCTCATAAGACATCCAGTATCATAGGCATGTAATCTCATCAGAGAAAAATATTCAATCACTCTTCACTAAACTCAAGCTAAAAGAAGGTAAATGATAAAATAGTTAGAATCTACTTCACTTTTTACTCTTACAGAAGTTAAAATTAGGGTTTTACCATAGTAGGGATAAAAAGTGGATTTAATTAAAATTAACATAATGGGTGCTAGAGAGCTCTATTTTTGACATCATTTAATGTGTTGGAATCATGATTTTGCTCCCATCCTCATCAAATGTCTATCACTATTTGATATGGTACTTGTAAACACCCTATGATATGACCTACCTTACTCGATGTGGTTAGACTACTACCTCGATTCCACCTCTATAGGGCAAGTAGAATCAAAGGGGGGCATACATCTTCCCTTGATTTTGATTTATAGAAGTTAGATAAGAGTATTTTTGAACAACCAATGAATTCATGTTGTAGGATGTGGTTCCTAACATTGTGGTTTTGCAGATAGTTATAGTGGGAGCTTCATTCTCCTGTGTTGAGTATACTTTTATGAAATAAAGTGTATTGTTTGGATTCCTTTATCTTGCATATGCATGTAGAATCATATGAGTGCTAAAGTGGGGACTAGATGTAATGACGAAAATTGACCCCATTCTTGGAGATAGGGAAATTTCTCATTTAATTTGTACCTATTTTAGTATCATTGCATTAACTAACCCTTTAAATAATCATTAATAGGCCCCTAAGACCCATTATTTTGGATCTCAAGTCTTATTTCAGCTAAAAACATGACACAATCATTTAAAACATCTTGAAAATTCCAAAAACCCACCTCAAAAATCTAGGGTGGGACTCATTCACCACCTTGGGAAAATGAGTCCCCCTTGGTGGGACGCATCCACCACCTTAGGCGAATGAGTCCCATTTGGGGATTTTAAAAGTTTTGAGTAGGAAAATCACCTGTTTAATTCAAATTTTTGGTTGATGTCATATTTTGAGATCTAAATAATGCTAAATTAGTTGTCAATGCCTATATAAGCAAGCTCCTAAGTCATTTTTTCATATAAGAAAACAATTTCAAGAGAAAAGAATCAAGAATATTTAAGAATTCTTTCACAAGAGCATTCAAGTTTCAAAACCATGCAAAGTTGAAGTCTTGGAGTAGCATTAAAGTGTTTTTGCAGGTCATCAAGCTCACTTTCATTCAAGATCTAAAATTTTCAAGGGTTGATCATGGTTTTCAATGGTGAATCATGATGGATTCTAGGTTGGGGAGATGCAACTAGCCATCAAGCCAAGACTAAAGACTTCTTTCCTAAGTGATTACATCCTCCATCATCACTCTACATTCAACCTAAGGAAGGTACATGCATCATTAGGGCTCATTTGAGTGATTGGAGGTCTATCAAAGTGAGTCATTCATCTTCATGTTTCCATTCATGCATCATATTCTTACACATTAGAATAGGGTTGCATTATGTTTTATATTTCCCAATCTTAGACACACTTAAGGCTAGGATTTATGTTCACATTTACATTGAAGTCCCATTATTTCCATCAAGGTTTAATTACCAAACTAGGGATTTGACCAAGGTGAACCCCCCATAAGAAAATCAATTCTATATTTTGTTTTGCAGGTATTTTCTCATATTTGGATCCAAAAATTAGTCTAGAAGGGAAGGACAGAGATTGGAGCACAAAACTAAACTTTAAATTCTCAAAAAAGAAGAATAGGACTAATTCACTAGAAGTGGCGAATGACTCCCAGTATGGGTGATTTTCAAGAGTTTTGCAAATTCAAATACCCTTTTTCTTGAAACTCGTTCCTATATAGAAATCTTGATTTGGGACTGATTCACCCAGATGAATGAGTCCTAGTAGGTCAAAATTCAAGTTTTCAACTTTTCAAAGCTTATCGAAGTCTACTTTAGATTTCTAGGTGCACATATTTCATCCTATAACTATCTATTCTATTTCATTTGCATTTCTAGGTCATTTAGTTAAAGCTTACATTAAATTAGGGTTTAGTATTACATCTTGCATCAATCATTTGTCTTTCCAAGTTCTTACTTGGTGGTTAACCCCTCATTAGCTTAGAATTAGCCCCATAGGACAAACCTATTGCAATATTTCTTTCTCCTTTGCATTGAGATCTTTAGGGTTATCCTTGAATGAAATTGGAAAGTGGGTGTGCTCTATTTCCTAAAACCATATGATAGAACTTAACCCATTTTAAAACATTTCAATGATAAATATATTATAGTTTGATGTAGGAGCATTCAGCGGTGTAGGGAAATCTTGCATCAACCAAAATAATTTTTTTCTTTATTTTCTTTAGTTGTTTTGAGTCCCATGATGGAACTTAATGGGTATAAGACTACCAGGCATCAAAAATAGCAAAAAATGGGAACTTACTATTTTTAGTAAGTCGGCCAAAATGGGCTCGTATGGACATGAAAATTTACCCCAAGGAGTAGAGCTGAAAAAAAATTATAGTTGCAAAAGAATCACCTCAATGCCCTGCACGATTTGGGAGAAATTAAAGTTTTTGTCTTGAGAAATTTCTCCAATGTAGCTTCAAATTCATATATAAAACTTTAGAGGCCCCAAAATAGGTCAAAAAGTGGCTAAACTGACCTACGGTGGACTCATGTTGTAGAACTCGACGAGAGCTTTCCAATGATATGCAATAATAACAAATCAGACACCTGGATCAAAATTTATGGCCCCATAAAGTTGGTCTTGAAAAAGTGAAATTCAGAAGAAAAAAAATTCTTCCTAGGCCAAAAATCAAACGACAGGACTTTTGGCGCCAAAACAAAAAGGGGAAATTTGAACTCTCTTGAACATTCTAGGGTGGTTATTGTGGAAAATAAAAAGGGTTAAGTGGGGGTTGTAGAAGTTGGCCATGATAGTGTAGATTGTGGCTCTGAATAGTATATTTTCTTTTTAGAGTTGAATTTTGTTTTAATGAATCAAGCCCATGAGGTTGTAGCATGTAAGCTTTGAATCTATAATTTCACTTTTTGAAAGTAATTGTAAGTGAGTCATTTTTTTTTCTTGTTTCTTCTATGTTGGTATCTATTGTTGTGATTTTTGTGGGTTTTGGGTGGTGTGGCCCTCATCATATTTTTTGTTAATTTTTTTTTATATTAAGACATAGACTCATCTTTACAACTCTCATCATACAATCAATTAAAATGTCTACATGAAAAATAAAGTTAGTAATATCTTTGGATAAGAGAACCTACCTACTATACCTAATTATGTATGAAGTTCCCACTCACTAATGCATGGGAAAAGTGGCACACAATGTTCATGAAACTACTAGAGAAGGAGAGAGCTACCAATTTTTTGTGACTAGTACGACAAACCTAGCTTTAAAGTGTGCAATAATATGAATTTTCCCATTTTTGTTAGTAAAATTGTAATCTTTATTACCCCTTCCTCCAAGGAATTCAAGATGGATGAGATGCTTTGGATTGGGATAAAATACACAAAAATAATATTAAATATTAGATTTGTGTTAAAAATAAAATTGGTTAATGAAAACCAGTAAAACAGGTGCACAAGTTGAGTACCTAATAACCAATGAGAAACTTTACTAGTAGGTAGTAAACAATTATGCTTCCAAGTTGAGTGATGTAATAAAATTTATCATGTAATATCACATTTAAGCTAGTAAACATGAATTGATGGTTCGATTTACATCACTACTAAAAATAAACTTATAAAATATAAAGAATCTAATAGAGCAATAAGAATAATTCCCATTGTCTAATCTTATTTGTGTATTCTAATGACATCCATATTGAGTTCTTAAATTCATATGTAGCACCTTACTAAGTGTTTTTTTAACATGTCAAAAATATTGTTACAATATTATGAGATAATCAACCCTTGACTATAACAAAATTGATTGCAAATAGTGATGTTTGTTGGATAAGTTATTTATACTTTCCATGATTTTTTTAGGATTATTTAGGGTTTTTTATATTTTTTCCTTTGTTTTGAAGAGATCATGTTTATCTTTTCCACTATTTTATGGTTGATGTTTAACACAATTTTTTGTTTATTTATTTATAGTTACAAAAATTTAAGGGTAAAGGTAGAGAGTTTAATTAGTGTATTTGAGAATAGTTGAGATTTTGCAATAGTGAAAAATATTACTATGTTTGGATTTTCACCCAAAGAATTTTCTTGGATAAATTTACTATGCATTGTATTTTCTTTCCATTAATTTTTTGGTATTTTTGATTATGAATACACTACTTCTATTAAACATATTTCTCTTTTCTCCAAATGTGATATAAAATATTTTTTCATCTTTGTTTTAAGGGTTATGGTTTCTTTTATTTGTTATAAACTTCATCCCTAAACATATAAGGATTTATTCATAAATTATTGAATTTTAAGAAGCACAATGATATAGATAGAAATTAAATTAATGAGAATAGTTTTAAGATATGGAGGCTAAATATGGAAGATATACTTCTTGAAAAAGATCAATTAATTACAATATCATCAATAAAACCATTTACTATGAAGGTCAAATATTTATTTTTATGAAAGGTATCAACAAAACCCATATCAAAGCACTTTGGGGATAAAATGCATACTTTCTATGAAGGAAGGTCTCTTGCAAATGATTTATTTTTAATTTTAAATAAGTATTCACTTACTATGAATGGTAAAATTAAAGTGTGGCTAAAAATTTTAATACCTTCAATACTATGATAAGCAAGTTTCTATTGACATTAAAATGGATGAGGAGGAGAACTATATTACATTGCTTTGTTCTTTACCTATGTCAAGTAGGAAAATTTAGTAATGGAAATCACTAGTGCTACTTCTAAATTTGTTAGTGAGACTATAGTAGCATTCATTTTATCAAAATAAATAAGAATTTAAAAAACTATATATTATCACTTGAAGGATGTCTTGGTTGTAGGAGGCTATTTTAATTTAAAAGATCAATAATTTAAGAGATAAAAAGTTAAAAGTGAAAGAGATCAAAATCTAGAGGTAATTCTAATTCTAAAAATGAACATTAGATAAATCACAAAAATTATGTTGTAATGGTAGCTACAATGGTGATTTTAAATATAAAGAATGTTATGTATGAAAATAATTAAATCATTAGATATGAAGAAACCCATGTACATAATTAGTTCCATATTAAGATATTCAATAATAAAAATATTTTTTAAAAATATATGAGCACCATTTTAACATAAGGATCTAATGTTCCTTATAAATGTTAAACACAAATATTTTAGGAACTCCCACTACCTGGTCAAGATCTTGTCTGGTATATATTATAGAATACATTGGACTTATAATAAAAATAAAATAATGAACTATAAATGTATCTTCAAAGTCATCATTTAATTTAAGATATTACTCTGATATAAACATGTAGTTTTTATTGGTAAAGAGATTTACTAGCATAGAATTATGCATAGAAAACCATTACATATTTGTGTCAACATGCTTCCTTTAGTTTAACGTTTAAATATTTTTATAAAATTATTTATCAATTAGTACACCTTTTCTTAGCTATTTAAAATTGTAGGACCCTAAATCTGCATTGGCTCTAAAACAAAAACCCTTAGTATTGTTAGTAAACCAAAGCAAACAAAAGATCCCCTATAAGACTAATCTAATCACAAGAATAAAGCCAAAGAAACAAGTAAAACATAGAAAGGCATCATTCTAATAATCAAACTAGCATCTTATAGTGGATTGGTGCTTCTATGGAAAGAAGCCCTTTCCCAATCCTTGATTAAGCTCCATGATATGATATTTTGATGATCAAGATGATGGATAGGAAAAATCAGTTCTTCAATGAAGAGTGACTTTGTATAAGCTTTTTGGATGAAATTGTAGAGTTGTGGAGTGGGGAAAATCAGTTCTCAGTTTATGAGAATGACTTTGCATAAAGATTGTGGAGGATTTGCTTGAAGATGAAGCCTCTGTTTAAAGATTTTCAAATGCTAAGAGTGTTGAAAATGGACCAATGTGGGACTAAGATTGGACAAATGAGAGGAAGACACTTTTCAAGTGGTGAGTGGTTGATGCATGTACAAGATTTGGGAAATGTGCCCAAGAGGGGGAAATTTCAAATTCAAATTTGAGAGTAAATGCTGAGTGGGGGACAAGAAAATGAGCAATAAATGCAATGTTGGAGGGACAAATCAACTTGTCATATTTTTCAAACTTGAGGGAATATTCCCCATAAATGCCATGTTGAGTAAAAATGATGATTTTAATAAATCAATAAATTGATTTATTTGTGCAAGTGGCATAATATAGAGAATGCAAGTGGGTAAGATTAGCATTTAATCATGGTTAGATTAAATTAATGATGACTAGGTTAGTTTGACTTTCATGATTTAAATATTTGATTTACTTAAATCAGAAAAGGATGAAAAAGACTTTTGAGATTTTAATTAAATAAAGTTTGATTTATTTAATTAAAGGATGATGTGAGCCTTTGATTTATTTAAATGCATAACCTTAGGACTAAAGACCTGACTTTCCTAGTGAATGGATTTGTTGTGTTTGATTTATTCAATGAGCAGATGACTATGCATAATGCTAATTTTGTGTGTCTACATTTTTCTCCTCTTTGAAGCAATGTACTTGTTGCATTGGTTCATAGAATAAACTTGCCGGAATCAAAATTAAAAAAAAAAATGATTTTTCGGATACCCCAGCGGAAAGAAGTACACTGGTACATTGCCCCCTCAAGAGATCGAGAAAAAAAGATTTGATTTAAGGGTCGATCTCGCGATAAAGAGGTTCAAAATGGATGGTTATGGATGATGGGGTTTGATGATGTGATATGCTATGATTATGCAATGGATGATTTATGCAGATGCTTAGACTAATAGATCTATATTATGATGATGATATGTTGTGATTATGCAAATGTATGATTTAGGAAGATGCTTAGACTATCAGATCTATATTATGATGATGATTATGCATGTGAGATGATATGCATAATGCTGATGGTTTGTGGATGCAGGATGGATGCAAGATGGATGCATTGTGGATGCATTGGCGATGATGATGTTAGTGCGGAAATGAGATGATGACAAGAGGATCCAACAAGTCCATGATCTGATGAGATTTTATTAGAGATGATGATGATGATGATGATAAATGATGATGATTTTCTTATCAAGGATTGGGATTTTAAAAGGGCTACTTACCTTATGTTTGATAACACACATAGGTATGATGCATCAAGGTATAAAGAACCAGGATGGCATTGTACCTAGTGTGATGGAATTTTTCGACAAATAGATAGGAGTATTCTTGTTCACACTTGACATCGAAAACCTTGCTAGGACATACCTAACAAAGCAAGTATTCACCAAGTTATTTTACAAGAATTTCCAACAAGCACAACAGACAAAAGATAATGATCATTGCCCCATTCCTATCTCTCTAAATCCTTCGTTCGAATATCATCAAGAGGTCCTTGGAATGAGTGCAATAAGATAAATCAAAAGAAAAATCAAGTATGCAAACAAGCCAATGTTCTTCATACCTTTAGCCAAAGGGATGTGTTT
Organism: Sequoia sempervirens; assembly: GCA_007258455.2. NCBI lineage: Eukaryota > Viridiplantae > Streptophyta > Pinopsida > Cupressales > Cupressaceae > Sequoia > Sequoia sempervirens. The sequence continues at coordinate 129,920,302 of VDFB02058242.1, forward strand.
TGATAGGATAAGAATCCAAGGTGATATCCAAAATGATGCCCATTGTCAGAACGATATATCCTAGGACATGCATTGTATAGGATGATGATGGGTTGATAAGTTGATTGATAGGATTTTGATATAAAGTTGATTGACATGTTTGAAAATGATCAAGACTTTGATTTTGTTTTAAAGATTTGTTGTTTGCTTTTTATTTTCGATTGAAGCTTGCTTTTCTGATTGTTGTGATTGTTTTTGTTTACGTTTAAAGGTTGAAGGTGACGATCAGTTTATTATGGATGATTGATTATTGCGGGTACAAGCAAGATGAGATGGATGGATTTTTTCAAAGATTTGGATGTTTTTGACATTTTGAAATGTTTTGAGGCTATTTTTGGTGTTTTTGGATTTTTCAAATGTTTTGATTTTTGATTTTTTGAATGTTTTTGGATTTTGTGAGATTTTATGAATGTTTTTGGATTTTGATGTCTCAGGGGCTAATCAAAGATTTATCCTTGCCTACGTTCAAGCTCAGAGACGACGTAGTTTGGATTCCAATGTTTTTGACATTTTTTTATTTTTTTAGTGTTTTTTGGATTTTTGGGTGTTTTGGATGTTTTTGGATTTTTTTATTTTCTAATGTTTTTGGATTTTCACACGATTTTGACGATTTCGATAAGGATGTGTGATGATATCAATGCTCTATTTTGGGATTTTTCTAAAAACCAAGCTAAGGTTGATTGATTAGATCGATGGATTGATGATGATTGATATCATTGTTGAGGATACACAACAATGGAAGAATTGATTGATCAGGATTGATGATGATAACATTGTTGAGGATGCACAACAATGCGAGGATAGTGTTCAGCAACATAATGATTGGGAAAGATATCCCAAGATGATGATTATTTGATTGGATTTGATTGATCATGATTGATGAAGCTTGATTTGGAACAAAAGTTCTTCAAATGATTTGATGCGACGTTGATGTGCAAACTAGATGCAATTGATAGTGATTATTTGGATTGATGTTTGATAAATGATGAAGACTGATAAGGAACATCTTGTCAAAATATGCCATGGGCTAGTGATTTGAATTTTTATTCACAAGTGATTTGACCAATTTGATTTCATGTTTTCCAATGTTCGGATCACCACATAAGTTGGAGGATACAGATCAAGATTTATTCCTGAAGCCAAATGTAAATATCTGCCCCTAGTGTCTAGCAATGTATGGAATGTCATGTGTGGATGCTCGGATAAGTGTATGGATGGATGGATATGGATAGTACGCAAAGGATGCCAAGAATTATCTTGCAATAAGATAAGGTGTTCAGATCAAGAAAGCTCATTTGGATTATGCTTCATGGCTCAGATAATGTTGCCTAGTATAGGATCAAATCAAAATGACCCATGTCAAGATTTTTACCATAAGCAGGTGTAAAGTGTGCCCCCAAACTTTCCTCAAGATCAAGATAACTTGGATAATGGATGAAGATGGATTGGATCAATGGTTTATGGATGAATGGATTTATTATGGATACGATGAATGTAATGTTGGATTTATTATGGATGGGAAGAGATGCTTTCATCGGAACTCGCGTACGCAGATGCTCGATTCTACACATGACGCCTGTTTGCCAGGTTTTCATCATGGTCTTGCCCAAAGCACCGCACATGCAGTTTTCACTAGAGGATGACTTTTCTCTTTACTGTTTTCAATCCTTTTTTTAATTTTTTTTTGGATTTTCATATTTTTTTGGCTTTTTTGGTTTTTTCTAAGAGATTTTAAGCTCATGTTGAATCATAAGGTGTCACTGACGTAGATGCCTCTACCATAATGTGCCATCGATTTCCTACTTGAAGAAGTTGTTTTGCTAAGATACGTGCACTTGAATACAACTTTTGAGATTTTTGATCTGCTTCGTCGATACTGGAGTTAACTTTGTCTTTGTGTGCAAATCGTGATAGAGTGCCTTCTGAATCCTTATGATGAAGGGTTGTTGCCAATACATGATAAATATGAGAATTGGATATCATGCATGGAGGCATGGATGGAGTGTGTTTAGGGATAAGAGATGGATTGGTTGACAATTTGGAACCTTTGACTCTCCAAACTTGGGAAGATGAGCAATGATGGGTGGATACGAAAGTGTGCGTGGAATTAGGATCAACTGCTTGACATACCTTGTACGTTGCTTGAAAAGCCTACTTTTTCTTTTGTGGACCTCTTTGATGGATACTTTTCCCTCTTTTATTTTGCCCCATAGTTTCTTTGACTAATGGAGTTTGATAGGGATGATCTTTCTTTGTATTCTTTGGTATCCATTTGTATTTGATTTGTCCATTATGCTTCTCAACTTCCTTTGCTTTGATAATGTTCTGTGTATTTTGATTCAAATCTTCCTTTTGACGTTGGTCCCAATTTGTGGATGGGGAGATGGGTGGATGAAGATTCATGGCATGGTTGCTTGTAGTATTGACACTAGTTTCATCACAAGGACTCTTTGTGCTTTCTATGTTGACGTTTTCTTGAGACGAAGTTGCCCCCAGTATGGTAGAAGTAGTACCTTTATGCTTTGATTCTGCATGTTCCAAGAGCTCCTGTTTAGAGTGAATTCTCTGATAAATGACCACCGTAGATGATGTTATTTTGATTGGATGCTCTGCTAACTCTAAAATATATTGTTCTATCTTATTTTCTTCCTTGAGTGGATAATGTTCGATATCTTTATTCATGATGTCCTTAGTCTGACTTTGGTACATAGTTGATCTTGATTTTGACAACTCTATTTGACTGTTAATAACCTTCTCCTTCTGTGTTGTAATGTCAGGAGTAAAGGAATCATGTTCTGAATGAAGATCATCTACGTGTCCATCCATAGAAAGCATCTCATGGGTAGATGGAGGAGTATGTACTACATGGATATGATCATCTTCCATAGATAGGAGAGTGTCCATTAGATTATTGTAGTATCTTGAAGATACAAATTCTTGATCTTGAATGATTTCAAAGTTTCTTTCAATATGTTTTGGATCAAGTTCCTTACATGGATCAGTTTCAAAGGATGAATTGCTTACAAAGGGTTCTTGGATGTCATCATTAGGCATGGGGAATGGCTCAATATGCTCTTGATCTTTGAGTGGATTTGGATCAAGTGTCGAGTTGAGGATTCTTTTAGTATCTATAACCATTAGGTTGAAGGATGTCAATATGTCTTGGAAAGGACCATTGCTAGACCTTAGTGAAAGATTTTGATCATGCTTTGGAATAAATTCTTGATATATGTCCTCTAACTCATAAGATGATGTAGAGACATTTTCAATAAGATCATTGGTCGATGGATCATGCATTATGTCAATAGGATCAAATAATCCTAACACTCATTGAAATAGATCACTAAAAAGTGGCTCTTGATGTATGGTGAGTTGATCATTGGATGGGGTGGAAACATCTTCAAGGTGCTTATTGATGGATAAATCTTGATCATTGTTTTCAACAATTGTGGTGGAGAGATTTCCAATGTCTTGAACCATAGGGTCAAATGATGTTGATATTTCTTGAATTGGATCATTGTTGAGTATTGTTGGTGGATTTTGATCATGATTGAAAAGTGACTCTTGATGTGTGTTGATTTGATCTTTGGATGAAGTAGACATGGCTTCAAGGTTCTTAGTGATGGATTGATCTTGATCCTTGTTCTCAACAGTTGTCATTTTTTCTGTTTGTGCTTGTGTTTTTTGGGTAGGTTGAGAGGCTTGGGTAGCTTGGGTAGCTTGAGCGGCTTGTGGAGCTACCTGATATTGTTGAAGCGCTTGTTGGTAGGCTTGATGTGCTTTTAGTGCAATGTTACGATATTGACTTATTGCACTTGGTTTTGGTGGTAGTGGTGGTGTATTTGGAATCGTGTTGGATGCGGTGCCAAGTGGTTGAGATACACTTGGAGAAATCATGGTAGTGAGGGGTTGAGATGTGATGGTTATGATAGTGGTGTTTGGAGTGATTGAAGTGATAGGGATGGTTGGAATGACCGAGGTGATAGGCCCTTGGGAGACCATGTTTTAATTTTTTAGGATTGATGTTGTCATTTGATTAGATACCATTTGTTGGTGTGATGTCGATGGTATATTCAATGGATTTGATGTGATGACTTGATTGGTGTTAGGTGGATTGATTTGGATAGAATGATTGGTGCTAGGTAAAGGGGGAAGCCCTAAACCAAGGAATGATGTTGATATGGGTAATGGTGGTGGAGATGTCTCTTGGCATAATGACTCAGCTATTTTGGTAAGTGTAGCAATTTGATCTAGCCAAATTTGTTCTTTATTTTGATCTTGACTCCCTTGATATAGCTGATTTGGCTTGTGTTTAAGCAGATTTGGAGTGTGTACTTGTGTTTGATTTTGGACAATGTTCTAATTTGGGATGACACTCAAATTTGGCATGATAGGTTGAAATTGACCATTGTTCATGTTTGGAATATTTGTGTGATTTACAAATGTATCCATCCAAAATTTTGTTGGATTCATGTTTCAAAAACTTGTGCTTGGTACATTCTCATTTGGCTTGTAGGGATTTGGTGGGATGGCGTTGTTCGTTTGAAGGCTCATGCTTTGATTGTTCGGTTGATAGAGTTGTAGGTTTGGATTTAGATTTACCATTGGGAAATTTGTTACAATCTTTGATTTTGGAATACTCACACTTGTTGTGCCATTGATTTTTGTAGAAGGTGATGATCCCATGTACGAATTTCCTACATGTAGGTTTTGAAAATCAATTGGTATTGTAAGGCTTTGATAGTTCAATTGATTTAGGTTACTCATGATGTACATGGATCAAGTTTATATTCCATGTTCCCCTTGTGTTTTGACCTTGTTGAAAAGGTGACCTCTAAGGTTCTTAGGACCAATGACGAGATGAAGGATGAAAGGGGGAAATAATATGAGTGTTTGAACGTTTAGGGACTTTGGATCAATGCTAGACTTAGGGTTTGATTTTGATTGGCTTGATTTGGATTTGGATAATGAACTTATAAACCCTAAGATGTTAGATGTGATCTTAGGATGAATTTTTTCAAAGGATTGTTGATTTAATTAACTGTATGAGAAAGGATGCATTCACATACTCCTAACAAAATAAGGTGATTTGATTGTGATGATTTACCCAAGTGTAGAATGATGTTTCCAAAGCTCTAAAGTTGTTTGTGGGATGGATTTTGATAAGTGTTTTGGATTTGGATGAATTTTTTGATGTGATCCTAAATGAACCTAGGAAGGACTTGTTTACTAGGCCAAGATAGTGAAGAACATGTCTTTCTCTAAGAGTAATTCAAAATTAAAAGACCAAAGGATGCCAAGCACATGTGTGGGGTCCAATTGATTTAATATTTTCTTAATGGATTCTTTTTACCACAAACACACTCTTGATTAGATTTTGAATCTAGATGTCTAATGTCTCAACTTTCCCGTTATCCCGCAAAGTGTATTATGTGGAAACCAAGGAAATTTGAGGCAAAAGTTACCTATTGTTGACCTTAGTAGGAGCAAATTGAGATGAAATCAAAATGCTTAGAAGCCTCTAAGGACACGAATCCCAAGGGAAAGAAATAACATGTGAATTTGTTCAAGGATATTTTCCTCTCCTAAAGGGTTTGCAATTTTGATGATTCATTGAATGTTGGTTTTTAAATGTTTTCGATAAAAGCATTGTGTTTTCAAACCCCAAGCAATATGACATCCTAGCTCAATTGGTACATTTTTCTTGGTGGGCTTTCCTCATGCCCTTCATAGTAGAAGAGATGATTTTACATGCAACTAAGGATAAAATATAAAAGTGTGTTAAGAATGAAGTCTTAACCTCTATATTTCAACCAAGATCGGGCATGGCAAGTAACTTGTTGGAAACTAAGTTCCAATGCACCACTTTGATAAACTCATTGGATGGACTGGTTGGAAACTAAAAACAAGGTTCTTAATGACACAACATCAGGGACATGGCACCTTGCAAGTGTCCATCAAGCCACTAAAGGCTTTAATCAATCCTACTAGGGGTTCTTATACGTTTTACGATAGTACCCCGTTCTGAAAGACACTGTACGGCTAAGGCCTACATACCATGAGGACTTGACAGTTTAGTCTTATTCATTTGTATATTGGCCTGAATGAAAAACTGGTTGGAGTCACCTTCGAGTTCTCCTTTCAGATGTGTCTCTTAGGCAGGCCCCTCTAAAGGTAAACAATGGAGCAAGCACATCTATGGTTCGATCGACCTTTGTTTAGAAAGGGAGAACACACGCTATATTCCTAACTCACACTTGCAAAGTGTTTTGTTCAATTTTAAACCTAAATCGAAGTGTGCATGGGCAATTATTTACGCAACTTAATGTCACCAAAAGCCCTTTGATTCTCAAGATTGCCGTGAGGCGCGAGAGAAGTGCATACATCTTTTGATGATATTACTTTGTGTAAATAATTACAAAACAATAAAGGAACACATTCATTTTATCCTTCGAAGCAATGATTCGATTCGTTTTAAGCACCAAAGGAAAGATGAATATTTCCTTTAAATTCAATTTTTTATTCCCAAATAAAATCTAGTAAGTTGTGATCCTAAAGTTCATTTTAGCCCTTTGCAACGAAAAACTGAAATGTTCTTTCTTTAGAGCCTCAAAAGTGTAACTTGATTTAAAACAAAAAACTAAGGCGTATAATGCAAGCTTTAAGCATTAAAAAATGCTTTGTGTGTTTTCAAGTTTCAACACCTAATTTTCTTTGACTCCAATCTTGCTTTCTTTTGTTTGACTCCAATACTTGATTAACCTACAAATACCACAAAACCACAAAAAAATAAGATTCATTTTAATAACATCTTAACATAAATAAACACAACTTCAAACATAATGAATTTCAAGACAAGTGTTTGAAAGATAGAAACAAAATAGTTCAAAAGTTACTATAAAAAAATAACTTGTTAACCATTTGCCTCTTAAACCTACTTTCAGCCTGCAAATGTCTTCAAATTAGTTTTAAAATGGTTTTATGTCTTGTTAGTAAATTTAAAGAAAACAAATTACTTCCCTTATAAACGTTGTTCCTACTTGTCACATAACAAAGTCTTCTTAGCCAGTGATATATTTTGAAACAAATACCATATCACCCAATAAATGCATATCTTCAACAATTTAATCATTTTTAAATCTTCCCTCTAGTATCTTTTGGATTTTTCAATGTTGATGAGGATTCAATGAGGATGGGTGGTGTCCATACCTCGTTAATGTGATTTGCATTATTGTGATTCAAAAATAAAATCCCCTCATAGTGTCAGTGAACAAATGACAATCCTATACTTAAATAGACAATGTCAGTGCATTAAAAAGAGAGTAGACTTCAAATCTTCAAAGAAATCTGTGAGGATCCCAGTGACCACATGTTGGATGTTGTGTTTGATACAATTTCCTACATTCACACATGAGTTAATGATGATAAGAAGAGAACTTTATGGCAACAGGAAAATACAACAGTGCTTTCAATGGCCTATCAAATCTACTTTATTTAGTACCCACGCCACCTAAATAGCAGTAGGTTCACAAATTTTTAAATATATGGAAATCTATTTAATGTCTGACACAACTTGCTATTCAGCCAATCCTGCATTCTTGACAACATTCAAATTGGTGCTAAGTCATTAAAAATCTACAGACTATTAAGGATGTTGACTGCATACCAATAGCACAATAAAATGATCCTACAGATTAGATATAGGTTAGGAAATAATGATCCTCCCTTACTTGCAATTTATGATTATGTACAGCCACTGCATTCACTTCATTGATTAAGATACTATGATTTAAACAGTCAAAATAGGAACAACATTAGATGCATGTATGGAACTAAAAAATTGGCTTTTGACCATTGATTAAATTTCCAATGAGAATGATGATAAAAAGGCCCAGCCTGTGAGTGCAATGTCCATAGTTCTCCCTTTTCTGGAGAAATAGAGCAATGTTAGCAAGATTCCACCCTGATCTGAGGCCACATGTGGTTGTGCCTACTCCTCACAAATATTTTATCCTTCCTTCAGAAATTGATGGGTTAGCAAAACACAAAACATCGAGGGTAGCTGCTAAGTCAGTAAAACACAATAAATTTGAGGATTAGATTAAGAAAATGAGTGAGTGTACTTCTTTCTACAAGTTAAGTGTCTTTTACAGAAGACCCAATTTTTTTAAGAAGGTATTCTTCATTAGCTCATCTTTATGGAGATCTGCCTGCCAACATTTTCATTTTACTGATCATTGAGTGTTGAGCCCAGTGCATTTTACCTTCATGTTCTTCAAATGTTGGAATTCTAATGTTCCTGTGTCACCATCAGTACTCCTCCATGGTAGTTGCAATCCCATCATCTGAATCACTCAAGAACATCCTTCACTAGTAATGCCTTTCACTTCTCCAATTTGACAAGCTGCAACCTTTCTCCATTGGCACCGCTACATTTCCAGTTTGCTCCTCCCATGCTAACTTGCAAAGACTCTACGGACTGTCAATAATTTTATATTTCATTGCATCATTTTTCTTTCCCTTTCTTTGTGAGAAGCAGAGAGAGCCACAAACACAGAAGGAAGAATTAGAACAGAGCAATTTGGCTCAAATCTGAGTGCTGTTAGATTTAGGCTTGTCCATTAAATTTATGGAATGATACATATTAAATTCATTGCTTACTATAACAGATTGCTAGATTCAACATTTATGATGGGCAGGTCCAGCGTTAGCAATGTGGGCAGCTAAAAACGGTGCTAGACAGCTGAAGATGGCTCTAGAAGGTCATTTGGTTGGCTGGATGGTTTTGGATGGCTGAAGTGTGTCACCATGGGAGTGGTTGGAGTATTTAAGACTATGCAGTAATTAAAGTGTGCCTAAGTCACTTGTGAAGCCAGTGAATGTAAGCTAGAGTTAGAAACATGAATTTTTGAAGTCCGCAACCTCACTCCTCATTTAAGGCACAAACTATTACTCTTCCTAACAACTGAGATTGGGCACATAGACAATGCCCGCGGACCAAGCAGAATGGTAGACATAAAGCTAGATTCTTTTGAATAGGGCATGGGTGATCGGTAGGGATACCCATCAACTCATAATGAAAGGGACTTTGTTAGCGATTAAAAAGATGATGCCTATCTATTTACTTTTTGATAGAATGCCTGAAAAAGACATTAACTCATGGTCTGTGCAATAAGAGGCATTAGAAATGCTCAAGCAAATACCTTTGGCAAGTGTAAAAAGAAAATCAGCGAATAAAATATTTTGAATTGAGTGAATGATGACATTCCAATTCTAGAGGTCACAATTTAAATATCCTAACATCCATTGGATAAAATACTCACAACATAAATCATAAATGAATCAACAGAAGTAGAAACGACATAAATCATGCCTCAGTTATAAAATTGTGGATGCCTATAATCAAAATCTGTTGAAACGTTGTCCAAATGTTGATCTACTGACCAAGATTAGCGTATACCTGGAAACGATGATTTATTGTTTATGAATCAACAAATTTTAAAATACTTTGAGTGAAAAAAAAAAGACACGTTCTACCCATAGTATTCAAAATTGATTCAAAGAGTTGAATGTAAGTATACTACTAAGAAAACTAAACTTCCAATATTTAGCCAAAATGTGTGTTATGACTGTATGTAAGAAGATCAAAAGACTAGTCTACCATAAGTTTATTTTCTTTGTCCACAAACAAGAATGCAAACTGAAGAAATATTCTTAGAAAACTAATCTAGAGAAAACATCTTCAAACATGAGACCAACCGCCCTCCTAGCGCCAATATGTAGGACCCTAAATCTACATTGGCTCAAAAACAAAAACCTTTAGTATTGTTAGTAAACCAAAGCAAACAAAAGATCCCCTATAAGATTCATCTAATCACAAGAATAAAGCCAAAGAAACAAGTAAAATATAGAAAGGCATCACTCTAATAATCAAACTAGCATCTTATAGTGGATTGGTGCTTCTATGGAAAGAAGCCCTTTCCCAATCCTTGATTAAGCTCCATGATATGATATTTTGATGATCAAGATGATGGATAGGAAAAATCAGTTCTTCATTGAATAGTGACTTTGCATAAGCCTTTTGGATGAAATTGTATAGTTGTGGAGTGGGAAAAATTAGTTCTCAGTTTATGAGAATGATTTTGCATAAAGATTGTGGAGGATTTGCTTGAGGATGAAGCCTCTATTTAAAGATTTTCAAATGCTAAGAGTGTTGAAAATGGACCAATGTGGGACTAAGATTGGACAAATGAGAGGAAGACACTTGTCAAGTGGTGAGTGGTTGATGCATGTGCAAGATTTGGGAAATGTGCCCAAGAGGGGGAAATTTCAAATTCAAATTTGAGAGTAAATGTTGAGTGGGGGACAAGAAAATGAGTAATAAATGCAATGTTGGAGGGAAAAATCAACTTGTCATATTTTTCAAACTTGAGGGAATATTCCCCATAAATGCCATTTTGAGTAAAAATGATGATTTTAATAAATCAATAAATTGATTTATTTGTGCAAGTGGCATAATCTAGAGAATGCAAGTGGGTAAGATTAGCATTTAATCATGGTTAGATTAAATTAATGATGATTAGGTTAGTTTGACTTTCATGATTTAAATATTTTATTTATTTAAATCAGAAAAGGATGAAAATGACTTTTGAGATTTTAATTAAATAAAGTTTGATTTATTTAATTAAAGGATGATGTGATCCTTTGATTTATTTAAATGCATAATCTTAGGACTAAAGACCTGACTTTCCTAGCAAATGGATTTGTTGTGTTTGATTTATTCAATGAGCGGATGACTATGCATAATGCGAATTTTGTGTGTCTACAAAAATTAACTAAGGGGGTGTGTCCTAAGAAACAAGAGGAGATGGACTACATGTCCATAGTTCCATACTCCACGAAAGTTGGTAGATTGATGTATGTGATATGTATGTACAAAGATACATATTAAACACATAGTGGGAGTTGTGAGTATATGAGCAATGTAAGAAAGGAGCATTGGAACACAATAAATTTGATTCTCAAGTATTTTTGAGGTAATACTACCCAAGAGTTATGTTTTGGAGATAAGAACTCTTCTCTATAAGGATATGTTGATTCAAATCTACCAAGTTATATAAATAGCAGGAGGAACACTATAAGATGTGTTTTTACTATTGGGGTCTAAGAGAGTACCCCCTACAAGGTATGGTTAAATTCCCACAATTTTTTTTTTCTTCATATCTCTAATTTATTTTCCCCTATAAACCTTAAGGATTATCCTCCCAAACTTAGTACATTACAAAGTGAAGAAGGATAAAAGTATCTTATTACATTGGCCCCTTTACCATCTCATATATGATCATAAACCATTTACATCCATCCTAACTAGATATTCCCCAATATTAGGAGTTCTTTGAACTTCAAGAAGTAGGATTTTTAGTTAGAAGAGCTAACATAAATATCTTAAATTATTTTTCAAAGTTTGGTTTTTACTGAGTTTAGGAGACAAAATTTGGATTGGTTTTTAGGGGCCCACTTTATAGTTGAAATGTTTGGTGTAGTAGAATGATAAGTAATTGGAAACTAGCCACCCTAATGGAGAGTAGGTAATTTCTAAATATAATTTTGTCTAGTTTCAATAACTATAATAGTGGTGCTAAGAGGAATCAATATTACCACACAATTCTCTTTTAGTGGATCTATCATGGTAAGGTGAAGAGTGTTAGTGGAAACTTATAACTATATGTTGTTCCCTCCCCATATATTTAACTAGCATTTACAAATGTTAAACATCAAGGGCCACTTCATTATCTTAAACTCGTATCTACATCAACACATTAGAAACTATTATACTTTAAAATATAATTTAAAAAATTGAATCCATAATAAAATTATCAAATGTAGTAGAATTCTCATCATTCTAGATGCAAAGAAAAAACCCCAATCTAAAAAGAATACCATGGTTGGGGTATTTTGGTTAAAAATTTAGCCTCATTACCTAGAAAAAATTTGGCCATGTAAAATGATTTATCATAAGAGAAAAATGATATTATGTATTCATTGATAGGTGATTTGCACAGCTAAAATAAATAAATAAAATGTAACATACTTTCAAGTTACCCACATAATATCTATCTTGGATTATCAATAGCAAGATGTATTGAATGGTTTCCATTAAGAAGGCCTTGACAAACCAACTACTATTAAAATGAGTAACCTTGAGTTCCATGAGTGATTTATAATAAATTTGAAGGTGTTAGTCCCATAGAAAATGGAGATTGTTGGGACAATCTCGAATTTAGTTTTGTACCATAGAAAAATGTGGAAAAAAATATCTTTATCTTTTTCTAAGGGTATAATTATGGAAGGGAGTACCTACATACCAATTTTGCTCCATCCATCAAGGTTTAGTAAAATTCACAAATTTTGTGTTTTGAAAGAATAATATTGATTATCATTTGGATTGTTTGTCTGTTCACAAGGTTCTAATTAGGGATAGCACCAAAGAGTTGTTTCTCAATTAGTTAGGAAAAATTGGTGAGGATAATTGTATGTTTCTTTATTTCAATACCAAATAAGGTTAAAGTTTTTCCAAGATACAATATAAGGTATTATGTTTGGATTATTCTTTAGGTGACTTGAGAGTAGAATGGCCAAACCTTCATCCTTGGACCTTAGTCATAGAGGTATTAGGGTAGATTCATTCTTCTAATTTGATTGGTGAGGGTGATTGTATATTTCCTTATTTAACTAACAAATAAGGTTAAAATATCTACATGGTGCAATACAAGGTGTAATTTTTGGATCATACTTTAAATGACTTGAGTAAAAAAACTAGCCCTTCATCCTTGTCTCTTAGTCATATAGTTATTAGGGTAGATTTATTCTCCTAATTTCAACATATTTTGAAAACAATATATGATTTATAGAAAACCTTTCATCCAAAGAAGAAATAAATATTAACTTGCAAATAAGAGAGCCATGTAGGATTGAACATGGAGCATTGATGTAGCCAACGTGTGAGGATCCAGTTAAGGACTATCCAACCTTGCAGCCTAGACTATCAAATACATGATCACATAGCTAAGCAATGGATTTTAACAATTAATCTACATAAAGCTAAATGAAATTCAAAAACACTAGACACAATATTTATCCTGGGAAAACCCTAATAGGGAAAAACCTAGACTTCAAATCTCATCCATACTATATTATAATCTCAAAACACATTACAAATGCCTTACAGGCTTACAGATTCTAGGTCATAGCCCAGGGATTACAAATAATTCATACAATAATTTTCATTGACTTATTTACCTACTCCACACACTCTCTACTCTAAGATCCTTTTGGATTACAATACTTCATCACTGTGCTTCATTCTTCACACTATCAAGCACATTTTCGATCTCTTCATCTTCTGTCCCTCACAACAAGTCCTCTCACTTCTATTTATATCATTCGTGAATCATCCAACTCTCAACATGTTGGCCCAATTACAATGGCAAGAAATATAACATGCCAACTCAAATAGGTCGGCCCCAAACAATAAAAATTTACCATGTGAATCAACCAAGGTCCACCACAACAAAGACAAGACCCAAATCAACATCCTCGATCACACAAACACCTTCTAGATTATTCCTTGAAGATTCAATACACACCACAACACCCTATTAGCCAAGAACAAGGTAAACATGACCTCACAAAAGAAAATCACTAATAGTGGGTACACAGATCAATGTGGACCAGCAACACATGATCTAGAAACATCCACGAGCCTCATGAATTACCACAACTCCACATACTAGAATCACATCATCTTCCCTTAGGAACACCAACTGGAATAATTGAACAAGTGTCAGCACACAAATCTTCACAACTCGATTGATCCTTCACACAAATCCCTGAAACTTAACATGGAAATACTATAAACCATCAGAAACAAACCCTTTAATCCACAACCTTTAACAATAAAATTCAATAATCTGGTACTCTACAACTCTGCAGCTTCATTGGCAACTGCCTCAACTTTCTAAAGACTTCTTGATGCACCTACATTAGACTCTCAGGGTTATTTAAAAAGTGAGCCTCTTCACTTTGGTCTATACTATATCAAATCCAATATTGCTTCCTTAAATGGGTTCGGCAATTTTTCCATAGGTACTTGCAACTGCCTCAAGGTCAGCATTTTGTTCAAGTCCACCCTACAAAACTGCCTCAAGCTCTTCTCTTTGAATTGGTTCGGAAATATACTTGCAAGCCTTGCACTACCTCACAGTCGGTATTCTCAGTAAGCCTACCCTACAAGTTTCCTTTGGTTCTTCATCTTGTCATGGTCAAGGTTTGACGGTCTACTTGAAATCCTTGCACTGCCTCACTAGTCATCGGTGTAAGCAAGCCTTCTCCACAAGTTGCCTCAAGATCATTCACATTTACTTCACTTTGGTGCATATACCTTCTCCAGAAGATCAATGCTTCACCTTCTTCTAGTTCCACTATGCAATCTAATTTCTCCAAAGGTTCCCCTTCCTTTGGATAAAATAGTTTAGATTCCTCTTCATCTACACAAACTATCTTTGTATCCTTTACTGCTTCTCTTTCATCAGGTTCTTCATGACACTCAACACGTGATTCTTTCTTCCTCCAAACTCTCATATGCTCTGCATAAGGTCTTCTTTCTCTGCATCTTCATTCCTCTTTTCCTCCAACATATGAGTTCTTCAATCTCTACGATATTCTAAGCATACAAGTAACATGTTTCCACTTTTCTCCATCAATCCACCAATAATCCATCTACTCATAAACTATCATAGGCTTTCTCCTTCTCATCTTATCACAACACATCTTTTCTAAATGATTCTTCAACCCACATAACTTACAACTTAGATGTAGATCCCAACACAATTCCTTTTCATGTTCCTACCTATTACAATATGAACAATGCATGCTTTCTCTTCTCTAATTCAAACTTGCAATAACATTCTTACCTTTGTCATATCCAAGGCCTTCCCTCTTTGATCCCATCACTGACTCAATAGGTTATGTAATTCCTTGTTGTTTCTTTCTGAAACCTTTTCCTTCATATCCCATTCTCTGCATGATGTTTAAACCAATACCATCACCAAAAACTGTAGGATTCATCACCTTGTTACCTTCAACTTCACCCAAGAAAACTTCTGCAACATCACACAAATCATTAGTATCACAAGAAACATCACACACTTCAGGCTTAGATCTCAGATTCTCATTCTCCTTCCAACATGCTATAAGTGACTGCTCCAACTGATCAACATGTTCCTTCAAACCAGATATTTCCTTCTTCTACAAATTGTTCTCCTTATTCATCTCTTTCAAACTCTCCTCTAGATATTTTTTCCTCTTTTCCACCATTTCAATCAACTTGAATCCTTATGCAAAATCATTTTTCAGATCTTCAAACATATCTAGCTCTGCCTCTAATTATTCATTTCTTCTTCTGGCATTTTTCATTTCTTCTTCATGAGCAACATACCTATCTCCTCCTAGTTCTTTCATCCTCTCAATTAGTTTTGCATTACACTTCTTGATCTCACACAATTCTTCCTCCAGAGTATCCCTTTCACAGATAAGGTTTTCATTTTCCATATTCATCCTCTTCCCACTCTTCCCCATTGAAACAAATCAAATAAACCATGAATTCTTACCTTGATCTCCCTTCTATGGTTTCACACTTCCTTCAACACCACAACTAGCAAATAGACTGGCAACCAACTCTAATACCATTTGATGTAGCCAAGGTAGGAGGATCTAGTTAAGGACTATCCAATGTTGAAGCCTATACTATCAACTCCATGATCACATAGCTAAGCAACATATTTTAACAATTAATCCATAGAAAGATAAAAGACATTCAAGAACACCAAACACAAGATTTATGCTAGGAAAACCCTAACAGGGGAAAACCCAACCTTCAAAGCTCATCCACACTATATTATAATCTCAAAACACATTACAAATTCCTTAGAAGCTTACAAATTCTAGGTTGTAGCCTAGGGATTACAAATAATTCATACAACAATCTTCATTGACTTCTTTTCTTGCTCCACACAATCTCTACTCTAAGATCCTTCTGGATCAGAATACTTCATCACTGTGGTTCATTCTTCACACTATTGAGTACCTTGTGGATCTCGTCATATTTTGTCCCTCACAACAAATCCTATCACTTCTATTTATATCATCCACAAATTTTCCAACCCTCAACATGTCTGCCCAATTACAATGACAAGAAATATAACGTGCCAACTCAAACAAGTCGGCCCCAAACAATAACAATTTACCATGTAAATCAACCAAGGTTGGCCACAACAAATCCAAGACCCAAATCAACATCCTTGATCACACAAACACCTTCTATATTATTCCTCGAAGATCCACAACATTCCACAACACCCTATTGACCAAGAACAAGGTAAACATGACCTCACAAAATAAAATCACTAATCGCAAGCACATAGATCAATGTGGACCAACAACACATGATCTAGAAAAATCCACGAGCCTCACGAATCACCACAACAACATCTGTAACAACTCCATGTACTAGAATCGCATCTTCCCTCAAGAACATCAACTGGAATAACTGAACAACTATCAGCACACAGATCTTCACAACTTGATCGATCCTTCACATAGATCCTTGAAACTGAACATGGAAATACTAGACACCATCAACAACAAACCCTTTAATCCACAACCTCTAGCAATCAAATTTAATAATCCGGTACTCTACAACTGTGCAACTTCACTATCAACTGCCTCAACTTTCTGAAGACTTCTGGATGCCCCTGCATCAAGCATAAGCCTTGGAGATGCCTGATACTTATTCTAAAAAAATTTAGGGAGTGCATCCCAGTATCTAAATTATTCAATTATATTGAAAAATAATGATGGGAAACTCTCATTAGAATTATTGTTGATGGATGAAAAATATGAAATTCATCTTCATTCTATATTAACCATGGATTAAAATCCTCATAGGCCTTTTACATATTGCTATACAAAAAAACAAGTACAAATAATTTTTTGTTTCATAGGGAAAGGGGTTTACATCAAAATGAATTGCTCAAAATGATGAACCACTACTTTCCACTATAAAACATGCAATTATGTGCAAGATATGATGTGAATAATAATCATAAATCAATCCTAACATTATAGCAACTATGAGGGAAGTTTTGAGAGGCCATAATTATGTGTACCTTGTTGCAAGGGTATGTGTAGGATCATGATGGGCCAAAAAGTGGCGATATGATGGCTATTTGTAGGGTATGTTGCTGATGACATTTTTTTTACCCAAAATTCATGAAACGAAAAAGGGTTTTTAAAGGAGATTCTTAGCTTTCCACCAATATAAATTATGCTTTACCTTGAATCTAATAAATAATTATTATTCATTTTCTATTTGAATTATGACTAAAGTTATGATTGATAGGATGATTTAAAAACATCTATAGCTTTCAAATGATATCACATTTTTTGAATTTGAAACATGCTTCACATTCTATGTTTTGCATACTATAGGATTAAAAAAAATGAATTTAATGAATTTTTGACCAAGTTAAGGTGGTTAGACATACGAGTTTTTATATTTTTTAAAAGTTGTAATAAAAAAATCATAATTAATTATATACTTGGAAAAAAATTACAAAAAAATATGCATCACATCGGGACATGAGTCCTCTACTTATATCTAAAATATTATAAAAAATACTATCATTTTATTGTGGTTAGGGTGGTCAGACAGACACCCTTCTTATTTTTTGCCTAAAATTTAACTACTACTACATTGAAATTTCAAATTTTCACCAAGTAGATTTTTAAAAAAAATAAACCCAGTAGTTTAGAAACTACATTTAATTTGCTATAGATTCTATTCTTACATATTTTTGAAATAATATAGATAACTTATTCAAATTTTTACCTCAAGTTGTCTAACTTTGATTTTTCTGAATTTTATTGCCACTTAAGGGCCTATTTTTTCCAAGATGATCCTGCACATACCTACAAGAAGGTTTTTTTTAGGTCACAAAGGACTCATTTTCCTTTACTAGCGAATGGGTCCCTATTAGGGTTTCTAAAACTGAAATTTGGGTTCTGCTCCTTGATTTTTGTACTCTCAGATCTTCACCTATCAGCTCCTAGAAACCTATAGCAAATTTTGTAGCCTTCTTTACATATGTGTTCTTGCACTATGAATGGAAAATTTTGCAACTTGACAACTTTGGTAATTTTTCTTCATTATTCTTCTCTGCTTGATCTTTAACCTCTAAATATTCATATACACATTAAAGAGGGGAAAAAATTATTGATTATTAGTGAATGGGGGCTTGCCTAATTCAAACCCCTTGTAGGTAATTAAATCAAATAATGAAATGTTGATACCATGGAAATTGTCTTGGAATGTAAATCTAAAAACTAAAATGAAGTGGCCATGAAGAAAGTAGATCTTGATCTCAAATTAGACATGAAGCAATGACTACGAGTCGATCTTCAATGCTACATGAAGAATCTTAGCTCAACAACCTGCTTGAATGCACTATGCCTTTGACATGAGAAAAATGACCCTGAATTGCTGCAATAAAACTTTGCTAATCTACCTTTGAATACCTTTGAAATGATCTTGAAGTGATCTATAATTCTCTTGTAAAGTATTAGGATGATCTCTTGAAATTATTAGATGAAACTATGTGAATTAACCTCATATTTATACTAAATCTAAGAATTAAACCCGAAATTCAAATAATTCAAGATGACACTTGATCTAGGATTGAAAATCACTATAATCACACCATAATTAAATTCAAAAAGGGGTTTCCTATGTGAGGAGGACCCATTCACCACTAAAGGTGAATGGGTCCTAGCACAACCTTTTAGGACCATGCTTCAGGGGGATGAAATAACATCAAAAACCCATGTTAGAAATGCATAGAAAGAGGTGTCCTATGTGGAGAGGACCCATTCGCCACTAAAGGTGAATGGGTCTCAAACCTAGTTTCACACCTTCCTAAGCATTTTTGAATTTGGTTCCATAAATTATGCCTAATGGGACTCATTCACCACTTTGGAAGAATGAGTCACATGTGGCCAAAAATTAAAATTATTCAAATTTTTGGCAGAATTTTATCCTCCTAGACCCGATGTCATCCTGAAGTGTTGTAATTTTAGGAATTCTTGTATAATTAAGCATAAATACAAGTTTCTTTCACTCATTTTACACCTAGCAAGTTGAATGAGCATCCTTATATAAAACTTGAGTTCACAAGAGCATTCAAGCATTCACAAGAGAATTCAAGAGTATTCAAGAGCAGATTATCAAGAATTTTAGAGCATTATTCAATCATCAGGCATCATGCTTTTCTTTGAGAAAAAAATTGTAATGTAGGGTTTTATGATTCAAGTTAGCATTTCATTCAATATTTATCCTAGATTCAAGCAAGATTCAAGATATACATCCATTGGATCCGCCCCATACATGTTTGCAACACTTCATTGCTAGGGTTTGGAAAGTTACATCTTTTTTTATTAATTGATCATTCTCCATTCCTATTTCATTCTATTTCAAGGTTTGATTACCAAAATGAGGTTTAACTAAGGAAAATACCTTTCCACTAACAAACAACATTTTTCCCTCTCTTTAGTGTGTGATTTTTAGGTTTAGATTGAAGAAATATTGAAGAGTAAGATTGGAGAAAGTTGTCAAAGGGTTTTAAGTGTTCAAATTTGTCATCAAGCATTAGAGAACACATATAGGCTGATTTACAGAGAGTCGTATTTGAAAATATGAAGAAGTAGATTGAGTAGACTGAGAAGAGTAGATTTAGACCTTGAAATTTTAGAAAACCCTAACTAGACTTATTTACCACTTTTGGTGAATGAGTCCCCAGTTTAGGTCAAAATTTAGTTTTACAGATTTGGATACCCATTTTCCAAATTATTATTTCCACATAGAAACCCAAATTTGGGATTGATTCACCCACCTTGGCATACGAATTCTAGTCAAAATTGTAAGGAAAGAGAAGTGCGGAAGCAACTCTCCTAATGCCAAAACCTAAGGGAAGAATGTAGAGATACCTTTAAAATTTTACAATTACAGTCCAAATAAGATGCACTTGAAAGAGATAATAGAAACAAAGAATTAGACATACACATATGAACACCAAATTTATGTGGGAAAACCCTTACAGGAAAAAAAAAACCCACCACACCAAGAGAAGTCACTTTGTACTACAGTAATGGAGATTACATAGAGAGATCAGACTTATCTTTCTGATGTCAAATTATAGCAGCTTTCACAATGATCAACCTTGCTACAAAACACTCAAGTTACAATACACTCAGAGTTCAATTCACTCAACTATTCATTCAACCATCGAACCGATCACTTGCAACTAGACTACTTCTGCAATCTCTGAGTATATCCATGATCCCCCTATCTATCAAACTTCCTCTTAGTACTGGTCGCAACAGTCCAACTGCTAGTGGTTCCCATTCAACTTTTATGATTGGTCAAATACAAGCCACATAGGATAGTATTCACTCAATCAAAGTGTTCAACATGTGTTGGCATGTCGGTGAGACACTAACCGTGTCTCCCTGATGCCACAAAGTTAGTATTCGATATCGCCAAGAGTCCATACTATTAGTAAGAGGTTACACCGAGTCTAGAGAGCTATTGCTAAGACTTCACCATGTCGCCAAGACCTCATACCGATGATCTTCACTTGTATCGCTATCGCCGAGACTTACTGCTTTCACTGAGAGATCAAACCAACCCTTTATGTTATACCGAAATGTTCAGTAGTTGGCAAAACTTATAGCTTTCACCAGGAGATGATATAGAGGTTCAAAAGTTACTCTGAAGTACTCATCTATTGCCAAGACTTATCGCTATTGCTAAGATGTTACTCCGAAGTCTTAAGTCATACCTAGCACCAAACAATAGTTGGTAAAACTTCTCTCCATCACTAAGAGTTCTTAGCGAACCCTTAGTGTTACCCTAATGCCTCCGCTTGTCGCCCAGAGTCTCCCCGATATCCGATAGGAGTGGCCTATTAGCTAGAGATCAACTCAGGCGGAGTGAGATATAAATTGTCACAACAATCATAATGTCATAGCAATAGATACATTCTGCATGACTGAAGCAAGTCATAGCAACTAAAATTGTTCACCAAGGTTTCAACTTCTATTCGGCCAGACATAAAGCATGTCACACCAACTTGGCTCTCTTAGAGGTTTCAACCTGTGGGATTGAGGCACATATTTCCAACAATCTCCCACTTGACAAAGATCCCACATGCACCTCTAGAGCGTAGAAAAACTATTGACATTCATGGGCACTAAGGCCCATCGAATTGGAACACCACCTGAACTTGTCTATGCTCACTGGCTTCGTCAATGCATTTGCAACATTCTCTAGAGTATCAACTTTTTCCAAAATGACCTTTCCATCCTACACCATATCTTGTACAAAGTGGTATTGTACATCTATATGTTTCATGTTGGCATTGAAAGTAGGATTCTTGGCTAGACAAATTGCACTCTAACTGTCACAAAAAATAGTTGTTTGCCCTGCATCAAAACCAATGTTAGAACACAAATGTTTGAACCAAAATACTTCTTTACAATCATGTGTAGCTACCATGTATTTAGCCTCTGTAGTGGACAAAGCGACTACAGCTTGCTACTTACTCATCCAACTCATTGCACCACCATTCAACATGAAAGTATATCCACTGGTGGATCTTCTATTGTCAATGTCCCCTGCCCAATCAGAATCCACATAGCCTTGAATGCTGAGAGTCCTCTGTGATTCAACCAAGTTCCCATGGTAACACAAAGCATATTCTGAAGTGCCCTTCAAATATCTAAATACTCTTTTCACCACATCCCAATGTGTCCTTCCAGGATTAGCCATAAACTGACTAGGTATCCCCACTACCTGGGAAATATCTAGCCTTGTACAGACCATTGCATACATAAAAATTCCAACCAAACTAGCATAGGGTACACTGTTCATGTCCTCCATCTCAGTAGGATAGTTTGGACAGTCTTCAACAGATAGCTTTGTTCCATGCAAAACTGGAACAACTAGTTGCTTGCAATCATTCATGCAAAATCTTTCTAGAACAATCTTGATATATTTACTCTGACTGAGCCAAATATTTCTACTATTCCTATCCATGGTTATCTCCATCCCTAGATTATACCTTGCTGCACTAAGATCTTTCATTTTGAACTTAGCAGACAACTGAGACTTAAGATAAAAAATCATCAACTTACTATTTCCAATTAACAACATATCATCAACATAAAGAGCAATAATAAACACTTGATCACTTTTAGCTTTGTAATACACACAATGATCAGATTTTGATCTTACAAATCCTAAAGAAAATACAAAAGAATCAAACTTCTGGTACCACATTCTAGGAGACTAATTTAACCCATACAAAGACTTCTTTAACTTGCAAACCAGTTTTTCTTTACCTTTCACCACAAAGTGCTCAGGTTGGGACATATAGATTTCTTCTTCAAGATCACCATGAAGAAATGTTGTCTTCACATCCATCTATTCAACCTCTAAGTCATACACTACTGCAAGTGACAAAAGAAATCTAATGGACGCCAACTTAGCTACAGGAGAAAAAATTTCCCCATAATCAATTCCCTCTACCTACGAATAAGCCTTTGCAACCAACCTCGCCTTGTACTTTTCCACACTGCCATCTAGGCCTATTTTCTTCTTAAATACCCATTTGCAGCCCACAACTTTTTTTCCTTCAGGCAAGGGCACCAAACTCCAGGTTTCACTCTTTTCTAATGATTCCATTTCTTCATTCATGGCTTCCAACCAAAAGTCTGAATCATACATTCTAAATGACTCTTTCACAGTCCTAGGTTCACTAGTGCTAGAAATTAAAGCATAGGAACAAGTAGAATCTATAAAAGAGAACCCATACCTATCAGGTTGCTTTCTTTCACGAGTTGACCTTCTCACTCGTTGAGGCTGAGGTTGTTCTTCTTCTTCAGAACTTTCAGAACTGCTTGAGCTCTCCTTAGTTTTAGGTACATTTTGAATTTTCAATTCCTCTTTCTCTAGTGTAGGAGGAATTTCAACTACATCCTTATTGTTTTCAAACTGTCTCTGACTGCAGATCCAAGGTAGAAGGCTTCAGCTCATGAAAGATAACACTTTTTTTGTATAGAACCTTCTCCGTATCAGGATTCCAAAGCTTGTATCCTTTTATACCAGCACTATAGCCAATAAAAATACATTTAACAACCTTTTTCTCCAACTTAAATCTTTTCTCATATGGCACATGAGCATATGCCTCACATCCAAAAACTCGAATATGTCTTAAAGAGGGATTCTTACCAGACCATGCTTCCAAAGGTGTTTTCTCAACAAGAGCATAATTTGGAGAATGATTTATCAAGTAACATGATGTAGCAACTGCCTCAGCCTAGAACTTCTCCTCCAAGCCAACACTACTCAACATACTTCATGCTCTCTCCATCACTGTCCTATTGAACCTTTCTACAACTCCATTTTGCTATGGAGTATAAGGTGTAGTCTTATGTCTTTTAATCCCATGGTATTTAAAATACCTCTTGAAATCATCAGAACAAAATTCACTGCCATTATCAGTCCTTAAATATTTTATTTTTCTTCCAGTTTGATTTTCTATAAGGTTCTTAAATTCCTTAAACTGATTGAACACTTCTGATTTACTTTTCAAAAAATAAACAAATGTTCTTCTCGAATAATAATCAATGAACGATACATAGTACCTTGACTTAGACAAAGAAGGAACATTCACTAGACCAAATACATCAGAATGAATGTAATTTAGAAAACCAGAAGATTTATGAGGACTGGAATAAAATGAAACACGGTATTGTTTACCATATATACAATGTTCACAAAATTCAAATTCGAGGTTACAATCTTTGAGCCCCTCAACCAGGTTTTTATTCTTCAAGGTTTTTAAACCTTTCTCACCAATGTGACCTAGCCTATGATGCTAGACCATAGTCTTTTCTGGTGGAAGTTTAACTTCCATAGAGTTTACACAATTAGGAACATTTCCCTCTTTTCCTCCATGAGTAGCTTTCTGTGACTTTTCAGAGACACTGTTACATTGAACAACATGTGCATCTAGCTTGTACAAGGTACCAACACGAGCACCTTTTGCTAGCACCATAGAGCCTCTTGTCATCTTGCAGCCATTTCCAGAGAATGTGACTTGCACTCCAATATCATTCAACATACTAACATAAAGTAAGTTTTGATCCAGACCTAGTATATGCATTACATTATTAATTCCTTTCACTCTTCCATGGCCAACTATTTCCAATGAGGAATCGCTTGCCAAATACACCTTTCCACTATTGTATTTTTCATACTTTGTGAACCAGTCTCTATGAGATGTCATGTGGAAAGATGCTTCAGAGTCAATTAGCCAGACATCATCTGATGCCTGTGTAGCCAAGGTTGCAATGAAGGCATCTGCATTACTCTGAGAAGAATCATTGTCAGAAGAATACTTTTGCTTCTTCTTCTTCTTCTCCTCTTTACAATCCTTTTGGGCATGACCGGGTTTCCCACAATTCCAGCACTTCACCTTGGACTTCTTGCTAGGATACTTTGATCTCCCCTCTTATTTCAATTTAGATTTCTTGTCCTTCTTCTTTCCTTTTTCTTTTGATCTTCCTCTAACAGCAACGGCCTCCTTCACCATCTTAGAATATTTCCTTCTCATCTCTTCTAATAACAAAGAAGCAAAAACATCTTCCATCTTGAAATTGGATGTTGTACTCCCAATAGCCATTACCAGGTTATCCAAAGAGTTTGGCAAAGAACACAATAAAAGCATACAGTGATCCTCTTCATCAATCTTCACACCAACAAATATTAAATGTGCAATCAGTATGTTGAATGTGTTCAAATGATCAGCTATAGACCCTCCTTCCTACATTCTCAAACTGTACAACTTCTTCCTTAGGAACAATTTATTCACCAAGGACTTCCCCTGATAAATATATGCTAGTCTCTTCCACAAGGAAGATGCAGTCTTCTCTTCATGCACATTCAGAAGAATGAAATCTGCCAAATAGAGCCTTATCGGCCCCTTAGACTTTCTATCTACAAGGTCCCAATCTTCTTGCTTCATTCCTATAGGCTTCATTCTAGACACAACAATCCAAAGATCACGATCCAATAACAGGTCTTCCATTTTGAGTTTCCACAACTTAAAATTGTTGCCATTGAATTTCTCTATTTCAATCCTTCTTGACGTGCTTTCCATCTCAATCTATAATTCGAATTACCAAACTTCTACAAGACTCCCACTGAACAAAATTGACTCAAAAACCCAATGTACCCACAAGGATAACACAACTGGCCAAGCTCTAGTACCACTTGTAAGGAAAGCTAAGTGCAGAAGCAACTCTCCTAACGTCAAAACCTTAGGGACGAATGCAAAGATACCTTTAAAATTTTACAATTACATTCCAAATAAGATGCACTTGAAAGAGATAACAGAAATAGAGAATTAGACATACACATATGAACACTAGATTTACATGGAAAAACCCTTACAAGAAAAAAAAAAACCACCACACCAAGAGATGTCACTTTGTATTACAGTAATGGAGATTACATACAAAGATCAGACTTATCTTTCTGATGTCAAATTACACCAGCTTTCAGAATGATCAACCTTGCTACAGAACACTCAAGTTACAATACACTCAGAATTCAATTCACTCAACTGTTGATTCAACCATCAAACCAATCACTTTGAACCAGACTACTTCTGCAATCTCTAAGTATATCCATGACGCCCCTATCTATCGAACTTCCTCTCAGTATCGGTTGCAACAGTCCAACTACTAGTGGCTCCCATTTGGCTTTTCTGATTGTTCAAATACAAGCCACATAGGATAATCTTCATTCAGTCAAAGCATTCAACCTATGTTGGCATGTCAGTGAGACACTAACTATTTCTCCCCGATGCCATGATGTCAGCATTCAATATCACCAAGAGTCCATACAATCAGCAAGAGGTTACACCGAGTCTAGAGAGCTATCACTAAGACTTCACCATGTTGCCAACACCTCATACCGATGATCTTCACTTGTATCGCTATCACCGAGACTTATTTCTTTCATTGAGAGATCATACTGAGCCTTTATGTTATACTAAAATGTTCAACAGTCAGTAAGACTTATTTCTTTCGCTAGGAGATCATACCGGGGTTCAAAATTTACTCTGAAGTACTCATCTATCAGCAAGCCTTATCGCTATTTCTGAGACATTACTCAGAATTCTTAAGTCATATCGAGCACCAAGCAACAGTCGGCAAGACTTCTCTCCATCACTAAGAGTTCTTAGTGAACCCTTAGTGTTACCTTGATGCCTCCAATTGTCGTGAGTCTCCCCGATATCCGATAGGAGTGGCCTGTCGGCCAGAGATCAACTCGAGCGGAGTGAGATATAAATTTTCATAGCAATCATAATGTCACAGTGATAGATACATTCGGCATAACTGAAGCAAGGTCACAATAACCAGAACTATTCACCAAGGTTTCAACTGCTAGTCGACCAGGCATAAAGCATGTCACACCAACTTGGCTCTCTTAGAGGTCTCATCCTATGGGATTGAGGCACATATTTCCAACAAAAATTTCTAGCATTTCAAAGCTTCATCCAATCTTCTTCATATTCTTAAGTGCACACATTTCATCTTACAACTTTTTATTCTATTTTGTGTACATGTCTAGGTCATTTTTTGAAAGATTGCATCAAACTAGGTTTAAACATTTCATCTTCCATTGCATTTATCTTTCCAATCCCTAGCTTGGTGGCGAACCCCTCATTAGTCTATATTAAATCCATAGGATAGCCCTATTCCTAGATCTCTTTCTCCTTTACATTGAGAGATCTATAGGGTTATCCTTGAGTGAAAGAGAGCGTTAAGATTGTTATTCTAGGTCCTAAACCCTAGAGGATCACCATAACAATTTTCCACCGTTCATTTTGGTGAACATGCATTTAGAACATCATAATTCTGATTTGGAGTTCATCATCATCATAGATATTGCTTGCATTAACATTCCATTAGAGTTTGTATTAGTTAATTGTCATCCTAGTGTTTCTAATTTTTCATTAGGGAAAGTTCATATAGCTTGCATTTTTTGCATCTTATATAATTGAAAATCATCTAAAATCTGCATTTTCACATAGTTTATAGATCATATAACAT
Organism: Sequoia sempervirens; assembly: GCA_007258455.2. Lineage (NCBI taxonomy): Eukaryota > Viridiplantae > Streptophyta > Pinopsida > Cupressales > Cupressaceae > Sequoia > Sequoia sempervirens. Next base: position 129,947,635 of record VDFB02058242.1, read on the forward strand.
AAAAAGCATAAAAATAAATTAAAAAATTTGTAAAAAAATCCCTCACTAGGATTCATATGCCCCTTGGGGTGAATGAGTCCTAGTGCAAATTCTGTAGTGCATTTTCTAGCACTTAAAACACTATTTCTGAGCTTTTGTTTGATGTTCATAACTTTCTATTTTATTTTAAAGATTTTATGTTTCATTCAAATCCATTTCATTTAGTGTAGTTAAATGCATCTTTTCCATTGCTTTAATTCAAAATTTCATCTACAACATTTTATTTCACATTGTTACATAGTTTAGAATTTGAAATTTTCATCATGGATATGTGCTTTGGTAAGATTTGGATTTCCTTGAAGTCCTTGGTGTATGTGTCAAATGATCTTAATGAAATCAAATTGAATCATGCTCCTTCAACTCCTAATGCATGTCATCCTCATGATGTTGAGATCATTGGAGAAGATGATGATAGCATGAATAAGTTCCTAAATGATTTCCTTAATAACCTTGAAGGTAATGCATCATTTTATCCATCAATGGAACAACTAAAACCTCCTATAATACCACTTCTTGATATGTTTGGTTACTTACATCATGAAGTTGAGGGAAAAGTTGAACCTAATATCCCTACAATAGGTGAACCTAGTTCTTATAAGAAAGCAAACACTCAACCATTCTATGTTAACAAAGTGACAAACACTCACATCAATATAGAAGATACGTATAGATTAGGATTCACAATATTGAGTAAACAAAGATGTGATACAACAAGTGAACATGAAATTCATCAACTCTTAGAGAAAATACCAATTCAAAATATAAAAGGGTGAGGATATCAAGATCCTCCTCTTGATATGAGTATCCTCCTTCCTAAAGAACAACTAATACGTCTGAAGGAAGAAGAGGTCATCTTTGGTCCTCCTCCTCAACATTAAACTCAAGAAGTTGGTGAATCTACCAAGCCAAAAAGACCTTATAAACTAAAGAAACTTCAATTCCCTTATCCACCAACTGACATTGAAAGGAATTTGTAGATACTCTTACATAGTGCATTGATTATATTACCTCACATAAGAGTAGACCAAAATACAAATCCTAAGAACACAAACACATCACATTTTTGATACGATAGAATGCTTGGACATAGTATCAATGAGTTTTATGCAAAAGGTTTGAAGTTATAGAAATAGTCCTTGAAAGTGAGACCCTTTCATACCTTGCCATGTAGCAGTTGTAGAATAATAGTAGTCTAACTATTACATGTTATACACTTATTGTAAATCATTTCAAAATTTATGGAGATTTTTCCGATCACCTACCTCAGCTCATTATTTTATTGTGCATAGTGGAGGCAAGAAGTAGATAGACTTGTCCTAGTAATGCATTTGTTGTTATCCCTTTGGCTAGTTGTCCACCTTTTGTATACAATGAGCATGATTAGGATGTGGAAAACCTACTCATAGGTTGACTTGCATGTGCCTTACTAGTCTCTTACATTATTTATTTTCTCTTTTTCTTTTGCATGATTGCATGTGCAGATTGTGATCCCCCATACTATTTTATTTCATGTATCTGTAAGGTCTGAAAATCTCCTTTACTAATTATATTCCTTAGTTTCCAAAATAATTTAATAAAATAAAATAATTATAAAAAGGTGTGGAATAAGAAGAATAATCTAATTACTTTCATCACTTAATTCAAATGGAATAACATACATCAATGAATCAAATTATATCAAAACAAGGCCATGCCTTCACTAGATTTAGCCATGCAGACTTAAACAAGAATTATCATCTTAAAAATACACGTAAATTCAAATACTATAATGTAAATTAATGAAATAGAAAGATCATAAATGCATCCACAAAAGAACCATAGCACAAGAATTTCATGAGTGGAAAACCCTCGTAGGGATGAAAAACCACTCATAAAAATGCCTCACTGGCTTAATGAAATGCCTCTCTAGTAGGGCCTTACTGGCTACATGATCTCACTTATAAAAAGATCCCTTACTAGCAATGATACAAGATACATTTCTAGCAATGATCATACTATCTCCCTGACATGACCATTTAAAACTTCAATACACATGTTTATAAATAATGAAGAAAAAATATATAGAGGATCACACAGTAACTCTACATAAAAGTTATCTTCTTAACCATTCCGCATTTCATATCGTAATATTCATAAGAACTAAAATCTTAACATATAAATATCTCACTATCCTACATGTAGTTACAAGATACTTTTTCAAGTTTCACCAATGAATCATACTTGCATATGAAATTATGGTAATATAAACACTATCATGAATCACTCCCAAATATTTGCAAATGATACAATTCTACCTCCAACACAGTAATCCTAACACTTCTAAAAAGCACAGATGCCTATGGAATTATAACAAGAATGTTTACTTCTAAACTCATTGATTCATAGAGGGTTCAATAGTAAGAGAATAAAACTTTAAAAGAGTTAAGAAGGTATAGCTCATGTATGTATGAGAATACATATATAAGCTAGTGAATATGTATGAGTATGCATTCTAATGAAAATAAATCTCAAGATCAAAAAAGTGAGGGAATTCCTAATTTCTTTGTACGTATATAATAAACCATAATGCATGAGAAGAGTTTCATCATTGAAACTAAAACTTTCATAAAGTAAGGTATGATTCAACATTTATTTATATTTTTATTCATGATGCAAAATCCGCAATATCATTTAACTAAAATCTACTAAGTATATAAATTAATATCTAATTAGTTCCACAACCTATTTTACCCATTGCTTTGAAAGAGATAACGTTACTTTGCTTGCTAATGTAAAAATCACGTAAAGTAAATAAATTAAAGATTTGCTTCTTTTCTAGAAGTAATTTTGTACCAAAAAGTTATTTTATGTCATAATCATTAATTTTAAAGACAAAACTCACCCATTCCTTTTATTCACTATATATACATCTACCATTACTATTTTCCATAATATAATCTTATAAACCAAGTCCCTATTTAAAGAAACAATTTATTCTCTTGAATTTCTCTTAACAACTATGTAAGAAACACCATACTATTAGAAAACATTATTCCAATCATAAATTTTTAATGAATTCCTTCTATTCTTATGATCATGAAAACTATGCCCCTTAAGAATAATGCATAAATCCTTTTGAAGAGAAAGATATTTTCCATATTCAATTAACCCAACTCTTAGCAAATTCTATTAAATATACGATTTAATATGAACTTATTTTAAAAATGCATCACTTATCTTGAAGAAATCTCATTACTTGGCCTACTAGAAATAACGTTACCAACATCTTAAAATCTATGACTTCTGAAAATGCATGATTAACAAATGCACTAATCTACCAAATGGTTAAATTGAACATCCTAATAAAGCTTTAAGAATCGTCAACAAGAATACTCATTTCCCTAAGCGATTTTACTATTGAATTGAAATAAACTTTGACCAATAATATAAATCCACTACTAGTGAAATCTAATACAGTAAAATTTAATAAAACTATATATAAGAGGGATATTTTGAAACTGATCCTAGTTATCTCTGTACTATTGAATCTTCTATCAACTAAGTTGAATACTAAAATTAGATTAAGCATGAAGAACTATTTTCCATACAAGAAAAAATGGAATGATTAAAATCTTGAATCTTTATCCCTTTATGATGTATTTTAAGAGGTATTGTTTCAAGTTTTAGTTATAAAAGAAGAGCATGGTTCTTAGGTTACTTTCCATTTTAATTTGATCTTTATTTGGAAGATGTATGTTGCAAGTACATGGTAAAGTTATAATAAATACTAATGTAACATCAAAAAACCTAACATATCAATTCGAACATTTAATACGCTCTAACTTATGTCTATACTAGTTGATTAGGTACTGATAGCAATAGAACTATTAATTTTCAAATATTTTTTATTTTGATTTTAACTTTTAAGTAATCAAGTATTTCTTATGTGTCTCAAAAAAAAGACGTTGGAAGAGAAGACAAGCTATGCAAAAATTTGGAGGGGCTAGATGCAGGCTCACAAGGAGGATACAAAACATTCTAATGTGTAACTGCCAATCTTTATCAGGTGTTAAGCCGTTACATTCATTGAAAGTGACTATGAGATGCCATTAAATTCAAGTGCCTAGCATTGAGACTGAATATGATATTAAGTTTGGTTTAAGGTTGATGGTAATACATATTACCATGTCATTTGGGATTCTTCAAGCCATCACAACATCAGAAAGGGTGAAGTGATAATAGGATTATATTATTACTAAAGCCACAAAGAATATTAAGGATGTCATTGGATTTGGAATAAGGATTGAGCAAGACTTCATGCAGTTTCCAATTCAATCAGGTGATATATAGATAGATGGGTATATATATATGCATAAACCACCAAGAGAATATGAAAATACATTCTTGATACAAAATTTCACATAGAAACCTTTACATTTAAACTCTAAATACATGAATTCAATAGATATAGACAATTGGGGTTTTAGGAGTTTAATCTTTCCACAAGAATTCATTTATCTACACATTTGAAAATTGAAAAGATTTGGAAAAGAATTCGAGAACCTGGAATTCACTTTCAGTTGAATTCCCTCTTCTTATGGTTGTTCCTCCTTTCACTGTTCTTGTTTTGTTGTGATTCCCTAAACCCCACTTCAAAAAATATCATATTCAATTATATTTTGTAGAGGAAACAAGAAAGATTTAGAAAATTTAGTTGTGTGTTTTGTTATTGTTTCCTTCTTTTTGAATTTTTCTTTTAGTTTTCCAAAAACCTAATCTTGAAAATAAGAATAATAAAGTTTTTTTTCCATCCACAATATTTATCCGAGCAGCTATTAATAAAATACCATTTTTAATTGCAAGAATCAAATATATATTTCGAGTAAATAATAATAGAATATATTTTATTTACAATTTAAATATTTATTCAAAACAGTTAGCAAAGAGGTAACATTAATTGCAATTAAAAATAATTATTTTTAGAAATTACAACGCATTATCATTTATGTACAAAAAAAAAATTATCTATTTAAAATATAATTAATTCTTTTATTCCTCTGCACTTTTATTTCACCACAAATTAATTTAATTAAAAATTGTAGAACATGAACAATAAAATTAGGGTCGTGACATCCTTTCCACCTTAAAGAATCATCGTCTCGATGATCAACTTAACTAAAGATAAAAATATCATACCTCTTTAATTATGTTTTATCTTAATGTCAAAAGCAACCCACTTGACAAATATATTGTTTACATCAAACACCTATTTGTTTATAACAACAAAACTTCCTATGGCTAGGATTCATACACTTGCACACCTCGTTAGCACATCATGGCTTTATAAAATTCACTTTATTTACCTTAACTAATAAAAGGATGCAAACTAATTCATTTCTTTCATACAATCTTCTATATCTTATTCAAATCTTTTTCATATTCCAATATATTTATCGATAGAAAGAAAATATGTAACGCCCCGCTAAGGAAGTTGGTTGATTAGATCAAAAGACCTTCAACATCATGCCAATAATTTTTTTTTTAATAAACTAAAGTGACACTAACTAATGTCACTCAACAAATTAACATGCATAACATCATTACATTAACATCATATCATAATCAAATTATGACCTACAAGTAATATTAATCATAGCCCACTTACACACTAATCCACTATGGTCCGCTAATGTCGTTATTGCAATTCATCTACACTAACTAAACCTATAGAAAGACATTTGATACAATAAGATCACATCTAATAAATTCTTTGAATTTAAATTAAATCCCATACATCAAATTACATATGATAACATATAACTCAATTATAAATAAACCTCATCTAACATTATACTAATATGATTCTAATCTTAATCAACGCCATGAAATAGGTATATAAAGATATATCACATCTACTACTAAACTAAGTTCATATGCATCGTAAAGACAACATTCATGTGTTAAAATTTCCACTACATGATAAACAACAACAAATATATCTTCAAGGTTACATCGACTTATTTACATTTCCTTTACAAGAATACTACAATGTACAAGATTCATTCATCTAAGAGGTACATATATAAGATACATATTAGACATAATTTTCTTAGAAATATCATTTGTATCATGAAACCAAATCTAGAATGAAGTAGAAGGAAAGACTTCATGTTGCACACGAACTGTACCACCTAAACCCTAATGGATGGTTAGAAAATACCACCCTACCATGTGGAACCCTGAGGCCTACTCCCTCTGTGCTAGGAGACAATGCTAGGCCCCACACACACGCAAGAAACATAAAAAACAAATGGCTAACACTAAACATCTAAAGGATACTACCTAAAACAAGAATCAACCAAAACTCACAAGAACTTTCACAAACACTTCTAGATACTTCTAGGGGCCAAACACATAACACAAACAAATAGGAAACCCAAAAGTTGATCATTATACCACAAAACATACAATGAAACACATAACATCATTTTCATAATCTTATAACATGAAAACCAACTTTTAATTTCATAATTCATATTCAAGACCAACAATACATAGTCTTGGTACAATTGATCCTTACACAGTATAAAAACCTCAACATTAGTTTTCACAAGTGGGAAGGGATTGTCAACATACAGATAGTAAAATATTTAATCATAAATAATACAACACAATATAGATAAAAGAATGGAGTTATATCCTCCTATGCAACTTCAGAACTGAACTATTTTATCCTCTTGACAACAATAAATATGTCATCTATAAAATAGCCATAAAACACTCAAATAAACTCAAAATCCAAATCTATCAAAGACCCATTTTATATTTAGCCCTCAAATACTTAGCAACATGAGCAAACTTAACCAAAAATGAATAAATAGTTCACAAAATGCAAAGCAAAAGACAACTCCTATAAAAACCCTCTTTTCGGCATACCTAATTACAACTAAATGACAAAATGAGAAACCTAGCAACCAGATCTTTTCCAAAATATAAAATATTAAAACTATAATTAATCTAACTACTTTCAAATTCCTATAAATCTAGAATCCTAGTCTTTCATTGGCTAGTTACAGTTACAGGGAGAAACAAGAGAGTATTTGCAGTCATGGAGAAGCAACCTAATAGTAGCCCCATGTTTCAACCATATCTCAAAAAATGTGATCCGGGTTTTTGAGAATTTTGGAAAAAGTTTAAAAGATAATGAAATGATTTTTTTTTTTAAACATCTCACCAACCCAGTTCGTAAAAATAGATTTATAGATGACACAAGCAGACCATTTTACTAAAGACAATAAGCATATATTAATTTTTATTCTGGAATAAATAAATATTTCATTCACACAGAATAAAAATATCTATCATTTATTTTCAAGAATTAGAGAGAAAAATCAATCAAATTATTTGTACATTCAAAAATAAAATTTAAACAAAATATTTCAAAATACAACCCAGATCCAATGCTTGGCATGGATGAGAATTCGATGTCGAACTCCGAAAATTTAAACTTTCAACTCCCCAATCTAGAATTCTCCTAAAATCACAATTCCCTAGTAAAATCCATTCCCCCCAAATCATAATTAAATTTCCAAATCACTTTCCTCCAAATTTTTCAAAAACCTTAGAAAAATTAATTTAAAACCTTATCAAATCTCTCTATTCTCAAAACCTCCAAAACTCTCTCCCAAAATCCTCTAAATTTTATGCACAAAAAGTAAAAGTATCATTTCACAAATTTTTTTCCATAAATAAAAGTAATTAAATTCAAAAAAGAAAGTAACTTTCAGGTATGTGCAGGACTGTGATGGGCCAAAAAGTGACAATATGATGGGTATGTGGCTGATGACTATTTTTTTACCCAAAATTAATGAACCAAAAAGGGTTTTTAAAGGATATTCTCATTTTTCTACTGATATAAATTATGTTTTACTTTGAATTTAATAAGTAATTATTATTAATTTTCTATTCAAATTACGACTAAAGTCCTGATTCATAGGATGATTGAAAAATATTTATAACTTTCAAACGGTATCACTTTTTTGAATCTCAAACATGTGTCACATTCTATGTTTCACATACTATAGGATTAAAAAAAGAAAAAATGAATTTCATGAAGTTTTGACCAAGTTAAGGTGGTCAGACATACAATTTTTTATATGTTTTAAAAAGTTGTAATAAAAAAATCATAATTATTTATTTACTTGGAAAAAAATTATAAAAAATATGCATCACATCGAGGCATAAGTCCTTTACTTATATCTAAAATTTTATAAAAAAATATTATCATTTTATGGTGGTTAGGGTGGTGAGATAGACACCTACTTATTTTTTCCTTGAAATTTAAGTACCACTGCATTGAAATTTCAAATTTTCACCAAACGATTTTTTTTTTTAAACAAACCTAGTAGTTTAGAAACTAGATTCAATTTTCTATAGATTCTATTGTTACATATTTTTGAAATAATATAGATAAATTATTTAAATTTTTACGTCAAGTTCCCTAACTCTGATTTTTCTCAATTTTTTTCCACTTAAGGGCTTGTTTTCTCCATGATGGTCTTGCACATACCCTTTCTTCTTCTTTTTTCCAAAAGACTCTTCTTTTCCAAAATGAAATAAGGAAATAAAATCCTCTCATAAAATAAATTACTAAAATATTAAATTTAAATACCTATCCTCATCCCACTAATAAAATAATTAATTAAAATAAAATAAACAATCAAATTAATTCACATAATTAACTCATTTGTTTAGGGTTTCCCACCATTTGAATTCAAAATATTATAAGAGATAAAATAACCTCCTTAAAAATAATCACTCCACCAAAATAGTAAATCAAAACACAAATATAACATATACTTACATATTAATATATTAATATTTAATAAATAACATTAGAATATGTTAATATTTATAACCTTATTTTCATAAAACATAATACACATATAATCATAATAATAGTAATAACCAATATTCACTCACACCAAAGAATAACCATAGCAATATAAATACATATATATAATAACATTAAATCACACCTCATCACATTAATAACCATTATATAATAACAACTAATATTAGCGACCCAATATCTAACTTTACTCAAATATTCCACAATCCAAGGCTAGGCATAAACCACGAAATAAATTCTCACATAAAAGAGACATTCAAATCAAAACATAAATAATGAGAATGATCACAATAGTGACTAGCCTGACCTACCGAAGGACTTAGCACCATTAGAACTGAATCCACATTCAAAAATAGACATTGGAGTCACACAATCACATAACCCAATAGAAACATTCACACACGTGCAACATTCCAACCATAGGGTAAAGGAGATCGAGCATTGTCCCCTGACAACTCAAAAAGGTGGTCACACGTAAAATAAATTATTCCTAATTGGGACAATGGCTAGGTTTGTGGTATAACTTGAGCGTAGATGTTATCTCCTCAACCACCATTGGGATTAGAGGCATGCTTAGACCTATTAATTCTAGTGGAGATGTAGCCTAGTACTTGTTCACTCAAACATACAAATTAGAGCACATGTGCATAATAGTTGAAGCACTAGGAAAAGAACTCTAGCAATCATATCTCATTCTCGTATGTCTCCCATACGTCCAATGGTATGATTCTTCCATTTCCATAAACACACTATTGCATCACTTAACTATCCAAGTAAACCTCTGCATAATAATAACATAACAATATGCATCATACTCACAAAAGTACTAACAAAAGCTCATGTTCCATCTGCAACTGCAACACTTGAATACAAGTCAGTACCTCTTCATGATAATAAATATAATCATAATCATAATCATAATATCATATCATCATGATAATAATATGTGAAAATCATGTGAAAATCCTAAAGATAACCAAAGCATTTCTATAGCACAAATATTCCCATAACTTTCATCCTAATAATGGTCATGTCTAAACACACACATTATAATAAACCTATCCTTAAACATATATAATAAGTCTTTTCCTAACCTTCTCACATAGTCCATAAATTCATGATATACATCAATTTATTAACATCATTAGTGCATACCTTTAAATATCCCTATTATTTTACCTTCATCTCCAAGTTCCAAAGACAAAATACCTACACATCCATGGTGAGAATGGAGGGGCACTACAAAATAGTTATGTTCATTTTGTCAACATGCCTATTCATATGAGATGTTAGAATAATTTCCTCAATGATGATAAAAAAGCATCCCCATACTACTTGTTATCATCATTAGCGAATTAAAATACTAACAAAAGAAAAGTCTCAGTAATCTAAAAAGTGTCAAATAGTTACAAGTTATTCATCTTGGTCAACAACATAAAATATAAGAAGATCAACGAGTTACAAAAGATCATCATCATGATTAGAAACATTAAAGATAGGAAGATAACTTACTAAAAAAAAGGTTCAAGTTGATTACCATAGCAACCCAGAATATTAGATGTCAGGAAGATCATCAAGAGCTCAATACTAATTCAACCAGTTACTAAATTTCACAATGATAAATCTCAATCTATAATTGGAAAAAAAAAATTTATATTAACCAAGATATCCATAAATATATGATATGTATAATTCTTTATCTTTTTAAAAATGCAACAAGATTGTATCCAAGAGAAGTGCATTACAACAATTGACTAAACAAGCCATGGAATGATACATAACTAGCTTTTGAATTACATAAAGAAAATAAAACATTTAAGATCAATCTTTAGCTGCCATAACCCAGTGGTCTTCCACAAGTTGAAGGTTAAGAGCATGGTTAAGGTGATTTTTCCACGCAACCATGAAGCATAACACTTCCCCGAGATTCTTCCTAACTCGAAGAATGCCCGGTCCTGCGTGAGGTGCCTAGAAAACTATAACAATAGGGTAGGAGGGAAACTCTTGATGCATGTATGATAACTTATATGCTCTCTTATACTAGAATGCACATATTTCTTGCATACATGATGTGGAAAAGAAACATATAAAAGTTCTAGGCATTCATTATCTATCTATTTCAATGGTACAACTCACTTTAGCCAAAGCGTAAATACAAATTTTGGTTGATCTTGAAAAAGATCACCTTCTCAATTATTCCACATTCATGATGTGGAAGAGAAACATATAAAAGTTATAGGCATTCATTATCTATCTATTTCAATGGTACACATCACTTTAGCCAAAGCATAAATACAAATTTTGGTTGATCTTGAAAAAGATCACCTTCTCTTCCACACTCAACATCCTGCCTCAGAAGGTAAGCTTAAAGCTTATTACACACAACATTTATTCAACAAGTATAATCTATATCAAATTGCATAAATTAAGAACCGGATTATAGAATAGTGCATAACACACACAAGTGCATGCATATAGAATGAATAGTTAACAAACAAAAATGCATGAACCACTGGTGCATAACTCACATAGGGTATGAATACATAATTTACTTGTAGTGCCTTACTTTCACAAATATTGAATATACCTTTCATACAATGAGCATTAGTCATTCAAGTTTTCATACAATAAATATGGTAAGTGCATCTCTCGCACAAGTGCATCGCTCGCACAAAAAGTGAAATATGCATAAATTACAGTAGTATAGTTAGAGTGATCCACAATGAGTATCAAAAGTATATCTCACAAAAAAAATTGAAATTTAATTATTACTCAGTACTTTATTTGCACAAAACAATCAATAAGTTACTCTAGTGCATCACTCACACAAGAACAATAATATGAAATATGCATCACTCACATTAGTATAAGTATAATTAAAGAAACAATTTTTCTATGATATGAATAAACTCATCCATATAGATGTTTCTTTTTCATAGAGCATGTGAAGTGCATTATTACACAAGTATCATTCTTATATAGTATGTATATTTATACATACTTTCACTAATAACAATCAAGCATACATGATTCATCACATCAATCACTTTTTCCTTTGCCTATTATAAAGATCAAGATATTTATCTAATCAACTTCTATCATGAATTACCAATGAAGATTCTTAAGACATCAAAACCTCGTGGTTTCACATGATCTCATAGATTCAACTAAATCCCAAATCCTATAAGAATTTAAGATGTTTCTCAACAATCAACTTTCCCAGAGCCTAGTACTAATACAAACGTTCTCTCCTTTAAAACATACTTCTTAGGTTTCCTACCTTCAAGAAGGCTCAACCAATATTTTTCCATTATTATGAACTTTATTTACTTCACAGGTGTTTTTCCTTTTTCCTCTCATCATAAATTTCTTCTTTTATTCTTCCCTTGTATCTTATCAACTCATTCATCCTTTACGTCATCAGAGAGCTATCTCTTCATAATATACTTCTCTTATTAATTCAATTTTATTCCCACATCTTCATTCATGGGTTTTCACCATACACTATCCATATTGGCTTACTTCAACTAGGCACCATCACTCTTACTAGCAATACTTGCGAAAAAACAACTAAGGAAAAGAGGTTTCACACCTCTAGATTTCTTGAGTGGTCAAACTACGTCTAAACTTCTAATCGGTTCCAACTAACCTTCTAAGAATCACCCATAACTAGGGTTCTCTATTCAATACAATAGGTTCATATACAACAATTCAACCTAAGCATAGAATAATTAATGCCCAAGTGTTGAACCTAAGTGGTTTGATACCAAAATGTAAGTTCCAAAAATCTCCTTTACTAATTATATCCCTTAGTTTCCAAAATAATTTAATAAAATAAAATAATTATAAAATGGTGCAGAATAAGAAGAATAATCTAATTACTTTCATCACTATATGGGTGATCCCACAAAGCTAGTTTATAACTTCTGGGAGATTCTTTTTTTTTTGAAATCACATATTTTTAGAAAATATAATGATTTAATCCTTAAAATGTTCCATTTAAATAATTCCAATTGAATAGGGTATTATCAAACTACCTTAAATCAAACCCCCTTGGATAGAACCCCGCTAGTTTTAAACCATACCTATAATGGAGTCTCCTTTACACCTATAAAAATGTTCATAAAAAACCACTTTAGATTTACCTTTTGGGGGATCAAATGAATTCATTTAAAATTTAGGTTTTGTAAGTATGTAGTGCTTATTATAAGCTTCCCAAAAAGTATAATTTTAAATAAACTTAATTTTATTATTATATTTATTTTTTATTTCTTGTGAATGTAGGTTTTTCACCGAAAATCAAGCTCTTTGTTTTGCAAATGTGGAAAAATAGAATCTATTATCAAAATAAAATTTTGAAAAATATGAGTGCACTAGATATTGAATTTATTGATCCAACCAAAAAAAAAAAGAATTTTGATACATACAAAAAAAGTTGTGTTATATGGTCTGCCTATGTCTTAATTGTAATTGGTGTGACTTTGAAACTTGATTAAGGAAAAAATATTCAATAAAAGACTCTAAAACCAATTGGAAGAACTAGATATCGTAGTTACAAATCTAAATTTGAAAAAAATAGAATTTTACCATTCATGGAAAAAAATTTGTGTTATACTAGTTTTTGAAGGAGATGGAAAAATAAGTGCAATCTAATTCCAATTTTTTTAAAAATATATATATTTAGAATCTACATACAAAATGTCACAAATCACTAGTTTGCATTATCTTCAAATTCAGCACTGTTTAGCCGCTATAGGTCCCTAAAAGTGAAGATTCAATTAGAAAAAAATAGTTCAGTGTCCAATTTGGCCAAAAATTGTAAACCAGTATTGTGGGATCACCCATATTCAAATTGAATAACATACATAAATGAATCAAATTATATCAAAATAAGGCCATGCCTTCACTAGATTTAGCCATGTAGGCTTACACAAGAATTATCATCTCAATAGTAAATGTAAATTCAAGTACTATAATGTAAATTAAGGAAATAACAAGATCATAAATGCATCCATAAAAGAACCATAACACAATAATTTAATGAGTGGAAAACCCTCACAGGGATGAAAAACAAGTTGTAAAAATGCCTCATTGGCTTAATGAAATGCCTCTCTGGTGGAGCCTTACTGACTACATGATCTCACTTGTAATAAGATGCCTTACTAGTAATGATACAAGATGCCTTTTTGGCAATGATCATACTATCTCCCTAACATGACCATTTGTGACTTCAATACACATTTCTAAATAATGAAGCAAACATCTATACATAGGATCACATAGTTCCTCTACATAATAGTTATCTTCTTAACACTTCCACATTTCATATCCTAATATTCATAATAATTGAAATCTTAACATATAAATAGCCCATTGTCCTACATGTACAGTTACAAGATACTTTTTCAAGTCTCACCAATGCATCATCCTTGCATATGAAATTATGGTAATTTCAACCCCATCATGAATCACTCCCAAGTATTTTCAAATGAGACAATTCTACCTCCAACCAAGTAATCCTAGCACTTCTAAAATGAGCACATTCCTATGCAATTATAATAGGAATGTTTACTTCTAAAACTCATTGATTCATGTAGAGGGTTCAAAAATAAGATAATTAAACTATAAAAGAGTTGAGAAGGTATAGCTCATGTATGTACGAGAATACATATATAAGCTAGTGAATATGTAAGAGTATACAGTCTAATGCAAGTAAATCTCAAGATCAACTAAGAGAGGGAATTCCTAATTTCTCCATATGTATATAATAAACCATAATGCATGAGAAGAGTTTCATCATTGAAACTAAACTTTAATAAAGTAAGGTATGATTCAACATTTATTTATATTTTTATTTATGATGCAACATCTACAATATCATTTAACTAAAATCTACTAAGTATACAAATTAATATCTAATTATTTGCACAACCTATTTTACCCATTGCTTTGAAAGAGATAACGTTACTTTGTTTGCTAATGTAAAATTCCTATAAAGTATTTAAATGCAAGATTTAATTCCTTTCTAGAAGTAATTCTCCACCCAAAAGTTATTCTCTGTCATAATCATTAATTTTAAACACAAAACTCACCCATTTCTTTTATTCACTATATATATACATCTACCATTACTAGTTTCCATAATGTAATCTTATAAACCAAGTACCTATTTAAAGTATCAATTTATTTTCTTGAATTTCTCTTAACAACTATGTAACAAAGACAATACTATTAGAAAATATTATTCCAATCATAAATTTTTAATGAATTCCTTCTATTCTTATGATCATGACAACTATAACCCATAATAATAATGCATAAATCTTTTTGAAGAGAAAGATCTTTTCCATATTCAATTAACCCAACTATTAGCATAAGTTTATTAAATTTATGATTTAATATGAACTTATTTTAAAAATGCATCACTTATCTTGAAGAAATTTCATTACTTGGCCTACTAGAAATAATGTTACCAACATCTTAAAATCTATGACTTTTGAAAATACATGATTAACTAATACACTAATCTACCAAATGGTTAAATCGAACATCCTAATAAATCTTTATTAATTGCCAACAAGAATACTCATTTCCCTCAAAGATTTTACTATTTAATTGAACTGCACTTTGACCAATAATATAAATCCACTACTAGAAAAATCTAGTTCTCTAAACTTTAATAAAACTATATATAAGAGGGTTATTTTGAAACCAATCCTAGTTATGTTTGTACGATTGAATCTTCTATCAGCTAAGTTGAATACTAAAATTAGATTAAGCATGAAGAACTATTTTCCATACAAGATCAAATGGTATGATTAAAATCTCAAATCTCTGCTTCTCTATGATGTATTTCAAGAGGTATTGTTTCAAGTTGTAGTCATAAAAGAAGAGCATGTTTCTTAGGTTACTTTCCATTTTAATTTGATCTTATTTGGAAGATGTATACTACAAATGCATGGTAAAGTTATAATAAATGCTAATGTAACATTCAAAAACCTAACAGTATGAATTCCAACATTTAATACATTTTAACTTATGTCTATGCTAGTTGACTACAGTACTAGTAGCAATAGAACACTTAATTTTCAAATATTTTCTATTTTCATTTTAACTTTTAAGTAATTAGGTATTTCTTATGTGTCTTAAAAAAAAAAGACATTGGCTGAGAATACAAATTATGTTCAGAAAATTGTAGAGGCCAAATGTAGGTTCACAAGGAGGATGTGAAAAATTCTAATGTCTAACTACCAATCTTTATTAGGTGTTAAGTCATTACATTAATTGAAAGTGACTATGAGATGTCATTAAATTCATGTGCCTAGCATTGAGACTAAATAGGATATTAAGTTTGGTTTAAGTCTGATGGTAATACATATTACCATGCCGTTTGGGATTATTGAATCCATGAAAACATTAGAAAGGGTGAATTGAAAATAGGATTGTATTATTACTGAAGCCACAAAGAATATTAAGGATTTCATTGGATTTGGAATAATCATCGAGCAAGACTTCATGCAGTTTGCAATTTGAGCAGGTGATATAGATAGATGGGTATATATATATAAATTCATAAACCACCAAGAGAATACAAAAATACAGTCTTGATATAGAATTTCACATGTAAAATTTTACATTTAAACTCTAAATACATGAATTCAATAGATATAGATAATTGGGGTTTCAGAAGGAGTTCAATCTTTCCACAAACATTCATTTATCTACACATTTTAAAATTGAAAAGATTTGGAAAAGAATTCGAGAACCTAGAATTCTCTTTCAATTGAATTCCCTCTTCTTGTGGATGTTCCTCTTTCTTTCACTATTCTCGTTTTGCTATGATTCCCAAAACCCCACTTCCAAAAATCTCATATTCAGTTATAATTTATAGAGGAAACAAGAAAGATTTAGAAAATCTAGTTGTGTGTTTCCATTATTGTTTCCTTCTTTTTAAAGTTTTCTTTTGGTTTTCCAAAAACCTAATCTTGAAAATAAAAGTAATAAAGTTTATTTTCCATGCACAATATTTATCCTTAGCTATTAATAAAAATACCATTTGTAATTGCAATAATTGAATATATATTCCAAGTAAATAATAACACAATATATTTTATTTACAATTTAAATATTTTTTCAAAATAGTTAGCAAAGAGGTAACATTTATTTACAATTAAAAATAATTATTCTAAATTACAACGCATTATCATTTATGTGCGAAAAAAATAAATTCTCTATTTAAAATATAATTAATTCTTTTATTCCTTTGGACTTTTATTTCACCACAAACTTAATTTAATTAAACATTGTAAATTTTGAACAATAAAAATAGGGGTCATGACAGTATCTCTCTCTCTTTGTGAGATTCCTCTATTTTAACCTTCATTGTTCTCTATGTCCGAAATATTTTACTTTTATCTTGTGTTTTCCATTTGGGGATGACACAAGGCATTGAGACATTCATGTCTCTTCCATGTTTGCCCAAAAATTTTTCTTTATCTCTTTTCTTTGTCTTGTGTTTTCTTTTTTGGGATGATGCAAGGCATCGAGACATTCATGTCTCTTCCATGTTGACCTAAAAAAAAATTCTTTTTTTTTCTCTTTCTTTGTGTCATTCTTCTAGTTCTATGTGTATTTGGGAAATGGTGACAATTTTGAGCTCTCTTAAAAACATTGTAGCAAGAACATATTGACCCCAAATCCATAGATCCCTTGTGTGTTTGGATTTTAATTTTGGGGGCAACCCTTCCCTTTTCTTTTGCATGACGTAGCGCTACTTGGAAACATATGGCTTGGCACAAGGATTTCCATGTTAGCTCTCATGTCCTCTTTATTATTAGCATTTATCATTTGTTACTCTATAGTAATTTCTCATAGTACGGTGTTTAGCAATCTCTTGAAAGTGGGTGCGTACATTTTCATTGTTCTTTTGCATTTTTCTTAGTTCGTGGTGTAGTCTTCTTACTTTATACAATGTGTTTTTCTCTTTGTGGATGATATCGCGTGTGATGTATTTCAAGAGCATGATATCTCTTAGCATATTATATTCCTCTTAGTGGCTTGAAATGATGCACTACATCCCCTAAGTTGTGAATCTTCTATTCTTTGATTGGTCCTCTCTTGGAGACATTAGGAACAATGTTCCCTAAGTGAAGGAGCTCATATGAAGTAAGCAAGAATCCTTTGAACATTCTTTGCATTTTTCATTTTTAATTATATGGCCACCTTGCATAGTACACCTTGCATGCCATTGGAGCCATGTTGTTTGTTCATAAGCTCTAAGCATATGAAGGTTTTCTTTCCCCATGAAGCTTAAAGTTCATTGTTCATGAGCTCCAAGCATACAAAGTTTTACTTGTCTCATGAATCTCAAAGGTCATTTTTGTGTGGCGTGTTATTAAAGTTATCAAGAGGTATAAATTTGGTATGGTTTTTAATGGGAAGACCAATTGAGGCATGACTTCCCCTTAACCACTTGTGTGTGAGTGTGAGTGCATGCCGACTATTTGTATATGTGTCTCACCTCTTTCAAATCCTCACCCAGTGGATAGCCTAAAGTTTTGTTTCCTCAGAGTGAGCTTGCATTTTTTTCTAACAAACAATCTAGATCTTTCCACATCACGATGGAAAAATGGTTGAAGCTTGATCCGTCCATTTTTTTAATATTTTTATTTGCTTTTCATCTTTTCTAGTGTATGCTTGTTCCTTTATTATGTTCTTTATGTCATTTTCATGTGTGTTCTCTTGTGCCTATATTGTTTTTTCATAGGATCTTGATCCTGGGGACTTGATCACCCCTCTTAATAATTGTCATCCTATCATACTAGCATGGGTGCACTTGGATGCATCTTGATGCATGTTTTTCTAATTTAGTGTGATTTTGAAGCAAGTTCACCCTCTCACTAAAGGGGGGACTAAATGTAGTGTCAAAAAATGTCGTTAGTGATATTTTCACACTTTTTTGGACCTTCCTTGTAAAATTAAACCTAATGATGCCTTGACTTAGTGTTGTAATGTGTTTAACACACTCAAATTAGGTCTTGGGACCTTGTGAACTAATGAATTTAAATGGTACCTTGCTAAAGTGTTGTGAAGTGTTGTAACACACTTTCACACTTTTCTAAGATTTTATCAATTAACTAAACCTAATAAACCTCTTTTTAACCAAAATGTACCTTAATCATGCCCTATTTGAAGTGTTGTAACACACTTTCACACTTTTCTAGGGTTTTCATTAATAATTGGACCTCTTTATGCTTTAATTGGCCCTATTTTGCACCCATAATTCTCATTTAATGTATCTTTTTAGGGTGATCCCAACAAAAATCAACATCCAATCATAATTCAAGTGTTTTTGGATTGTGTGGCCCAGATTTAGTGACCTGGAATTCATTTTCCACCATGGAAAAATGAGTCCCACCTAGGTTTTTGGGTCCCAAACCTTCCTAAGAATGTTTGAATTTGGTGCCATAAATTATGCATAATGGGACTCATTCACCACCTTGGGAAAATGAGTCTTGTGTGACCCAAAATTAAAACTAACTCAAATTTTTGGTAGGATTTTATCCTCCTAGATTTGATTTCGGCTTGTACTATTGTAATTTTGGGAATTCTTGCATAATTAAGTATAAAGTACAAGTTTCTTACACTAATTTCACACCTATCAAGTTGAATGAGCATCCTTATAGAAAATTTGAGTTCACAAGAGCATTCAAGAGTCTTAAAGAGTAGATTATCAAGAATTATAGAGCATTACTCAAGCATTAAGCATCATTTCAAAGCCTCCATGCATCATCTTTTTCTTTGAGCTATCAATTGTGATGTGGGGTTTTATGATTCAAAGCTAGAATTTCATTCAAGATCTACATCCATTGGAGCCACCTCATACATGTTTTTAGTACTTCATTGCTAGGGTTTGGTGAGTTCAAACATATTTTTTTGTTCATTCATCATTCTCCATTCCTATTTCATTCTATTTCAATCTTTGATTACCAAAATAGGGTTTGATGAAGGCAAACCACTTTCCACTAACAAAACAACACTTTTTCCCTCTCTTTAGTGTGTGATTTGTAGGTTTATATTGAAGACATATTGAAGAGAAAGATTGGAGAAAGTTTTCAGAGTCTCTAAAGTGTTCAAAGTTATCATCAAACATTGGAGAACACCTATACGTTGATTCATAGATATTTGGATCTAGGAATTTGAAGAAGTAGATTAAGCGTACTGATAAGAGAAAATTAAGACCTTGAAGCTATAGAAAACCCTAACTAGATTGATTCACCACTTTTGGAGAATGAGTCCTATTTTAGGTCAAATTTTAGATTTTTTATAGATTTGGAAACCCATTTTCCAGATTCTTATTTTTGCATAGAAACCCAGATCTAGTATTGATTCACCCAGCTTGGCATATGAGTTCTAGTAAACATTAAATTTATAATTTATAGCATTTAAAAGCTTCATCTAGTCTTCTTTAGATTCCCAGGTGCACTCATTTCATCTTATAGCTTTTTATTCTATTTTTCATACATTTATTGGTCATTTTTTAAAAGATTGCATCAAACTAGGTTTAAGTATTTCATCTTGCATTGCATTTGTCTTTTCAAGCCCTAGCTTGGTGGTGAACCCCTCATTAGTCTATATTTTTCTCCTAGGACAACCTTATTTATAGATCTCTTTCTCCTTTGCATTAAGATCTTTAGTGTTATCCTTGAATGAAAGAGAGTGTGAAGATTGTTATTCTAGGTCCTAAACCCTAAAGGATCACCATAACAATTTTCCACCCTTCAATTATGTCCACTTGGTGAGTTGTCCCAATCATGTTTTCTCACTCTAGGGTAGTGGAACCTCAATCTATCCACTAGGTGAGTTATCACAATGAGGTAAAAAATTAGAGAATCATATTAGCCTCCCATACCATACCAAAGTTATCCCCCTAACAACTTTTATAAGGAACCACAATGTAATGCTTTTGTATTCTTTTAAATGTCATGTCTGTATGTTTTTTATGAAAGGGGATTTTTATTTGTTCAAGTAAGGTATTATTCTTAGGGAACATCATTTCTAATGTCTCCAAGAGAGGACAAGTCAAGAATATCATATTGTGACTTATGGAATGCCCCTCATTTCATGTCATGCCATGAAGGGAGATCGTATACTTAGAAAGATCATACTCTTGGAGGAAATCAAAACAAATGACACCACCAAGAAAGGGAAATGTCACAAGAAAAAGAAAATCATGCCATGAAATATTCCAAAATATGTCATCGATGTATTCCCCCACTTTAAAGTGGTTGCTACACCATTACTGTGAACAATTGCTTTAAAGTAGCCAATGTTTTGTCCTAAGGCATGAAAGCTTTCCTCGGAAAACCCTATGCCAAGTCATATGTTTCCAAAATAAAGCTATGCCATGAAATAGGAAAGAAGGGTTTCTCCCAAAAATGCAATGCTAAACCTAGAAAGAAAATATGTCACATGCAAGCCAACTTAATGTGCATGTCATCCACATCCCAAGTTTTCTCTTATATATACATGCAAGGCAGTGAACTAGCTAAAAGATACAATGACAAGTGACATACAAGGACAAAGCTACCTAACCCCTTGCACCCACTGAGTGTGGGACAAGGGTGAGCCAAGGATGGATGATGGTATACCACTCCTTGTGATAATGAATGTAAAACATGAAATAGTGAGTATCCTATGATCCTACACCTATTACATGGAAAGGAGCAGAAAATATTGTTATTATTTATAATGAGTAGGAAAAGTATCAACTTGATGCCTATCTAATGAGATATTTCCACATGTAGTATCTATCAATTCAAGAAGCTCCAAAGTTAAACTTGTCATGGAAGAATATTTTGTAATAGTGTTGCTATTAAGTGAAGGATTTTTTGATGGTTTTACTTCTATCAAAGCACAATAACCAAGACCACAAGTTGTTTCCTAAATGTTGGATTTTGTAGGGACACAAATACATTGTTCTCTAGCACGACATCCCTTTTTACTATAAACAAGTTTTCTCACAAGTTCATAACCTCTTCAATAAATTTTTTGCATTTCTTTTGGATTTGGTGGTTGCTCATAATCAACTTTTATCAAAGTTTTTTGTGTAATTTTCTTCTTCTAAAGTGGTTGAGGTGGATGTTTCTGAATTTTTAGTTTAATTTTGTGTTGAAATTACCACTTTTTCTTTTCCCTTTTTAGATTCTTTGATCTTGTATTCGTCCATGAATGTAGGTGTAAAATCTAAGGAACCTTAATCATCTTCCAATAACTTCTTACTTCTTCAATATGCATTTATTTGTCTTTCTCTTGCACGAGTTCCAATTGTATAGTTGGTTTCAATGTCTTCAAAGGATTTTCTTTTCCTTTATTAATGTTCAAACAACTATTTGGTTCAAGGTTGACTTTGATTGTATATACTTTATTTTTGTAGAGACAATTCATTTTACGATGAAAGGTAGAAGGCCCCCATTCATTGCATGAATTCATGGCCTTCCTAAAAGAATATTATATGAAATATCATGAGGCATAACATGCAAAGGAGTTTTCAATGTAACCTTTCCAACTTTATTAGGTAATGTAATCACACCAAGCAGTTTTTTTTCCTACATTATCAAAGCCACGAATGGATAAAGAATCTAGTTGTATTTGAATTTTTTCTACTTCAATATTTTCTAAAATATTTATGCTACATACATGTTAAGGATCGAATCATTGTCAACAAGATTTGTTTTTATCCCAATCTGATTATGTTTAGCTATTATCATGAAAGCTTCATTTTTTTTTTCTCTTCTTACAAAGGTAACTCAACTTGGTGGAAAGTAATCTCCAAGTTGGCTAGAGTTATAGCTTGAATTTGGGCTGCCACATCATTTTATTGAACATTAGGAGTAGTAGGATAATTTTTTAAATCACTTTGAAGCATGTTATGATAACTAGGTGAGATTATACTCCCATAGTGATATATTAGTAGGATTATTCTTTAGTTGTTCAACAAGATTATACTCCTTTCCACTTTTTAAGGGAAAACAAGGGGGGGCAGGTAAGATAGGGTTAGGAAATGGTAAGGATGTTGGAGTTTCTTGTCTTGGTTTTGGATTATTTCTGGTGTTATATGTATGAGCAACAGTATTGTGACTCTGTTGTTGTGAAACATTATCAATTTTCCTTTTAGGTGGTCCTAAGATAAGCACTGGTTTATTTTGAACTTTTGGTTTTTGTGAGGGTGGATAAATAATTAGAGGATTCTTAGATATCCCATAGGGTATTTAAGGGGTCCAATAATCAAGGGGGATCTAATAGAAACTTGTGCATTCATAACCTCAATGGTTTCAATTTGATGTGTTTCTAATGAAAGGGATTCTAATGCCATAGTTTTACCCTCATCTAAGGAAGTTACATTACTATTGTTTGAAAGACATTTATCAATGTTCTAATTTTCCTCCACCATGATATCTTCCCTAGTGGGAGAGTTTCTAGTAGAGCAACAAACTAGATGTTCATGAAATTCAATGTTTTGTTCTTCTAAAATAACATCCATGGTTATATTTTGTAAAGTAGCTTCATCACAAATAGGAGAGGCATCAAGAGAAGAACAACTATGAGTTTCATGCTTACTAATGATTGGAATTTTTTGTTCAAATAGATCTTTCCAAATGGTAGGACCATTAGGGAAATGAGGAACAAGATTCTCATGATTCTCAATAAGTGTGTATCTTCTAACACCAAAAAATTGTCTTCACATCTAGGAGGGATACTAGGAGTGTAAGGAAGCTAAGGTAGAAGAACAAATTCCTACACTAATCTTGAGAGGAGGAAAATACAAAACTTTATAGATCTTTAACAATTACAAAAATATAAATATCATGCATACTAGGACATAGTGATTTACGTGGGGAAAACCCTTTTGGGAGAAAAACCCCACACTCCAAAAGCCACCCAATACATTATTCAACAATAAAAAAGATTACAATATACTTGTTGAGCAAGTTTCTCATAGGATTATCACCACTAAGAGATCAAGGGATAACATGATCGCTAGTAAACTCTCAAAAATCATCACAATCTCTCTATCATAGTCGTAATACATTTCCCTCATAAAATAGAGTTATATTCTACGGCAAGAAAGGCCAATAGAATATTTTCCATTAGATCTAAAACCTAATAATGAATAGTTTAGATTTACAACATATCCTTTATTTAATCTATGTCAGCCATCCTAGAAGTTTCCTAAAAGGGTTAACACACTCACATTTCTCTTTGTTTTGCCATTGTATACACCTGTCGGTGTAACTACGAAAGATATATATAAATATATATACATCCTATCAACAATAAACCACATATAATTGCAAGTTTGAGACACATTTTCCCAAAAAATATGCCACTTTTCGAATACCTTTCTAGAGAAGTGTGAGGGTGTAATATCTCATTAATTGCTATGGACTGAAAGGCCCATAGTCTCTGAACACCATCTAAACTTATTTATGCTCACAGGCTTAGTTAAATAATCAACAACATTCATCAAAGTCTCTACCTTAACCAACTTCACCCTGCCATCTTCAACCATATCTTTACAAGCATGAGTAGCTGCCATATACTTTGCTTCAGTAGTGGATAAATCAACCACAACCTATCTCTTACTCATCCAACTAATTACACCACCAAATAAAGTAAACACATAAGCAGTGGTGGATTTCCTTCTATCAACATCACCTACCCAGTCTAAATCTACATAACCATGAATATCAAGGGAAATCTCGTCTGTAGTCACATTACTATGATAACATAAGGGATAATTTGAGGTGCCCCACAAATATCAAAATAATTTTAACTACATCCCAATGAACTCTACTAGGATTAAACATATATCTTGAAAGAACTCCCATTGCTTAGGCAATGTCTAGTCTAGTACAGGCCGTAGAATACATCAAACTTCCAACTACACTCTAGTAAGGCATTCTGCTCATGTCTTACATCTCTAATGTTGATCTTGGGCAATCTTAAATAGATAACTTTTTTCCAACTGAAACAATAACTCACAATGGTATATAATCTTGCATAACAAACCTCTATAAAATTTAATTCACATACCTACTTTGGCCAAGCCATAGTTTTCTATTCACTCTATCTTTTTTAATTTCCATCCCAAGAATGTGTTTAGCTACACCAAGATATTTCATTTTAGATTTAGTAGAAAGTTGAGATTATAGTTCTAAAATAATACATTTCCGTTTGCCAATAAATAACATATCATCAACATATAATGTAATAAATAGGAAAAGATCACCATAATTTTTATAATAAACACAATGATATAATTTAGAACACTCAAATCTAAAACTCAACACATATGTATCAATTTTTTGGTACCACATCCTAGGACTCTATTTTAAACCATGCAAAGATTTGTTTAGTTTGTAAACCAATTTACTTTTACCTTTCACCATGTAGTGCTCTAGTTGTGTCATATAAATATCCTCCTCCAAATCACCATTAAGGAAAGCAATTTTCACATCCATTTTCTAAAACTCTAGATCAAAAGTAGTAGAAATAGAAAGAAAAAATCTAATGCACATGTCATTTTTGCAATAGGAGAAAATATATTACCATAATCAACACCCTCAACTTGAGAGAAACCCTTCACAACTAACCTTGCTTTGTATTTCTCAAAATTTCCATCTCAACCAATCTTTTTCTTGAACACCCATTTACAACTAATAAGATTTTTTCCTTCGGAAAAAGGTACAAGATCCCATGTATCATTTTTTTTCAAATATTCCATTTCTTCATCCATATTAGTCTTCCAGGATTTTCCATCATTCATACCTAGTGCCTCTTCTACAGATATAGGTTCATCCATGTTACTATTAAAAAAAAAAAACATCTCCAATCATCAGGTGAATACCTTTCAGGTGGTTGTCTATGTCTTGTATACCTACAAACAATTTGAGTTGGAGGTTATTTCTCCTCTTCTGAAGATCCAAAGCTAGATGAGTTCTCCTCAACTTCTTGTCTAGTCTTGGGCGTTGATTTAACTTTGTCAGGTGTAGAAGGAAATTGAATCACATCTTGTTTATTTTTTTGTTTGCAATGTAACAAAAGAAGGCCTGGTTTATCTAAAAATAACACTTCTACTATGTATTACCTTCTTTGTAATAGGATCCCAAAGCTTGTATTCTTTCACACCATAACTATATTTGATGAAGATACATTTCACAACCTTGTTCTCCAAAATTTTTTGCTTCTCCTTTGGAACACGTGCATATGCCTCACAACCAAAAACTCTAAGATTTCTTGATGAAGGATTGCAACCTGACCGTGCCTCTATAGGTTTCTTATCAACAAGACCTGATGTAGGAGACATGTTCATTAGGTAAAAGGCAGTGGAAACAAATTCAACCCAATTTTGTTTTTTCTAGATCAACACCACTCAACATACTTCTAGCCTTCTCCATCAATGCCTTGTACATTCTTTCAGAAACTCCATTCTGTTGTGAAGAATATGGAGTTGTATTATGTCTATGAATACCAAAATATTTACAAAATTAATCAAAATCATTAGAGAAAAATTCATCACCATTAGCAGTCCTCAAACATTTTATTTTCTTTCCCATCTACATCTCAACCATTGCTTTAAATTATTTAAATCAACTAAAATCTTCAGATTTACTCTTTAGGAAATATACCCATGTCCTACTATAATCATCAATAAATGAAACATAATATGTGGATTTACCAATTGAAGGAACAACTACAAGACCAAACACATAAGAGTGAATAATATCCAATACACCTCAAGATTTATGAGAACTCAAGTAAAACTAAACACAATTTTTTTTTTAATAAATTCAATGCTTACAGAAATCAAATTCAAGATTATAATTAGATATACGTTCAACAATATTTTTATCTCAGAAGAAAGAGCACCCTTGAGTACCCAAAAGTGATGACCTTCTATTGAAGGTGAAACCCTCAATTCTTCCAGATACTTTCATTTCACAAAAGTACTATTGAACTCAATAGTGCATGCATCAAGCTTATAAAATGTTCCATATCTAAAACCTCTATAAATCACTATAGCACCTCTGACCATCTTGCATCCTGCATCAAAAAATACTACCTACACAACTACATCTATTTTTTTCTCACAAATAACAAATTTCATTCTAATCCAGGGATATGCAACATATCATTAATTATTTTTATTCTACCATCAGGAAAACTGATTTTAACTTCACCATGGCCAACAATTTCTAAATGAGAATCATTACCCAAGTACATCTTACCTCCATCAAATTCTCCATATTCAGAAAACCAATCTCTATTAAAGGTCATATGGAAAGATGCGCTTGATTAAATTAACCATGCATCATTACCTACATGAGTTGCCAAAGTTGCAATGAATGCATCACTATCTTCCTTCATAGATTCCAAATCAAAATTATCTTTCTTCATATGCTTCTTTTCTTCTTTACATTCCTTATGAACATGTCGAGGCTTACCATAGTTCCATCAAATAACTTTGGACTTTCTAGGAGATTTAGATCTCTCCCTGGACTTGGATTTTTCATGCTTCTCATTCTTCTTTCCTTCTTCCTTAGGTCTTCCATGAACATTCATGGACTCCTTGGTAGTGATGGATACCTTCCTCCTCATCTCTCCAAAAATAAAAGAACCCACCACAAATTTAGTCTTTGAAATAACAAAAGTACTCCCAATAGCCATAACAAGAGAATCCCATGAATTAGGAAAAGAACAAAGCAGGATCTAAAATTTCTCTTCCTCATCCATTTTAACATCAACTAAGGAAAACTGAGCCACCAACATATTGAATGCTTCCAGGTGGTCTGTTATTTTTCCACTGTCTTCCATTCTCAAGGAATACAACTTCTTCCTCAAGTAAATTTTGTTCACTAAAGATTTGACCTGATACATCTTACCAAGCTTCTTCAATAGTTTTTGTGCAAGAGGTATCCTCATGAAAATTAATTAAAATAGAGTTTTCCATGCACATTCTGATTAGACCCTTGGCTTTATGGTCCAAAACATCATATTGAGCAGCCTGAGTAGGATCCACAAGCCTTGAAACATTCTCATCAACAACATCCCACAAATCTCAATCTATCAATAGATCCTCTATCTTTAGCTTCCACATCTCAAAATTATTTCTAGAAAATTTCTCCACCTCTATTCTCCTTGATGAACTTTGCATCTGAAAATTCCTACAACAAGATCAAAAAGTATCTTCAGCATAAGCTCCCACTCAAATCTAGATTAGTTCAAAAAATCCAACAACCCACAAATGAAACCAAAGGTGATCAAGCTCTAATACCACTTGCATGGAAGCTAAGGTAGTGAAACAACTTCCTACACTAATATTGAGAGGAGAAAAATACAAAACTTTAGAGATCTTTATCCGTTACATAAAAATAAATATCATGCATACCATGACATAGTGATTTACGTGGAGTAAACCCTTTCAAAAGAAATACTGCACACTCCAAAAGCCACCGAATATATTATTCAAAAATCGCAAATATTACAATATACTTGCAGAGCAAGGTTGTCATGGGAGTATCACCACTCAAAGATTAAGAGATAACATGACCTCTATCAGACTCTAAAAAATCATCACAATCTCTCCACTACAATCGTAATACAATTCCCTCATAAAATAGAGTTACATTCTAGGGAAAGATAGGCCAACAAAATATCTTTCATTAGATCTAAAACCTAATAATGAATGGTCTAGATTTACAATATATCCTTTATCTAATGTATGCCAACCATTCTAGAAGTTTCCTAAAAAATTTAACACACTCACATTTCACTCTATGTTTCCATTGTATACAACTATTGGTGTAACTAGGAAACATTTATATAAATATATATACATCCTATCAACAATAAACCACATATAATTGCAAGGTTTAGACACATTTACCCAACAAGCAGAAGGACAAATTTTATTTTCATGGTTATGTACAACTACATCCCCATGTCCTATAATTTCTTCCCAAGTAGGAGAGGTAGAATTGTCAGAGCTCTCAATCATTGTATCTCTTGACACCAACATGTCCTCATAAATATTATTTTCATTATTTTGTACGATTGTATCCTCTTTCACTAAAGCATTCTTACAAGTAGGGGATGTTTTTGGAGATTAAGGAAGACTAGGTAAAATATTTTCAATGGTATCATCTTCTTGTATCATAATATCTTCATAAGGGAGAGGAGGAAAGGAATAAACAAGACCTTCATGATTCCCACCAATTGTATCTCCTTTTTCCAAGATACCTTCATCAAAAATAGGAGAGGTATCAAGAGAAGAACAATTATTATTATCATGATTGTCTATGGTTACATCCCCTTTCACTAAAACCTTCTCAAAAATAGGAGAGATATTAGAGGATGAGGGGATGATGGGAAATGTGGTATCATGGAATATGTCAACAAGCTCAATCTCTTTCACTAAGATATTCTCATGACTAACATGATTGCTAATGCATTTTTTACTTTTCAAACTTGGAAAAGAAAGATACTAGCATTTGAGAAAAGTAATCTATATCAACTCAAAATGGAAATGCAATGCAATGCCCTAGAATGAAATGTATAAATGCAAATTTCAGATTCTAAACAAGGTCATTTGCTGATTACACTATGAAATAGTCTGAAAATGAAATGTAGTAAATGCTATTTTGAATTTTGAAAACGAACTAAATGAGGAAAATTAAGATAGATTTTATGAATTTAATGAAACAAAAAATAAGAAGACTAAAATAGGAAAGTAAAAAAAGAAAATAGAAGCCTAAAATAGAGTTTTCAAATCCCAGAAAATGTAGATCATGACCTATTAGGGACTCATTTTCCAGTAAGGGTGAATGGATTATGGTTAAGGATTTTTGAAATACTTTTGCTGATTTCTGAGTGATTTTCAATGCTTTTCAGATGCTAGAAATTTTAGGTCAAGCCTGATTAGGGACTCATTTGCCAGTAAAGGTGAATGGGTCCTTGATTAGGGTTTTTAACTATTTTTGAATGATTTTCAAGGTTTTTGCAATGTCTTCAGTTACAGGATTGAGATAGTAGCTTTCAGTTTTAGAACTTCTAGAAATGCAATGTGAAAATGCAATAAACTGTTGAATGCAAAGACCTAATTTGAAATTTAATGTTGTTTTGAAATTTCAAATGCAATTATATGAGATCTAAATGGTATGCAAGATCATTGATTTTTTTTATAATTTCTAGATTTAGAGAAATGCAAAACAATGCCATTATAAACCATAAATGATATGCAAGTTTGAATGCAAAGTAAGAAACCATAAATGAGATCTAATTCAATTTAACGAATGCAAGATCTAACCTAGGATGAGAAGAAAGAATCCAAGATCAGGAAATTACAATATTTAGTAGGTTAGATTCACCAAAATGAATGAACAAGATAATGAGCCACTATAGTTTTTATAGGGATGTTTCACTCAATTATGAGGGCCAAAATGCATAAATAACAATCATAAACTAATCCTAACTATTGTAGCAATAAAAAGGGGAGTTTTCAGAGATTAAAATAATGTGTACCTTGTAGAAGTCTTATTATTTTTAGGTCACAAAGGACTCATTCATGTTTAGTGGTGAATGAGTCCCTATTAGGGTTCCAAAACCTAACTTCTAAGTTTTATTCCTCTCACTCTGCACTCTGAGATCCAGTTTTTTCACAGCTTCAAGTCCCATTAAGGACTCATTTTCCTTTAGTGGCGAATGGGTCATTTTAGGGTTTTAGAAAATTGACTTATGGGTTCTGTACTTCAATGTCTACACTCTTAGTTCCTAGGTTTTCAACTCCTAGAGGTTTGAAACAAATTTTTTAGCCTTATTTTTGTGTTCTTGCACTATGAATGAAAACTTTGAAACTTGACAACTTTGACAAATTTTTCTTCATTCTTCTTCTCCACTTGATCTTCAAGCTATAAATCTAGAAACACATCTCAAAGTCTAGAAAAACTTGTTGATTTTTAGTGAATAGGGTTTTTCCTCAGTCAAACCCCTTTTAGGTAATTGAACCAAATGATGAAATAATTAAATAGAAGCATGAAACATGAAATATGCAATGTTGATACCTTGGATGATGTCTTGGAGTAAAAATCTGCAAACTAACATGAAGTGGCCATGAAGAATGTAGATCTTGATCTCAAATTAGATGTGAAATGATACGTGCAAATCGATATTCAATGTTATATCAAGGTATGTGCAGGATCATGGTGGGCCAAAAAGTGGCAATGAGGAAAAAAACATGTCTTTCATTGACCCAAAAATGCGAAAATAACATGACTCTTTTTAGGCTCCGGTGTCAGTACACACCACCAAAGCAAACACCAATCCTAGTTTTCCATATTGGATATCTGATCCAAATCGAATATTTGATCCAAATCGGATATCTGATTTGTAAAAAGCATATATATACAAAATTTGTCATTGTTTTAAAGTCATTTGATAGTCAACAACCTGCAAGTGCACAGTGAGGAGGTTCTTCGCGTAATGGATATCCAATTTTTCCAATATCTGATTTGAAAAGGTAAGAATTTTTATTTTTATTTGCTTTGATATAATTTTGAATTAGATTTGGATAATTTCAAATAGTTTTTTGTGGATTTTTTTTTAAAATAGGGGTTTTGATTGAATTTTTATGAAAAAATTGAGTTTAGAATGGACTTTCATAAAAAAATGAATGTTTTTTGTGGAATTTTTTTCAAAATAGGGTTTTTGATTGAATTTTTATGAAAAATCTGAATTTAGAATGAATGTTGATTAAAAACAATTTTTTTGTGATTTTTTTCAAAATAGGGTTTTTGATTGAATTTTTATGAAACAATTTAGTTTAGAATGGATTTTGATAAAAAAAAATGATTTTTTTTATGAATTTTGATTTAAAAATAGTGTTTCTTATGTATTTGTATTAAAAATTAGAGAATTTAATGATTTTTGTTTAAAAGTAGGGTTTTTTTTTGGATTTTTTTAACTAGGGTATTTTTATAATATTTTCATTTATATTGTCTAATTTTAATTAGATTAATTATTTTTTATCTTTAATCAGGCATTATGGCTGCTAAGAATGAGAATGCACAAATTCCACTAGTTGAGAATGAAAATCTACTAGTTGAGAATGAAAATCCACCAGCTGAGAATCAAAATGCAGAAATGCCAAATGCTCCACAACTTCCGCAACCATCAATTGAAGACTTAATTCATGAAAAAATGGAGCAATTGAGGGGCATTTGTGATTTTTATAAGAAAATCCCTCGATTATCCCGTATGTCAACCACATTGATAGGAATAATTACAAATGTAGAAACCATCTCCACCCATCATAATGCCTTTCATTTCTGGTGAGAAACCATGAGGGAATATTATGCATGTGGATTGTCTTATGATGATGTGAAAAATCTCCAAATAACAAAAGCCCAAATAGCCTCTTTATTTTTTAGCCCCAACACTGGTTTTCCAATTAATGTTAACAAACCAAAAATTTCTATAAAATGGTGCATGCATAGGGGAATAGTAGATAACTTTTGGAATCATTGGTGTATGGTTTTTAATAAACCACCCAACAATAATCTTGATGTACCTTTTTACTTTATTAAAAAATTATATGTTGAGTTTTTGTTAGGGCATCATGGCAATCACTTTAACTTTAAACCCTTCCAAGGCGTTGGTGGAGGTATGCCCCAGGATAGGCCAGGGGTAGCTAGAGTAGTTAGGTGCCCACATGTTCCCCGTCCTCCCCTTCCTCTGCCACCTCCAGTACAACATCTAGATATTACAGAGGATGCAGCCACACAAACTATCCAGGCCATTCACTCTTTGAGTGGTCTTTTGGTTTCCCATGCTTCTTCAGTAGCTCAACCACATTCTAGTGATCTTGGCGATGGATCCAATGCTACTGCATCATCCTCCTCAGGTCCACATATTTGTGTGCCACATATTTGCAATAAGTGCCAGTAAATATGTTTGGGTCCTATTGTACAACCCCTTGAGCATCCATTAGACACTTCTGATTATGACATCCAGGATGTGGAGATTATAGTAGATCACATGCAGGGGAGTGGAGAACACCCTACAGATTCCTCTCCTACTAGAGAGGTGGACATTGGAATAGTTACACAAACACAGGTAACATTTACGGTGTAAATTCATAACTTGCATTTTTTTAAAAATGAATATTAATAAGAGATAGTATCAAGTACTAATATTTATTTACGTGGTCTATTTAACAGTTAATGTCCGAGGAGGATCTCACACAGGTGACTGATAGCACCCTTAGGGCCATTTCATTTGGCCTCGAGATACACATAGTATGTATTTTCGTACTCACTTATTTACATTTTTTTACTGTATACTTGCTTGTCATTTGAATTGTCATTAATGAAATTATATATTAACTTATATGTTTATCTTATTCTCTGCTTGTACGAAACACCTAGTGCGAGTGAGGTGCGATTCTCTCTAGACTATGGAGAAACAATGTTATATAAGGGAAAGGTAATTGAACTCAAATTTGATTGAATTAAGATTTATAAGATCTTTTATTGATTATGCATACATTGAAATAGATTTGTAGTTTCATATGTACTTTTCATTTCTATGTACAGGTGGTTGTGAGCTATACATCATTGTTGATAAGTGCCACAACACCTAAAGGAGTAGGTATTCAAACACCTGAAGGAGAAGGTGTTGAAACACCTCAAGGAGGAGGCGTCGAAAAACCTAAAGGAGATACAGAAAAAGATTAGCCTAAAGAGGTATGTGTTTATTTTATTTTGTGATTGGTAAATATGTTCTTATTACTGACAATTCTATGCTAACTTGGATCAATTTCGTGTTTTTGTTCACATATATAGATTGACATTATAAAAGTTGGTTTGGTTAGTTCTTTGAGAGGGGTATATTCTAGGACTCTTGACCCTTCGAAGAGATATATTTTTAGGTAATCAAGATTTCAATTTTAGAGTTCAATTATAATTCAATGAGTACTAATTTTTATGTTAATTATTCGATTTTAAATTATATTGTATAACTAATCTCAATTGTGGTTTGACTT
Source organism: Sequoia sempervirens (assembly GCA_007258455.2). Classification (NCBI taxonomy): domain Eukaryota; kingdom Viridiplantae; phylum Streptophyta; class Pinopsida; order Cupressales; family Cupressaceae; genus Sequoia; species Sequoia sempervirens. The sequence continues at coordinate 129,981,663 of VDFB02058242.1, forward strand.
TTTCTTGTGTAGCTACCTTCATATCCAACGAGTGCTTCAAAGAGGCTCCATTTTGATGATCCACCAGTTTTTTAGGATGAGATAGACATTTTGGCATGTAAATTTTGAATAGATACTAAGATGCCATATGCCACATATTGTAAATAATTGTTTGAGTTGGTGTTGATGCCATTTTTGTATATGGACATACACTTGATTATTGGATAATTTGATATATAGAAGTTGACAATTGAAATTTAATTTCCTCCTCATGTCCATGATTAAACTCTTTGAAAATTTAATCAAGTGAGCAATGGCTAAATATCAATGTACAATAGCATAAAAAGAATGATTAAATATTATGTAGTTTATATTCATATTGCTACTTACATTGCAATGCACATCTTTCAAACTCAAAGCATTAATTCACATTGCATAAGTAACAACTAGATGCTGATAGATGAAAAAAATTCAATAACAATATAGTTTTTACAAAGTCAACCTAGGCAATTATGAAATTACTTCACATTACATAACTAATAACTGGGAGCAGATATCAATTGCATTAGCTTGTCATGGAATTCTATGAGACCACATTTCTTTGAGGAAACTTGGTACAAAACTCACAAAAAATGAAAAGAAAGCACTCAAACAAACTTTAAAGGGGTCTCAAGCCTGCTAACCCCTCATTCCACACACTATGTAGCCATTTACTTGCAGTGTAGGCATTGAACAATGGAGAAAACCTGTAAAAATTATATATATATATAGCCTAGAAGCATGAATTACGATTAGAATATCACATATCATCATATAAACAAAAAAACCACCATAAACTTGAATGTCATTTAAAACATGCATCATAAATATTCATCATTGAAACTTGAATTGTGGTAGCTTGATAGACAAAGTCTATTGATGCCAGGGTTCAATTTGTATGATATTGAAAAAATAAGACAACTGAGTAGAGTTATCAACATCCTTCAAAAATCATAAGAATTATTTTAGTATACTCAAGAGTTATCAGATGCCTTCTTGCAGTCTCAAAAGTTATTTTGTATCATTGTTACTTTGGTCTTGAGAGTGGTAGCTTAATATAGGTCCACAATACAAAACTTGGTTTACCTGTGCAGTGTAACAGTGGCATAAGAATATTTTTCTTTGAAAGCAAAAATGAAAGCTCAGCCTCTTGGAATGAAAATTATTGTTTGCAAAACAAATGAATAAGAATGACGTAGTGAAGTTGTTTGAGTTGATTTAGAGGTCACTTTTAGGGTCACTTTTAGGGTAGTTAAGGTGTTTGAAGTGATTTAGAGGTCACTTTTAGAGAAGAGAGATGTTGAAGAGTACATCAAGTCAGTGAGAACCAAAGTGTAATGTGTTTTAGTTTGTAGTACTCCTTTGTTTCTCTACAGATGTGTGATAAATTCTTAGTTCAATTATGTTGAACATTTTTTGAAAAAAGAAAGTTGTGTCACGGTCCGCATTCAATCCAACAAGCAAAATGAACGCTCAGCCTCTTGGAATGAAAATGCTTGTTTGCAAAACAAATGAATAAGAAGGGGGTAGTTAAGGTGTTTGAAATTATTTAGAGGTCACTTTTAGGGTGGAAGGCTTAAAAATCCATTTTAAATGCACAAAAAAGAATGAAATTACTTCAAACCAAGTTTGTGAAGAAGTTAACTATGTTGCCCACTAGTTTCCCTTAAGAGTCCAAAGTGCTAAAAGGCAGCAATATTTGAAGGGATATTTCTCAGAGACCATGATGCTTATAGAATCTCTATTTGAGGCTATGGGATCGTGTTGGGACCATATACAAAAACCTCTCTCAGTTTTTGCTATCTCAAGGCATTTTCCTATGGTGATGACTTTTCAGAGGGAAAAGTTAGATAGATAAAAATGTAAAGTTGCAAAGTGGTGCAACTTATTCCGAACTCGTAAACCAAAATGGACTGTTCCAACACATCCAGATGGGTATTTTTATGCTATTTATGGTCCTCTTTGTACCCAAATATGTTGAATCACTCCGAGCTACATTGGATCTGATTTCCCTTAAGAGTCCAAAGTGCTAAAAGGCAGAAATATTTGAAGGTCTATTTCTCGGATACCGTGATGCTTAAAAACTCTTCATTTGAGGCTATAGGATTATGTTGGGACCATATACAAAAACCTCTCTCGGTTTTTTCTATCTTGGAGGCATTTTCCTATGGTGATGACTTTTCAATGGAGGGAAAAGTTACCAGATGCAAGCAGTGTAAAGTTGCAAAGTGGTGCAACTTTCATTCCGCAACTCGTATGACCAAATGGACTATTCCAACACATCTGAATGGGTAATTTTACACTAGGGATGGTCCCCTCTTGCATCCAAATATGCTGAATCACTCTGAGCTACATTGGACCAACGATTTCCCTTAAGAGTCCAAAGTGCTAAAAGGTAGCAATCTTTGAAGGTCTCTTTCTCAGAGATCATGATGCTTACAAACTCTCCATGTAAGGCTATAGGATTGTGTTGGGACCATCTACGAAAAAATCTCTCATTTTTTCTATCTCGGAGGCATTTTCCTGTGGTGATGACTTTTTAGTGGAGGGAAAAGTTGCCAGATGCAAACAGTGTAAAGTTGCAAAGTGGTGCAACTTTCATTCTGCAACTCGTACAACCAAACGGATTGTTCCAACATGTCCGGATGGGTACGTTTACACTATGTATGGTCCTCTCTTGCACCCAAATACGCCGAATCACTCTGAGCTACATTCGACCGACGATTTCCCTTAAGAGTCCAATGTGCTAAAAGGCAGCAATCTTTGAAGGTCTATTTCTCAAAGACCATGATGTTTACAAACTCTTTGTCCAAGGCTATGGGATCGTGTTGGTACCATCTACAAAAACCTCTCTTATTTTTTTCTATCTTGAAGGAATTTTCCTGTGGTGATGACTTTTCAGTGGAGGGAAAAGTTGCCAGATGCAAGTAGTGTAAAGTTGCAAAGTGGTACAACTTTCATTCCGCAAACTCGTACGACCAAACAGATTGTTCCAACACATCAAGATGGGTACGTTTACGCTAGGTATGGTCCTCTCTTGCACCCAAATATGCCAAATCACTCCGAGCTACATTGGACTGACAATTTCCCTAAAGAGTCCAAAGTGCTAAAAGGTAGTAATCTTTGAAGGGATATTTCTCAGAGACCATTATGCTTACAAACTCTTCGTCTAAGGATATGGGATCATGTTGGGACCATCTACAAAAACCTCTCTCGGTTTTTTCTATCTCGAAGGTGTTTTTCCTGTGGTGATGACTTTTCAGTGGAGGGAAAAGTTGCCAGATGCAAGTAGTGTACAGTTGCAAAGTGATGCAACTTTCATTCCACAACTTGTACGACCAAATAGACTATTACAACACATCTAGATGGGTACTTTTAGGCTAGGTATGGTCCTCTTTTTCAATCAACTACACCGAATCACTCTGAGCTACATTGGACTGAGTGAAATTAGGTGAAAAATTGATGCAAACATAAGGGCACAATCACAAAATATTTGCAACTTGCCTATTTGAGGCATCTAACAAGATTATTTTGACCTCTTTGTATAGTCCAAAACTCCCTTAAAACTTTACAAGCAACTAAATACACATTTCCCTCTTTAACCCCCTTAAACCCTTGTAATAGTGAGAAACTAGATTTTGTCCAATTACTCCACAACTTTCCAAAACACCAGACCAACACATGACTGATTCAAACACCCATATACAAGTTACACAACATATATGAGAAACAACATAGAATCCTTTGGACCAGCATTGACTTCCTATACATTCACCCTTGAATAGGCTACTCAATTAGCCCAAAAATGCAAAGCAACATACCTTCAAACACCACACAGAACCCTAAAACCTTGAGGCAACAAATAAATTTCCAAGAAAACAAAAATTCTACAATTGGATTCCATTTGTACGGACCTGTAACCGTCAAATCAAAAAACCCTTGTTTTTAGTGTAATTCTTGAGGGTTTATTGGATGTAGCACTTCCACAACCTTTCAGACTCTTCCACCACCTTAGACACCTTTATTTAGGCCCCAAAATGATTATAAAACAAAGAAACTTCTCGTATCTTAGATATTTTTGTAAACCCTAGGGTAAAAACTCTATTTTCAAGTAAAAAAACCACCATTTTTAGACCTTTAACTCTTCATTTTATTTCAAAACCTAGTTCTCCATGAATTCCACTCTTCAAATATCATTTCCTATTCCCTACCAACTCATCCCATCGATTCACATTGGTACACAGTAGGTGGGATGAGATTCAAGCCATTAAAATTGCAAAACTCTTATTCACCTATTCAGGAACCCGTCTAAAGAAAGTCTGAGTTTTGAGGCACAAAATGAATAAAGAAACCTGCTATTAAGAAGTTAGAATAAATTCAAGAAATTTAATAACATTTCTACATAAATTTTTGATACAAAAATGCTTGAATGGATTGTGCACAGGCAGAAAACACAAGAAAAACAATAAAATATGAACTGAGCAATTTAAACTTTATTGATTCAAAGAAAAAAACTCCTTCAACCAAACCTGTCTCGATCCCTTGAAGGCCTTAAGTACATTTCTATGCCTTGGAATCCAACTCCCAATGCCTTTATCCACCAATATTAACTGACTTTTGAAACCTTAATGACCATTGAAGGCCAAAATACAAACATTTTTCACATTAATATGACTCATAATGAAATGTTGCACTTTTCCATTTCTAACTTTACTAAGACCTCACTTAATGGCTTGAAATAGCATCATTACATGTTCAAAAAACTGTTCTTGCTTGTCCCTAAGCAAATTTACTAATTTTTCCTTCAAAGGCTATAAAGCAACAACTAGGACAAGTTGGGATCTCCATGTTTTTTTTACCCTAAAACCTAAAAACTCCTCCTAATACATGACCATTAGGACTATTAGATCTCATCAAAGAAAAAAATTCAAAATATTAAAACTTTAATCATTGAAATGATCCACAATGATATTGTGGTGTAGGTGCTCCTGCACCAAAAATGGTGGTTACAACTTGTTAATGTCAATGAAATGTGGGGATAGCAAGATTTAAAGTTGGATCAAGCTTGTACAGGTCCTAATAGACGTGTTTGATGAATTTATAGGGTGTGGAAAGGTTGGAAACATTGATTTCCTTAAAAACGTCATGAAAGTTGCTAAAAATGAAGTTGCACCCAAGTTGGATTTGAGGAGAAAAAGTTGCAAGCCACTATAATTTATTATATATAAATGGGAGATATTACAAAACCTAGTTCAAATGAGCATACCGACAACAAAGAACTAGGAAGAAAACCTTTGGTTGTAGCTTGATTAAGTACAAAAATAGACCCCTTTACAAAACCTATCAGTTTCCAAAATATAGATCCCTTTACATTTTAAACATACCCTTTATACAATGCCAGACATTTGACCCATATTTAAAAAAACATCACTGGGTATAGATTATTCCCATACACAATTATGATCGTTTTACATTGTTTCCAGTTTGAGAATTCAAATTTTACAAAATTTTCCCATTAGAGGCATTCAGGGTATAGTCTTCAACAATAGTAGTATGTTCATGTTTTGGACTAACAAGCACCTGTACAAACCATCAAGGTAGCTTAGAATAACCAATATATATTATTCTAAATGACACAAAATATGATGAGATGGTAATGCAAACTATAAAAGACACTTAGAATAACCAATCTATATTTTTGTAATCTATTGAATACCTCTCTAAAAGGATCAAAGCTGGCTATTGTTGCAGCAGGTCCATGATCAATCGTGCCAATAATATCGCAAAAGTGAGAAAATGAGAAATCTACATTGTCACAATAGAAAAGATGCTTAGACTAACAAATCTATATTAATCTAAACAACTTGAATGATGATGAATTGGTGATGCAAACTATAAAATATGCTTATAATAACCAACCTATATTATTGTAATCTATCGCATACCTCTCTGAAAGGATCAGAGCTGGCTATTATTGCAGTAGATCCATGATCAATCGTGCCAGGAATATCGCAAAAGTGGGAAAATGAGAAATCTATATTGTCACAAGATAAAAGATTCTTAGACTAACATATCTATATTAATCTAAACAACCTGAATGATGATGAGTTGGTGATACAAACTATAAAAAATGCATACCTCTTCGAAAGGATCAGAGGTATCTATTGTTGCAGTAGGTCCATGATCAATAGTGCCAGGAATATCGCAAAAGTGGGAAAATGAAAAATCTATATTGTCACAATAGAAAAGATGCTTAGACTAACATATCTATATTAATCTAAACAACTTGAATGATGATGAGTTGGTGATGCAAACTATAAAAGACACATACCTCTTTGAAAGGATCAGAGCTGGCTATTGTTACAGCAGGTCCATGATCAATCTTACCAAAAATATCACAAAAGTGCATACAAAATATCACTATTAAAGACACCTACATTGCAATAGTATATAAAATATCAGTATTAAATAAAGAACACTAATCAACTTAATCATAATGAACATAAACATTCTACCTTCCATTCTTGAAAATGCTATTCAAGTGTGCCTAAAGGGTCATCTCTTTGATTAAGAGTACCCAATATTGCTTGATGATTCTTTGTATTTGGTCTAGCATGATGCTTCAACAACTTAACATTTGTTGCTATAGCAAGGTGCGAATACATGATGCTTCAACAACTTAACATTTGTTGCTATAGCAAGGTGCGAATACATGAGAATGGTTTTTTGTTTCTCGTAGTCTTCAAATGTAGGCATGCCATTCTTTCTAATCATGTATGTTTGCAATCAAGTTCCTACAACCACAACTGAACTTGTAGGATACACGAAACCATCATCATCTTCCATCGGTTGTGTTAGCTTATGCTTTACCCACACTCATTGAGCCAACCAATATGTCCTAGCTGTAGTAGATCTGAAAGTAGGTCATAATCAATTGAAGTTTCCATTGTGTCATTTGTCATGGACATTGTTTGAGATAAAGGAGTTAGATACTATGGTACTAATATATCCACCCACTCACTTGACTCACATTGATACCACTCGCACTGAATACAACTCTGACAAAAACAAGCCAACTCTCATGTCCAAATGGTTCATGTGCCTACATCAAGCTCTGAAATGAATGCATCTTTGAAGAATCTTTGATTGTATGACAATCCAATCTAACTCCCATTGTACCCTCCTCAATGAACCAAAAGAATCTGTGCACTATTGAATCAAGTGTCCCTCCCTGTGACAATGTTGAACTACACCAATCAACTATAGAACGTCCATCGCTGAATTTTTCTCCTAAAATATTCAATTGCTCCTTAACTAGAGCTCTCTTTACACATTCACCTACTCCATCATGTCCCCCTTTCCCATGTACAGCTTAAAAAAAACTCCAAATATGAGGTAGACCCTGTTAGAACTGTAAAATTTTGAATTTTTTATAGTCAATGGCATTCATGAGTTCCAAAATAAGTCCTCATCATAAGCATAAAATTCCTTCCTCATTGCGTCTCATTCATATTTTATCATATCATCCATTAAAATTCATCTAATCTTTGATATTTCATTGTATTACCCATATCGGCATGATAGGGTGAAGGTCTCCCCGACCCATATTTTTTACTAATGTATGCGTGTTACAGATTTTTGGTAGGACATATTTTTTGTTTTGGCAACAAAAAAGTCATATCGGCAAGAGAATTGTTATTGGTGTGAATCATAGTGAACTCATGTATGTCTCACTGACTAGCACATGGAGTGATGTATCAGCCAAAAAAAAGACTATCAGAGTAATGTCTTACCGAAGGCAGTAGGTCTTGCCAATAAGGCGCAAAGGGGTTTCATCAAAAATCTATCAGGAAGAAGCTATGTAGTCTTGCTGACTCAAATGTCACACCAATAGAAAGTGCATCGTCAAGAGAAGGGGTTATCGACATGAGTTTCATTGAAATTTGAAGGTTTCACCGATAGAATACTTCGAGGAGAGTCTTACCGAATAGAGTAATCTGGAGGAATGGGTTTGGAAAAACATTTGGTGTCAGTACGAGTCTTTTCAAGTTTTTAGAGTCTTGCCGATGGAATTTATTTCATCGATAAGATTATTTTCATTGGAGAAAGGGTCATTATGTCTCAGCGATTGGAAAATGCATTGAAGAACATATCTCGATATGACACAATGAAATCTATGAGATGTCTTCTCGAGTCTAAGGGTCACAGTGAAACACAAAGAACTAAAGGATGATTTTTGTTGAGACATTGGCATTCGGTGTGACTATAGGATGTTACGGCAAAAGATCTAATGAATGTTGCAAAATAGATTTCGCCCCATATTTGAAATTTTCTCACTGACAAGACACTTGATGCGATAGTGCCAATTTCAAATAAATATTCATTCGTGCTTCAGCTGACATATTAATGGTGCAACAGATATAACAAGGAAAATATAATCAAATGCATCAGTCTCGAATTGATAGCAGAGGAATTAGCAAGGTGAACAGAGAACTAGGGAAACTTTCAGTTTGAAGAGCTCAAGCAGTATACTGTAAGTAATTGCATCTCAGCCTTCCACAGTTTTGATTTTGTAATCTTGAGAAATGGAGTCCCTTAGTTCTGGAAAATCTAAAGGTAGAAAACTTGGTGAGAGTAGTCAATCAAAAGGGAAGAAACAAAAAACCAAAGGGGAACATGAGGGCACAGAAAGAAGATTAAACTAGGACCTCATTGACCAGTTACCTGGTTCGGGGCCTAAAGCTAGAAGGCCCGCACAACTTAGGGTAGAAGTTGATAAACTGGATAACAAATGCAAATTCATAGGTGATGTCGAGACTACCATAAGGGGATATGAATTATTCAATTTCCACTATCATAGAAGAAACTGCTTTGAATCAGTTTGTAATCCATGGAAGCTGAATGTAGGAAAACTGGTGTGCCCTAAAATTTTTATGAATGTTGAACTAGTAAAATTGCTAGACGATCATTATGACCCAAAGCATAAAGTTATATGTGACCCATCTGGAAAACCACATATACATTTGTCAAAAGAAGCAATAGGTGAGGTTTTAAAATTAAAAGGGTTTTACAATGAGGAGATCTTACATGAGGAATTGGAGAAGGAATTCTCGAGAATGGATACAATCCATAAGGGTTGGAGGTTGCCAATTCGTAGATTTAAAGAAGGCAGCAAGCTAGATCCTCTACAATATAGTGAGGGCCCCCCTTATCATATAGATTTGTTTGAACCCTATATGAAATACACTTATTTCTTAGTGTGTCAGTTTTTGGGAATGGATGCCCCAGAATTCATGTCAATTGTGCCAATGATTATCACAGCAGATATCCAGTATCACAATTCCAGGCCATTTGAATATGCCTCATACATTTCTAGGGGGCTTGATTC
>VDFB02058242.1:129997631-130007729 GCA_007258455.2 Sequoia sempervirens
GTACCTCCAAATTAAAGTGCTGATAATAATCCTCCTCCACCACAAGGCCCTCCTGATTTCTATAACAAGGGTAATTCCTTTGGTGTTTTCAAAGGTAGTGCAAGTTGTAATATAGAATTTGACATTGTTTCTAAGATGTAGAAACATAAAATTTCTTTGTCATATTTTGACATTCTAAAGTGGTGCCCTGCTCAAAGGGAAATAGTGCTAAAAGCTTTGGAGCAAGCTGACAAGCCAAAAGGAAAGAACAAGGTGGCACCTGTTGGGGACGTGAATGGAGCCTTATACAGAAACAAGCTAGGTACTCCATTTCTTTTAAGTTTAAGAATTTGTGGGAAGAACCTTCACAATTGTCTATTAGATTCAGGAGCTTTAGATAATGTCATGCCATTTTCCATATGCAACAAGTTGGGATTGAACCCTGTGCAAACGAATAAGAAGGTCATTCAACTTGACAAAATAGAGGTTAATGTGGTTGGGGAATTAAGAAACATACATGTTCAAGTAGGATGTGACCCTAGGATCCTAACCAACATAGATATCTAAGTAGCAGACATTCTCGAGACCTATGGTATGCTGCTGAGTTGAGATTTGATGAAAAGTCTAGGGGGATATCTTTCCCTTGACTTTTCACATATGTGGCTACCATGGAGAGGGATTCCTACTCAGATTAGGATTGAAAGTGAGCCTCGCCTCAAGAATATCATCACTGAATATGACTTCCCCAATGAGGTAGCATATTTCAAAACTGGGATAGGTGTTTATAAGAGAGATGAAATTTTAACCTTTTCTGTCCTAGACCCTAAGGAACTACCAATACCTAAATTCCATGATTCTGTGATTAATGAAAACCAACAAGCATTGATCAATAAGCTACAACAGGATCAACTACTCTTAGGGGAAGATACCGATCTTCAAAATCTCCTACTCCCTAATTGGTGTAGGGTACATTATCAAAATCATTCTGAGTTAACATGCATTGACATTTTAAAACATGTTGCCCAGGCTAAGGATGCTAGAAAAAATCACCATGAGACCGTTGTAGACCACTTTTCATTTGAAGCCAAGGAAGCAATAATGTTAACCAGAGATAGGGTGCTTCCAAAGGAGATTCTTTCTCAACTTGAACCTACTCTAGACCCATGTCCAAATCAACATATTGATGAGGGGCAACCCCAAGGTTTGTTTAACACCCCTGTACTCCCAAATATACCAAAACCCAAGGGGTTAACCAAAGACACTAGTGACTATCAGAAGGATGGGCACAGGTCGGATGATATAACTAAGCATGAATTGGAGAGTGTATCTAAAGAACTTACAGCGCATCCTTTCCTTATACCTAGTGCAAAAGATCAAGTAGCCCCAATTGTGATTCATCTAACTCAAGCACCCATACCAACTTCAAAGGAGTCAACTCCAACCCATGATCAACTGTGGACCCTCAACTTTGATGGATCTAAATCTAAAATAGGTTGTGGTTTTGGGATTGAGCTAACAAGCCCGAAAGGGAAAACCTTCTTTGCTTCTTAGAGGTTGCAATTCGAATGCACTAACAACATAGCTGAATATGAAGCTCTAGCTCGGGGGCTGATGTTTGTGCATAAGAAGAAGGTCACTACCTTGGTGGTCAAAGGAGATTTAGAAGTAGTGGTCAAGCAAGTACACAACTAGTATACATGTCACAATAAAAGGCTAGCAACCTATCGAAATTAGGTATGGAATCTGATTGAGGACTTTGATGCTTTCAGGATTAGTTTGATCCCTAGAAAATAAAATCAAGTGGCTAATTCATTAGTTGTTGCTGCAAGTACCTTGGAACCTGTGCAAGGTTCCAAACTCAGCAGTTTTTTAGTGGAACTGATGTCTACTCTAGTTGTCCCTGATAATATCAAGAAATTTTAGGTCTTTGAGGATGATAAACATATTTTTGCTTTCCTAGCAAGCTTATATGTTTTTGAGGGGACAATTATTGATGAGTCCAACAGAGATCAAGGAGATTGGAACCCCGAAGATTGTGATACAAAAGGGGTACTCAATTTAAAGAGTAATAGCATTCCCAAGGGAATGGTTTCCTTGGAAAGGATTTTTGATTCAGACCCAAGGGCTCGAGAGAAGGCACTTCATTGAAGACAAAGGGAGGTAAAATGCCGCTTAACTTGGTTGATTCCCGGCCCCGAAGGAATATCTGCAGGGAAAAAGCCCACCCCAAGCAATTAAAGAAGACATATAACGGAGGGCACTTAAAAGGATATTACAAGGATAGCTTAGGGAACAAGGAAGGACCCAAAAGAGCATTTGATGCTACTATAATGACTCACACTATCCCCTTGAAGCCCGAAGCAAAACCCTTCTGACAGAAGCAGTGCCCTGTCAATGCCTTGATTGAGCCACTAATCCTTCAAGAAATCTAGAAATTGTTGTCTGCAAGGATAATATTCCCTATGCACCATTCAACGTGGGTGGCTAACTTAGTCCTATTCTGCAAGAAAAATGGAGAGATCGGGTTGTGTGTGGACTTTAGGAATCTAAACAGAGCTTCAGAAAAGGATAACTATCCACTTCCTTCACTGGATGAGGCCTTGCAGACTGTCAACAGATCTCAGATGATGACATTCTTGGATGGCTACTCTGGATACAATTAGATAATGGTTAACTATGAAGACAGAATGAAGACAACTTTCACCACAAAGTGGGGAACGTTTGCTTACAGGAGGATGCCATTTGGTCTAATGAATGCAAGGGTTACCTTTCAACGCACAATGGACATAGCTTTCAAGGATCTGATTAGAAAGTGTATCATCATCTACATGGATGACTTGACAGTGTTCTTTAGAGATTGATTGAACCATGCTATGGACTTGGCCAAGGTTCTGGAATGATGCATCCAGTACGACGTCTCCTTGAATCCTAGAAAGTGTGTGTTTAGAGTTTCAAAGGGAAAGCTTTTAGGACATGTGATCTCTGAAAGAGGAATATCAATCAACCCATATCAATTTGAGTCCATTTTGAAGATTACCAAGCTAGGAAGCAAGAAAGAAATGAGGTCTTTCTTTGGGAAAATCAATTTCATGAGAAATTTCATCACGACCTTTGCTGAAATCATGAAACCCTTAAATGAAATGATGAAAAAGGATGCTAAAAAAGAGTGGACTGAGGAGGCTAAGGATTCATTTTCACAAATCAATTGATCCATTTTTAAAGCACTAGTTCTCGCCAGTCTTGATTATTTGAAACCATTGTACATTTATTCCTTCACTTCTAAACACTCGTGTGCAACCGTTTTAACTCAACGAAGGGAAGAGGTAGAGGAGAGACTGATTGCATTCATGAGATATCCATTCAAAAATGTGGAAATAAAATACCCACCCCTTGAGATGCAAGCTTTTGCATTGGTTCATGTTGTCAAGAAGTTTCAGCATTACATTCTCCAAAGCCAAATCATCGTTGTGGTTCCTGACACTGTTGTGAAGTCTTTATTGATGCAGAGCGAGCTGGGAGAAAGAAAAGGGAAGTGGATGGCCATCTTGTAGGAGTTTGATTTGGAGATGCGCCCTATGAGACTTGTCAGAGGTACAGGCTTGTCTGAGTCCATGGTGAGTGTTGGTGACAACATCATCTGTCAGCAATACACAACCCAGTCCTTCTCTAGCGACCCTTGGTATGTTGATATAGTCTACCTAATGCTCAACAATCAATGTCCAGAGGGAATGAATTCAACTCAAAGGAGAGCCTTGAGAATAAAGGGTTCCCATTATATGTTCAAAGGAGGGTTTCTATACAAAAATAATTTCGATGGAGTATACCCAAGATGCCTTGATTAGCAAGATGCCAAACATGCGATCTCTGAGTTTCATGGGAAACAAGGCATAGGTCATGGTTCTGTAGGTTCTTTGGACCACTAGATCCTCAAATCTAGTTATTACTGGCCCTGTGTGTTCAAAGATGCCCATTAGAATGTGAGAACATGCCATATGTGTCAGATTTCTACATCAAGGGAGCGCCACCCAACTATTCCATTGTAGCCTATCTACGAGGTAAGACCATTTTCTGAGTGGGCACTGGATTTTATTGGGGTGATTAACCCAAAATCTTCTGTAGGACATAAATTCATCTTGACTACCACTGATTACTACACAAGGTGGACATAGGCTATACCCTGCAAGAACAGCACAACAGAGGTAGTGATCAAGTTCCTCACCGAATGCATCACTACAAGGTTTGGGGTACCTTTCTCATTGGTATGTGACAATGGTTCTTCCTTTTCTTCTGCTGAGTTTATTTCCTAGGCATATGACCATAAAATTGTCTTGAAGTATTCTTCAAATTATTACCCACAAGGCAATGGAGTTCTAGATTCAACCAATAAGAATCTTTTAGTAGTAATAAAGAAGTTGTTAGAAAACAACCCTAGAGACTGGCACACTCAGCTGAGATTCACATTATGGGTAGATAGGACTAGGATTAAAGTTGATTTAAAAACTTCACCATTCAAGCTGGTATATGGCCAAGAGCTTGTCTTCCCTATCCATCTGCAGATACTTATCCTTGATTTCATGCAAAAATTCTACTATAATGACAATAGGATAGAAGTCAGATTAGCTTCTTTGTTGAAATTAGAAGAACAAAGAGATCCTGCCTTGCAACAGTTCTTTAGGCACCAGGTTGTTGTCAAATGTTGGTTTGACAAAAGAGCCAAAATCAAAGCCTTTAGGATATTAGACCTTGTGTTGTTATGGGATAAAGCTAGTGAGAAGAAAGGTAGTCACCAAAAGTTTGAAAAACTCTGGCTAGGTCATTATCAGATTGTTGAGATCCTAGGAGAGAATGCTTTCCGATTGAGTAGTCTCACTGGAGAACCTGTTCCATTGTCTGTCAATGGATAGTTTCTTAAACACTATTTTGAAACATGAAGTTGGAATTTTGCTGGGTGATTCATTTGTGTAAATAATTTCTTGTAAATAGACTCTGTGTATAAATGGCTTGCTCTTTATGTGAATAATCTGTTGCTCTTTATGTAAATAATTTACTCTTTGTTTGTAAGTAGTTTGTTGTTTATTTGTTTGTTCTTTCCTTCCATCCTTTGTGTTTTCTTTGCTGTTTGGTTTCTGTTTTGTTTTTGTTCTTTGGGGTTGATCTGTCCTTTCCATCTGAAACTGTGGGTTGTTATCTAAAGTATACTATGGTCACAAGGAAAAAATGGTTTAGGTGTTTTTCAGGCTTTCTGATTGGATGATTTTTTCCTAAACTCTTTGTTTCATGTCCATTGTCAATAAAAGTTGTGGAAGGTCTTGAAAACAAGGTGCCAAGTAAATAACTTTTGTTAGCTCCTCTGAATCTGCCACAAATCATTAAGATCATCTCCTTTGTATCGGTATATTTTTCCTAGGGTGATAGTGTTGTAAGATTTGAGTGAAAAATCCAATCTCCCAAGTGTTGTTACAAGGTCCATGGTAGTTTTCAACCTAGATCAGATGTTAAACATCTAACATATTGAAAAATAACTAAATCAAACATCTGAAACTCTATGAGAAAAAGAGAACTATTTAAGGAGAAAAGAGGACTCAATATGAATGGGTGATTCCAGTATCTCTACCAGGGCTATGAACGCCTGACTAGCAGTAAGGCGATGCTGTGAGAAAACTAGAGGTATCTACATTAGGGCTATGGGTGTCTGACTAGAAACGGAGCGATGCCCAGGATATCATTGCACAACAGCAAAAGGAAATCAACTCGTGTAGCTCAAATATTGCACATTGTTGCTTGAAAGATGAAGAAAATTTTATGAAAAGGATGATGCACTATCAAGCACACACATTGATTCAGGGGTAGCTAAGGTTGATTTACATTTGAGATTCTAACTCAACCTTGCTTGTTATAACTGACCCAAATGGAGTTGTGATATTAATGAACCAGGAGTTCTGGGTATCTAAATCCCTCAGCTTCTTGAAAATGGTTAAACCATTTTCCCAGCCGAGTTGCCATTTGTTATGCCCTGCATAACCACCCCATTTTATTCTGGAACAAAATGGGTCCTGCTTTCTTTTGCTTTTATTGCTTTTTTTTATTTTGCTTTGCTCTTGGGGGTTCTTCTGAATTCTGCCTGAGTTTCTCTTCTAGTTTTGTCAGACTTTGGTTCTATTTCATCTTAATTTGGTTCCTTTCTTTCTAAGTATTCAATGAAATAATCGTAAGCAACAAGATAGTTCATTATAACATATTTTATCTGCTTTGGGGACTAATGGAGGCATTTTTTTTGCAGGAATAGGCCACACACATGATAATATTTCTCAAGTGAGTTTGCTTGGAAGGCTTTCCTCAGTCTAGTTGGTCATAATTTTCCTTGAAGAAGAAAGTCGGAAAGACCTTGTAGATGTCTTGCTGACAACCAGTGCATTCTATCAATATGCGTCTGTGTTTCCTATCAGCAAGACCCCGGAGATGTCAACTTGAGTGGAATTCACATACAGGCATCCATAAGCAAAAATTCAATCATTGTCCTGGCGACTAAAGATTTCCCATCGGCATGAAAGTCACCTTCGGAGAAAGGTCTCGGTGAAATCTTTATGTCTCACCGACTGGTGACAAAAGGATATGCATATCAGCGGGAGGTTTTCTCTTCGCCAAGAAGTCTTGGTGAATTCATGAAGTCTCACCGACTACCGCACAATGAGCAAACAATTTAGTGGGAGTCATCTTCTTCAGTATATGGTCTTGGAGAAATATTCAGGTCTTACCGACTGGCAGTAAAATTCCACCTCGGTGAGAAATCTTTCAATTGATATAAAGTCTCAGCGAACCCGCGATGTCTTACCAACCACCAACAAAGTAAACACTTCAGCAAGACTCAACTACATCAGGGTAACGTCTCATCGAGTAGCTCCGGTCACACCGATGTGGTGCAAGGCATTTCTATCAGTGGTCTTCAGTGAGAGAATCAATATGTCACTGTGACAAAAGGGTGAACTTGTAAAGCTTTCACCGAGACATGAGGTATCTATAGGACATCTCCCTAATGAAGCAGTGTTATAGTGACACATGTGAAACAAAAGAATGCCTATCAGTATAACTATAGAAAGGTCTCCCCAACAGTCATTCAAAATGGGCTCTCGCCAAAAGATGATGCCCTCGGTGTAATCTCTCACTGACTTAAAGAAGTCTTGGCGATACAGAATGTGCTCGCCAAGAAATAGAGGGTATCGGCATAAGGTCTTGGTGAAGAAAGAAAGTCATGCCGAAAAGCTCTAGCTCGGGGAAATAGAGATAACTCGGGGAGATTCTAAATGAATGCAGTGGGTTCAGTAGGATTTCCTGCCGACCCGATGAGGTCTTGGCAATAGCCGAATTCTGAAAAAGGAAGCTTCAGTCAGTGTAAAGTATCACTGACCGAAGCAAGTCTTAGCGACACGAAGGAAGCTCACCGAGAGAAAAGTGGCTTTGGTGAAATGTCTCACTAACCACGGAAAGTCATGCTGACAAGAAGGGACGTCCCACTGAAACATATTGAGCTTGGCGATAGAAAGAAATCAGTGGAAGGTCCTGCCAATACAAAAGAGTTTCAGCGACAACAGGGCAATGTCGCCAAGAGGTTTCACCGAAGGGGTTGGTCTTCAAGGTGACATAAAGGGGTTAGAGAAAGGTCTCCCCGAGATTGAAGGAGTCTTGCCAATATAGAACGAGCTTGATGGATGATCTTATCCTCTGCATGATGTCCTACCAAACCGATAGGGTCTTCCTGATGCAAAGTGGGCTCGGTGAGAATGAAAAGGAGTTCGTTGAATGTCTTGCCGATAGCGATGGATTTCCCAGTGAAGGAGGCATCGGTATAACCAAGGATAACTCACCATAGCCTCTGGTTGACAGTAAGGAGTCTGGCCAACAACAAGGTAGGCTTGAGAAGAGAAGAGGAGTTCGGGGTAAGGTCTCCCAGAAATAGGATTGTCTTCCCAACATAAAAATGAGCTCGATGTGACTTTTGAAGCTTGACAAAGGGTCTCATTGACTGGTCTGCACTATGTCAATAGCTGTTAAGAGACAAAATTGCATCGGGGAGACACGATTAGTGTCTCACTGACATGTGATTCAATATGGACCATTTTGACTGCCAAGGAATCCTGCATGGCCTCTGTACCTAGCCAATTAGAAGAAACTAAAGGACTGACCGGTGGCAAATTGACCAATTGACCACCCTTGTGTAAGAAGACCAAGAAATTGCAAATGACAGACTCCTTTTGAGATCCAAGCAATGGATTGGCTCGGGTGATGCAAAGATCTATAGGGACGCCCAATGATGTTTCCAGCGGTGTGGTCAAATGTACAGAGAGGTCTAGAGCAGAAGGAGGCCAGAGGAGTGAAGAAACTATGACTCATTGAGACAATTGTTTTTACCACTATCAAGGGTAGATCAATATTCATGGTGATATTCTGTAGCATTCAAGGAAGCCTCGATGTAGTTCAAAGGTGGACACGAGGACAAGAGAGTAAAGACTATAGCTGCAAAAGATATAAGGTCATCCCAGGAACTATATTTCAATATGGATAGCAGAGCCTCGCATTGAATGCAACATTGACTCTCTTTAGAAAGATCTGAGAGCTGACTCTCCTAGAAGTAGATATTTTGTAAACCCTAGCGCATGGGACAACGCATTCTTTTGGTACGCACTCTATATAAATGGCATTCTTGCGTCTTTGTAAAGGTTAGAACTTTTAGAGTTAGAATTTTGAGAACTAATAGAGAAGAGTAGAAGAGTTAGAAATTAGAAAGAAAATTCAGTAACAGAAGGAGATAGAATTGCATCCTGATTCTTAGTAATGGGAGCTCTTTTATCTTCTTGTTTAGCAGTTAGATATAGTACAGACTATAATGTATTTTCCAAGTTCTCTTAGTGTAGTTGGAAACAATCTCGGATCACAGATTCTCTATACACTGGTGATTGTGCCATCTTCGTAAATATTGCTTATCTATTTCATTAACAATAGAAGAAATTAGAGTTTAATCTAATTCATATTATGTTCCTGAATGATATTTGTTTTAAGTTAATCGTTTGATTTGAGAATCTTTCAAGGATTGAAGTCTTATTTTATGTTTTATTTAAATGGTAACTTAAAAATCTATTATTTGAATTAGCACTGTGAATGAAAGAGGCCGTGTGTCAATCACAAGTTTACTTTGTTCTACAGTTTTAGTTAACAAGTTCCTTGAAAGGTAGTAAGTCTGGTTAAGTTAGAAGAATTGTTATTCTTTTATGTTCCAAAGCTTTGCCCTATCTTTTTATGTTTCTTTAAAACCCCTGGTTAGAGTAGGTTTAAATTCATGCTTGATCTTAGAACAATCCAGAAGCTCACACCAGTAGGCCCCTTGAATATTACTGTTACATTGACCAATTGAGCAACATTAGCACAGTTGAGAACCAACTATAAAGACCTTGGGAGCTAAGACATCCATGTGTTGTATTTCTCTTTTAGGAGAAACAAAATAGCAATATTTTGTTTGCATGTTGCTGTGCCAAAACACATGTCAATAGGAACTTTGTTATGCCCTGCATAACCACCACATTTTATTCTGGAACAAAATGGGGTGATTATGCAGGGCATAATAGGGAGGAACAGGGGTTGATAAATGCTGCCAAGAAAATGTTGATTGTATTCTCTGATGATAAAGGGGAACTGAAAGAAGCTGCCAGATGGAAGAATGAGAGTGAATCATTTCTAAATGAAGTCATGAGGATATATTTTGTGGAGGATACATTGTTAGATGAAGTGAGTGAATAGAATGAGAAGATGATGAAGATGGAAATTATGATCTGGAATGTAGTTGGAGATGTGTATATGTATGAGCATCAGGATTATTTGGATCATCTTGCTACTTGTGGCTAAACAAAGCTTAATTATCCTCTAATCTTTTTGTTTTGTAAAAATGTGACATTTCCAATTTCCGAAAGGACGCGTCCTTTCATGTTCTCAATGTATAAATATCTGTTTCGAAAAAAAATAGAGAAGTGATAAGTAGAATAGGATAGATAATAGAAAATATATAGTAGAATACAATGTTATGCCAGTATGAGACTATGTTTCATGTGTAAAATCATGGAGATATCAATT
>VDFB02058242.1:130007829-130103662 GCA_007258455.2 Sequoia sempervirens
ATAAGGCATGATTAGGTTCATTTAATTCACAAGGGCCTAAACAAGTGTGAAAATATAAAGGGATACTTTTTTCTACACTACAGTTGCAAAAAAATTATTAAAAAAAATGTGGCATATCTAGGCATGTTTCCTCTACTTACATTGAAAGTTTCAAAAACTAATATTAGTTTTTACTTGTACTTAGGTTGGCAAGACAAATGGCCACATTTTATTTTTCCTAAGAATTTAGTACTATTGTATTGAAATTTCAAATTTTCATGAAATAGATTTACTTTTTTTACAAAAGAGGATTAATATCATAGAAACTAAATTCAATTTGCTACAATTTTTTTTCTTCCATATTTTTAAAATTATGTTAATAAACTATTCAAAAATTTATTTCAAGTTGCCTAACTTTGTTTTTCTAAATTTTCATTGCCACTTAAGGGCCTAGTTTGGGCCCCTATGATCCTTCACTGACCTAATAATTTTGGGGAGTAAGAGGGTTAAAGCCAAGAGGGGTATTGTGGAAAATAGACACCTTAACATTAACAAGGGAATGTGTGGGAGAATTTCTAGGGATAGGATTACATTACAAGACTTGTCATTTGATTTATCTGAGTTCTTAGAGGTAAAGGTTCAAATAGGGGTAGCTATGGGGAGGGACACACTTTGAATGGGGTTGAGAGGGGTTTCATCATTAGCAATGGTTTTCCTCGGGAGTGGGTGATGTGACGAGTGGTGGGTGGGGTTTCATCTAGGGTAATAGTTAGACTATAGACCTTAGGGGGGTCAATGGGGTTGTGAATGACCAAAGTGTTCCGTTTGATAGTGGACGAGGAGGGTAACAAAGTGGTTTGGTGATGATAGAGGTGGGAGATTAAACCCTAGTGAATGGGGAAAATTTTACCCTTACCCTAAAAATTCTTAATGGAATATTCAAGTGATGAAAAAATCCACAAAAGAACTCATTTTTCAATTATAATGGAAATTGTTGAGCATGAGAAAAATATGGGCATGAAAATGATAGAAACAACCCTCAAGCATAACATACCTCATCAACACCTCAAAATTTTTGCTCCAAACCCTAGGAAGGTCAGCCTTGTTGTATCCATTTTGAATTATGTTAACGTTTCCCCCATCTTTCAAAATTTTTTTTATTGAAATGAATAAGACAATTGAGAGGGGGGTGAATCAGTTGTAGCAAATTAAACCTTAAAAATTCTTCAATAATAATCATATCCACAAGCATACATTAAGTCCTTATTTTGTTAGATTGACTAAACATGAAATGTAGATAATTGAAACTAAAATCACAATTCCATATACATGAGAACACCAAATTTACGTCGAAAACCCAATGAGGGAAAAACCACTATGAGGATTAGCTCACAATATAAGTAATAGAAAAATTGGTACAAAGGGGATCATTGTAAGAATACAACACACTATTCAAAAAGGATCACAACTAGGGCTCAATACCACATAAAGAATACAAAAATATAGAAGAAGAATGTTACACAAAGAAACACATCTCAATGCAACAAGGAGTCCACCACAATTCCTCACAAAATTTTGCAGTCTCACATGGAATACTCTTTTATGCTTCCTCTTACATCAACACCATACATATTTATGTCAAGTTCAATCTTGAAAAATTTCTCCAATGTCATCTACTAGCCATTATACATTCAAATTTGAATTAGTCAGCACCCAAACATTCCCACAGTGGATAGGAAAGAAATGTGACCTACATAAACCCTTAATTAGGACCCAAATAGATCCCAACATACTTCAAGAAAAATCTACAAACCTCACATGTAGTGTTAAACACAAGGTCGGCCAACACCCATAAAAAAAACCATAGAAATTAACTACGCACTACCTTAGATCAAGATGAAAATTCTAGACATCATAACTTACTTTAACTTAATCCAAAAAAATCCATGAACTACATAAGATTCATGAAATACTTCAACCAAGCTTCACATAAACAACTAATTTAACTCAAGACAACTAGTAACCCTAGTTTGCATACTGATAAATGAAACTTATCCTATACAACACTAAATCAAGTAAAAAATTGAACACAAAAAGATAAAGCCATTATAAGAAACTTCCCAATTATGCACAACCTAAATCCAAATAGTGGAGAAATGCAGAGCAAATACATTTCTCCCAGACCATAGAAAAAATTACTAAACATCTAGTTCACACACTAGTGAAAATATCTCACACTATACAACAATCGAGAAACCTAAAATTTGAATATAGTAGCCTCCATCAACCTTAAATAACCTATAATATTTTCACAAGAATAGCATTAACAAAGAAATAATGTAGAGAAAAATACCGAAGCACGCTATGAACATTTACACAACACATTTACTCTACTCATTAAATTTTCTCAAAAGTACTTGGAAACCAAGTACCAAAACCATCACCATCTCATTACTTCATTCCAACTCATTTTCAAACTCTACAAAAAATAGTGGCTCAATGTACTCACAATGCTTCCTCAAATTCTCAACTAGACATGCACAACCCATTTTCCTCTTTCCATAATTTTTTCAATATCCTTAACATCTTCATTCCATAGTTGACATCAATGAAAATGCCAATCAATAGGCTTCTTGTTGAAATCAATGACAACACCATTTTTGCAACAATCTCCCCATTTTTCATTGATGGCAACACAAGATGTGAAAAAACACCAAAGTTCACACAATAGTTTTGAACACAACATTATTGAAACCTTTCTTTTTCCCATGGTATTCTCCCCCTAAGAAGATAAGTTTTCCTTTTTTCACATGATTCTCTCTCCCCCATTGACATCAAAATTAAAGGATAAATTTTTTTGGATTGTTCTCCCTCTTTTGAAACTAAAAAAAAACTACATTATGTAAATACTCCCCCTTAGGAGTACACCTAAATAAATTAGCAACATAATGAAAATACCTAGTACTTCCTACTACCCCAAACAGGAAGCCACCAACATCAGTCTAGAAAAGAGATATATCAATAAATCCACTAGACCGATGCACCTCTATATTCATATAGTTCAAGAAAGGAGGGTCAATACCCCATTTTCCCAAAAATACTCAAAAGTGTCCTTAGGAAGAGCCTTAGTAAATATGTCAGTAATCTGATCCTTTGTAGGAGCATACTCAAGGTTCACTTAATTCTCCTTAACATTCTGTCTCAAAAAGTGGTATCTAATAGATATATGATTTTTCTTTGAATGCATCAATAGGTTCTTTGAAATGTTTATCACACATGTATTATCAGATAAGTTAAATATAGGTACATTTGTAAAATATAATTCTGATGTCCTTTAATGATTATCTCATCCATAATACCTGTGTATAGCATGATGTTGTTGTAATATAATTTTCCACTATAATGGATAAAGAAAGTGAATCATGTTTCTTACTCAGCCATGATAACCATCTACATCTAATAAAGAATGCACCACCACTTTTACCTTTCATGTCATCAACACAACTAATCAGTATCCTTAGGATACCACAAAGAATAATCTAGTGTGCCTCTTAAATATTTGAATATTCTCTTCACTATGTTGCAACATGTGTTTCTTTAGGATCTTCTTGAAATATATCAACAAGATAATTTTCATGCATGATATCTAGTCTAGTAGTAGTTAAATATAGCAGTCCACCAATCATAGATCTATACTTGGTCTGATCAGCATTAGGTGAATAATCATCTTTGCTTAATTTATAACTAGTCACCATAGGAGTACATACCAGTTTGGAGTCATCCATTCCAAAATTCTTCAACATTTCTTTGACATACTTAGACTTTGAAATGAAAATCCCTTTATAAGTTTGATTGATCTATAGCCCAAGAAATAAATTCATCTCCCCAAATATTGACATCTCAAATTCTTTTTGCATTTCTTCAGCAAATTTCTTGCACATAGCCTCATTTCCACTAAAGATAATATCATCCACATATACAAATACTATCATGATTTTGTCTTCCTCAATTTTAAAGTAAAGATTACTATCTACAAATCCCTTACTAGAACATTTTTGTATCAGGTACCTATCCAATATTACATACCAAGATTTGGGAGCTTGTGTCAAACCATATAGCATGTTCTTCAACTTACATACCATGTCTGGTTGATCTAATAATTGAAAACCTTCTAGTTGTTCCATATAAAAATCTTCTTCCAATTCTCCATTCAAAAAGGTAGATTTCACATCCATCTGATAGACCTTAAAACCATTTTGTGTTGCAAATGCCAAAAAAAATTGGATAGCTTCCATCCTAGCCACAAGAGAAAAAGTCTCCTCAAAATATACACCTTCTACTTGTGAGTAACCCTTACTCACATGTCTTTCTTTATTCATAACAACTTCTCATTCTCATTCATCTTGTTCCTGAATACCCATTTAGTTCCAATTATGTTCTTGTTTTCCATTCTGGGGACCAATTCCCAAGTCCATTTTTTCTTTATTTGCATAAGTCTTTGTCCATTTCCTTCTTCCAATGTTCATCCTTACATGCTTCACTCACTAATTTAGGTTCAACTTTAGAAAGTAAATACAAATTTACCTCAACTTCAATAGCTTTACTTCTTGTTAATACACCTTTCCTCTTATCTCCAATAATTTGACCTTTAAAATGATTCTTTTGCTCTAAAACATAGAAAAATAGGTTCAAACAAATGAGGTCAATCAAATGGATGAACCTAATTTTAGGCTAGATGTCTCACTCAATTATGATGGGTAAAATGCATAAATGATAATAAGAAAACAAACCTGACTATTATAAAAATTATAAAGGTTTTCAGATGCTCAAATGATATGTGCCTTGTTGAAAAGGTTTTGTTTTGGGGCTCACTAAGGACTCATTCACCTAGTGGTGAATGGGTCCCTATTAGGGTTTCTAAAATATAATTTTTGGGTTTTGTTATGAACAATGTCTGCACTCCCAACTCCTAGGTGTTCAACTTCTGAAAGTCGAAAATAAATTTGGTATCTTTGTTTCCATGATCTTACACCAAAGATGATAACTTTTATAACTTTTCAACTTTTCAACTTTTGCAACTTGTGTTCTCCACTTGATCTTCAACCTAAAACTTGCAACACACATCAAGAGAGAAGAATTTTTTTTTTATTGTTAGGGAATAGGGATTTTCCTTGGTTAAACCACATTCAGGTAATTAAATGTTATGATGAAACAATGAAATATGAAAATGAAACATGAAACATGAAAAAATCATAGCTTCTAGGATGAAGTCTTGGAATGAAAATCAACAATCTAGCATGAAGTGGCTATAAGGAATTTAGATCTTGATCTTACATTTGGATGTGAAACAATGCTTGACTTAGATCTTTAATACTAAATCACAACATTAGCTCAACAACATGCATGATGCACTATGCCTTTTACATGATGATATGACCTTTAATTGCTGCAATAAAACCTCAATAATTTTCCCTTGATTGCCTTTGAAATTCTCTTGAATTCTCTATAATGCTCTTTTGAATGTACTGTTGATTGCTTGTGAAGATGTAGGATGAAACTATGTGAAATAACCTTATATTCATACTTCTGATTTAATCCTTAAATTCAAATAACACAAGTTGACATCAGATCTAGGATTTAAAATCATTAAAATTCCACCACAAACATTTTTAAAAAGGGGTTTCCTAAGTTAGGGAAGACCCATTTGCCATAGGGCGAATGGGTCCTAGCACACTCAACTAAGAAAAGTTTCAGGGACATGAAAAAATATGCAAAAATGGGGTCCTAGGACCTAGAGAGGACCCACTCACCATGTGGAAATGGGTCCCAAATCACTAGCCTATGACTCAAACCTTACCAAATTAAGTTTTGTGAAACATTATTGTTGAGTGTTAGAAAATGTAATAAATAAGGATTGGATTTAAATTGAAGGGGCCAATTAAGCTCGAATTAACCTCAATAAATTAATAAATCAATAGATTAGTGTGAAAGTGTAAATATACACTTTACAAAACCCTAAATAAGGCACAATTAAGTCCATTTTATCATTAATTATTCATTCCCAAATTTAGTGTGAAAAAGGGTTACTTTTTTCTACCCTACATTTTTCCCCCACTTTGGTGAAAGTTTCCCCCATGAAAAACTCACACTAAAGTAGACATTCAAGACACTTATTTATGCAACAATAAAAAATGAACATAGTCATACACTATCAAAGACCAAAATAAAGGAAAATAAAGGATCAAGATTCAACCATTCCAACACCATGTGGATGTAGTTGTTTGTCAATGAAAAAGGATCAAGCTTTGAAAGTCTACCCAACATGATGTGGACGAAGTCTAGGCTATTTTTCTAAGAAAACATTTACAAGTAAAACACGATGTCCACTATACAAATAGAACACACACTCAATCTAGGTAGTAGAACCTCAGGTCATCCACTAGGTGAGCATCCCAATGAGGTGAAAAATGAGAGAATCATATTAGCCTCCCATACAATACCAAAGTTATCCTCCTAATAACTTCAATAAGGAAATATGCACTTATGAATGTTATGTCTATAGGTTTTTGTTAAAGGGGATTTTTCTTCATTCCTATAAGGTCTTCTTCTAGAGAACATCATGCCTAATTTCTCCAAGAGAGGACAAGTCAAGAATATCAGATCACCACTTATGGGATGCCTTGTTCACATCATTTCCACTAAGGGAAATCATACTCTCAGTAATATCACACTCTTGGAGGATGTCAAACTAAATGATCACCAAGAAAAGGACACGTCACAAGAAAAAGTAAAATCATGCCATGAAACATGCAAAATTTTGAAAGATGTCATTGATGTATGCCCCCACTTTAAAGCAGTTGCTAACACCATTCTTGTGAGCAACTACTTTAAAGTAGACAATTTTTTCTCCTAAGACATGAGATATTTTCTCAGAAAACCTTATACCAAGTCAAGCTATGTCATGAAAAATGGAGGGGTTACCCCCATGAATATATAGGGGATCTATGGATTTGGGATCAATATGTCTTTGCTACAATATTGTTTAAGAGATCAGAACTATCATGATTCCTCAAATATTCATAGAACTGGAAGAATGACACATAAAGATCAAAAACAAAGAAAATTCCTTCAAGTCAACATGGAAGATACCTAAATGTCTCAATGCCTTGTGTCATCCAAGAAAGGAAGAACAATGCAAATGGATATAATGTTTACAACATATAGAAGTGTAGACACATAAAAATTCTTGATTGATACTATGCATCTGATTTTGATTAACTAACACCATTTCTTCCTAAATCACTTCATACTAACCAATTAATTAAAAAATTAGTAATATTTAGTTAAATTCAAAACAATTAGCTACTAATCAAATAATTAAATTTATTGAATAATTCACCCTTCTTCTAACTAATATTCATCATATTTTAATTTAATAAAATCATTTAATTAAATTACCCTAAATCCTCCCATTTGATTAAATCAATAAAATCAAATGTCATAATATCTTAATCCATTCTAATTGATTAATTAGTCCTAAATCACCTTCTAGTCCTCATTTATAAATTCTCCAATTTTTAACTCCTCAAGAGTTAAATCAACCCATGGTCAACTAATCAAGTTACACATAAAAATTCATTTCTTTTAATTATTTAATTCCTATATTTATCCTCACAAAGAAATATTCCAAGGAATATTCCTGCCAACCACCTCTTATTCAATTTCCATCCAAAAGTTTTCAAAAACCTTTCACATCCTCAATAAATTCTCTTACAAATGCAATAACTTCTCTTACATCCTCTCACATCTCCAACCACATTCATTCAATTCCTCTTAAAACCTTTCAAATCCTCAACCATTCTCATTTAGTTCTCTTCCATCCTCCTCCACTCACACATTTCCCAAAATTTGCTCCACCTTCCTCCAATAGAATTTTGACACTTGGCACATTTTCATTGGCAACCATTTTATCTCACATTCACCAAATCCTCTCATTCTTCAATCCTTGAGTTCTATAAATAGAAACATTCTCTTCACAATATGGATCCACAACTTTATCCATTCTTATTATAACCATTTTCACTTCATAGAAATCACCATTTTCATCATTTTTAGCTAAGTTATCATCACGTGGAGTCAATTCAACACTTCGAATAACATTCAACATCAAATATTATCAAAGAGATTGGGAAAGGTCTTCTTTTCACATCAAAGGAGCACCACCCCCCCTATGGGATGAAGGTTTGCTTAAGTTAGACTAGATTACATGCTTTGTTTGGTTTATTTCAAGTTTTTATCATGTTTTCTTGTCTTCTTGATCAAAGAATCTCATAGGGATTTTTTTTTAATTTTATTTCTAACATGTTTAACACTTGATTGTTATTTATTTTTAGTTTATTGCAAATAAGAAACTCACATTTCAATGCTAGGAGGGCTAACTAGTTTATCTTGTGAAATTTTTCCTAAAATTTTGTTTTTGTGTAGCTACAGGGGAATGACACCACCCTTCTCTCATATAGTGTCACATTTGCAAAATTTCAGAGTGTCCCTTTTAGTTTTAGTGTCACCTTTGTTACGTTGTGTCACACCTGCTCGTCATTGTCACATCACGTTTGCTTAAGTGTTGCATATGGTCTTTTTTCTTCTTTCTAAATTTTGGTTCTGATAGAGTGTTGCCTTTGAAATTGTGCCGCATTCATGCTTTCTTCCTTCTGTAGAGCACTTCCTTTTCTTTCACCAGAGTTTCGTATTTGTTTTCAACATCGCATTTTCGCAGTCACAAAGCATCACATATCTTGCACAGAGTCACCTTTGCAAGAAAGGGAGAAAAAGTGACTTGAAGGCAGAAAAGCATTTTTTTATGCTCTTTGTAATAGCTTAGGCTTTCCAATTCTATCTTTCATTTCTGTTTTAGGAGCAACTAGAGTTATTTTTGGCCTTAAAATTAACAAACAACTCAAGTTTTGTCAACTTTAGTTTAAATTGAACATTAGGAACTTACTAGACTTTGGATTTGGGCTAAAATTGAACAAAAAATACTCATATTTAAGCTTGGTGCTCTAAAAAGAACTGATCATTGCTTTGAAGCTTAAAAAGAACTTGTGCTTTCATTATCTTGTAATTTTTTTTGCAATTTGTGTCATTTGAATGCATATACACTTCTCTCATGCTTTTCAGCAATCTTGAGAATCAAAAGAATTCTAGTGTCATTGGTTGTCTTAAAAATTACCCATACATTTCAAATTTTGGTTTAAAGTTGAAAAATAATGCTAGTGTGAGAAAGATACATTGTGTGTGTTCCCTCCTTGCGCTTTATGTGAACTAGGTGGTCGAACTACAATTGCACTCCCTCAAAGGTGACTCCAACTAGTTTTTCACTCAGGATGGTATATAAATGGATAAGACTAAACTATCAAGTCCTCATGGTATGTAGGCCTTAGTTGTACAATGTATTTTAGAATGGGGTACTACTATTAAAAGTATAAGAGCCCCTAGTAGGATTGATTAAAGCATTTAGTATCTTGTTGGATGCTCCCAAGGTGCCATGTCCCTGATTACTCAAACTAAGAACCAATTTGTTTAGAGGACAAAATACTTACTATTTTTTGGCACAAGAATGGTCCTTCTAAAGTTGTCCCACATTTTTACTATTCAAAGTAGAAACATAATAAATTCTCAAGGTCTCCATATTTTTAGGATTTTGAGATTTGGTGGTCTTGAGAAGTGTGTATCGTGGAGGGGAGCCAGTGTCACCAAATCTCTAGCTATTCGCTTTGTCTTAGTGTTTGGAGAAATCCAAGTGGGGACTCAAAAAATGTTGTCATTTCTATCCTAGGGTTGTGAAATTTGTGATTCAGTCAAATACTTTCCTTGGATCTAAAACTTTGAAACAAACATTCAGCAAGTCATCAAAATTTTAAACCCTTTGGAAAGAGAAAATATCCTCGAAGAGTCCATGTATTACTACTTGTGCCTAGGGATTTTATCCTTAGATTCTTCTAAATATTTGGGCCCATAACTCAATTTTTTCTCTCCAAAGTTAACCTAGGAAAGTTATGCCTTTATTTCCTTAATTTTTACATAATTGACCTTCTAGAATGAAAAGGAGTTGAGACATAGACATTCAGTTTGAAAAATAAGCAAGAAGTGTTGATGTGGCAAAAAGAATCCATTTAATCTAGATAAAATAAAATTGAATCCCACATATGTGTTTGATCTCATGATTTCCCTTAGTCCAAAGTCACAAGTTCTATCAATCGTCACAATGTCTTAGTCCAAAGTCTCTTAAGAAACATCTTTTAGCCCTTTATAAACCAAAGATAGAATGGTCTATACCTTTTACAAACGTGCTTCAAAGGAAAATCCAAACTTTTATTCATTCTATTATTGTCAAAATTTGGGTCTTTTGCAATGTTTTGAATTTCTCACATAGCATTGAAAGTTTTAGAGGTATAACATGTTATTTAATATCTTGTTCTCATAAACAAAGTCTCTCTGGGGTCATCTAGGATCAAAATCAACACTTTCATTTGTCGCATCATCAATCAAATCCCATCTCACAAAAAACTTTTAAAACCTTTGAAAAATCATTCATGCTAAAGTTTTGGTAAATCCTTCAAATCAAAATCAAAATCATCCTATTGGCTAAGAGTATATGGATAAATCCTTCCTCATACATTTACTTAAATTATCACCCTTGTGGACAAGTTTACTCCAAGATAACTCTAACATCTTGGGATCTACAAGTCCATTATCCAAATCCAAATCAAAATCTAAAATTGTAAAGTGTAGTATTCCTACAAAGTTCTTAAAAGTTCAAACATCCATATTATTTTTCCTTCATTTGATCCTTAAACCTCCTATATTTTATTTTTTGTGCCTAAATTTTAGATCAACCTAAGGAATTAGAGGCTTACCTCCCATATTCCTAAAATTTGATCCCAATTTTATGGTCAAAACAAGATCACAACACAAGAATATCATGGATAGAAACAAAGAAACATCCACTTTAAGCAATTTGAGCCAAACTACATCTCAATTCAACCCTAGGGAATCTACCATCCTAGTGCAGGAGCACCTGAGAAACATTGGGTTTTCCTGAAGTCTAGAAGGAAGTTCAAATTTTGTTGTGTTATGATAAGGTCATGTTGACCATTGTGTTGGGTGTTTTGGGATGTTTTTGACCTTTGGGAAAGAAGTTGACAAGTTTTAAATAGTTTTACAACATCATTGTGCTAAGTTGTCAAAAGTTGGCAAGGGGTTGGAAAACATAGTGTGTTTTATAACACTTACCATTAGGTCATCCTAAGGCTCGACCCAAGAAACTCAAATGTTTTGAAGGACTATTTAAGGCATGCCTCAACCATTGAATAGGGTTGAAGGATTATTGTTGAAGTGTCATTTTGAGAAGTTGAGGTAACAACGTTCCATAAGACAATTTTTCTGAGTTTTGTTAAGATATTAAGCTTTAATGGAGTAAATTTACTGTTATTGTGTTTGTAGAATGTAGTGTGGACATTGTGAAAGCTTAGTGCATCAATATTTTTGTCTTGTAAATTATTTTCATCTTTTATCTGTACATAGTTTGATTACTATTTTTTTTCTAGCCTATACCAGGCAGTTTTCAAAGAATGGAGCTCTAGAGCACTTTCCCACTGTACAAATTGTATGAACCTTTGGGATTAGTGTCTAGGCTCCCTTAGTGTAAATATGGTATCTTGTAGAGTTTGTGGCAGTGTAGGAGTTGCAGGTAATGTCTTGCCCTAGGCGAGCCAGGCAGGGTCCGATTAGGGAAAACTTGGAGTGAGAGCCTTATAACTTGCAAGGGAATTAAGATATTCAAGAAATTATTTCTTGTGAATTTTCTTGAGGGTCTTAGATATGCTTGGATGTTAGGAGGAGTTTCTAATAGGTTGTTTGGAGGGAGAACTTTCTAACAGTCTGAAATAGTTTTGAAAAGCTTGAAAACCCTAGCTTTTGGGACAGTTTTGAGTGTGGACAGAGTATGGGCTATGCAAGGCTAAAACCATAAAAATATTTAAGGTGTAGGCATGAGAAAAACAAGCCATAAATAAAGAACCTAGGTCTTTTGGTGGGTTTAGAAGGAAAAATCATTTTACCTGTATTCAGAGACCTAATTGGGGGCTCAAGGCTTGTAGCCTTTCCTAACCCTAGGAGAAGGATTATTGAGGCGATGGTAAATGGGAGTATTGAGAAGCTATAAGAACCCTAGGTAGAGTCCCCTGAAGCTATTTAAATTTGTTACACCTCTGCAAGTTATCAAGTTGAATGTGGAGAGAATTTGGTCTTTAAGGAAGAGTAAGGGCCAATGGAGAGTATATGGCGAAGCACCAAGGTTGGCTTGGTAGAAGGGAAGATTTTTGTTGGAAGAGGGGTTGGGTAGAAAAACCAGGGGCACCTAGTCATGAGTAGGGACCTATAGGTTAGATTGGTGAAGAAAAACACCAAAGAGGTCTTACAAGGAAAGGCTTAGAGCAGGAATCTGTGATTGATTCCTCCAACCCTACTCCCTATTAGATTGGTATCAGAGCAAGTTAAAGATTTGGGAAGCATATTATATGTCAAAGGTTGATTCCAGTGATTCTTTCACCATGGTGACCAATGCAGAACTGGATAAGATGGTTGAAGAGCAGGAAGAAGACAATAAACAATTGAGGGAAAGAATAGCCCAACTTGAGGCAGCAGTGAGGAGTGCACAGTTTGAGGGAAGAATACCAAAAGAAGAAGATGTTGTAGAGGAAGATAAGACCCCTAAACCTGACCTTGTTTTGAAGGAGGAGCCTTTCTTGAAGGCATTGAAAGCTTTGAGTGGGAAAGCACTTGAAGGTATACCACTTGTTAGTGGGAAGATGGAAGGTGATCTAGTTATGGACTTGATAGAAGGTATGGAAAACCACTTTGAATGTGATGGAATCATTGAAGCACAGAAGGTGAAGGTTGCTAAGTTAAGATTGAGACGATCATCCTTCACATGGTGGAAGTTCATTCAAACAGAGAGGGAAAAAGAAGGAAAACAACCCATATCAACTTGGAAAGGAATGGTTGCTAAGGTGAAGGAAGCCTACATGCCAGATGACTATGAGATTCAATTACACAAGAAGAGGCAAAGTCTAAGGCAGAAATACCAAGATGTAAACACCTATACTAAAGAGTTTCAAAAGCTTTGTATGAGGTCTAATGTGATAGAGGATGAGAGTCTCAAAGTGGCTAGGTATCTTAATGGTTTGAAATGGGACATCCAAGAGGAGATGGCTCTACTAAGTCCCAAGACAGTACACCAATGTTATCAGTTGGCCATAAAGATTGAGGAAAGGAACAAGAGGAAGCAAGATCAGACTTCTAAGGGTAGAGGCAAAGGCAGAGATCAAAGAGATCAAAGAGGACAGTGTGGTGGCTACCAAGGTAGAGGTAGTGACCAAAGAAATCAAGGAGAATAAAAAATCACTGAGCATGGAGGTGAAAAATCTTCAAGAGGAGGATTCAACAGAGGAAGAGGAGCAGGCAGGAGTAATTCTTATTTTGCAAACATGAAGTGTTACCATTGCAATCAAATAGGTCACCCTGCTTATAGATGCACAGAGAAAGCTCCCTCATCAAGCAATGAAAAGAGAGTGGCCTATGCACAAGAAGACACCATGAGTCCTAAAGCATATGAGATTAGTCATATAGAATCTGAGGTAGGAGCGAATCTGATGTTTAACAGATTTTTGATCAGACAGCCAGTCAAGGAGGAACCAAAACAGAGGAGAGCTCTTTTTAGAGTAAGGTGCAAGATACTTGGAAAAGTATGGAAGGTTATAGAAGACTCAGGTTCAACAGATAATATCATCTTAGAGGAGGCAGTAGAAAAACTAAAATTGGAGAAGGTACCCCACAATAACCCCTACAAGGTCACATGGCTGAACAAAGGGCAAAGTGTTTTAGTGAATGAGCAGGTAACGGTGGAGTTTTCCATTGGAGGATATAAAGATAAGTTGGTTTGTGATGTATTACCCATGGATGCATGCCATCTACTACTGGGCAGACCATGGCAATATGAAAGAAGTGCCATTTATGATGGGAAAGAGAACACCATTTCATTTAAGAAGGATGGGAAGACTTTCAAGTTGCAGTCACTATCAGAAGAAGATGAAGGATAGTCAAAGGTACCTAACATCATGTTGAGTAGTGGTAAAGAGTTTATCAATAACCTACATCAAGGGAATGAAGGATATGTGGTTGTGTTACAACCTAAAGAAGAATACAAGGCTAAAAAGATAGTCTTACAAGAAGTAGTCCAAAGGTTGCTTGATAAGTACAAGAGCATAGTTAGTGATGGTACACCTACAACTTTACCACCAAAGAGATCCATAAGTCATCAAATTGACTTCATACTTGGAGCCTCATTGCCTAGCAAAGCAGCATACAAACTCACACCAGATCAAAACCTAGAGGTAGATAGGTAAGTGCAAGAATTGTTGGATCAGGGATTGATTCAAAAGAGCATCAGCCCATGTGCAGTCCTAGTGGTTTTAGCAACCAAGAAAAGAGGTAAGTGGAGACTTTGTACTGATTCTAGGGCAGTAAATAGGATCACCATTAGGTATAGGTTTCCTATTCCTATAATTGAAGACCTGATGGATTGTCTTGGAGGTGCTCAGTTCTTCACAAAGTTGGATCTCAAGAGTGGATACCATCAGACCAGAATTAAGGATGGTGATGAGTGGAAGACAACTTTTAAGAAAAATGATGGGTTACATGAGTGGAAAGTGATGCCATTTGGCCTCTCAAATTCTCCTAGCATGTTCATGAGACTCATGAATGAAGTGCTTAAGGATTTCACAGGGATCTTTGTGGTAGTATATCTTGATGACATACTGATTTTCAGTAAGATAGCAGAAGAACACCTCAAGCATGTGGAGATGGTTCTTAGAAGGTTGCAAGAGGATAAGTTGGCAATCAATCTTGAGAAATGTGAGTTCTTCAAGCAAGAGCTTGTGTATCTAGATTTTTTAGTATCCAAAGGCTCATTAAAGATGGATCCAAGCAAGGTGGAAGCCATCCTAAACTGGCCTACACCAACCATAGCAACAGAGGTAAGGAGTTTTCATGGATTGGCCCAATTTTATAGAAAATTCATAAGGAATTTTAGTGGAATATGTGCACCATTCCTAGATACTATCAAAGGTGGTCTGAAAACAAATTTTAAGTGGACTCAAGAGGTTGATAAAGGGTTTGAGAAACTGAAACAAGAAGTGGCAACTCAACCTATTCTATTATTTCCTAGTTTTGACAAGTTGTTCATAGTTGAGTGTGATGCAAGTGGAGTAGCAGTAGGAGGAGTACTTAGTCAAGAAGGTAGGCCTGTGGCCTTCTTTAGTGAAAAGCTCAATGAAGCCAAGAAAAATTACTCTATCTATGATCTAGAGTTGTATGCTTTAGTGTAGTCCCTTAGGAAGTGGAGGCATTATTTGTTACCCAAAGAGTTTGTGGTCTTTACTGATAACTAGGCACTTAGTTATATCAACACCCAAGAGAAGTTAAGTAATATGCATTTGAAGTGGATGGAATACATCCAAGCTTTTACTTTTACCATCAAGCACAAGAAAGGACAAATGAACAAGGTGGCAAATGCATTAAGCAGAAGATTGTTGACAGTGCAAGAGATACAGCTCAAGAGCATTGGCATAGAGAGTTTCAAGGATCTATATGGAGAGGATGAAAACTTTTAGGAGGCCTATAAGGTATGTTCTAACATTGAGAACCATTTCCATAGCCAATATTCTGAGTATACCTTGCAAAGTGGGTTGTTGTTTAAGGGAAATTAGTTATGTTTTCCAAGAGGGTCAATGAGGGAAAATCTGATTCAGGAAAAGCATAATGGTAGTCTTAGTGGGAATTTTGGCATAAATAAAACCTTAGAGCTAGTACAAAGATTCTATTATTGGCCTAAGTTGGCAAGAGATGTTAGAAGGTATGTGGAATAGTGTGTTGTGTGCATGAAAGCTAAGGGAGGAGCTAGCAATGCTGGTTTATATCAACCCCTGCCCATTCCTAATAGACCATGGGAGTGTGTGAGCATGCATTTTGTGGTAGGTCTTCCTAAGACCAAGACTAGTTTTGATAGTGTTTATGTTGTGGTGGACAGATTTAGCAAGATGAGTCATTTTATTCCCTGCAAAACTACTCATGATGCTAGCTATTTGAGCATTGTTTCTGACAAAGATGTGAAGTTCATGAGTCACTTTTGGAAAACTCTATGGAATATATTGGGTACCAACCTATCTTTTGGATCAGCTTACCATCCTTAGACCGATGGTCAAACAGAGGTGGTTAACAGGGTGTTAGGTAATCTTTTAAGGTGTCTAAGGAATATGGACAGACATGGGATATGGTTATCTCACAAGCTGAGTATGCTTATAATGACAGTGTCAATAGAACTATAGCGAAAAGTCCTTTTGAGATTGTGTATGGGATACACCCAAGAAACATTTGTGAGCTTAGAGACCTTGGATCTATGGAGAAAAGGAGTGGAAATGTAGAGGACTTCACTCAAACCATGAAAGAGATTCAGGAGCAGGTCAAGCAAATAGTCACAACAGCAACCGAAAAGTTGAAGGAGAAAGTTTATTTATCAAGGAAAGACGTACAATTTGCAGTAGGGGACTATGTCATGGTCCACCTTAACAAATCCAAATTGTAGAAGGGAATGTCAACCAAAATCCAAATGAAAAGAGTGGGACCATGCAAGGTGTTAGCCAAGTATGGAAAGAATGCTTACAAGGTGGAATTACCAGCAGACCTAGGCATATCTCAAGTGTTTAATGTGGCTGATCTCATCAAGTATAAGGGAATAGTCACTGACATGGATTAGAATAGCAGGGATATATTCACAGATGTCAGCAACATGACACTACCAACTCCAGACAAGCTACAATCAAAGAAGATCTTGGAGTCAAGAGTGAAGAAGGCTACAAGGCACAAGGTGTACATGGAGCATCTTGTCAAATGGAAGAACAAGCATGAATCTGAAGCTATCTGGGTAGAAGAAGTAGCCTTTAACAAGTAAGGCATTGATATGTCTCTGGTCTCTCCTTCCAATCCTTAGTTGTTTGAGCTGAGAGGGGGAGAATGGTGCAGGAGCACCTGGGAAACATTAGGTTTTCCTGAAGTCTAGAAGGAAGTTCAAATTTTTTTGTGTTATCATAAGGTCATGTTGACCATTGTGTTGGGTGTTTTGGAATGTTTTCACCTTTTGGAAAGAAGTTGACAAGTGTTAAATAGTTTTACAACATCATTGTGCTAAGTTGTCAAAAGTTGGCAAGGGGTTGGAAAACATAGTGTGTTTTATAACACTTACCATTAGGTCATCCTAAGGCTCGACCCAAGCAGCTCAAATGTTTTTAAGGCCTATTTAAGGCATGCCTCAACCATGGAATAGGGTTGAAGGCACTATTGTTGAAGTTTCATTTTGAGAAGTTGAGGGAACAGTGTTCCATAAGACAGTTTTTCTGAGTTTTCTTAAGATATTAAGCTTTAATGGAGTAAATTTACTATTATTGTGTTTGTATAATGTAGTGTGGACATTTTTAAATCTTATTGCATCAATCTTTTTGTCTTGTAAATCATTTTCATCTTTTATCTGTACATAGTTTGATTACAATTTTTTTTTCTGACCTGTACTAGGCAGTCTTCAAAGAATGGAGCTCTAGAGCACTTTCCCACCATACAAATTGTATGGACCTTTGGGATTATTGTTTAAGCTCCCTTAGTGTAAATATGGTAGATTTTAGGGTTTGTGGTAGTGCAGGAGTTGCAGGTAATGTCTTGCCCTAGGCGAGCCAGGCAAGGTCTGGTTAGGGCAGACTTGGAGTAAAAGCCTTATAACTTGCAGGGGAATTAAGATATTCGAGAAATTATTTCTTGTGAATTTTATTGAGGGTATTAGCTATGATTGGAGGTTAGGAGGAGGTTCTAATAGGTCGTTTGGAGGGAGAAATTTCTGATAGTCTGAAATAGCTTTGAAAAGCTTGAAAACCCTAACTTTTGGGACAGTTTTGAGTGTGGACAGAGTACGGGCTGTACAAGGCTGAAACCCTAAAAATATTTAAGGTGTAGCCATAAGAAAAAAAATCCATAAATAAAGAACCTAGGTCTTTTGGTGGGTTTAGAAGGAAAAATCATTTTACCTCTGTTTAGAGACCTAATTGGGGGCTCAAGGCTTGTAGCCTTTCCTAACCCTAGGAGAAGGATTGTGGAGGCAATGGTAAATGGGAGTCTTGATAAGCTATAAGAACCCTAGGTAGATTCCCCTAAATCTATTTAAATGTGTTACACCTCTGCAAGTTATCAAGTTGAATGTGGAGAGAATTTGGTCTTTAAGGAAGAGTAAGGGCCAATGGAGAGTATATGGCGAAGCACTAAGGTTGGCTTGGTAGAAGGGAAGCTTGTTGTTGGAAGAGGGGTTGGGAAAACAAACCAGGGGCACCTACTCATGAGAAGGGACCTATAGGTTAGATTGGTGAAGAAAAACACCAAAGAGGTCTTACAAGGAAAGGCCTAGAGCAGGAATCTATGATTGATTCCTCCAACCCCTCTCCATATCAAATCCCTTCACTCAACCCCCCTCAACAATCACAAGATATTCAAGAGGGAGGTTTCCAAGTGGAGGATGTCACCAAAACCTTCCAAGGGATGACCCAAGATGAAATAGTATAGCTAGTCCAAAATCTTGAAACACACAAAATTTTCAACACTGTTATGAGACTCAATCCCACACAATACATGTTAGCATTAGCAAATGAAGGGGATAAAATCCCTTTCTATTTTGATGTGAGCACTATTGTGGAACAAACTCTTTGGAATATTCCACTCGTATCATTCACACAAATCTTCCCAAAAATCATCCAACCCAACATACAACCAACAACATCTCATGCTCCAAGTCAACCCGTGATTACCAAGGAGAGTTCATTAATCCAAGCTCTTCAAAAAAATCCCCTTGTAAACAACCAAAAATTGGATGCAAAAATGATCTTAGGTATTCCTAACACCATCCCACAAGACCCAAAACATCTATATGTGCCACTCTTTTTCCATGACACAAACAATCCTTCCACTTTTTCTGCTTTACTAACATACCTTCCTGATACACAAGTCTCCCTGCCCATGATATCACAAGGAAAAGTGGATCCCTTTGCACAAGTGGGAACTTTTAATGCATCATCTTCACTTTTTGAGGGAACACACCACCAATCTTCCCATCATTCCCCCTTTTGACATCAACATCCACACCAATCCAAGGTATAGAGAAACCCCATTTACCCAACATACCAATCCAAAACCAATCAAATCAAATCAATGCACCAATCACAAGTCAAATCAACACATAAGTCATACCAAATCCTCCAATAATGTCACTGATATCGCAACACCAAGTGACACCAATCCAAACATCTCAATGAATCATCACTCAATCTACAAATACCCCAAACTCTCCAAAATGTGGTCTCTCAAGGACCTAGCACATCAACCATACCTCTACCACTCAACCCCTTGTAATCACTCAATAATCACCTCTACAACCACCCAAAAAATCTCTCATCACACCATCTCACACCATTCCACTGAATCCTCCACCTCCACCACCAAATCCAAATATGGAAAATCAATGTAGTATCACATTGCAAGCATCCCAACAAGCATATCAAAATGAACTTCAACAATTCCAAGCTCAATAAGCTACACAAGCTGCATAACAAGCATAGGCACAACAAGTTGTACAACAAGCACAACAAGCTTCCCAAACACAATAAGCCAAAGCACTTGAGCCTTGTTACAACAACAAGCTTATTAGCAAGCTTTTCAACAATACCAAGCACAAAAAAAAGCAATGATAGCCCAACAGTTCAGCAAGATCAACAACCAACATTGTTGACATATGTAGCAACAACTATAGGCATACCAACAAGCATTGTTCACACAACAAAACTTACAACAACCTCCCATAAACACGCAACCAAGTGCTTTGAACATGAACATGCAAACCATCCAACCCATCACCCAAGCAGCCATAACACCCCAAAACACATGCATCCCACCACTTAATCCACAAAATTATTTTTCCACACAAATTAAACTACTCTCACAACAAGTTCAAGATATACAATCAAGAAAGACACTGAGATCATAAGGTAATTTGTGCCCCTATCCATTTGATAGAAGCATTGCAATGGTTCCATTCCCACAAGGATTTGAGATACTTAAATTTGACAAATACCATGGGATTGCAAATCCTGAAGATCACATTAGGGAATTCCATGTACATTGTATGGAAGTTTCATATGACAATTCCTACCTAATGTGATTCTTCCCTCAAAGTTTGGTTGGTCCAGCAATGGAATGGTTCTCCCACCTTCCCCCTATAATTAAAAAGTTTCAAGAGATTGTGGACTTATCCATACAAAATTATTCATTTAACATAGGTGTGGATGTGATCTTGGAAGAATTATCTAGCCTAAAACAAGCCAAGGGAGAAACATATATAGGTGCTTTTTCCAATTTATTTGTGATTACCTATCCATTCATAGATTTATGTTCTACATACCCAATATCATGACCCACTTAGCCATTCACCCTATGAGTGTTTCCTTAGAGAGTAGATATTTTAGAGGGTCTATCTTGGAAATGAGATTTATTTGATGAGCAATCATGTAGTGTATAAATTTTTGTTTGGCAAACACTACTGCAAGGAAAGCTTTTTCAATGAATGTTTAATTTAGCTTATGTCCCACCATGGTCCTATTGACATAGTAAATGGCTCTTTCTTTCCCTATTTCATCATGTTGTGCTAGAAGAGCGCCAAGGGAAACTGTTGTCATTGATATGTGTTGAATAAATGGTTTGTTTTGGATCAGTGGCATGAGGAATAGCGGTGTTAGAAAGTATTCTTTTATTTTATTGAATGCCTGATCACATTTCTCATCCCACTTGTATGTTAACCCCCTTGTGGAGTAGATGAGAATATGGGATAAAATTATCTACTAACTATGCTATGAATCTACGAATGGATTGGAGCCTTCCTTGTAAGCCCCTTAACTATTTCAATGTTTTTGGTGCTTCCATTTCAAAAATTTCTTTGAATTTTGTTGGGTCTATCTCGATTCCCCTCATTGTTACAATATACCCTAGAATTTTTCCTGATTGTAAACCGAAGACACATTTCTTAGGATTGAGTCATACCTTATATTCTTTCAGTCTATCAAAGATAGATCCTAGCATTGATATTTGGTCCCAATGCTTCCTTGATTTGGCTAGTATGTAATCCACATAGTCTTCTACATATTTGTGGATCATTCTATGAAAAAATAGAGTCATAGCCCTTTGTTATGTAATACCAGTGTTCTTTAACTCAAATGGTATCATGTTTCAACCATAGGTGCCCCATGAATAGGTGAAGGTTGTCTTATGCTAATAATCTTTTGCTACCATAATCTGATTGTATCCTAAAAACCTGTCCATCAATGATAGCATTTTTTAACCTACCATTAGATCTACAATCACATGTCTATGTTGGGAAGAGGAATGTCATACTTATGGCATGATTTTGTTAGGTCCCTAAAGTCAGTGCATATTTGGCTACCCCCAATGGGATGAGAAACTAGTACAAGGTTGGAAACCCATTCAGGATAATCAATAGGTTGTATGAAGCCAACGTCAAGAAGTTTCTGTAGCTCAAGTTTAACACACAATGTGATATGTGGGTGCATCTTCCTTAATTTCTATTTTACTAGTTTTTCCCCTAGATAAATTGCTAAATGATGTAATACTACCTCCAGATCAAGGCCTAGCATATTAGTGTACATCCATACAAAATTTTCTTTTCTTTCTTTCATAAATGCAAGTAGAGTTTCTTCCTCATCGATTAAAGTGGCCCTACATAGAAAGTGATGTGTGGTGTTTCTTCAATTCCTAGATTGACTGGGTTGCATTTTTCTACCAATACTGTTGATTTTTCCTGATGGATGGTACAAGAGGGAAGATTGAATCCCTCATCCTTTGGCACCTTAAAGAGGTTTTCACCATTGGATACATCCTTTCTTTTTACTATTTTTTGGTCAGAAATTTCCATAGTGTGGTTTTCACTTAAAGACCTAGACATTACTCTTAGATTTTCAATTTTGTGACTAAGAGATTCAATCATTTCCCCATAGTATGCATGTGTGTCTAGCTCAATATCAAACGCTACTTTATGATCTCCATATGGTAAATTATCCTTTAGTCCCATGAATTTTGAGAGAGCCTCATCATTTTTGAATGTATCTAAGATTGGTGGTCCTTTTTGGTTGCAATAAATGAGTTGGGGGTAAACAATTTTTAGGTTGGTGGCTTGGGTATCTGACTTGTAATACATGGTGGTGATCATAAAAGGGAGGAGTCCTCAAATAACATGGGTAAATTAGATATGGGATCCTCATCACATACGTTAGTTATATTGAATGTATAGTTATCTAAAGGTAGACTTGTGGATATCGGTAATTAAGGAGGAGCTTTGAATTTTTCAACAGGGGTACCTTTTCCAAGAATGGTTATTTTTCCAGGGGTACATCCAAGGACAAGATTCTTTAGGCGCTTCTCAGGAATGATGGATTCTAACAAGCCATTGTCATTTTTCCTAAGCTTTTCATTTTTGTTACAACCCTAGTTAAACATTAACTAAAGACCTTTGTTTCTTTCTTCCATGGGGAGATCTAGCATTGGCCTTTCATCTTGATATAACAAGCTTGACACATAATTTTTGTCTACCACCTCTTTTCTTAGGTCTCCCCACTTTTTGAAGGTGGTAGCCTCTGTTGTTGTTTCCCATGAGATCTAGGAGATTGAGGTAACTCTCCTATCACAAAGGAATTCTTTTTCATTTTATATTCCTCACATCCATGATCTTGGATAATAACCTTAACCTCTAGGATGTTCAGAATCAAGGGTTTCTTTGTCTCAAAAGTGCAGGCTAAGGTGGATGGGTCAACATAAGGGGATGTGGGTCCTTCGTCATTTTTCGAGACTTGAGGGATCTTGTAATACATGGCCTCTATATTTTTGTAATAATAGAATGGTTTGGGATCACCATTTGATTATAAATTCTTGATTCTGGTAAGGAAATATGACACATTGATGGAACATGGATGCGAAAAAATATATCCCATGGATCCATGGGAGCCCTAGGAGGATATTATAGGGGAGTTCAAGGTTAAGAACTTGGAAAGTGGTCTCCATGATTGATGGCCCCACTTGAATAGGGAGTTGAATGGTGCCTTGAGACACCCTTTCTTGATCATCATAAGCCTTGATAGTGACACCTTTTCCTTTCTCAATAACATCTTCTAAGAATCTCAAATTCTTTATTAACTATAGATTACAAATATTCAAACCCGCACTTCCATCCACCAAGAATCATTTGACTTTGTTCTTGTGGACTAGGACTTCAAGATGGAGTGCACGGTTGTGAGATGGTTGGGTTGGGAGATCCTAGTCGAAGAATGTGAGGAGATGTGTAGTGATATGTCTTATCATAGCTTGGAACTGGTCTGCATCAAGATCTATGGGGACGAAGGATGTAGCTAATGCATTTTCTAGGATTTCCCTATGTGCAAGTGAGATTTTTGGCAACTCCATGATGGAAATCTAGGTGCAGGTATTTTTCAGTTGATCTAGGAAATTATAACCATTAGGGATTGAATTTGAATTGGTGATGGGTGCTTTGGGTGGTATTAAAGGTTCTAGAATGGTAATTTTTCTTCCACATGTAGTGACTCCACACTTTACTCTAGGTCCTTTGATATTGACGACTATTACCCATTCATCCAAGGATGCAACGAAATGTTCATAAACATGTGTATATGCATAAAAATGGCCATATCATTTAATCCTAACATTTAATTAAATATTTATTATTTAATTATTTTCTTTCTTAATTCCTCTACATATAAATAAATTTAATTAATTAATTTATATCGCTCACCTAATTTATTCTTCCACTTTAATTAAATAAATTCATTTTATTTAATTACCACTTTCTTAAGTCCACTTAATTAATTAAATACATATCATTGTTTATTTAAATTAATTATCACATTTAAGTTTAATTAAATCTTTGATTTAATTGAATATTAATTCCCTTTCTTCTAAATCAAATATTAATTAAATATTCTTATTTAATTAATTCCACATGTCACCTTCCAAATCTTAATTAAATATTTTCTTCCATGTCACCAATAAATAAATAATTGAATTTATAATTCATTATTTATCTTCAAAATCTTTCCAAAATACCACAAAAAGATGATTTTTACAATTCATCTTTATCATCTTTCCACATGTCATTTTTCAAATCTTAATTAAATGATTTATTTAATTAAGAAAAATCTCCATGTCGCCCATAAATAAATAATTGAGTTTATAATTCATTATTTATCTTCAAAATCTTTTGAAAATCTCACAAAAAGTTGATTTTTACAATTCATCTTTATCATTTCATCTTATCTCTTCTTCGAAAAAGGAAACAAAGCTTGTTTTATGTTTCCTTGTATTTTTCTCTCCAGTCTCATCCATCTTCGATCATTCGATCTGCAAGGAATTTTCACAGTCGTTGATCACATCTACCAATCAGAATCTTTCAAAACCTCTATAAATAACCTTGCGAATCCAAGCATTGGTTACAACACACAACACACGTGCATTAGAAATTTAATTACATTCTAGCATTATAGCATTTTAGAACTCTAGCATTGTTTTTTATCATCTTTAGTTTTTAGCAATTTCATAATCTTTCATTTTATCAATCATGTCTAGTATTAGCATAATCACATCTTAGCATAACATTGCATGCATTCATATTCGATCTAGTTCTCTAGAAAGACCGTTTGTTGAGTCTAGCCCAAGATCTGAGAGACAAATAGAATCAACA
This sequence comes from Sequoia sempervirens, assembly GCA_007258455.2. Taxonomy (NCBI): domain Eukaryota; kingdom Viridiplantae; phylum Streptophyta; class Pinopsida; order Cupressales; family Cupressaceae; genus Sequoia; species Sequoia sempervirens. The sequence continues at coordinate 130,032,770 of VDFB02058242.1, forward strand.
AAAACATTGGAGCTAGAGGACAATATGATGACATCAAAGACAAAAGAAAGAGTTTGCATTTATTTTCATTTAAATTTTCTATTTTGATATAATGTTCTATCGGTGTGTTTGATTTATTTGTTTTTACATATTTATAACACCATAAAAATTGAGCACACAACATGGTTCACATTGTTGTTTCCTTTATTGTGATCTAGCATTGGATTCATGTATATCTTAAGATCTTGATTCCTAGCTAGTTGTTCAATGGTTATGGTTTTGTCATCAAAGAGATCTTGGATCAGGTTTTTGAGTCTCATACAATTGGATGTCATGTGCTCCTTTATTTTGTGAAAGTCACAAAGGTGCTTCTCAGTATACCATGTTGGTTTAACTTGAGGATCTTGATAATTTTCATAGACTGGGATTTTGATGAGATTTTCTTGTACCAACTATTGCATGATAGATTCAATTGGTTCCTTGAGTGGTGTGTATTTCCGTTTAGGGGGATAGTTGTTCCTTGGGGGTGGTCCCCCTTGAGCATTTAGGTTGTTTACAATTTTATTATTGGGTTGTTGTGTTGATGGGTTGATTTTTGCGTTGTTTTGGGTATTGATTTGTGGTTATTGGTATGTTTATTGTTGTGTGTTTTTCCTTGGGGCATTGATAATAAATTTTGCATCAATTGCACCATTGTTGGTGACATTTTAATTATTTTCCCATGTGTGGGGCTTGTCATTATAACTTGTTGAGGGTTCATTCTCTTGGTATGTGGGTGTGCCCCTTTCTTTCGATGTTGAGTGCCTTGGGGATCAATTAGTTGTATGTTGTTATGCATTACATTTTCAAATGGAAGGACAAGGTCCCTTTAAGGTTGAAGATGATAGTCCCAATTTGTTGTTATTCTGGCATAGCCCATTTGCTCTTGAAGGCCTTGGATCGCCATCATTGCAAGAAAGCTATGATTCAAAGAACCCCCTAGTATCAGAGTTTCTAGATGAGTCCATTTTCAATCTTAGTGTAGCAGATCATTGGAAATTATACTTCGATGGGTTGTATATTCAACATGGGTTGGGAGCAGGAGTGTTCTTCATCACATCATAAGGAGATTACATCCTGAAGTCATATAATCTATCTTTTCAATGCACACTTAATTATCAACGAGGTCAATGATGAATATCAAATAAAGGATGATAAGCTTACCCCATACAAGAAACTGGTGGAAGATCTCAAGGAATTCTTCATCGACATCGCATTTAAGAAAATACCAAGGGAAAACAATAGAGCAACTGACACTATGGAAATAGTCATATCATTACTATATGTCCCACACAACATCCATAAACATGAATTCCTAGTAGAATAGATTCTCATACTAGCTTTTGAGGTACCATATTTTGAGTTCCTATGTGAAATCGTTGGCCCCAGTGATCCCTAGTACCATGACATATACACCTACCAAAAAATAGGATTCCTCCCTGCTGACATCACCCCAAACCTTAAGAGAACCTTTATCAAAAATTCATCATGTTTTCTCATCTTAGGTGATACCCTCTACCGTAGAAGTATTGAAGGAACCCTCTTACGATGCCTTAACCCTGAGGAAGATTTGACTGCTTTAACTAAGGTACACAATGGTATTTGTGGTTCACATTCTAGTGGTATGACCTTGGCCAAGAAACTAATGAGGACTAGGTACTACTGGCCTACAATGGAGAGGGAAGCTCATGAATATGTTAAAAAATGTTTGCAATGTCAATAGCATGGGGACCTCATCCATGCACCAGCTCAAGAGCTTCAACCGATTATAATACCTTGGCCCTTTTCATAATGGGGGCTCGATCTCATCAGAAAAATCACACCCACTTCATCTAATGGACACAAGTTCATTATCACTGCCATAGAGTACTTCATAAAGTGGGTAGAGGCCATCACCATGACCTATATAATAGGGAAGCAGATATCCAAGTTTATCCTAAACTACTTTATTTGCTGCTACAGTGTCCCACAAGTCCTTATCTCAAATAATGGGACACCTTTCAAGAACTAGGATGTTTGAGAGCTATGCCAAAAATTCAATATCCAATATCACTTCTCCACCACATACTACTCACAGGTAATGACCAACCTTATGCTTCTAATAAAACCATCTTAAAAATCCTCAAGAAAATGATCAATGAAGTTGGCCATGACTGACACCTACAATTGGATCTTTCCTTATGGTCCTACCGAATAGGTATCTGCACTCCTATAGGTGTAACACCCTTCTCCCTAGTCTACAGATCATAAGCCATCCTTCCCATTGAGATAAAGCTCCCATCCTTAAGAATATCATTGCAGAATCTCATTACTGATGAAGCATATTGAGTGTCATAGTTGAACAAGCTATAACTACTAGATGAGTGGTGCAGGGATGCTTTGAACCACCTATAGGTCTATCAAAACCATCTCAAGAGTTAGTCATTTCAATCTAGGGAGCTCATTTTGAAAGAAAATCAGAAGAATGTACCAAATCCAGATAGTAAGGGAAAATTTGAACCCAATTGGCTGGGACCCATTGTCATCACAACAAGTTACAAATCAAGAGCATATTAGCTATCCAGACCTGAAGGTGAGCCTTTGTAGGAGCCCATCAATAGATCCCATCTCAAAAAAAATTATTCCTAAGATTGCAAGGTATAAAATCAAAAAATCAAAAAAATAAAAAAATATAAAAAATCCAAAAAAAATAGAAAAAGGATTGACAAGAGTAAAGAAAAAAATTGTCCTCTAGTGAAAACCACTTTGATGGTGCTTTGGGCAAGAACCTTGGTAAAAACCTGGAAAACAGGAACCTCATGTAAATAAGTACTTTTCATCCACCATGATCTCTACAACTTGTTCTGCAACATTCATCCATCACATTCCATTAATCCTTACGACACCCATCCATGTCTACATTATAGCTTGATCCTATATTTGTATCATGTTCCATCCTAGAACTACTTGGCACATTGCTAAGGTTAGTTTGTCCTACCTATATCTAAGCTCTCTATAAAATAATGTTGGGGTCATGTTCTTATACCTACATTGGATCAGATTCATGTATATCCTTGAAATTTTTAATAAAATAAGAAAATCCAAAAACATTCATAAGATCAGAAAACCCAAAAACTTCCAAAATATGTTAAAAATCCAAAAATAGGTAAAAAATAGAAAAATTCAAAAGAAGATTCATCATGTAGAACTATGAGGCTTCAGTGTATAAGGTAGGAAAATTTGATCTTTGATCAACCCCTGAGGCCCCTAATTTAGGTCCTTTAGGTGTCCATCATAACAAACTGGAAATTTGCATGTATTCATATCTCATCAATAAATGAGTCTATGTTAGTCAAACTACGTGGTCTCTATGTGTATAACATAGGCAATGCTAATCTTTGATCACCCCTCGAGGCCCCTAGGATAGGTCCTTAGGTTAGGTTCTTGGTCAAAATCTCAGAAAACACAAAACCATTAGAAAATTGAAAAATCAAAACATTTGTAAAACATCTCGAAAATACCAAAAAAATCCTCAAAACATTTCAAAATACCAAAAACATTCAAAAAACCAAAAATCATCCATCCCACTTCAATTTTTACCCACAATAAACATTCGCTCATTATAAATGATCATGACCTTCAACCTTTAGCAAAATAATCAGAAACAAGTATAGCAAATTGAAAGTGAAAACACTCGAATGTCAAGGTCTCAAGTTTAGGTCAGTAGGTAAACAAGTTGTTCAAGTCTTGGTATCAATATCCCATCATCCCATTAGTCTCAAAATCATCTAATAACACCATGTCCTAGGATGCATCCTTCCTATAGTGGACATCAACATCAGACATTACCATAGTTTAGTCTTGACTTGAGGTATGAAGAACATTAGCTTGTTGTTTACGTGATCTTTTTATTGTTTTTTAATCTTATTGCACTCATTCCAATGACTTGTCGATGTTGTCTATCAAAATGATTTAGAGAGAAAGGAATGGGGCATTGATCAATATCTTTCATTTGTTGTGCTTGTTGGGCATTCTTGTAATATAACTTGGAAAATATTTTTGTTTGTTAGGTATGTATGTGATGTGTAGTAGAGTGGAGTAGGCTCAAATAGCACAATTCAAACACTTCTTCAAGATATTAATCCTAATAGTGGCGGCTTCACTCACAATTTCACAATTCTTCTTCTAGGTCTTCAAACCTAGTTTTTCAAACATTTCTTTTAGAGAAGGCGGTTTATCCATAAACCCTTGACCATCTCAAACACCCATTAGGCTCAATTTTAGCATATCTCATTTGTGACTAGGGTTGTTTTGGACCAAGCTCTCCAAAATAGGTCTGGTACACTAAAAGAAGGCCAAATTAGGCCACTTTTCCAAAGCACCTCTAAGAAAATCAAACTCCAAACACAAAAACTTCACACCAGTAGTTCTAACATGTCACATAGGTCCCAAAATGCAATTTTTATCACCAAATATCATTACCAATTTGTTTTCCTATCAAATCACTAACCTACCTAAGCCTAACACATGAAGATGTTAGGCTAGGGCATGGAAAAAACCACCCCAAACTCCAAAAAGCAACAAAAACATTAAAATCAAACTAAATCCCTCCATTCAACTATACGGGGTTGTACAAAACTAGAAAACTATAGAAAATATGTAGAAAGGGTATGTGCAGGATCATGATGGGCCAGAAAGTGGTGATATGATGGGTATTTGTAGGGGTATGTGGCTAACAACTTTTTTTTTAACCCAAAATTGATAAAACAAAAAAAGGTTTTTAAAAGAAATTCTTAGCTTTCTACCAATATAAATTATGTTTTACTTTGAATTTAATAAATAATTATTATTCATTTTCTATTTAAATTACGACTAAAAGTCTGATTAATAGGATGATTGAGAAACATCTATAGCTTTCAAATAGTATCACATTTTTGAATTTGAAATATGCATCACATTCTATGCTTCACATACTATAGGATTAAAAAAATGAATTTCATGAAGTTTTGACCAAGTTAAGGTGATCAGGACATACAAGTTTTATATTTTTTAAAGTTGTAATAAAAATTCATAATTAATTATTTACTTGAAAAAAATTACAAAAAATATGCATCACATCAGGACATGAGTCATCTACTTATATCTAAAATATTATAAGAAAATATTAACATTTTATTGTGGTTAGGGTGGTCAGATAGACACCTATTTCTTATTTTTTCCTTGAAATTTAAGTACTACTACATTGAAATTTCAAATTTTCACCAAATAGATTTTTTTTAAGACCTAGTAGTTTAGAAACTACATTCAATTTTCTATAGATTCTATTCTTACATATTTTTCAAATAATATAGATAACTTATTCAAATTTTAAAGTCAAGTTGCCTAACTCTATTTTTTCTAAATTTTTTGCCACTTAAGGGCTTGTTTTTTCCATGATGATCCTACACATACCCAAAAATAGAGTTTTTTTTGTATTGTTTTTCCTCCAAAATGCTTCAACAGTCTTGCTTCAAAGTTTGTGAGGCCTTTTAAACAATTTCCAATTGAATCCCAATGGTCTACAACCAATTTTTAAAAAGATGATTGTTCAACTTCCCGTCAAAGCAAAATTTGTCAAGTTGTGAAGCAACTTTTACACCATTTTGAGAATATTTACAAAACACCACTAAAGGACCCTACATGACTCAAATACATAAAATTCTTTCTTAATCGGACCTTCTTACATTAACCATATGAAAAAAAACACAAAACTCAAGTCTAGACACCTAATTGCATCAAATGGCCAAAACTGACTTGGCGCTCCTGCACTAGTATGTGTTGTGCATGTTTTGCACACACGCCCCACCGTAGGAAGGGACCCCCTTTTTTTTTCAATCCTAACAGGATGCTTTGCTCTTGTCTTGTTTTGTGTGCCCCATTTTCCAAGAGAAAATTGGTCATGTGCCTTCAAACGATCAAATCCCCCTACCCAAATTCACCTACTTGGGGTATTCAAGTCTAGGGAGAAACAAAGTCCCACGTCCCTTTTCTGTCTTTTGTCTTGTTCTTGCTAACTTGGTCCTTGATCGCTAGATTCACTTTTTTCCACATTTTTGACTTTGGGGACAAGTTTCTTGTGGATTTCAGATATGCTTGTGGTGCCTAAGTGAACTGCCAAGCTTTCGTCAATGTTCCGTTAAGTTTCGGTGGTTTCAGAACTTTCCCTCCGGAACTCCCTTCCTCTTTGGCTATTTTGGAAACATCCATGGACCCTTGTCAGTCCAGTTTCCACATTTTTTTACTTTGGGACCAACTTTTTGGTGGATTTGAGATGTGTTTGAGGTGCCTAAGCGAGCTGCCAAAGTTTCGTCAATGTTTCGTTAAGTTTCGGTGGTTTCAGAACTTTCCTTTCGGAACTCCCTTCCTCTTTGGCTATTTTGGAAACATCCATGGACCCCTGCTAGTCCAGTTTTCACATTTTTTACTTTGGGGCCAACATTTTGGTGGATTTGGGATGTGTTTGAGGTACCTAAGTGAACTGCCAAAGTTTTGTCAATGTTCTGTTAAGTTTCAGTGGTTTCGAAACTTTCCCTCCGGAACTCCCTTCCTCTTTGGCTATTTTGGAAACATCCGTGGACCCCTGCTGGTCTGATTTCCACATTTTTTAATTTGGGGCCAACTTTTTGGTGAATTTTGGATGTGTTTGAGGTGCCTAAGCGAACTGCCAATGTTTTGTCAATGTTCCATTAAGTTTCGGTGGTTTTGGAACTTTCCCTCCGGAACTCCCTTCTACTTTGGCTGTTTTGGAAACATCTGTGGACCCCCGCCGGTCCAGTTTCCACATTTTTGACTTTGGGGCCAACTTTTTGGTGGATTTGGGATGTGTTTGAGGTGCCTAAGCGAACTGCCAAAGTTTCGTCAATGTTCCATTAAGTTTCAACGGTTTTAGAACTTTCCCTCTAGAACTCCCTTCCTCTTTGGCTGTTTTGGAAACATTCATGGATCCCTACTAGTCTGGTTTCCACATTTTTGACTTTGGGGCCAACTTTTTGGTGGATTTGGGATGTGTTTATGGTGCTTAAGTGAACTGCCAAGGTTTCGTCAATGTTTTGTTAAGTTTTGGTGGTTTTAGAGCATCGTCCCCCTTTGGCTATTTTAGAACATCCGTGGAGCCCCGGCGACCCAGCCTCCTAAGCCTGGCCTCTCCATGGGCGTTTCCAGGACTACATCCCTTTGTGGCCATTTTGAACATCTGTGGAGCCCCGGTGACCTGACCTCTAGAGCTCGGCCCCTTCAGGGCTGTTTCTGGGACTCCATCCCTCCGTTACATTTTGGAACATTCATGGAGCCCCAGTGACCCAGCCTCTGAAGCCCGGCCTCTACGTGGCCATTTTTGGGACTTCGTCCCTCCGTGGCTATTTTGGAACATTCGTGGAGCCCCGATGACCTAGCCTCTAGAGCCTAGCCTCTCTGTGGCCATTTTCGGGACTTTATCCCTCCATGGCCATTTTGGAAAATCCATAGAGCCCCGGCGACTCAACCTCCGAAGCCCGGCCCCTTTGTGGCCATTTCTGGGACTCCATCCCTCTGTGGCTATTTTGAACATCTGTGGAGCCTCAGTGACCTGGCCTCCAGAGGCCAGCCTCTCCGTGGCCATTTCCAGGACTCCGTCCCTCCATGGCCATTTTGAACATCCATGGAGCCTTGACGACCCACCCTCTAGAGCCCGACCCCTCCGTGGCCATTTCTGGAACTCCATCCCTCCGTGGCCGTTTTCGAGACTCCATCCCTCCATGGCTATTTTGAGCTTCAATTTTTTGTCAAATGAGTCCAATCTTAAGGAAGTTTTCTGGGCACTCTTCTTTTCCCCTATCCCATGTTCCATAATCTAAAAATCTTGGTTTTGCTAAGTTTTGTGAGGTTTGGGAACTTCCCCTATGATTTGTTGTCCCTCGTTCGCTGCCTGCCCCCTTGGGCGTGCATTAATGTTTATGATCCAAATGAGCTCCAAATATGAATATTATGATCTTTTGATGATGCATGGATAAATCTAATTAGGATTTTGCAAGATTTGACTAATGTTTTCCTTCATTTGTGTATGAAATCACTTACGACACTTCATGTATGCAGGATTCAAGAAGCCTACTGCAGGTCTATCAGGAGACCCATCAAGAAAGCTGAATAAGGAATGCGCATAGCTCCTGTCACCATTCATTTCATGCCCAAATTTACTTGTAGCACCCATCAACAAAGCTAGCATTAGAAGAAGGCTTGTGCTAAGGATTCAAGGACAAAAATGCAAGGGGGTGGCCTTGAAGAGAGCATAAGGGAGTTGTTTGCCTAAATCGGGGGAAACCAATCCATTGATGCTAATCATCAATGGGCTCATTTGATCCAAGGAAGAACACTGCAAAAACATCAAGTAAGAAGACAACTTTCAGTCAGATTCTACTACAGTAAAAGGGAAATAAACTAAATGAAAAAATTGCTACAACACTTGAGAACTAGATGACAAAACAGGGAAAAGACAAGGAATGTATTTTTAATTGTTGAATATTGTGGGGTAGGTGAAACCCTATTGTAAACAGGCCATTCGTTGCAAATTGATTCTAGCCATTCATTTGGGCTTTGAAAAACTATAAATAGGGGTTTGCCACTCATTTGTAAGAGGTTGGAGAGCTGTTGTAAAAAACATTTGCAGCAATAGAAGACAACATTGCATGATTTTATGGATGTTCTCTTTGATTTTGCTCATCTTGCATGCATGGTTCAACTCCCATAGTAGTTTTAGTTGTAAATTCTTAAATGGATGTCATGATGGTGTTGCTATTATAGTATTTGATGAGCTTCCAGCCCATACTTTTAGCACTTGTTGATGACAAGCTACTGTGCAAAGTTATCTTGGGCTTCTTACTGTCATTGCTGCAACCTAGTTCAATTGCATGTTTATGATGTGTATGTGTAATTTGAAAATCAGTAGACCTTAGAAGATTGCACTAGTTTTGTGTAGCTGTAGGTTTCTCTTGGTCAAGCAAAACTTAGTTTAGGAAGTCTATTGTAGCAGCCACCATTGTTACTGTTCATTTATAGCTTAGGATTAGAATAGCTTTCTTAACCCTTCTCCTTTTGTTGTTTCTTTTAATCCTTGGTTAGAGTAGGATCCAAAGCATCACCATGAAGCTAAATGAGATGAACTTGATGAGTTTTAGATTGTTGTTTTGAGTAGATAGCCACTGTTCATTCACTTCCAACACTTTGAAACTGTATTTGAAAACCCAACTTCCCATGCTTTGTAACTCATCCGTAAGTCCACCTTGTGATTCCAGCAAAATCACATCAAACAACTAAGATATTTCAAGCACTGTCAAGACCTAACATTAGAGACCTTGGGATAGTGTTTTGCAATCTGATTGTGGAAGATTTTCTTTCAAGATTGGAGTGCACCTAGGCACTACTTGTGTTGACAAGTGCATAAAAACACATCAATATAACTAGTGCTAGAAGGAGGGCTGACATGTTGGGAATACAAAGTTGAAGGGTGGAAGTGATTCATTCCATGCCCTCCTCCTCCTAACTCCAGCAAAAAAACTGGCGCTAGAAGGAGGGAATGACATGTTGGGGCTACAAAGCTGAAAGTTGGCACTTCGAAAAGAGCACTTTCAAAGAAGAAATCTGAGATAGGGAGATCTCTTTTAATGCTAAAAATAAAAAAATTATGAAGGCAAGTAGAAGTTGAGTCAAAATGGAGCAACATGCACAAATTGACATCACTCAGTTGCATGCAAATTTGAATAAGAGATTAAAGAAGCCATTGCAGCAATTTGCATTAGTAGATAGATGTTGGATCCATTGCACTATTAGGAACAATGAATTGGGCTGTATAGCTTTCTTGAGCAGAATTGAAAAGGTCTTGCAAGGAGAAATCCCCTTCTACGAAATCTATCTACCTTTAGCCCTTACAGACCCAGAGGAAGAATTGACAACCATGGCATTCAAGGAGCTGATCTAGGAACATTTGAATAGCAAAGAAGAACCAAGATTGGATGAAATATTGATGTCTAGTTGCTGCAGATTTCACAATGCACCCCACTCCGAATTCACTTACTCGTCATGCACAAAAATCATCGCTCAAGCCAAGGGTTGTTCAGACAAGTTGGAGCAGCCAACTCCCTATGAGGAGAAGTTATCCAATGAGGCAGAAGATCCATCAACATCCAAAGAATAGCACATTGAAGATGAACCAAGAAATTTTACATGAGCTAGTGTTGGGACAACGAATGTTGAAGCTGAAAATGAAAAGGAAGAAGCTAGTTTCAGTAGGACAGCAGAACGTTGTGATGAAAATTTAGTTGGAAGGGAGTTGGAAAGCCTTTCCTCTATCACCAAAGATCAGTCCTCTAATCTAGAAGAGGAGCCATTGGAAGTTGATGAATCAACAAAGTGTACAACAGTGCACGTTGGGACAGCCAACGAAGATGTTGAAGAACAGGAAAAAGAAAAGGTTGACAACCTTGGAACAGCAGAAAATGACTACGGAGGTATAAGTGAAATCAGACTAGAAGACCTCCTCTTCACCAATGACAATGATTGATGATCTAAAAATGCAGATTTGGAGGAGTGGGAGCAACCACTCGCCACGACTGTCTACCATCAAGCTTCTTCTTCAAGTGATGATGAGGACCCAATAGTGGAAATATATGACGAGCTCGTCTCTAGATTAGCAAAGGAATGGTCTGAACTAAGATTTCAAGTGGATTTGGAGGTATTGCTACTTCCAAATTGGTGCATACTTCATGATTCATCTCACTCTGAGTTCGCTTGTGAATTGTGCCAAGAAGCCATGAAACAAGTCAAAGAACAAGAAAGGCAACCGAGTACCCGACCTCCTCTACTTGCTGCCCATATCGAAGAAGAAGACCAAAAGCCTGAATCAAGTGATGGCTCAGCCGAAGGTGGACCTCAAGAGGATGTTGGGGCAGCAATAGAAGGACAACAATACAATCTCGGACTTCCGAGTGATGAAGTAGATCAAGCGGGAATGTTGTCCACCAGTCACCAAGAAGTTCTTCCTCTTGAAACTTGAGCAGTTGTGTACCATGGACGATGGGATTTTTGGTGAGTCTTTGGAGGGAAATTGTGCAGTAGACTTTGGTCCCCTTGATGAGGTGCCATCAATTGATGAATTCTTTCCATTGGGAGTTGCACTACAGAGGTATGCTCATGCCGAGGAAGAGCACATCCCAAAAGACGGTAGTGATGAATACATACTCCTTGATCCCCAAAACAATGATGGACTGGAGTTTTCAGATTGGGAGAGGATCTCCTTCGCCATTTATAGCAATAGTGAGCAAGAGGAAACAAGTGAATATCATAATGAGATGCATGAACAATAAAGGGAAGAAGACAAAGGTGGGGGTGTTTTGATGGCTTCCAACAAGTAAAAAAGAATTGACCAACTACAAGATGCAACTTGGAGCCCTTCCGCCATGATCGTTGTTGATCCTCCATATTTAGGGAGTTGTAATAGGAAAGATTTGTCCATGTCATTATCCCATGACATTGAACATCATAAAAAGGAGGTTGATAATTAGGGAAGGAGATGACACAACATGTTGCCCCTTGAGGAAAACAACCAAGTGGATCCCAAGTTTGCAGATGATCAATGTGGAGAAGTATTTCTTTTTGAAGAACTGCCAACTGGGGCTATAGGTCCCATTGTTAGATTGGAAGAGTAGTTTGCTGCCCCATCCTCCTAGCCTCATGCAAGATTAATGTTTGAAGTGTTGCACCCTCCACCCCCCTCGAGGCTACCGATGCAATGATCAACGATGATGTGCAAGCTTAATGTATGAAGTGTTGCAACCTCCGTGCTCACTCGAGGCTACCGATGCAATGATCAACGATGATGTGCTTGCTCTCAACTGTCCAACGCTACCACCTCTATGTGATGACGTCCAAGTTCTATACTTCCTTGATCCAATTAATTTTCATAGCTGCACTTATTATTTTGATTATGGGAATGAGGGAAAATGAACATGTTTATGGATTAACCATGGGTTCAGTGAGCCTCCTCAATTGCTTATTTTTCATGATGACATGATTGAACTTGAGTGCTGCAATGTTGAATTTATTTTTTCAGAATATAAAGATAAATTTGCATGGTTAAGAATGATAATGATTGTCTATTTACTTGTGCATGCACTCTGAAATCTATTGAATGTTAATGTCAGCTTGCCCTTCCTAAACATAGTGCTTTGTAAATATCTTTGTACATAGCCCATTTTGAGTAGTATATGTGTCCTATAAATACTCTACTTTCCTGCTTTCCTTAGGTTGTTTGTTTTGTTGGTTGTTTTCTTTTTTGTTTTCTTTTGCTTTGCTGCTGCTTTGCTCGGGGTCCATCTACTTTTAGTTCAGGCACATCTGTGCGCACAACAACCATACTTATCATTTGGGGTTGTTCTACATATTTCTTTGTCAAACTCTAATCAAGTCTTTAGAGTGGATGGTGAAGGTCCTATGTTAGTGTCGAGTGATCTGGGTGTTTGATTCAAAGAGGATAAGTTGTTGGTTTAGTCCGACTCTGACGTATTCTGAAATCTTACAACTCTTACACATCTTAAGAATCCAACAGTCACTGTAGGGCCTTTTGTGAAGTCTAGTTAAGTGAAAATTTTAAAATTCTGCTCCATCACCACTGTGATTCTCAGCCCTTAGCGCGAGCTTCAATGCTTGCAGGTTGAAATAAAAGAGCTAAAAAGAGAAAAGAAAGAAAGAAAGAAAACATTGAAAATTAAAAGAAAGAGAAATTCAAATTTTTAGGGGTATCCAAGTAACTCTACCGGGGCTATGGACGCCCGACCGGCAGTAGAGCAATGTTCGGCAGAATCACAACGACAACCTCGTCGGGCCTATGGATGCCTAACTAGAAGTGAGGTAATGTCCCATATGATTTTGGAGTTAGAACAAACTACATAGGTTGACTTGATGGAGCTTGGGTTCCTATAACAACTGAAGGATGAGAATTAACACAATTGCACACACTTGGATTTTTAGCATAATGAAGGTTGGGCTGGCTAGTGGTTTTGATCCTTTAGTTGGGCGTCTAGTTTGTTTTCCCTAGCCTGAAGGTTGGAACCAAAGATTTTGGGTTTGTGATTCCAGTTTGTCATCAAAATGCTTTGGAGCATTTCCCTAACGAGTCGCCATTTGTTGTGCATGTTTTTCCCACACGCCCCACTGTAGGCAGGGACCCCATTTTTTTCTCTCTTGACAGGCTGCTTTGCTCTTGTCTTGTTTTGTGTGCCCCATTTTCCAAGCCCAAATTTGTCATGTGCCTTCAAATGATCACATTCCCCTACCTAAATTTACCTACTTGCAGTATTCAAGTCTAGGGAGAAACAAAGTCCCACATCCCATTTCTTCCTTCTGTCTTGTTCCTACTAACTTGGTCCATGATCGCTCAATTCACTTTTTTCCACATTTTTGACTTTGGGGACAAGTTTCTTGTTGATTTCAGATGTGTTTGTGGTGCCTACGTGAATTTCCAAGGTTTTATCAACATTCCATTAAATTTCAGTGGTTTCAGAACTTTCCCTCTAGAACTTCGTTCCTCTTTGGCTGTTTTTGAAACATCCGTGGACCCCTGCCAATCCGGTTTCCACATTTTTGACTTTGGGGCCAACTTTTTGGTGGATTTTGGATGTGTTTGAGGTGCCTAAGTGAACTACCAAAGTTTCGTCAATGTTCTGTTAAGTTTCAGTGGTTTCAGAACTTTCCCTCAAGAACTCCCTTTCTCTTTGGCTGTTTTGGAAACATCCATGGACCCCTGCCGATCCGGTTTCCACATTTTTTTACTTTGGGGCCAACTTTTTGGGGATGTGTTTGAGGTACCTAAGCGAACTGCCAAAGTATCGTCAATGTTCTGTTAAGTTTCGGTGGTTTCAGAACTTTCCCTATGGAACTCCCTTCCTCTTTAGCTATTTTGGAAATATCCATGGACCCCTGCCAGTCCGGTTTCCACATTTTTTACTTTGGGGCCAACTTTTTGGTGGATTTGGGATGTGTTTGAGGTGCCTAAGTAAACTGCCAAAGTTTTGTCAATGTTTCATTAAGTTTTGGTGGTTTCAGAGCTTTCCCTCCAGAACTCCCTTCTGCTTTGGCTATTTTGGAGACATCTATGGACCCCTACCGGTCCGGTTTCCACATCTTTGACTTTGGGGCCAACTTTTTGGTGGATTTGGGATGTGTTTGTGGTGCTTAAGTGAACTGCCAAGGTTTCGTCAACGTTTTGTTAAGTTTTGGTGGTTTTGTAGCTTCATCCCCCTTTGGCTATTTTAGAACATCCATTGAGCCTCTGACTCAGCCTCCAGAGTCTGGCCTCTCCGTGGACGTTTCTAGGACTTCATCCCCCCATGGCCATTTTGAACATCTGTGGTGCCCCGACGACCTGACCTCTGGAGCCTTGCCCCTCCATGGCCATTTCTGGGACTCCGTCCCTCCATGGCTATTTTGGAACATCCATGGAGCCCCAGCGACCTGGCCTCGGGAGCCTAGCCTCTTTGTGGCTGTTTCTGGTACTTCATCCCTCCGTGGCCATTTTGGAACATCCATGGAGCCCCGGTGACCTAGCCTCTGGAGCTCGGCCCCTCTGTGGCTGTTTTCGGGACTCCATCCCTCCATGGTCATTTTGAACATCCATGGAGCTCCAATGACCCAGCCTCTGGAGCTCGGCCTCTCCGTGGCAGTTTCCAGGACTCCATGCTTTTGTGGTCATTTTGAACATCCGTGGAGCCCCGATGACCTAGCCTGTGAAGCCCATCCCCTTCGTGGTTGTTTCTAGGACTCCATCCCTTCATGGTCGTTTTGAGCACCCATAGAGTCCCGATGACCCACCTCCAAAGCCCGGCCCCTCCATGGCCATTTACAAGACTCTGTCCCTCTGTGGTCATTTTGAGCATCTATGGAGCCCCGGTGACTCGACCCCTCCGTGGCCGTTTCTGAGACTTCGTCCCTCCATGGCCATTTCGAGCTTCCATTTTTTGTCAAATGAGTCCAGTCTTAAGGAAGTTTTCTTGGCACTCTTCCTTCCCCTTTTCCCATGTGCTATAATTTAAAAATCTTGGTTTTGCTAAGTTTTGTGAGGTTCGGGAACTTCCATAATGATTTGTTGTCCCTCATTCGTTGCCTGCCCCCTTGGGCTTGCATTAATGTTTATGATCCAAATGAGCTCCAAATATGAATACTATGATCCCTTGATGATGCACGGATGAATCTAAAAAGGATTTTGCAAGATTTGACTAACTTTTTCCTTGATTTGTGTATGAAAGAACTTACAACACTTCATGTATGCAGGATTCAAGAAGCCTACTGCAGGTCTGTCAGGAGACCCATCGAGAAAGTCGAACAAGGAATGTGCATAACTCCTATCACCATTTGTTTCATTCCCACCTTTCCTCATAGCACCCATCAATAGAGCTAGGATTAGAAGAAGGCTTGTGCCAAGGAGTCAAGGAAAAAAATGCAAGGAGGCAGCCTTGAAGAGAGCATAAGGGAGTTGTCCACCCAAATCAGGGGTAACCAATCCATTGATGCTAATCGTCAACAGGCTCATTTGATCCAAGGAAGAACACTGCAAACACATCAAGTAAGAAGGTAGCTTTCAGGAAGTTTCTACTATAGTAAAAGGGCAATCAACTAAATGACGAAATTGCTATAGCACCTGAGCACTAGATGACAAAATAGGGAAAAGACAAGGAATGTATTTTTAATTGTTGAATATTGTGGGGTAGGTGAAACCCTATTGTAAAAAAATTTGGGCCATTCATTGCAAATTGATCCTGGCCATTCATTTAGGCTTTGGAAAACTATAAATAGGGGTTTGTCCCTCATTTGTAAGAGGTTGGAGAGCTGTTGTAAAATGTATTTGCAGCAATAGAAGACAACATTGCATGATTTTATGGATGTTCTCATTGATTTTGCTCATCTTGCATGCATGGTTCAACTCCCATAGTAGTTTTAGTTGTAGATTCTTGAATGGATGTCATGATGGTGTTTTTGTTACAATATTTGATGAGCTTCCAGCCCATACTTTTAGGACTTTTTGATGACAAGCTTCTATGCAAAGTTAGCCTGGGCTTCTTTATGTCATTGCTGCAACCTAGTTCAATTGCATGTTCATGATGTGTATGTGTAATTTGAAAATCAGCATACCTTAGAAGATTGCACTAGTTTTGTGTAGTTGTAGGTTTCTCTTGGTCAAGCAAAACTTAGTTTAGGAAGTCTTTCTACTGTAGTATCCACCATTGTTATTGTTCATTTGTAGCTTAGGATTAGAATGGCTTTCTTAACCCTTCTCCTTTTGTTGTTTCTTTTAATTCTTGGTTAGAGTAGGATCCAAAGCATCACCATGAAGCTAAATGAGATGAACTTGATGAGTTTTAGATTGTTTTTTTGAGTGGAAAACCATTGTTCATTCACTTCTAGCAATTTGAAACTACATTTACAAACCCAACTTCCCATGCTTTGTAACTCATCCATAAGTCCACCTTGTGATTCCAAAAAAATCACATCAAACAACTGAGATATTCCAAGCACTGTCAAGACCTGACATTAGAGACCTTGGGATAGTGTTATGCAATCTAATTGTGTAAGATTGTCTTTCAAGAGAGGTAGTGCACCTATGCACTGCCTGTGTTGAGAAGTGCATAAAAAAAACATCAATAGTACCGAAGGTGTTTTAGATGTTTTTTGACTATTACGTGGGAAGGTGTTTCCTTTCTATTTTTTGTTCTGAGATATTTGAAATTTCTGAAGTACATCCTAGTAAGGTTTTCTATGCCAAGTGTTAATAGGGATACTCCTATCTAATTGTCCAATCAATGTCCATCTCACTAGGTACAATACCATCCTAGTTTTCTATACCTTGATGCGTTGTATCTATGTGTGTTACAAAAAATAAGGAAAGTAAGCTCTTTATGTCCCCAATTCCTAATAAGAAACACATCATCATCACTCATCATCATATGTAATAAATTCTCAATGACTCATAGACTTGTTGGACTTCTACCCTGTCTCGAACTCAAGGGTTGATCCCTCTTTCTTCTATCTTCTCCATATACTAATACTAACATGGTATCATGACATTTAGAAACAAAAATAAATCCATTTTCATCCATGAACCATCAACATATTTCTTATCATACATATCATCATAATAGACAACATTATCCATCATAATATAGATTGGTTATTCTAAGCATATCATAAACAATACATTTACATAATCATCCATTTGATAACCATATAAGAATTATTAACATCATCACATTTTTCACATACATACATACATTGCATGTAGAAAAGAATATTGGAAAACAAGTTAAACATATCATTACATCTATCATCCATCACATAAACATACATTTGTATAGATCCATCATACATATCATAATCACATCATAGCACAAATCATTAAATGCATCCATCCACATGCATATGCATCCATGAAATAAAATAACATCACATCATATAATCACATCGAAGTCATCTCGTGTATATATCAAAAGAGTTGAATGTCATGACACAATTGGAATTTGATGCAGAGGGTATGGGACTTTTGGAAAAACACAATGATTTCAAGGATTACAATGATGCACTCTCAAACCCTCTTCTAGGCACCCTTATGGAGATAAGGCTCTATGGTTCACTTGTGACTTAAAAACTTCCCTTATGGACCCAAACCCTTGGAATGCTCTTAAGAAACTCAATAAAATCTGCCTTGAATGATCACAAAGTCCCAAGCCTCTGACTTAGACACAAACCCACTTTTTCACCTTGACTAGGCTTCTAGCCCAACTAGGTCTCTAGTGACTATTTTTTGGACTTTTCTCTCAACTT
Source organism: Sequoia sempervirens (assembly GCA_007258455.2). Classification (NCBI taxonomy): domain Eukaryota; kingdom Viridiplantae; phylum Streptophyta; class Pinopsida; order Cupressales; family Cupressaceae; genus Sequoia; species Sequoia sempervirens. The sequence goes on from VDFB02058242.1 coordinate 130,050,644, forward strand.
TCTCAAATGAATCCCAAAACTAATGATTGATTCAAATGTGTTTTATTATGCTAGAAAACATATAAAAACCCTGATAGCTATTGTTTAAGACCAATCCTTCCAAAACCTATTGTTTCCACAAAATTAAGGCCTAATTAGCCCTTTTTTCCAAAGCAACCCTACTCAAATATTATCCCCTAATTATGAAACTTTCTACAGTATCTCAAATTGTATCCAGAATAAGTATTTTCAAGGTCTTAGACTCTTATGACACACTTAAGACGCTTAAACACAAAACCCTCAATAAATTCCTCTAAAACTAGGGCTTCTTGAAAACTAGCCTTCCAAACACTTCCAAAATCGGTTCTTTTACTTTTCACCAATAACTCAACATTTTTAAACACTTCCAACTCATAAAAATTCCCCTTATTCAAGTAGATCTCCTACTGTTATACCTTAGGCACCATTTCCGTGCACTTTGCCTTGTCAAATCTCGGTGTACACCTTAAAACTCTTCCTTCTTGCACATTATCTTGTTAATCCTATATGATACATACTAGGAATGATCCATTTCATAGGTCATAGTAACATTCTTCAATGAAATGGATCCGTCATCCATGAAAACCACCAAAAATTAGTGAAAATTTTGAGTTTCCTTGAGACAGTCAGTAGTAATGTACAAAGAACTGATTGTTATTGCTTTTAGGACATGAAAATGATTTTAAAACATGTAAATACAAGTCCCTAAATCATCCAACTGAAAAAATCACCAATGGAAATCAGATATTCATAAAAAGACACAAGAAAATGCAATAAATTTGATGTTTTTTTGCTCTTTCCTGTAGCACTCCATACAAATTTTGTACCATCAACCAACCTCCCATATAAATTATTTCTCCTAGTTTTTAGAATCATTCCACAACTATCCCAACTGATTTGGATCAGTTTCATTGCATTATTATTCCTAAATAACCTAAAACCTACTTACTCGCCCAAAATGCAACTAGCTGTTGGATTTCAAAATTTGAATTTCTAACTTCTAATTTGTTAACTTCTACTGCCTAAAACCCTCCAAAACTTATTGCATTTGATAATTCAACCTTATTTGACATAAATACAACCCTATACACCTATCTAGACTCTTAGGACATTATTGGTCCACTTACAATGCATTTTGGTCCTAGGGTCCTTATCAGGACCCTCAAGACTTTTGATTCCTCTATTATTTTTATCCATTCCAAAAAGCCATTATAGGTTTAAAAATGTTATAATTGATGCTCTGAAATGGTTTATAGGTCTTCATGACCCCTGCATCCTCTTGACCCTTGAAGTGATCCTTAAGGAGCTTGGGTTCCCCTGCACCATTCTCCCCAAGAAAGAAAAGACTCTTGCCCCAAGATGTATCCAACTTGTTGCCACCACAATACTCCTTGTTCCTGTATGATTGCACCTTCTGATTATAGAGCATGAAATCTCCCAAAAGTCACCTTCTTCCTTTTCTGCCAACCTACACTCATGTCACACATTATGTTAGTGTCAAAACAATGTTTTGTTATTCCTCTTTGTTGTTTGATCTCAATATGTCCTTGTGCCCTGTTCCTGCCTTTATTCCACTGAATTCTTTGTAGAGAAACACCACCACTATTATTCTCAACAATAGGGCATTCAATACCCCCAACTTTGATACTTCCCAAGTCCCAAATGTTCAAATTTTTAAAACTATATGCTTCATAACTCTGCTGCAACTTGTCATTTCTGGTGATGTGACCCTGACGGTCTACTTGGTGTCCCTGCATGAGCAGTCCTTCTAGGAGAAACCTATCTCTCATCGCTCCTGTGCCACAACTTTGTAATATAAGGTCATGTAATATGATGCCTCCCACATCACTCTCCTATACATCTATGTCGGGACTATAGCCTATCCATGAGCTACACCATGGCCTCTAGCTGCTACCTCTGTCTTGTCTCTAAGGCTAGTATAAGATTGGAATCCTACCTCATATGACATTCCTGCACCACCTCTTGTCATGCTTGATCCCTCTCCTGGGTCAAGATTTAAATCTGAGCCAGTGGATTTTGTAGCTACCCTATCAAAACCTAAATCTATGCATGTAGAGCTACTATCTATATGTCAATAAGATTGGGACCTACTCATGGTGGCTATGGAACTTGCTGATGTGGCTACTATGGTGGCCTCTGACCAATGGGTGGCACCAATGGTGGAATTTTTCCATCATGCCCTACCCGCCCATTACCTCTACCCTGACCATCCTACGGCCAATGACCTAGCGACTAGGAGACCTATCCAATCTAAGGTCTACTGACCCATCCTATGCCTACCCTTGGTACCATTGGTAATGTCAATTGAATCAGAGCATGAGCCTAAAAGTATGCATCATAGGCATGTGTAGTTCCTGCATCTATAGGATGATCAAAGTACACTCACAACACCATCATTACTTGCCTAAAGTTGTCAATGGCCTGCTGAGGAAAAATTCGTTTCCCCCATGCTATCTCTCATTATCTCCAAGAAAATATGGCTCTATGGCCATCATCAGGCACATCTTATGCCTCTCCAAACTGGTGAGAAACCCTATCTGGAAGGTACCGCTCTATCATGTGATGCTCTCACCCCTGTAGGTATCTGGTTTGGTGAGAATAAAAATGTTGGGCACCATCACTATGTCATCTATGAAAATGGAGCCATGGTCTCCATCAGAACACTATCATCTCATCAATTACTTGTCTCTAGTAAGGGATGCCTATTATACCTATGTGGTGTAGTGTGGTCATGCCTCCATATCTATAAACCACTAGATCATCACTATATTTCTAAATATTTGTAATAGTGGGCCTTAGGGTGGCTATGTACTCAATATGCCCAAATATGAAGAAGTGTAACTCCCAATCCAATGTTGTGGGCCCCACAATACACAACCTGGTGCATGTCATGATATAATGATGCTAGGACGATTGGCCCCCAGGTGTAGATGGTCATCTCCTCCATCATCTAAGACCAAAGGATCCCCCATCCAACACTGCAACCTCTAGCTCGCCTGTCAAGAACAAGGAATCCTAAGATGAGTGCTCTAATAAATAAGGTGAAATTAGGGGCAATCCCCTTATATCACGAAATGTCAATTTGACCATTGTCTAGCTCATACTGATCAACCCCAAAAAGCTGAAATATCACATCACCACTGGACTTGACATCATATATGATATGCTTGCAATGGATTGGGATCCACAGGATCCACCATACGTCCTCCAGAGTCATGGTAGCCTCTCTAGTTGAAAAATGGAATGAGGAGATCTCACTCCGCCATCTCTCTACCAGTGCCATCATCATTGTAAGGTGCATCCTCACTTGAGGCATCAAGGCGATGTGTCTACAACCAATAGAGCTAAGGAAGAATAATGCCTCATTTGTTAGGTGTCTTACTCGATGCAAAATCCAGGTCATGTGCTTCTTCAAGTGAAGCATTGGAAGGACCTTCTACATCCAAAATACTCACGATGTCAAATTTAATAAGCCTAACATGTTTTCAAAATTAAAAAATCCCCCAAAAGAAAAGGAAAGTTAGGATTTTGCAAAAGCAACACTCTGTCATTTTGTAAAACCAAAGCCATAATGAAAAGTGACACTACATAGTAAAAGCGAGTTGACATTTCTAGGTGACACCAAACTCTTTTTCGGCCGCATGACGCCATCTTGCAAAGGTGAGTCGATAATTTTTGCACGACTCTAGAACTCTCCATCATTGCATAATGCTATGTTACAAATGTGGGTCAACCTAGATAAAAGTGACACCACTAGTAATAAAAGTGACACCCTATAGGACCACTTTTGGTCGATCTACTTGCAACCTAATAAATGCATTGAAAACATGAAAAACAAGTAAAGTCTCAAAAGGCATACTGGGGGTCCTCCATCTTGAGGCTGCTAGGACTCGCGAACCTGATCCATCCAATGTCTAGGGAGCACACGAGTTGCCATTCCATTAGCACCTTAGAGAAAAAATTGAAGATTTCTAGAAGGATAGGTGTGCAAATGATTTGAAAATGACCCTTCTAACCCTATTTATGCATTTTTATGGTTTTTGAGAGTATTTTTAGGGTTTTTTGAGCCCATTAATCCATTTTTTTCCAAACAAATCCTGTTTTGACCTGTTTTCACTGTTGCAAGGTTTTTTTTGCATCTTGTGTGCTATTTTCTATGCCTAAATTGTTATTAAAAATTTTCACGAGCTCAACCTATTTTTTCAATTCTCACCTAATCTCTCAAGGAGGCAGTGTAGCAACATAACTTTTTCCATTCGGGTAGCAGTGGGCCATCTAAAAAAATAAGAAATTTTTAAATTTTGATCATAGTAGTGTTATTGTTTGAACCAACACAGTAGGTACCTTACTTCAAAGAGGGGAAAAATGTAGACACATAAAAAATATTGATTGATATTATGCATCTGATTCTGATTAACTAACACCATTTCTTCATAAATCACTTCAGACTAACCAATTAATAAGATAATCAACATTATTTAGTTAAATTCAACAAATTTATCTATTAATCAAATGATTAAATTTATTGATTAATTCACCCTTTTTCTAACTAATATTCATCATATTTTAATTAAATCAAATAATTTAATTAAATTCCCCTAAATCCTCCCATTTGATTAAATCAATCAAATAAAATTTCACAATCTCCTAATCCATTCCAATTAATTAATTCTAGATTAATTAATCCCAAATCACCTTCTAATCCTCATTTATACATCTTCCAACTTTTAACTCCTCAAGAGTTAAATCAACCCATAGTCAACTAACTAGGTTGCACATGAAAATTCATTTCTTTTAATTATCTAATCCCTCTATTTATCCTCACAAAGGCATATTCCAACGAATATTCCTCCCAACCACCTCTCATTCAATTTCCCTCCAAAGGTTTTCAAAAACCTTTCACATCCTTAATAAATTCTCTTACAAATACAATAAATTCTCTTACATCCTCTCACATCTCTAACCACATTCATTCAATTCCTCTTATAGCCTTTCAAATCCTCAACCATTCTCATTTATTTCTCTTCCATCCTCCTCCACTCACACATTTCCCAAAATGTTCTCCACCTTCCTCTAATAGAATTGTGACACTTGGCACATTCTCATTGGCTCGCATAATCCCACATTCACCAAATCCTCTCATTCTTCAACCCTTGAGTTCTATAAATACAATCATTCTCTTCACAATATGGATCCACAACTTCATGCATTCTTATTATATCCATTTTCACTTCATAGAAATCATGATTTTGATCATTTTTAGCTAAGTTATCATCATTTGGAGTCAATTCAACACTTCGTATCACATTCAACATCAAAGCTTATCAAAAGGATTTGGAAAGGGGTTATTTCCACATCAAAGGAGCACCACTCCCTCAATAGGATGGAGGTTTGCTTAAGTTAGACTAGATTACATGCTTTGTTTGGTTTATTTCAAATTTTTATCATGTTTTCTTGTCTTCTTGATTAAAGAATCTCATAGGGAGTTTTTTGTTTGATTTCTAACATGTTTAACACTTGATTGTTGTTTCTTTTTAGTTGATTGTAGATTAGACACTCACAAGAAGAATGTAGGTACATATAGAGGAATGCACAAAAAGAGAGAGATACATCAAACAAAACAACACGGGGGATCACATTATGCCTATGAAATCACATAAAAGAAAACAAAGCAAAATAATAGTAAGGAACATGCAAGCCAACCTATAGTAGGTTGTTCACATCCCAATCTCAATCAACATATATGGAAGGTGGAAAACTAGCCTAAGGGACAACAAGAAGTATTGAACTAGGTGCAACACCAAATTCAAAACTCTTATTAGTATATTTATCATTTAAGCACATGTAGAAGAGGAAAATAATGTATCCAATTCGTTATGCACTTGTTCATCAATTTTTGAAATATCAATGTCATAATCTACATCAATAACAACAAGAGGTCGAATAAGGTTCTTGTTTATGTTACGGAAAGGGTATAGAGTCATCATTCATTGCTTCAGGTAAGTTTGGATTTTGATTTTCTATGTTGCTCTTTTCTTCTTTAGTTTGTAACATACGAGCAATAACATGATGTCTACACCTACACTCTCTAGCATTTCGATTTTGTTTCAATTCATTTTCAATTTGTATTTGTATAGGAGCAGGCTTCTTCTCTTCCTTGGGAAGAATGGAAGAAGCAATAGGAGGTTGTTCAACCACTTTCTCTTTAGCTTTGTAAACTTTTTTAATTTTAGGAGGCACAACGGGATTGTTTTGGTTATTTCATGGTCTCTTATAGGGAATCATAGGAGGTTTCATCATAGACTACTCTTGGATGTTTAGAAGGGCTTTTGGTTCAATCATCATTTCATCAAGGATAGGCGATTCAATCATGGGTTGAGGAATGTTTCAAAGGGATAATTATGCTATATTATTTGCCTTGAACTTTTGGTAGGATTTGAAAAAGAAGTCTTCACAAGGTATAATAGGCTCAAACGAAAAAAAAAATAATGAAAAATTTCCTTGGGAAGACTTCTTTTCCAAATCCTACCAAAAGTGGCTCGAGCCAAAAAGAATCTGATGAAAAGTTTCCCTAGGAAGATGCAGGATTGTGGACATGGAAAAAGTAACCCTTTTACTTTTTCTTGTTTTGTCCTTCCTTGTGCTTATTTGGCTTGATTTTTCCTTGATTTAATTTTGTAATATGGCCCACATATTCACATTAGGTCTTTAATATTTATGAATCATTAAGACTTTATGATGTCTTGTAAAGGTGTTGTGAAGTGTTGTAAGACATTTTCACACTTTTCTAGACTCTTCTTATCATAATTCATCTACATTATGCCTTACCAAGTCTTATTCTAAAGTGTTGTAAAGTCTTGTATCAAACTATCATGCTTTTCTAGGCTTGTCATCAACAAATACACCTTTCTTATGCTTTATTTAGCCCCTTTATATACTTAAAGGCCTTATTTAAGTGTATTTTTTAATATAAACCCGAAAAATAGCATTAAAGATAACTTAATTCCCGACACCCACTTGCATGCCTTGAGTGGGACCCATTTTCCATGGGTGGCGAATGAGTCCCTCTTGGAAAAAAATTCAAAATAATTTCAAAATTCTTTTGAGTTTTTATTCATTAAGACCTAAGGTCAACCTATGATGTTGTATTTTTGATAAATTAGAGCATAAGTGTGTATACATATATGTTTTTCTATCCATTTTAACCCTCATTCACCCATTCATTCAAGCATTCATTCTTGCATTCAATCCATCTAAGCATCATAGAATCATTCAATAAAGCAATTATCAAGCATCTTGGAGCAACCTATTGGAACTATAAAAATATAATGATTTTACATATTTTCATTCCCCTTAGTTCACATTTGAGTCCTCATCATAAGCACATGGGTTTGTTTTCATGTCATTCTGCTCACATTTTTCCATATTGCCCCATTGAATCTATCGTGTCATGCATTTTTCACATTTTGGTCTGTGTCGGCATAGGTTTGTCGACGTGACATTCATGCTATTTCGGCGACTGTAGAATGGTTTATTGGTAGGAGTGTTTTTATCTACATGAGGTCTCCCCAAATGGGTCGGGTCTCACCGAATAGCATGTGAGGGTTTACTTTGGCCGGACTAGGCGATATCGGTGTGAGGTTTTGACGAGTGACCTTCGGTCTCGCTGACATTTCATTGGTGCTCATCGGCGAGGGATTTTATTCGATATAATATCTTGGCGAAGTCCTCTTGTCTTACCAATCGGTGGTGGAAGGATTGACTTATTGGCATGAGTTATAAGTTTTTGGTGAAAGGTCATAGCAATGTATATATGTCTCTCTAATACACAAGAAGAAAGGGAACACTTTGGTAAGACTTATGGCTTCAATGTAAAGTCTTGGTGAGCCCGTCGGGTCCTGCCAACAATACAAAATGGATTTATTTCAGTGAAAGGTTCGCATTCTCTTGGCGATCTAGGTGTGTTCGTGGTGTTTCAGTGTGAGATAACATAATCTACGTGATGTCTCACTGATGTCAAAATGTTTTGGTGACTGTGAACGAAACAAAGGTGACGCATCAATGAGAGATATCTTATGTCTCAGTAATTGGAAAGAATGTAACATGGGGCTCTAGGTGAAACATAATGTATGTTGTATGACATCTCACCGAAGGAAGAGGCTATAGTGAAACATAAAGGGGACAAAAGGATGCTTCCTGACTTCGGCATACTGAACAAATGGTGACGGTGAAAGTGAATAAAGAATAGAGGGACACAGGCAGATAACGATTAAATTGCCTTCGGCATAGCTAATAGGATGTCTTACTGACTATTCCAGAAAATGAATAACAGAGATTCAAACACTATGGCTGACATGTATATGTTTGATAACCATTGTAGGTTGACATGGATTTTCCTGAATTCTATGGTGGCCGACATGAGCTCGAAGTGATTTATTTCCCAATGTTGGTGTATAAATATGCACCTTGATTGTAATTGAAGAGATATCATCAGATCTTAGGTAGAGACAGTAGATTAGAGATTGATACAGTAGAGTACAATTTTCTTATCAGAGACTATGATGCATGTTTTCAAATGGCGATTTCAATGAAAGTCAGTTAGTGTGGCAGGTTATTCCTAGTGTCAATTGTGTATTGAGTTTATTGAAAAATATTGCTAAGCTGTCTCCATGATTGATTCTTTTTAGTTGTTTAAATTGATGTAACAAGTTTAATTTCAGTTTATTAGTGCACATTTGTTGTATCTATGTGGTTAATTAACTAGTTCTCTCAAGAAGAGATTAAATCCTTTTGATTGATCACAATAATCAGGTAGATTCATCTAGATTATTAAAGTAGAGCTTAGTGGTCATAATCCTACATGTTTATACAAGTTATAAACAGGTCATATGCCATCAATTTGGTTTTCTGCCAGAATAAGTTGCCCACTTCTGTTTTATTTGACTCCGCATACCCAACAAGGCACTGGTCTCTGCATTTCATCATTTGATTCATTCAGTTTCTTTACATATGTTTATTTAGCATTTTATGATTTAGATCATAAGATTGCTATCAATTTTGATTTCATTTGTTCACTTCCATCTACCATTGTGGACAAAGCATTTCTGAAGGATATTCATAAGTCAAGTCTGCTTCATTAAGAAAGGTACACCCGCCTAGGTTTAGCAACACCTAAAGAGTAGAAGGTTGAATTCTTTTGACCTTGTCTATTACCCTGAAACATATCAAGAGATTGGTAGCCTCTTAAGGAATTCCGCCTGTGTTTTTGAGAGCTAGCACAACCATTGACATATCTTTAGACTTGAACAATAAGGGTTTGGTGAATTTATGAAATTTGCATGTTATTTTTTCATCACTTCTTTCTTATTTAATTTCATTATCAAGGGTTTGATTACCAAAGTGGGGTTTGACCAAGCCAAACCCCTATACTCTAACCTTGAGCCATTTTCCCCCTCTTTGCATGTGTGCTTGTAGGTCTTGTAGGAATATTTTTCAAAGAGATAGGTTTTGAAAATTGGTCAACAAGTCATCAAAGCTATTTGATTCAACAAAGACCTAATTCAAGCTTGGAGCATCATTCAACCCATTTTATGTAGATTTGAATCTATCAACCCAACAAGCAAACAAGTACAAATTTTGACCCACAGAGTTGACTTTGGAATTTGCAAATTTCTATAGGTGGACTAATTCACCATCTGTGGTGAACCAGTCCCACTACTAGGCTGGAAAAAAATATTTTTTGAGGTTTTCAGTTCACAGCATCTTGAAACTTGTTTCAGTAGAATTTACCAGAAGCAAGACTAATTCGCCATCTCTGGCGAATGAGTCCAAATAGTCATCAACAATAATTTCGAAAGCAGGAATCTAAAAATTCCAACATCAACATTCCACCTCTAGATGCCTACCATTCATTCTCATTAAGTTTTGTTTTCATTTGTTTATGTTTCTAGTTCATGTTTGCATACAACAATGTGTTTTCCAACACTTTGCATTTCCTAGTTTGTATTCAATAATTGATTCATTTGAATAGTTTCCTGCATTTAGTTCATCTCATTTAGTTATATTGCACCCACAACATATCAATCCTTAAGTGTTGAACATTGCATTTTGGCCCAATCTTTCTCCTTTTAGGTGAAAAAACCTAGAAGGAGCATAAGACATTCGGGTGCCAAAATCTTTGTTTACATTTTGGTGAACCCGAGTTTAGAGAATTTTTACTTCTGATTCTAAGTGCATTTTCATCCTAGGTTTAGCTTGCATCATCATTTCAATAGATTTTGTATTGTTTTGCATCAAAGGATTTTCAAAAATTGCATTAGTGAAAACATCATATAGCTTTCATTTTTGCATTCCAAATCATTTCAACACACTAAAATTCTACATTTTCATATTGTAGTTGCATTTTGGCATCTGAAAAACATCAAATTGGATTTCAAATTTCTGAAAAACCTCAAAAAAAAAAATCATCCCTAGACTCATTCACCACCTTTGGCGAATCAGTCTAGTTGCACATTATGAACTGTATTTTTTGGTATTTTTTGCATTATAGTTTTTTTCTATTACATTTTCTCATACTTTCCAAATTTTTTGATTCTTGCATCTTAGTTTACTTTCATTCATTTCCATCGTGGATTTTTTCTTTAATAATTTTTGGATGTCATTAAAATCCTCATGATCTTGAGCTTCCTCATGCTCCTTCAACTCCTCATGAATGTTCTTCTCATGCTATTAACATCACTGGAGAAGATGATGATAGCATGAATAATTTCTTAAATGAATTCCTTGAAAACCTTGAAGCTAATAAATCCTTTTACCCATCCATGAAACAATTATACCCTCCTATTGTCTCACCTCCTGATATGTTTGGTTATTTACACCCTAAAAGAAATGAAGGACCTAAGTTCCCTCCAACAGGTGGACCTAGTTCTTCTACACAACCACCTCCTCAATCATTTTATGATAAGAACATTATGAAAACACCAATAAACCTTGAAAAACCCTATGGTAAAGGTTTTACTATCTTAAGCACACAAGGATGTGACAAAATAATTAAACATAACATTCATCAACTTTTAAAACAACAACCAACATATGAGAACACAACAGAGTTAGGCTATCAAGATCCTCCTCATGACAGTAAGCCTCCTGTAGAATATTGGAGACTTCATGATGATGGAATGGTGATCTTTGATTCCCCCCTAATTTGAATGTCCTCCTTCCTCGTGAAAAACCCTTACATGATACAGACGACAAGGATGATAGGATCCCCATGGGTCTTCTCCCTCCTTCAATCCATCAAAAGGGTGAATCAAGTAAATGCAAGTGACCTTATAAGTTGAAAAACCTAAATTTTCCTCTCCATCCACCACCTGAATGTGAAAGGAAATTATAAATTATTCTAGACAAAGAACTAATTTTATTACCACCTAAGAATAGGTTGGTCATCTATCCTAAAGATTCTAATGTTCCACATTGTGCATATCATCATGTTCTTGAACATAGAAGTGATGAGTGCCGCCAATTGAAAGAAATATTGAGCAAGTATCATTTTGATGGTGACAATTGCTATCCAATAAATCCTTAAGACATTACCAATTCCCCTTGCCATGTAATAGTTGTCGAATATTCTCTTCCCACTATTACTTGACCCTTTTCGATCACCTATCTCAGCTCATTCTTACCTTGCACTCAGTGTGGGAAAGAATTTGCTAGCCTTGTCCTAGTGATGCATTTGTCCTTGTTCCCTCATTTTGTTTTTCACCTTTTGCTTATCCCAATTGAGATTGGGAGGTGGATGAATCACTTGATGGTTGATTTTACTATGCATTACTATTATTTTTCTATTCTTTTGTATGTGCATATGGTGTTCCCCCATGATGTGGCGTTTGATGTTCTCTCTCTCTTTGTACACTTCCTCTATGTGTACCTCCATTCTTCTATATGTCATACATAGCTTTTTCTTTTCGCTTTTTTTTTGTGTTTTCCTTTTGGGGATGACACAAAGTGTAGAGATGCCCTATGTCTCTTCCATGTTGACCCAATTGGTCCTTTCACTTTTCTTTTTCACTTTTTTTTTGTGTTTTCCTTTTGGGGATGACACAAGGCATTGAGACTGCAATGTTTGCCTTATGTTGACCCAAAAGATTTTCTTTTTCTTTTTCCTTTATGTTTTCTCTTCGCTTTTTTTTTCCTTTTGGGGATGATGCAAAGTGTCAAGATGCCCTATGTCTCTTCCATGTTGATGCAATTAGTCCTTTCAATTTTCTTTTTTTCTTTTGTTTTGTGTTTTCCTTTTGGGGATGACACAAGGCATTGAGATTGCAATGTATCTCTCATGTTGACGCAAAATATTTTCATTTTCTTTCGCCTTTTTGTTTTCTCTTCGCTAGTGCTTTCCTTTTGGGGATGATGCAAAGCATTGAGGCACCCTATGTCTCTTCCATGTTGACCCATAATAGACCATTTTTCTTTTGTTTTCACTCTCTTTGTGTGATTCTTCCAGTTCTATGTGTATTTGGTGAATGATGACAATTCTGAGCTCTTTCATAAAAAAATTGCATCAACAAACATACTAACCCCAAATCCATAGATCCTTTATGTGTTTGGTGTGTTCCTTTTTGGGGGAAACCCATCTTTCTTTTGTTCCTTTTCATTCACATGATGCAACCTTACTCGAAAATGTATGACTTGGCATAAGGGATTTCCAAGTTATCTCTTATGTCTTGTTTCTTTTTTTAATTTGGCTACTTTAAAGTACTTTCTCATAGAAAGAAGTGTAGCAATTCCTTCAAAGTGGGTCCATACATTGGAATTATTCATTATTCATTTTTTTTCTTGGTTCTTAGTGCAACCTTGTTAATTTATATGATGTGTTTGTCACTTTGTGTATGAAATTGGGTGTAATGTCCATGAGCGTGATTTATCTTAGCATATTACATTCCTCTTGGTGGTCTAATACAACACACTACATCCCCTAAGTTGTGAATATTATATCCTTTGATTGCTCCTCTCTTGGAGACATTAGATACAATGTTCCCTAAGATAAGACCTTGCCATGAACTTAGCAAGACTCATTTGAATATTCCTTTTGCATGTTGTATTTTGCATTTATATGGCCACCTTGCATAACATAGCTTGCATGCTTGTGGTGCCATTGCATTTGTTCATGAATACTAAGCATATGAAGCTTTGCTTGTCTCATGAAGCACGAAATGAAATTGTATTTTGTGGCACCTTATTAAAGTTATGAAGAGGTATAACTTTGATATGGTTGAGTGGGAAATCCCATTTTGAGGCATGAATTTTCCCCATATCCACCTTTGTGGATTTCTCACCCCGTGGACAACTAGAAGCTCTGTAGCCCCAAAGTGAGTATGATGTGGATTTCTTACCCAACAGACAACCAAAAGTTTCATGGCCCCAAAGTGAGTATATTTGTGCCTTCTCACCTGGTGGACAGCCATGAGTTTCATCACCCTAGAGTGAGTACACATTTCTTGTTCCAAACAAACAACCTAGATCTAATCCACAATGAGCTAGATAGCCGATCGAAGATTTCTCTTCTTTCCTTCATTCTTTTTCATCACTTTCATGTGTGTTCCTTTGTGCTTATGATTAGTTTTCCATGGGATCTTAATCCTATGGGATTGATCATCCCTTTTGATTGATGTTGTCTCATCTTACCAAGCATTAGTACATTCAGACCCCTCCTGAGATGCATTGCTTTACTTTAGTGTGAGTTTGAAGCAAGTTCATCCTCTCACTAAAGTGGATGCTAATTGTGGACATGGAAAAATTAACCAGGCATGTGTAGGATCATGATGGGCCAAAAAGTGGTGCTATGATGGGCATGTGTAGGGTATGTGGCTGACAACTTTTTTTTACTCAAGATTGGTGAAACGAAAAGGGTTTTTAAAGGATTTTCTCAGCTTTCCACCAATATAAATTATGCTTTACTTTGAATTTAATAAATAATTATTATTCATTTTCTATTTGAATTACCACTAAATTCTTGATTGAAAAACATCTATAGCTCTCAAACAATATCACATTTTTTGAATCTGAAACATGTGTCACATTTTATGCTTCGCATACTATAGGATTAAAAAATAAAAAATGAATTTCATGAAGTTTTCACCAAGTTAAGGTGGTCAAACATACAAGTTTTTATATTTTTTAAACATTGTAATAAAAAATTCATAATTAATTATTTACTTGAAAAAAAATTACAAAAAATAATGCATCACATCAAGATATGAGTCCTCTACATATATCTAAAATCTTATAAAAAAACTATTATCATTTTAGTGTGGTTAAGGTGGTCAGACAGAACCTACTTATTTTTTCCCTAAAATTTAAGTCCTACTACATTGAAATTTCAAATTTTCACCAAATAGATTTAAAAATAAAAATAAACCTAGTAGTTTAGAAACTACATTCAATTTTCTATAGATTCTATTCTTACATATTTTTGAAATAATATAGATAACTTATTCAAATTTTTACGTCAATTTTCCTAACTCTAATTTTTCTAAATTTCATGGCCACTTAAGGACCTATTTTTTCCATGATGATCCTGCACATACCAAACCCTTTTACCTTTTCTTTTTTCGTCCCTTGTTCTTATTTGGCTTGATTTTTCATTTTTTTAATGTTGTAATATGGCCCACATATTCACATTAGGTCTTTAATCTTTATGAATCATTAAGACTTTATGATGTCTTATAAAGGTGTTGTGAATTGTTGTAAGAAATTTTCACACTTTTCTAGACAATTCTTATCATATTTCATCTACATTATCCCTTACCAAGTCTTATTCTAATGTGTTGTAAATTCTTGTAACAAACTTTCATGCTTTTCTAGGCTTTTCATCAACAAATACACCTTTCTTATGCTTTATTTGCCCCCTTTGTGTACTTACAGGCCTTAATTAAGTGTATTATTGAATATAAACCTAAAAAATAACATTAGAGATAACTCAATTCCCAACGCCAACTTAGATGCCTTGAGTGGGACCCATTTTCCATGGGTGGCGAATGAGTCCCTCTTGGCACAAAATTCAAAATAATTTCAAAATTCTTATAGGTTTTTATTCATTAAGGCCTAAGGTCATCCTATGATGTAGTATTTTCAGAAATTAGGGCATAAGTATGTATAAATAATTTTTTTCTATCCATTTTAACCCCCATTCACCCATTCATTCAAGCAGTCATTCTTGCATTCAATCCATCTAAGCATCATAGCATCATTCAATAAAGCAATTATCAAGCATCTTGGAGCAATCATTGACATATCTTTACACTTCAACAACAAGGGTTTGGTGAGTTTATGACATTTACATGTTATTTTTTCATCATTCCTTTCTTATTTCATTTCATATCAATGGTTTGATTACCAAAGTGGGGTTTGACCAAGGCAAACCCCTATACTCTAATCCTTAACCATTTCCCCCCTCTTTGCATGTGTGTTTGTAGGTCTTGTAGGAATATTTTTCAAAGAGATAGGTGTTGAAAAGTGGTCAACAAGTCATAAAAGATATTCAAGTCAACAAAGACCTAATTCAATCTTGGAGACATCATTCAACCATTTTCTATAGATTTGAATCCATCAACATGACAAGAAGACAAGTACAGATCTGGACCCACAAAGTTGACTTTGGAATTTGCCAGTTTTTGTAGGTGGACTAATTTTCCATCTATGGTGAATCAGTCCCATTACCAGGTTGGAAAAAGAGTGATTTTTGAGGTTTTCAATTCATGGCATCTTGAAACCTATTTTAGTAGAATTTACCAAAAGCGGGACTAAATCACCATATGTGGCAAATGAGTCCCCGTGGTCATCAACAATAATTTATGAAATTTTCCAAAACCTTCTAGCATCAGCATTCTACCTCTAGGTGCATACCATTCAATCTCATTAAGTTATATTTTCATTTGTTTATGTTTCTAGTTCATGTTTGCACACAACACTATGTTTTCCAACACTTTACATTTCCAAGTTTGTATTCAATAATTGATTCATTTCAATAGTTTCTTGCATTTAGTCCATCTCATTTAGGAATATTGCACCCACAACACATTAATCCTTGAATGTTAAACATTACATTTCGACCCAATCTTTCTCCTTTTAGGTGAAAAACCCTATAAGGAGCATACGACATTCAGGTGCCAAAATCTTTGTTTATAGAGATTAAACACACTATGATACACAATAAAGATATCATTTCCAAAGGGAAACTTTAAACATTTATTCACAATCAAGGGGACGACATTCATCAAGTGAAGCCACAGATAGCCTAACTTTACATGAAATTGATCTGATTGTCGGATGATGATGAATGAGACATAATGTTTTCGGTCCAACTTTCAAAGGGAGATATATCAAGCCCATCATAGGACAAGGAAAAACATTATGTTTCTTGATCCATGCTTTTGATTTTTCATATATATCTTGACTAATTTCATGCACAAATAGGAATTCTTCAGTGATCGTGACATTCTCTCCACAAATAGGATCAATTAATATCCCATTAGTAGGCTTGTTATTGATTCTTTCAATTATGTAAAGAGGACCATCAAGTGCATGTTGAACTATCTTTTTGTGAGAAATTAATATCAAGAGGCCTTTTGTCGAGCCCTTACAAGGTTAAGCTTCAATAAATGCTACCACTTTAATAAATTGTTCTTCATTGTCATCTTTTATGTTTTCATTTTCCATGTCAACATTCATCACATCATTCTTTGTTTCACTAGCTTTGAAAAATAACAAACATAGAAAAAGAGGTTCACCCAAATGGTGTTAATCAAATTGATGAACCAAATTTGAAGCTAGATATTTTACTCAATTATGAGGGGTAAAATGCATAAGTAACAATTGAAAAACAAACCTAAGTATTATAACAACAAATAGGAAGGTTTTTTAGATGTGTACCTCATTGAAAAAGTATTTTTTTGGGGTTCATTGAGGACTCATTTGCCTGATGGTGAATGGGTCCTTGTTAGGCTTTATGAAAACCATTTTTTGGGTTATTTTCTTCAATGTTCTTAACTCCCAACTCCTAGGTGTTTAGCTCCCAAAATTCAAAATAAATCATGTAGCTTTTTTTCCATGATCTTGCAACAAAGATGAAAACTTTTATAACTTTTGTTCTCCACTTGATCTTCAACCTAAAACCTACAATCATACATCAAGAGAGAAGAATAATTGTTGATTGTTAGGGAATAGGGTTTTCTCCTTGGTCAAACCCCATTTAGGTAATTAAACATTATGATGAGAAAATGAAATATGTACATGAAACATGAAACATGAAACAATGATACCTTGGATGAAGCCTTGTAATGTAAATTAGAAATCTTGAATGAAGTGGCTATAAGGAATGTAGATCTTGGTATTGAATTTGGATGTGAAACAACGCTTGACTTGGATTGCCAATACTACATAATAATATTAGCTCAACAACATTCATGATGCATTATGTTTTTGAAATGATGATATGACCATTAATTGCTGCAATAAAACTTCAATAATTTTCCCTTGAATTCCTTTCAAAATATCTTGAATTCTCTATAATTCTCTTGTGAATGTACTTGCAATTTCTTATGAAGATCTAGGATGAAACTATTTGAAATAACCTTATGTTTATATGTGACTTAATATTTAATCCTGAAATTCAAATAACACAAGATGACATCATATCTCATATTTAAAATAATTAAAATCCCATGACAAACATATTTAAAAAGTAGTGTTCTAAGTTAAGGAGGACCCATTCGCTATAGGGAGACTGGGTCCTAGCATACTTAACTAGGACAAGTTTTGGGGACATGAAACAATATGAAAAAGGGGGTCCTAGGACCTACGGAGGACCCATTCACTAGGTGGAGAATTGGTCCCAGGTCATTATCTGAGGACTCAAACCTTACCAAATTAAGTGTTGTCAAAAATTATTAATGAGTGTCAAAAAATATAATAAATAAGGCTTGGATTTGAATTTAAGGGGCCAATTAAGCTCTAAGTAACCTCAATCAATTAATAAAGCATTATATTAGTGTGAAAGTGTAAATATACACTTTATAACATCCTAAATAAGGCACAATTAAGACCATTTTACCATTAATTATTCATTCCAAAATTAAGTGTGAAAAAGGGTTACTTTTTTCTATGCTACATGCACATACTTAGGGGTTTTAGGGGTATTCTTCAGAGCCTCTTTCTCTTCATTTTGTATTTATTTTTCATCAATTATTCCTTCTACTTCTCTATAATCAAGTTCATCTCACATATATCCATCTACTACAATAAAATTCTACAAGTTTTCATCAACCTTAACATTTTCACTTTCAACTATCTTTCTCAATCTTTTGTTGTAACATCTGTAAGATTTTCTTTTAATAGAATATCCAAGAAAGATACCTTCATCATACCTTGCATCAAAATTTCATAAGTTTTCTTCATCTCTTTTGATGTAACATTTGCTTCCAAAAACTCTAAAGTACTTCACAATATGAATATTTCCATACCATAGCTCATAAGGATTCTTTGTTCTGTTAGCTTTACCTTGAACTCTATGAAGTATGTAAACAACAGTATGAACAACTTTTCTCTTGTAGACTTCCAATAGATTTTACTCTTTCATCATAGTCCTTGCAAATTCTTGAATAGTTCTATTTCTCCTTTCAATAACTCCATTATGTCAAGGAGTTCTAGGGGTAGACAAATGCCTCCTTATTCCATGAACTTTACAAAACATGTTAAACTCATTGGTGGTGAATTCACCACCTTTTTCAAACCTCAAACACTTTATTTTCAAATCCATTTCATTCTCGACCATATCTTTAAATGCATTGAATTTATCTAATGCCTCATATTTCTCTCTAAGAAAAGTAACCCATGTCATTCTAGAGTAATCATCAATCAAAAGCATAAAGTACCTATCACCTTGTAGAATTCTCACCCTTGTAGGACCACAAAGGTTTTTATGCACCAATTCTAGCAATATGGTATCAGATTGTTCCTTTCCCTTAAGGCTACTCCTTGTTTACTTTCCAAATTGAAAATTCCAACAAACAAAATTGATAGGTTTTGTGATTTTAGGTAAATCTCTCATAGCATGAACTGAACTAATTCTTGCCAAATTATCAAAATTCATGTGACACATCATTTGGTGCTATAACCAACTATCATTAATCTGTGGCATAAAGAAATGACCATCAACACCCTTAAGTTGATAGATGTTTCCATTTTTTCTCTTATCTGCAACAATCACAATTTTGGACCCTTTCTAGATCTCTCATGCATCATATTTCAATACAATATTATACCCTTTACTACACATTTTTCCAACACTCAAGAGATTATGCCTTAATCCCTTAACATAGTAAACATTTTCAGTATCATGCTTTCCATCAAAACTGATTGAACCTATTCCATAAATATTAACTCTTGAATCATCTCTAGATTTAGCTAATCCTCTATAATAATTTTCAAGTTTAACAAACTTACATTTGTCTCTGGTCATATGATTAGAATAGCCACTATCAACAACCCAGTAATTATTATCTTCTTTGACATGAAAAGAGGATACCAAAGTACGTTCAACCTTATCCTTCATCTCTAGAATACTTTCCTTCACACAACTTTCAAGGTTAGCATAACAAGATTCTTCTTTTATAGCCAAAAACAGGTATTCATTATCATCAAAATCTCAATAATCAGGATCATTAGAAATACTAGCATCTTCTTTCACATAGTAAGATTTCTTAATCATCTTTCCTTTATTTTCCTTATTCTTATTGTTTGAATCTCTCTTTGGACATCTAGAAGCATAATGACCTATACCACCACAACCAAAACATTTAAAAGGTAATTTACCTTGATACTTACCAATACTGTTTTTCATCTTCCTCATAATGTTATCTTCCAGAACATCAATGTCTTCTTCACTCTAATATTCAACCTTCTATGATTTCTCAGGATTGAAAGAAAACTCTACTTTTGTACCTTTCTTCATTTTTCTCATTTCAAATATAGCTAGAGTACCAATGAATTGATCTTTGGAATATTTGTCGAAATCAACTATTTCCTCAATAGCAGATATCTTTTCACTGTAATTTGCACCAAGACCTCTCATATCAGTCACCAATTCATCAATTCTCTAAATTTATCATTTAATTGTTTCATCCTCAGATATATGCATTATCTTAATCTATGCCCTATGTTCTAAAACTTTGCTTTCTTGACCTTCAGATCTCCTTCATAAATGCTTTCTAAATTATCCCAAACTTATTTAGTAGTATTCAAACTCATAACTATAACTAATTCAATTTTAGAAAGACTTCAAAATAATAAATCTTTCCTTAGCACTGATCTCTTGCATCTTGATTTTTGCACTTGTACTTGGACCATTCAGAGGTGGAGTATATGCATTCTAATAATCCCTCTCAATCTCATATCCTTGAGTAGAAAAATATCCTTTGTAGTGTACAAAAATGTATCCCTTTACATTTTCACACTTGTTTGGGTACTCCCTGCTAAAATCTGGCTTATTTATGCCTTAATTGGTCTTATTTTGCATCCACGAGCCTAGTAAATTACATTTTTCAAAGGAGAATCTTGACATTTAATAAATGACACGTCATAATTAAATTTTTTTGGCTCTGTGTTCTAAATTTAGGGATCTGGGACACATACACCCCTTTGGGTGTATGGGTCCTCCCTAGGTCATGGACCCAAAATTCAAAATCCATATTCATTGTCAGCCTTTTTAGAATTTGTGTCCCAAGTTTTAAGGCCTAGGACTCATATGCCCAACCTAGAATATGAGTCCCAGTTTAACCTAGGACATATTTTAATTCAAATTCTTGGTGGAATTTTATTGCCCTTAGTTTCAATTTTCAAATTTCACTTAGTTTCATATAGAAATTTGGATTCAAGCATCCTAAGATTTCACAAGAGCTTTATAGAGTATTCAAGAGAATTGAAGAAGGCATTCAGGGGAAAATTTGTAGAAGATTATTGCAGCAATCAAAATCTATTTCATCATGTCAAATATGTAGTGCATCATACATGTTGTTGAGCTAATGTGTTGATGTAGCATTCAAGATGTAATTAAGTTTTCAAGCCATTATGCTATTCAAGTTTCATGATCAAGATCTACACTCATTGAGGCCACTTCATGCTAGTTTCTAGATTTGCAATCCAAGGATTCAACATGGTTTGGTGAGTTGTTACATGCATTTATACATTCATCATTCCTTCATTCTATTTCACTTCATTTCAAGGTTTAATCACCAAAATGGGGTTTAACCAAGGAAAACCACCATCCTCTAAAAAATAACATTTTTCTCTCTCTTATGATGTGTGTTTTTTAGATTTATGTGAGCAGGAATCATTCACCCAACATGGTGATTTAGCCCTTGATATATCCTTTTGACAATGTTCAACAATGGAGGATCTCAGTTTAAAAGATTTAGAAAGATCCTCAAGAAAACTTGTAGCAGGAATCATATGCCTAACCTACCGTATTAGTCCCAAGGTAATATTTTATCACTAGTCAACATACCCTGATCAACTTTCAGAGAATTCTAGATTCTACCTTGAAAATCCTAGAACAAGACTCATACACCCAACCTAGTGTATTAGTCTTGATGCAACCCTAAACACTAGTTTTCAAAGTTTGTAGACCTTGTTTGAACATCTTCTTTCCTCTAGGTACTTTTCTATTTCAATTTAGTTATCAATCTGATTCCATGCTTTTAAGTTTCTAGGTTTCATAGTAAGTTTGCATAAGTGTTTGCATTTCTCCTTTCAAGCTTCATTTAATGGTGAACCCCCATCCAATCACAATAGGAATCCACTAGTCCATTCCTCAATCAAGTAACTTGATTGAGGGATCTAGATTCCTAATGAACTAAATGGTTAAATAGGTTCAAGTTCCATCTCCCAAAAGGTGGACACCCATTTCCCTTTTGTTCATCCTTCCATCTTTCTTTTCCAAAAGAATAATCTAAGCCATCAAATCTAGGATATTCCAAAGGAATCTTGTTCGCCTTTCTAGGTCTACCTCAAGTGGTTAATCTCTTCTTCAAGGAACCTTTATGTGATACCAATTGTTGAAATAAACAAGAAAATTGAGAGGGGGTGAATCAATTGTAGTAAATTTAAACCTTCAAAAACCCTCATCAGTAATTAGATCCACAAGCATACATTAAGTCATTTTTTTAAATTGATTAAACATGAAATGTAGATAACATAAACTAAAATCACAACACCATACACATGAGAACACTATATTTACATAGAGAACCCAATGAGGGAAAAGCCACAGTGAGGATTAGCTCACAATATAAGTAATAGCAAAACCGGTACAAAGGGGCTCACTACCACACAAAGAATACAAGAAGATAGAAGAAGAGTGTTACACATAGAAACACTTCTCAAGGCGAGAAGGAGTCCACCACAATTTCTTGCATTCTTTTATAATCTCACATGAAATATTTTAGATGCCTTCAACTCACTACCTTTAGTAACCCTCACTGGCATGAAGTTTGCACTGCTTTGCTCAATTTTGCATCACACACATTACTTGCAAAAATCTCACATCTATATTTATTCTTACTCTTTTAAACTTCCTCTTGCATCAACACCATACATATTTATATCAAGTTTTATCTCAAAAACTTTCTTCGATGTCGACCACTGGTAGTTATACATTCAAATTTGAAATAGGTCAACACCCAAACATTCTTGCAATGGATAGGAACAAAAGGTGACCTACATAAACCCTTAATTGAGACCCGTATACATCCCAACACACTTCAAAATGCTTCTACAAACCTCACATGTGGAGTTAAACACAAGGTTATCCAACACCCATACAAAACACCATAGACATTAAGCACACACTTCCTTAAATCAAGCTGAAAGATCTAGATAGCATAATTTACTTGAAATTAATCCATAACAATCCATGAACAACATACGATTCATCAAATACTTCAACCAAGCTTTGCATCAACAACTACTTTAACTCAAGACAATTAATAACCCTTGTTTGCATACTAGTAAATGAAACTTATACTGTAGAGAACAAAATCAAGTAAAAACTTGAACACGAAAAGATAATAGAATTATATTGAACTTCTCAAATCTGTAGAACTTGAATCCAAATAGCAGAGAAATGTGGAGAAAATACATTTCTCCTAGACTAGAAAAATCATTATTGAACAACTAGTTCACACACTGGTGAAAATATCTCACATTGTACAAGAATCTAGAAACCCAAATTCTAAATATAGAAACCTCTATCATCCTTGAATAACCTATAATATCCACACAACATAGCATCAACAAAGAAATAGTGTGGATCACAATACTGGAGCACACTATGAACATTTGCACAACACAATTTACTCTTATTAAATTTTCTCAAAAGTACTTGGATTTACCAAGTACCAGAACTATCATCTCAGCTAATTACTTCATTCCAACTCATTTCTAAACTCTGCAACCAAAGAATAGCTCCGTGTACACACAATACTTCCTCAAGGTCTGAACTACACATGCACAACCTATTTTCCTTTTTCCACAATTTTCTCAATATCCTCAACATCTTCATCTCATAGTTGAAATCAATGACAACACCATCATTCTTGCAACACTCACCATATCTTTCTAGTAGTTCCCTTTGGGATTTTGGGGGATGCAAGAACTGTCAAACGAAATCCCCATCACCTCCACAATCAACTCAAGATTCGTCATGAAATAGCACCCACCAATGGTGATGGTGCCATCCTTCCAAGAGTTAGCAAACTCAACAAACAACTTGGGGTCATGCCCCTTTCATGCCTTCCATGAACAAGGCCAACTTACCACATTGAATAATAGGCTAAACTTCCTTATCTTGCTTCCACATCTCACAATTAGTAGGTTCATCCTTAACTAGGTCACCACCCATGGGAAAATTCATAGATAGCTAGACAAGAGAAAAAAATTTGTACAAATGTCGAGAATAATACCATATCCAAGAATAAAAAATATTGTGAAAATAATCCTTAGAGAAGTTAATTTGAATCCATAATGTTAAATTATCATGGAAAATAATAAAGGGGGCCTGACAAAAGATCCAACTCAATCTCTTTCTTGTAATAATTCAACATCATTTTTAATTAATTCACCAACATGCCCAAGGATATGTGAGAAATTATTTAAGATAACTAAATTAGAAGTAAAAGCACCAAGGTTAGCTAGCACATCTACAACTTTGTTACCATTTCCAAGCATGTGAGAAGATCTACTATTCCCAAGAGAGATCATAAGATTATGACCTAATAGGATGGGGTCCTAGAGGGACCAACAAGGTTTATACTTCCCTATTAGCAAAAGAATGGTGTTCCTTGAGTCACCCTCAATTTCTAGGTTGGAAAGGCCAGCATTTGTGGAAATCCAAATACCAAAGAATGTCATCACCACCTCAGAAAAGTTGGGAAATTGGATGCCCAAGTTTATTGCATACGTCAAAATCAATTTCCCATTATGATCACGGATGACTCCGCCCCCTGACCTGAATTATATTTGGCTAAACCATCAAAGTTAAGCTATTTTATAGTACTTTAAATAGTTTGTTATTGATTACCATTATAAGCTATTTTATAAGTCACAAACACTCAAAGCAATCACCAAATCTCAACTAGATTGCACCCATAAGAGAATAAAATTAATATTGAGATTAGGGAAAGGGCTGAGCATTTCCTAATGTCATTCAATTATACAACATTCCTTTCATAAAACACAAACAAACCTATCATTAAATAATGTTTATTTGTGTAAATATTTAAATAAACTTTATTTGTTCCCAACATTGAATAAAAATGATGCTAGTATGGTAGTCATGATAAAAACAAAATAATTGACTATTTTACAATTTTGTATAGCCTCCAAGTACCAATTTAATTAGATTGAGATGATTATATATCCAACTCGTAGCATTATATTGATGCCTATCTCCAACATGGTGCAACAAAGCGATAAATTTTTTTTACATAGAAATTGAAACACTGAAAGATCCTAGTGGTGGTGAAACTGGAGGTGGGGGCACTGCAATCTCAACCTTTCCTTACATCATCTAAACAACTTTGTTGATGGATGGCCTTAAACGTGGGTGTTCTTGAATGCACCACAGACACACCAATACCATTCTCTCCAATCATTTGAACTTAACTATGACACCTTCAACTTGCTGTTGCTACACCACATCAAAAAGAGTACCATGTTCCAAGCACTCATAGATCCAATCGAACAAAATGATTTGATTTTCTGGGGCATCTAACTTCATATTTTTCCCACAACAAATGATTTCTAGTAGCATGATACCAAAGCTATAAACATCTATGTTAACAATAACGGGCAGACTATTAATCCACTAAGGTGCTATCTAACCACTAGTACCCTGAGCTACAGTGAATGTTCGAGTCTATTCAACCCTCACCAATTTTTCTAAACCAAACTAAAATTTTTTAGGATTATTGCCTTGATCCAGCAGAATACTTTGGGGTTTTATGTCACAATGCAAGATCTAAGTCCTGTGCAAATAGTGAATGCCTCTTTCTATCAGCATTGCAATTTCAACATGTACGCTCCAATAAAGAAAGCAACTATCTACGAAGATAGTTGTGTCCAAAGATCCATTTCTCATATACTCATAGGCTAGAAGTCGACGGGATCCCTCATCGTAGAAACCGTATAATTGAACCATATTTTATGGTGGCATGAACTAATCATTCTCATCTCTACTCTGAACTCTTGCTCTTTGTGTTCTTCTTGCTCTGCTTTATCTACCAGAGCTTTCACAACAATTTCTCTTTCCATCGGATAAGGCGCCCTTATAAATTTTACCAAAGGAGCCCCTTCCTAGCTCTTGTCTAAAACGTCCTGTAGTAGCTTCCATTTCTCTATAAGAAAAGGCTTTCAACTATTCCACAATGTTGCACTGATTTATAAATGTTTTAATCATGCATAGCTTGCTGCCACACAACCATATCACTATGAAGGTTGCTGCCAGAAGAGATGGTAGGAAAGCTAGAACGCTAATGCCAATCAGTTCAAGCATCTTTCCCTCCCCCTCTTTTCTTTGTTCTACTAGATTGAAGGGAGATAGTGTGTTGTAGTCATTAGATACTTTCACAAAGCTATATTAGAAATACCAGCTCCCTGATAGCTATTAATCAGAGGAAACTATTTCTTGTAGAAATTTATTTTGGTGTATATAACCACAACCCACATGCAATCATTCATGGAAGCCCATTTGCATTTGCTTTTAATTACATTAATAAATGTTGAATAATCAGAGCCATCTGGCCAATCCATGTTGACAAGGTGTGACATGTTGGTTCTTCCATGACTACAGCTCGGGTTGTGATATGCCCTTCACATGCATCACTTAAAGTGGTCGTTGATGTTGATGAAATTAAATTGATGAGGACAATGTTGTATGTTGAATCCTAAAGGTCACTTTGTTTTTTCTTTTAATTATATTGTCTCTTCATATTTTCTCTTTTTTCAAAGTGGATAATGTAATTAGCATCATATAATTTCTGATGTTACATTGTTATAAATGTATTCAAACATCTAAGATAATAAAGAGATTTCCTCTTCTTCAAAGTGGATGTAGCCAATTTGGTGAACCACTATAAATCTCTATGTTCTTTATGTTCGTGAATTATCTTAATTATGATTTGAATTTTTCATCTTCTTTCTTTGTAACAATTAATCAACAATTGGTATCAGAGCTTGGAAAATTAGCTATTTAGAAATTGTGATAATTTTCAAGAAATGGAGGAAGCAGATAAATGGAAGATAGAGAAGTTCTCAAGGTAGAATTTTGGATTGTGGAAAGTTTAGATGAAGCCATTGTTAATTAAAGGTGATTTTTTACTCGCAATAGAAGGAAAAATGAAGAATTCAACTATAATATCTCATTTGTAATTAAACGGTTACAAATAATTTGCATTTAATTCTTGGTTATAGATTTATCCCAATCACAAGAGAAATGAAGTGATTATGCATTTTAACCTTTGAAATTACAAAAATTGAGTTCACTTAATCTTTTGCTTATCCTAATAACATAAACTAATTGCTTAAATGGCATATTTAACATTCAAATTAGGAATTAAAACTGAAACAAATAAGAGATAATAGAGAGAATAGAGAGAGAGAACAAAATTTTTGATAACGGAGTTCACCCATATGTTAGGGCTATGTCTCTGGGTCTGCTTCTCAATGAGGAACCACTTTATTAATGATGACAAGCTTTCACTGATTTTGTACACCATCCAAGCTTTAGATCTACATTACAATTTCTTCACAATCTCTTTCAAGACCTAAAGACACTATCTTCCTTTACTCACATCCAATTATGCTTAAAGGATTACAAATTTCAAGTGCATTTGTGAAAACACTAGTCCTCAAACTCTCCTCCCAATATGCCTAAATTCCTCCACCAAAAGAAAATTGATTGTCCTCTCAAGAGAAAAATCTCCCCCTTTTTATACAACAAATTTACCCAATATGGTTTATAACCATATGATTTACAAATATCCCATTCACAAACAAAATCTCAAATAACCCCCCTAAAAAGAATCATAAAAATCCTTAATATCCTTTCTAAAAATTTGTAAACCCATTAAATAATCTCTATATATCTCTCTGATATTATTTAAGTCATTATTAATTTCCTATAATTGGGCTTTAATCTTTAAATATCATTGTAAGGTTTTAGTTTATTTAAATTGGGGTTTACGTTATCAAAATAGGAGATTCAGCTTTGAAATATTCATTAAAATTCACTAAGCTCTGATGGATTCACAAAACCACTTGTTGTGTAGTGGTAGAGAGGGAATTTAGGGGCAAGGAGGTCAGTGGTTCGATCCCTACCCCTTCCACTTTTCAAACTCAATTTTAAACTTATCTTTATGAAAAGAAATTGATGCCATATATAGACTAGAGAAACTCCTATAGTCAAGTGGTGGAGAGGATAACTTGTATGGAGGAGGTTGGGGGTTTGACCCCCACCTCCTAATTTTTAACTCAATAAAGCAACTACTTAAACTGTTCGCTGGGGAGAGGGGTGCTATGTGGCACCCTATGATTGGGCCACATGTCACCCAATGATTTGCTATCGAAGACACGTGGAGGACACATGACTGCCTAGTCACTTCCTAGTCACCTAACACATCAACATCCATGTCATCATGCAGGGACTACCACATGTCAAAGACTGATTCATCCACATCACCGTATGGACTGCCACGTCAGCATGTTGTCATTAGCATCTAAATAGTCAAAGTAAACCTTTCTACGCAAATTTTGACTACCTATAACTTTCATGTATGGGACTTGATTTTGGTGAAACAAGTGACATTGGACTTGTGATGATGAGCTCCTCGATCTGATATTATTTTCAACCAATTCTGGAATGATTATATTTTCCTTTCCTTCCCACCTCTAGTACCCTATTTGACCCAACTTTTACTGAGCATATCTTGAGTGTATGGTCTCCTTTTGACAAGATTCAAGTTGCATTGAGATTGTGTCAAAGGAATCTATGTGATGATACTACTTTAATTGGATTTTGAGACTATGAAATTTTTAGTCTTTTGGATCCTCTTGGATCATCCCTCCCAATTGACAAACTTTTGGACCACCAAAAATCTATTTTTACATAGAATTTAAGTGAGGGAGATGTTGCCTCACTTGCCCAGTAATACCTGTCCACTCTACTATAATTTTCATCATCTTACCCAACACAAAAAAGATGAAGAATGAGATAACATTGCTAATCAAAAAAATTGAATACCCATCAATATTCATTGATGCATCCACCAGCCACATAGAACTAACTAGTAGAATGACAAGAAACAACATTGATTAAATGGATGTGGAAGCAAAAGTATCAACATTTTGGATCTTCATCCCTAATACCACTAGCTATTATAGACATAAGGGTTAATTTCTTTCTTACATTTACAACCATTTTCAAATATCTTGTGTTTACAATAATTCTATCACTCTTCATGTGATGATTTTTCACAATGAATTCAATTTCATCTTTAAACAAATGATACCTAGTATGCTCCTTGTAGAATATGGCCTTTCTATCATACAAGTAAGGACTTCCTAAAACAATCCCATAGATGTCAAGTGGAATTACATCTAGCATTACATCATCTACATACTTGGATGTGATTACAAATCATAATTTACATTTCCTTGGAACATGTAACCAAGCATTATCATACACACAACCCAATGAATATGGTTTTGGATGAGGTATCGTTCTTAATCCCAATTTCTTAACTTGTTTAGAAATTAAGTTCACTTATGATCCACTATCTATGAAGGTATCAATTTTACTTTGTTTTATAATTAGTCCTTATATGAAACAATTCATTCCTTTTAATTTCAATAGGGATCTCATTATTCTTTACAAAAGAATTATGGGAACTAGTACTAGAAACATGAATGATACATTTTATACCTACAACTATTATCTTGGTTTCATTATCAGAACCTGATTTGAGGTCCTGCACAATAGTTGTAATCTTTTTCTTACCCTTTTGATCCTTGAACCACTTTGGTTTTTGATCAAGATGAAATTTCCAACACTTTGCATCTTTATGCCCTTTCTTTTTGTAGTGTGAGCAAAAAGGCTCTTCCTTGTCTTTCTTCACCGAAGTTGTCCACTACATTTCCTTCTTCCCTTTCTTGTTTTCTTTATGATTACTGGATTCCATTAAGAAACTATTCTTTGTGCTTGTTTCAATATGAATGGCTTGCACACTAACTTTATCAAGGTTAGATAGATTAGACATAAGTATTGTATGACTCAATTTTTCACATAATCCACCTATATACTTCAACAAAGTTTCTCTTGTGTCTAATGGAATGCCCAAAATTAAAGCTCTTTTCCTAAATTTAAGTTTATATTCTTGTACACTTTGTGCTTTTTATTACCTTAATGATTTCCAATTCACTATTGCTTGTTGCATGTGACCTAATGGATAAAATTGTTTCCTAAGTGCAATTGTAAACTCAAACCAAGAAGAAATAATTTTACCATATCAACTTATATCTTCCTAAGTTTTTCTCTCCCACTAGATTAAGGTCATGCCTCCTAGGAAAAGAGTGGCTAATTAGATATTTGAAGTATCATCTATAAAATTTTGAATCCCACAATAAAAATCAATTTGTTTTATCCAATTATCAAGTTTCTCTGCATCTAGTTCTCCATTATAAGTTGGAAATTCAAAGTTAACATCAAGCTTTAACAAAGGAGAATTAGATTTTAACTGCATAGGTTGTTTCTTCTTTGAAGACGAAGTAGATGTAGTAGACAAAGAGTATGAAGAAGGTGAAGAAGGTGAGGAAGGTGAAGAAGGTGAAGACAGAGGTTTAAGAGGGTCACCACCACCTCCTATTCCTTTACCTTAGTCATCTTTTGAAGAGGATTCACATTTCTCGTTCTTTTTTTTCTTGTACAACTCTTCCACCATCATCTTCATGTCTAGGAATTCTTTGTGAAATTTTTCTTCATTCTCAAAATTTTAGGATTGAAAGATTTTCCTTCTTCTAGTTGTTCCATGGTTTGTCTTTAAGTAACTTGCCTCGACCCAATCTCTGGATTAGACTCCTCAAGTGCACCTTTTCCTTGCTTTAATTTCAACACGGTTAACATCCACCACTTGCAATTGTTTCTATTAAATTGCTCTGATACCAAACTTTATCTATAATTAAAGGGTTACAAATAATTTTCATTTAATTCTTGATTATAGATTTATCTCGTTCACAGTAGAATTGAAGTGATTATGTCTTTTAACCTTTGAAATTATAGAAATTAAGTTCACTTAATCCTTTCCTTATTCTGATAACATAAACTAATTAATTAAATGTTTTATTTAAGATTTAAAGTAGGAATTAAAACTGAAACAAATAAGACAGAATAGAGAGATTAGAGAGAGAACAAGAAATTTGATAATGGAGTTCACCCACATGTTCGGGCTATGTCTGCAGGTCCGCTTATCAATGAGGAACCAATTTATTAATGATGACAAGATTTAACTACTTTTGTACACCATCCAAGCTTTAGACCTACATTATAGTTTCTTCACAATCTCTCTCAAAACCTAAAGACACTATCTACCTTTACTCATGTCCAATTGCACTTAAAGGATTACAAATTTCAAGTGCCTTTGTAAAAACACTAGACTCTAAAATCTCCTAAAATATGCCTAAATTCCTCCCCTAAAATTAAATTAATTGTCTTTTCAAGAGAAAAATCTCCCCCTTTTTATACAAAAAAATTACCGAATATGGCTCATAACCATATGATTTACAAATCTCTCATTCAGAAACAAAATCTCAAATAATCCCCTTAACAGGAATCATAAAAATCCTTAATATCTTTTTTTTTAAATTCCTAAACCCCTTAAATGATCTCTATATATTTCTTTGGTATTATTTAAGCCCTTATTAATTTCTTGTAATTGGGATTTGATTTTTAAATATCATTGTAAGGTTTTAATTTATTTAAAATGAAGTTTATGTTATGAAAATAGGAGATTCGGCTTTGAAATATTCATTAAAACTCACTAAGCCTTGATTGATTTGCAACACCACTCATGGTGTAGTGATAAAGAGGGAATTTAAGGGCAGGGAGGTCAGTGGTTCAACCCCCACCCCTTCCACTTTTAGAAATCAATTTTAAACTTATCTTTATGAAAAGCAACTGATGCTATATGTAGACTAGAGAAATTCCTTCGGCTGAGTGGTGGAGGGGATAGCTTGTATGGAGGAGGTTTGGGGTTCGACTTCCACCTCCTATTTTTTTATTAAATGGAACAACTACTTAAACCATCCACTAGGGAGAGGGGCACCATGTGGTTCCTTGTGATTGGGCCACGTGGAGCCCAATGATTCATTGTCGAAGACACATGGAGGAAACATCACTGCCCAATCACCTAATGCATCAACATCCATGTTAGCATGTATAGAATACCATGTTTTAGAGCCTAATTCATCCATGTCACCGTATGGATTGTCACATCAAAATGTTGATGCCATGTTGATGGCAGTGTGTATACAATCAAATTCAACCTTTTTTCCTAAACTTTGATTGATCTTAACTTTCACATACAAGCTCTTATTTAAGCGAAACAAGTGTCGTTGGACTCATGACAACAATCTCTTTGATATGACATCTTTTTTGATTAATTTTGGAATGATCATTTTTTTTCCTTTGTGTCCTACCTCTAGCACCTAGTTTGAACCAACTTTTTGACTGAGCATATCTTGAGTGTATAGTCTACTTTTGACATGATTCAAGTTGTGTCAGGATCATGTCAATGGGCTCTATGTGATGATGTTGTTTCTATTGGATTATGAGGCTACAAATTTTTTTGTCTTTTGGATCCTCCTATATCAATATCAGATGAGGATTGGGAAGGATTAGATAAGAAAGAAAGAGCTACAATTATTTTATCATTATCTAACAACATCCTCTTCAATGTTACAATAGAGAAGACCTTGAAAGAGTTGTGGGAAATATTAATGGACATGTACATGATGGATTTTGCTTCAAACAATATTTACCTCACGAAAAAGCTATATAAAGGTATGTGCAGGATCATGATGGGCCAAAAAGTGGCAATATTATGGGTATTTGTAGGTTATGTGGCTGACAACTTTTTTTTAACCCAAAATTGATGAAACAAAAAGGGTTTTTAGGGGAGATTCTCATCTTTCCATCAATATAAATTATTCTTTAATTTGAATTTAATAAATAATTATTATTCATTTTCTATTAGAATTACGACTAAATTCCTAATCGATAGGTTGATTTAAAAAACATCTATAACTTTCAAACAGTATCACATTTTTTGAATCCAAAACATGTGTCACATTCTATGCTTCACATACTATAGGATTAAAAAAAGAAAAATTAAATTTCATGAAGTTTTGATCAAGTTAAGGTGGTTAGACATACGAGTTTTTAGATTTTTTAAAAGTTGTAATAAAAAAATCATAATTAATTATTTACTTGGAAAAAAATTACAAAACAATATGCATCACATCCAAACATGACTCCTCTACTTATATATAAAATCTTATAAAAAAATATTATAATTTTATTATGGTTAGGGTGGTCAGACAGACACCCACTTCTTATTTTTTCCCTAAAATTTAAGTACTACTACATTGAAATTTCAAATTTTCACCAAATAGATTTTATTTATTTTTAAATAAACCTAGTAGTTTAAAAACTAAATTCAATTTTCTATAGATTCTATTCTTACATATTTTTGAAATAATATAGATAACTTATTAAAAATTTACGTAATTTTTTTGAGTTTTTTGCCACTTAAGGGCCTATTTTTTCCATGATGATCCTGCATGTACCCATAATCTGAAAATGAAGTAAGGTGTAATCATGTCAAACCATTTGAAAAAATTCAACACATTGATCAACCAATTGTTTCAGTAAATATGATTTTGGATGATTAAATCAAAGCCATCTTATTGTTGTGTTGTCTTCCAAATATTTGGGAAGGATTTTTTATGGAATCAAGACCTTTTTATCTAAGAAAGAAAAATTCAACTTTGATGGCATTTCTACAACTCTACTCTATGAAGATATGTGAAGTAAAAATCAAGGAATCATATTTAGTGATGCCTTGATTTTTATTAATAAAGGGAGACACAAAGAAAGTAGTAGAAATAACCATAGAAGAAGATAAAAATCAATGAAAAGATCAATGCTGAGGGGAAGAAATGGAGGTTTCTGGTTTTGTAGAAAAGAAGGCCATACAAAGAAAAAATATTGTTCATACAAGATGGTGTAGAACTAGTCAAAAGAGAGTGAAGTGAACACCACTTATGAAAAATATGAAGGTGTTCTAATCTTATCAATAGGTAAAACTACAATAGATTTTTGGGTGTTGGATTCTAGTGCATCATTCCATGCAACCTCATGTTGAGAAGCTTTCCAAAATTATCAAGAAGGCATATTTAGCAAAGTATATCTTGGTGATAACAAGGCATGCAAAATTATTGACAAAGGTAAAGTGATGTTGAAGTTGAAGACTGGAAACAAGTGGTTATTTTACAATGTAAGACACATTCTAGAGTTAAAAAGAAATTTGATTTTTGTGAGACAAGTTGATGGTTAAAGATGTAGAATCGCTTTCTCTTCAAAGTCTTGGTTGGAAACCCAAAGGGCTTTATTAGTTGCAAGGGGAAGTGAATTAGGCACATTATATGTGCTAGATATTCCTATTGAAGTCAGCACAATGATGAAACTTGTGGATAGTGAAGCAAAAATATGGAATAGATAGCTTGGGAACATGAGCAAGAAGGGGTTTGAAATATTTCTCAAAAGGGATCATCTTACATGATTAAAATGTTGGAATCAAGGAACACTGAGAGGGGGGTGACTTAATGTTTACTAATTTTTAACTTTATTAATCTAATCTTTAAAGTACTAATAGCATTCAACCAAAAGAAAGATGCATGAACATAAGACAAACAACCACAACACCATAACACAAGGATTTTTAAATGGAAACCTTGTTAGGGGAAAAACCACAGTGGATGTCAATCCACAATATTATCTGAGTATACTCAAAATGAATGTTTACAAAATGGGAATGCACTTGCATACTGCTTAGAGCTCACTACTCAAAAACAAAAAGTCTCATTACAATAAATGTCAAAAGACAACTAGATTGGTGAAATATGAAATAGGATCTACAAATTCCTAACAATAGTTCTAGTTAAGCTCATAGATCGGATTCTTGGCCTTCTATCTAATTTTTCTCTTCTGCTTTGTTTTTCTCTAACTCGCATCACAAATCCCTTTATGCACAAGTGAAACTGTGCATGATTACCTTACAATCCTTCTGAATTTTGCAACACACACCAACACACACTTCGTACATACATAAAAATGATATAACAGATTGCTTATATATATCCGCTACTAAGGATTTGATCGCTACATGTCAGCTTCAACAAAATAGAAAATATTTACAAATTGTCAGCTCAAATCACAATTAATTTTCAATGTGCACACACAAAAATCAGCCACAACATAGTGAGGACCTAAATTAACATTCTTCGAGAACATAAAAATACTTAAACAATTACTCCTCGAATATCTGCAACATGCTACATTCACCAAGTTGGCCTTCACACACTGTTAAACAAAAAAATAATCATCTAGATCTTCTAACTTGCACATGCATTGATACAATGCTCCAAGATTCAAGAATAGCATAGATCATACACCAAACTACCTTCCCTTAGATCCACAACTAAAAAATAAAATATAAAATTGCATATGAATCAATGAACATAATTATGTCAGATGCTCTATTCTAGCTTGACAGTTAGTCACAAGACTTTGATCTGACTTCTGGTATGATCAAATGACAATGTGTGGATCAAATCACTGACTAGGGTTGCCATCAATGACAACACCAAAAAACATGTGCAGTGTCTCTTGCCAACAATCTCCCCCTTTGGCATTGATGGCAACACTTAGTGAAAAATGAGTAAGTGTCAGATCAGTACCAACATAAATACATTTCCAACCTTCAAAACTCCAAAAATGTCTTCAATTACAATTCAAAATTACAACTCTTCCTGAGAAGAATATAAATTTTTCACTATTCTACTATCCCCCTTTGACATCAATGGAAATATGGGGAATCTATATACCAAAAATCAAACAAAATTGCTACATATGTGCAAAATTGTTTCTACAGCTTACACAAACCTAAAAATATTTTCAAAATTGGTCTTCAACAGGTTCAAAATTTTGTCCTATCCCTTCTTGAGACTCTCCAAAATAGTCATGTGACCATAGAATAAATAAGATTGCATCTATGTTAATTCAAGGTTCACTGGATCACTTACCTCCATAGCATCTTGTGCTTCCTTCAAAGAATTAAGAATTGTTTCCATCTTAGGACCAATTAGTCCTCTAAGCTCATAAACCCTTTCAAAAAAATTCCTTATTCATGCTTCATACTTTTAATCTTTTCAAGCAGTGATATGACTTGACCTTCTTGCTTTCAAATAGAAACAGTTAGAGGATCAAATACTTGAGAAATATCAGCTAACTATTTCTCACACTCTTTCATTTTATTTTCAATATCCTCAATGAACTTATATAAAGATAAGCATGAATTATAAATGTTACCACCTTCATAAAAATCTCTTTGAATATTCTTTACAAAAGTAGCTAACAAAGATTTATCATTAGCTATCATTCCTTTCAACCTATTGAACCTTTTAGCATCAAACTCCTTCTAAACCTTATCCATAGTTGACTTCTTAGGTGATTCAATGTGAGTACTTATAGAATTAACAAGCTTCTTCAGCTGACTAGATGGATAATCAAATGAATCCTTGACATATGAAGGAATACTCTTATCTAGAATACCGGATGCAAGATTCAATAGCTCACTATCATCAATGTGAGACCTCAACAATTCTTCCCTAGCTTTTGCCTGAGCAAACGATGAAACTTTCAATTTCTGAATCAGAGACAAAGTAGCCAAATTAATAGGACCTTTAATCAATTAATGATCAAACTCTTCATGTTGCTCTTCCAAGAACTCCTTTACTTCCTTAGCAGCGTCTCTTGCTTCCACAAAAATCTCTTTCACACCATCCTTCTTCTCTTGAAACATTGATTCTTTCATAGCTTCAAGAATCTCTTTTTATTTAACTGACACAACTTTAGGAGCTTTAGTCTCCATAGGAATTTCAACATCATGTATATCTAGAGGATTGAAAGTATCCTCAAATGTATCTTCTTTTCCTTTTTCATTTACCATATCAAATGAAACATCTTCAATATGCACGTCTTCAGAGACAACATTGTATCTATTCTTTAACAAAATTCCTTAAGTATTTTCTCAGTATCCTTTGCCACCTATTTAGTTTGTCCAATCATCAACTTGTTCACCCTTGTTTTTCTCTTAAAATCCCCTTTAGCTTCATTTAGAATATTCATCTCTTCTAATGATATCACTGGACACAGATCAACAAGTATTTGTTCTCTCATTTTCTATTCTTCTTTCCTTGCACTCACTCTTCTCATTTCCAAAACTTCATATAGCCCTTTGGGTAACTCAAAAGTTATTTCAATAAGAGTCATATTAAAATTATTAAAGTATTTTATTGAAGCTTCCTCAAGAACTCTTTCATCGACACTATCAAAGTTGTCACACCATTCACAAAGAGGCCTAAGATTACCATCTTTAATCAAGGATTTCTCTAATGAACTTCTATAGACATACCTAATTTTTCTATTTTCATCTTCTTCTTTGCTTTCTCCTCTTCACCGAAGGGCTTTTCCTTAGTGACTTTTGTTTCCTGGGTGCCCATATGCTTTATTTCCCTTAACTTTTCATCAGATTCAGTCTCTTCATCTTCTAAGATAGCAGTAGTCTAGACTCTTGTTCTCTTGTCCTTTTTCCTCTTATAGGATGCCTTGGCTTGATTTTTCACAAGACTTAACTTCTTTGCATGACCGGATGAGAGAGTAGAGCTTCTTATAGATCTAGTTCTAGCAGAGGAGGTTCTTAGACTAGAAAATTTAGTTCTAGTAGGCTCTTCTTTAGCTTGTTCTCTCTTTCTTCTAGCTTATCTTACAACTTCTAAAGATATACCCATTCTCTCTTGAAAGGCTTCAACTTCCTTCCTTACCTTCTAGAATATCATAGGTTTCTTCAACTGCTCATGTACTTTCATATCTTTTTCTTCATAGGTTGCAAACCTCTCTTCAGTCAGATCCTTAGGTTTACTCAACAAATGTTGTGTATATAGTTCCAAGATGTTCTCCTCAACTTCATAGCACATTGGCATAATCTAGACCATTCTAGGATATGTAACTTCCATCAAGCATTGATCAATGTCAACCGTAAAGAAAATTGTGTCCTTATAGTTCTTCACAATAGTAGGTATCCTTTCCCTGGCTTGCATTTCATTTTAAAATTTCTTGAAATAACCCTAGATTGCACTTTTCCTGGCTTTACTATCACCAATGTTGTATAAAATGTCTCTAATATAAATAGCTATAGGCTTATCACCTTGCCAATGCACTTTTCCAACTCTCAGAAATTCATTCATGAAATAAAAGAATAAACATAATACCATATTACCATATTTGAAGGAATTCTTTTTATCGTTCTTGATTTTGCCAAGATTCTCCATTAACTAGCTTTGGAGTAACTCACATAGATCATACTATGCATTCTCCTTCACCATTTGATATGCTGCATAGATAGCTATACCAAATACATGATTATCCTAGCTAGGATGATAAATCTTGTAACTAATGACCATCGATGGAAATTTTACATCCACTTTAATAATATCATCAATTGTCATAGCTCTTTTATCATTAAACCAAACTATTGCACATAACTATTTGGTTCTTCATGGACTTCAAGATCAGCAACCCACTGGAGGAATTTAAACCAGTAATAGCACTTATGGCTTCTTTTGTAATCTTAAAATGTTGACTCAACCACATAAATTCAACATGAACTTGGCTCAAAATATACCAGACCCATTTTTTTTCTTCAAACATGGGAAATTTCACAATCTTTGTGAATTCCTCCTCCTCTAAGGTTTTGAATTCAGGCTTTACCCTGAAATCTTCTCCAACTATATGATTTGAATATAAATTCAAAAAATTTCAGCTCCCTAACACCTCAATATTTGCATGAATGTATGCCCTAATTTCTACAATATGCAAGACGTCATACAAAATAGATGAAAATGAACCTAAGGGCTCAATCTCAATAGATTTGAAATAATACCACTTGAAATTCAAATGGGATCTATCCTTGATGTCAACTACCAATAGAGCAACCATTTTCACAAATTCACAAGTTCACAAGTTTTCTCAATAAATATTTGTGCTATAGAAAAAAGGACCCTTTTCTTGACATGAGATTAATTCATGATAGAATGGACTTAATGAGGCCTTAATTTAGTGTTTTGAGGCGTTTTATGCATCCACACTAGGTCTTGAACCCTTGCAAACTCAATAAAATGCTTTTAATGACATCTTGTGAAGGTGTTGTGAAGTGTTGTAAGACAGTTCTACATTCTTCTAGACCCTATTTATTTCAATTCACCTAAAAATCACCTTTTTATTCATTATCAAGTCCTATTTTGAAGTGTTGTAAAGTCTTGTAATGCAATTTCACACTTTTCTAGGCATATCTTTACTATTTATCCCTTTCTTATGCTTTATTTGACCCCTTTATGCCCTCATATGTCTTAAATAAGTGTATTTTTGAATGTTAACCCAACAAACAACATTAAATACAACATATTTCTTGACACATATTTTTAGGTCCTAGGTGGGACCCATTCACCATGGGTGGTGAATGAGTCCCTCTTGGCTCTAAATTCAAAAAATTTAAAATTTCCTTTTGGGTTTTTATTCAAAAACACTTGATGTTAGCCTATGATGAGGTATGAATAGTTTACTAAGGCATAAGTGTGTATAAATATCTATTTTTCTTCTCATTTTACATCCTCCATCTATGATTCATCTCTTAATCTCATAACTCATTCACATCATTCATTCATGAAGTCAAGCAAGTTAGGGCTTTCACATTGCAAGTCATCAATTTAGCTTCCTAAGACATCCAAGGGTAGATTCTACATGTTGTGTTGCAGAATTTCAAGATCAATCATCATGACGAGGTAATCTATTCCGTTATTGCATGTTTCATTCCATTCTTTCATCATTTTGGTTTAATTACCTAAACGAGGTTTGACTAAGGAAAACCCCCATGCCCTAGCAATCAACAATTCTTCTCTTCTTGCGTGTTTATAGATTTAGGTCCTTTGGAAGCTTTGAAATCATTGACAATAAAAATTGCAAGGTTTTTAAAGTCCTATCTTTATTATTCAACTCAAAATATCAATAAAAGGTCACTTTCAGACCTGAATCCGACAATTTCAAAAGCATACACCTATAGAAAGCAAAAGTGTGGATCTAGCTACACAAAATCTATTCTAGAATTTGTAAATTCTTGTAGGTGGACTAATTCACCACCCATGGTGAATAAGTCCCACCTATAGGCTTGAAAAGTGATTTTGTCAAAATTCAACTCCTAGCAATCAAAAACATGTTTCGAGGACTTTTCATCAAAAGCAGGACTGATTCACCATGCATGGAAAATCAGTCCTAGTGGCCATTAATAGTGACTTTTGGAACATTCCAGAACCTTCCAGCAATAGTAATCTACCTCTAGGTACACTTTGTTTAGTTTCATCAATTTTTGTTTTCATTTCTTTAGGTTTCTAGTTCATATTTTGCAATCAACAATATGTTTTTCAACATCTTGCATTAGTTTAGTTTACTTTCATTTATTTACATTTGTAAGCATTCAAACACATTCACACACACTTCACATCCATTTCCTATTCATCCTTACATTAATATTGATTGAAACATTGTGCATTTTGGTCCATCTTTCCCCTTTTAGGTGAAAAAACCTAAGAGAGCAAAGAAGGATTTGGGTGCCAAAATCCTTCATTTCATTTTTGTGAACCTATTGTTTGAATCCCTTATTTTCTGATTTTGGAGTCCATTAATCATTCTAAAGTTTGCTTGCATTGCATTTTGCATTAGTTAGCTTGCATTCTACAGATTCATTTTTGCATGAGTAAAGGTGCATGCTAGGTTGCATTTTTGCATCTTTAATCCTTCAAAAGTTCTAAAATTCTACATTTTCCCCTTAGATCTGCATCATAGCACTTAGAATTCATAAAAATCAATCACAAATTTCTAAAAATTCTTAACAAAGTCCATACTAGGACTCATTCCCCACCTTGGGCGAATAAGTCCCTTTTGACCCCTGAAACAACATTTTACATAACTCATAAATTTTTTTTGAGGCTTTTGTTTGGTCCCTTAACTTGTATATATTTGTCAGTTGCATTTTTGTAGCATGCATTTTGTTAAATCTCACTTCAATTAGTTTATTTCATGCATTGTTTCAATTCACTTTTTTCGTCACAACATATCAACAAACACTTCAAAACTAAAAAATTGCATTGCATTGTAGTTTCTTTCATTTTAGCATGTTTTCTTTCAAAAGATATGCTCTTGATTTACTTAAACATGAATTTTATAAGCATATTATCCCCGTTTATGAGTTTTCTTTTGACTACCATAATAGGGACTTTAAGAAACATTCCATTAATACAATCCTTAATCTTACATTACCCATTGGTGAGAATAGTAATGTTGACAATCATTACACACGTACTTGTTCTTCTTCAGATACCTCTCCTATTAGTGACAATGGTATTTTGGTGCATGAAGTTACAAGCCTTAAAATTATTGATTTTCCATCTC
The DNA here is from genome assembly GCA_007258455.2 of Sequoia sempervirens. Lineage (NCBI taxonomy): Eukaryota > Viridiplantae > Streptophyta > Pinopsida > Cupressales > Cupressaceae > Sequoia > Sequoia sempervirens. Next base: position 130,092,126 of record VDFB02058242.1, read on the forward strand.
CTTATTCCTCTTTGGATGACCTTACACAACAAGAGCATGAGATCATAGGCGCATTCCTAAACAAGGTATGTGCAAGATCATGATGCACCAAAACATGGCAATATGATGGGTATGTAAAGGGTATGTGGTTGATGACTTTTATTTTACCCAAAATTGATGAAATGAAAAGTGTTTTTAAAGGAGATTCTAAGCTTTCCACCAATATAAATTATGCTTTACTTTGAATTTAATAAATTATTATTATTCATTTTCTATTTGAATTATGACTAAAGTCCCAATTGATAGGCTAATTGAAGAAACATCTATAGCTGTCAAATGGTATCACATTTTTTGAATCTGAAACATACGTCACATTCTATGTTTCACATACTATAGGATTAAAAAAAATAAAAATGAATTTCATGAAGTTTTGACCAAGTTAAGGTGGTCACAAGTTTTTTTTCTTTTTAAAGTAATAAAAAAAAATCATATAATAAATTATTTACTTGGAAAAACCCTAAAAAATATGCATCACATTGGGACATGAGTCCTTTTACTTACATGTAAAATATTATAAAAAAATATTATCATTTTATTATGGTTAGGGTGGTCAAACACACACCTACTTCTTATTTTTTCCTTGAAATTTAAGTCCTACTGCATTGAAATTTCAAATTTTCACCACATACATTTTCTTTTAAAAATAAACCTAGTAGTTTAGGAAACTACACCTAATTTTCTACAGATTCTATTCTTACATATTTTTGAAATAATATAGATAACTTATAATCTGTTTTACCGGCCAAGTTGCCTAACTCGCTTTTATTTTTGCCAATTTAAGGTCCTATTTTTTCCATGATGATCCTTCACATACCCAACATCACCTTACCCAATATACATGGTCATGAAAATCACTCTTGTTCATCTCCTAATATCCCTCCTTGATGTAACGAGGATAGGTTGGTGTTAGAAGGCATGCCTATTAAGAACCATAACAACCTTGATCCTCCCTTCCCTAATGTTACTATCCTATGGGAAGATGTATTTGAAAACCATAGTGGTTCTTCTCCTGATAACCTCCTCCATGTGTGATGAAGCCACTTTAAACACCTTAAACTTGAATGAACATGTTACATGTTGTCCTTGTAGGGTAGATAACATGGAACAAGAGAATGAGCCATGGACATTCATCATTCCCCTCCTCATAATCCCATCATTGGGCATTCCCCTATTAACGATGAAGTCATTTTAGAAGAACCTAGCCTTACTTGTTAAGAACATGTGGCTTATTGTTCTCCTAAACACACTCCTAGGGAGAATATCATGGCATTGGACTATGGAAAACAAGTGGTTCTTGATTGCCCTTAGGGTATGTGTAGGATCATGATGTGCAAAAAAGTGGCAATATGATGTGTATGTGGCTAATGACTATCTTATTACCCAAAATTGATGAAATGAAAAGGGTTTTTAAAGGAGATTCTCAGCTTTCCACTAATATAAATTATGTTTTACTTTGGATTTAATAATTAATTATTATTCATTTTCTATTCAAATTATGACTAAAGTCCTAATTGATAGATTGATTGAAAAACACTTATAGCTTTCAAATGGTATCACATTTTTGAATCCAAACATGTGTCAAGCATTCTATGCTTTGTATACTCATAGATTAAAAAAATAAAAAAAATGAATTCTCATGAAGTTTTGAACAAGTTAAGGTGGTCAAACATACAATTTTTATATTTTTAAAAAATTTGTAATAAAAAATCATAATTAATTATTTAATTGGAAAAATTACAAAAAATATGTACTTCATCGCAGGCATAAGTCCCCTACTTCTATATCTAAAATATTATAAAAAAATATTATCATTTTATTAGGATTAGTGGTCAAATAGACACCTACTTATCGGAACAAGTACCACATTGAAATTTCAAATTTTCACCAAATAGATTTTTTTTTTTGTTTTAAAACCTAGTAGTTTACAAACTAAATTCAATTTGCTATAGATTCTATTTTTGCATATTTTTGAAATAATATAGATAACTTATTCAAATTTTTACATCAAGTTGCCTAACTCTGATTTTTCTAATTTTTTTGCCACTTCAGGGCCTATTTTTTCCATGATGATCCTACACATATGACTCACTTATAAATACATAAACACAAGACTATTGAGGATATGAATGCACAAGTTTCCATTCAATCCCCTTTGATCAGTGAACCCAATAGATATCCCATAGGACATCTTCATAACTCTCTCCTCCTTTAACCATCTTCATTCAATTTCACACAAGATGCCCCTAACTCATCCTTCACACCTAATTGCCTTGAAGATAATCCTTCCCACAACATTCAAACTATCATCTTCCAAAACACTCATGATTTGAATTCATTAGATTTTGTATCCTCCTATGAAGAAGACAACATCTCACAATCTATAGAGTCTTACGTAGGTATGACATCTAAGAAGGATGTATCTTTGACCCCAAACTCACAACCACCTTCTCCTCTTAATCAAGAAGGTATCTTGTAAAGAATTCTCCATGATAACTTGATCACCCTCCCTCCAAGAACTTGAAAGAAATTCTATTCAAGGAATTCATTTTGTGCATATCATAGAGTTCATGGACACTCCACTAATGACTACACTATGTTGAGTCATAAAATGCAACATTTTCAAGAGTTTGGTATGCTTCACTATATGGGGGCATCTCATTCCTCTAATTGCTATTGATTTTCACTCTAGCATGCATCTCATCAATCCTTTCGACTCACCTTTTGTCATGGTAACTATAAAAGGGGTTTGGTAGCCTTACACTCATATGTCATTTGTCTTTGCCTTCTTGGATAGTTGTTAACCTTTCATGGGTACATAAGAGAAAGCTTGGGATGTGGACAACATGCCTTAATTTGGCTTGCATATCACATACTTCTCTTATTCATGGTGTAGCTTGTCGAGATTTTTGAGTAATCTCTCATGTTCTCCTTCTCTTCTACTTTAAATCAATTACTCACAGTATAAGTGCTCACAACTACTTTAAAGTGGGGCCATACATCACCACTCACATTTTATTGTGTGATTTTATTTTTCCTGTGATTCCCTCTCTTGGAAGCATTAGGTACAATGTTACCCAGGATGAGATTGATTGCATTTATCCTCTCTTGGAGACATTGAGCATGATGTTCCCTAAGATGAGATCTTGCACAAACAAAGCAAAATCCCTTTGAACAATCCTTCACATTATTTTTCATTAGCAATGTCTATAAGTATCAAAATCATTTCATTTTCTTTCATGGTGTCTTGTTAAAGTTATCAACAGGTGTAACTTTAATATGGTTGAGCAAGAATCCCACCTAGCGGCATGACTTTTCCCCATATCCACCTTTGTGTTTGTGAGTGCATACCAACTAGTGTGTGTATCTTACCTTTTGGGATTTCTCACCCTACGGATGACCTAAATTTTTGTGGCCCCAAAGTGACTATGTTGTGGCCTTCTCACCCCGTAGATGACATGAAGTTCTATGGCCCCAAAGTGAGTACATCTTTTTCATCCTATCTTTCTTTCCATCTTTCCTTTCCATGATTTTGTATCTTGGGGGCTTGACTTACATATGGATCTCTCTTGAATGTGTACTTTGGTGTGAGTTTGAATCAAGTTCATCCTCTCACTAAAGTGAGGGCTAAATGTGTCATAGAAAAAAGTACCCTTTGCTTGACATGAGATTAAATCATGATAAAATGGACTTAATGAGGCCTTAATTTAGCATTGTGAGGCATTTTATGCATCCACACTAGGTCTTGAACCCTTGCAAACTAAATAAAATTCTTTTAATGAAATCTTGTGAAGATGTTCTAAAGTGTTGTAAGACATTTCTACATTCTTCTAGACCCTATTTATTGCAATTCACCTAAAAATCACCTTTTTATTCATTATCAAGTCTTATCTTGAAGTGTTGTAAGGTCTTGTAACAAGATTTCACACTTTTCTAGGTATATCTTCACTATTTATCCCTTTCTTATGCTTTATTTGACCCCTTTATGCCCTCGTATGTTTTAATTAAGTGCATTTTTGAATGTTAACCCAACAAACAACAATAAATACAACATATTTCCCAACACATATTTTCAAGTCCTATGTGGGACCCATTTGTTATGGGTGTGAATGAGTCCCCCTTGGCTCCAAATTCAAAAAAGTTAAATTTTCCTTTTGGGTTTTTATTCAAAAACACTTGATGTCGGCCTATGATGAGCTATGAATAGGTTACTAAGACACAAGTGTGTATAAATATGTGTTTTTCTTCTCATTTTACATCCTCCATCTCTCATTCATCTCTTAATCTCATAACGAATTCACATCATTCATTCATCAAGTCAAGCAAGTAAGGGCTTTCACATTGCAAGTCATCAATTTAGCTTCTTAAGACATCCAAGGGAAAATTCTACATGTTATGTTTTAGAATTTCAAGATCAATCATCATGACAAGGTAATCTATTTCGTTATTGCATGTTTCATTCCATTCTTTCACCATTTGGTTTTATTACCTAAATGGGGTTTGACTAAGGCAAACCCCCATGCCCTAGTAATCAACATTTCTTCTTCTCTTCTTGCATGTTTGTAGATTAGGTCCTTTGGAAGCTTGGAAATAATTGAAGATCAAGTTGCAAGGTTGTTAAAGTCCTATCTTCATTGTTCAAGTAAAAATATCAACAAAAGGTCACTTTCAGATCCTAATCCAATAATTTCATAAGTGAACACCTGTAGAAAGTAGAAGTGCAGATCTAACTAGACAAAATCTATTCTAGAATTTGCAGATTCTTGTAGGTAGACTAATTCAACACCCAAGGTGGATGAGTCCCACCCAATTCTCCATGCATGGAAAATCAGTCCCAGTGGCCATTAACTGTGACTTCTGGAACATTCCAAAACCTTCCAACGATAGTAATCTACCTCCAGGTACACTTTGTTCAGTTTCATCAATTTCTATTTTCATTTGTTTAGGTTTTTAGTTCATATTTTGCAATCAACACTATGTTTTTCAGCATCTTGCATTAGTTTAGTTTACATTCATTTATTTTCATTTGTAAACATTCAAGCACATTCACACACACTTCACATCCATTTCCTATTCCTCCTTACATTAATCTTGATTGAAACATTGTGCATTTTGGTCCATCTTTTCCCCCTTTTAGGTGAAACCCTAAGAGAGCAAGGAATGATTTGGGTACCAAAACTCTTCATTCTCAATACCTTTTTGCCAAATTAGGGTTTTATCATTGAATCACCTTCACACTTGAATCTCACCACAATTCACCAAAGTTCACTTTAGAGCTCTCCAAACTTCTTCTCCTCAAAGTGCAAAGTGACAAATGAAGAATACAAATGACCTTTTATCATTCACACACCTAAAATTTCATCACAATAAATGCTTTTTCCCTAACTCATCCAGATACCCTATTTCCATACACTAAGAAAGATAACTCTTCTGCAGACCTTCAATTCTACATAAATACTCTCTCCAACAATTTCAACATCTATAGATCATCAATGCAATCATTGCACTCATCCATATCCCGGTACCAACTACTGATAGGGGGTTTGAAGTATTTTATTGAGAACTCCCCCTAGGCCAGAGGCCTTAATCTAATTCCCAGAGGAATTACCAAGACCGAGTTCCAGTGTGGAATAATTTCCTACAATAGATGGACTCTTCTTCACCCATATCTTCTTCATTTGCTTCCCGACCTCATCCGTAGTGACTTTTATTTTTCCCTTTTCATCCTTCTGCATGTTTATTTGATTTATCGGACCTCTTCTACAAAATCTAGCAATATGGCCGAGTTTGTTGCAATTGTAGCACACCACATTTCTTTTCGATAATGATTTGTTCCATTGATTTTCTCTTGATCTAAATTGGTTAGCAATATGACCAAATCTATTGTAGGTATAACATCTGACATCTCTATTGAAAAGGTTGTTTGGCATATTTCTGCATTCAACTGATTTATGACCATACTTATTGCAATTGAAACACTGACTTGAGAATGATGGACCACTTGGATTCATTATACTTACATTGAGTAGCTATGTGACCAAATTTATTGCAAGTAAACAACAACCATCAACCTTTGAGCATTAGGTTGTCTTACTGCATACCTTTTGCAAATCCTTGTTCATCCTGATTTCCAAATATTTTGTCTAGATCTCGAACTTATCCTTTCTCATATCCAAGACCTCGCTTGTCACCTTCAGTCCTCTAACTTTTAATTAGTTCATCAAGCTTGGCTAAGCTAATCTTAAACTTCTCCTTGAATTCATTTGCAGTAGCAAGTTCATCTCCGAGATCAACAATCTGCTTCTCAAGCTCTTCTTCATTATTTCTAGATTGTTCCAATTCAAGCTCCAACCTGATTGAATCCATTAGTAATTTAGCCGTGATTCTTCAGATTCTCTTTCAAGGATTGAGCAAGCTTCTTCATTCTTCATTTTTTCTTCAATCTCCTTGGTCACCCTCATCATAATAGATTCCATCTCATGTTTTAGGACTACATTATCTTTGGAAAACTTTTCACATTCTTCTATCTTTTCCTTCAAAGCTTGACTCATTTGTTCATCTTCAATGCTTCTACTCTCTTTCTGCTTGATCTACTCAGAGAGTTTCCTTCTCTTCTCCTTGGACTTATTGATTTTATCTTTCAATGACAATGAATTTCTTAGCATTCATTAGATTTTCTTGCAATTCCTAGACTTCATATTTTGACTGATCAAGATCATCTAGGGCCACCAAAATTTGTTGCTAAAGAATAATTGAATCCATTGAAACACTTTCCAAGATCCTCCCCAAGCTATTAAACTTCTTTCGAAGAACTAGGCTCTAATACCAATTGTTAGAATCAAGGAACACTGAGAGGGGGGGTGAATTAGTGTTCTACAATTTTTAACTTTATTAATCATATCTTTAAAGTATGATAACATTCAACCAAAAGAAAGATGCATGAACATAAGAAAAACAACCAAAACACCATATCACAAGGATTTTTACATGGAAAACCTGTTAGGGGAGAAACCACGGTGGAGGTCAACCCACAATATTATCTGAGTATACTCAAAATCAATGTTTACAAAATGGGAATGAACTTGCATTCAGGAAAACTGCTTAGAGCTCACTACTCAAAAACAAAAAAGCTCACTACCTTACAATAAATTTCAAAAGACAACTAGATTGATGAACTATGAAATAGCATCTATAAATGCCTAAGAATAGTTTTGGTTAAGTTCATAGATCGGATTCTTGGCCTTATGTCTGATTCTACTCTTCTGCTCTATTTTGCTCTAACTCACATCACAAATCATTTTATCCACAAGTGAAATTGTGCATAATTTCCTTACAATCCTTCTAAATTTTGCAACACACTTTGTACATACATCAAAATGATATAACCGATTGCTTATATATATCTGCTACTAAGGATTTAATCGCTACATGTCAGCTTCAACAAAATAGAAAATATTTACAAAAAGTTAACTCAAATCATAATTAATTTTAAATGTGCACCCACCAAAGTTGGACACAACATAGTGAGGACCCAAATCAACATGCTTGAACAAAAAAATACTTAGAAAATTACTCCTTGAATATCTGTGACACACTACATTCACCAAGTTAGCCTTCATGCATTGTTAAACAAAACATTATTCATCCATCTATTCTAACTTGCACATGGATAGATATGAGGCTCCAATATTCAAGAATAGCATATATCACACACCAAACTACCTTCCCTAAGATCCACAACTCAAAAAGATAAAAAAAATTTACATAAGAATCGATGAACACAATGTTTCTAGATGCTCTGTTCTAGCTTGAGATTTAGACACAAAACTTTGATCTAACTTTCGGTATGATCAAATGATGACATATAGATCAAATCACTAAATAGGGTTACAATCAATGACAACACCAGAAAACATGCCCAGTGTCTCTTTCCAACATAAAATATGTGGATTTGGACCTATGCGAGAATTTCTTATATGAAAAAATATGTGGAGCAACTAAGAGTTTGAATTGTACAATTCTAGAGAGGGCTCAAAGCATGCTCTCTAATGTAGTTTTGGAAAAATATTTTTAGGTGGAAGCGGTTAACATAATAGGGTATGTGCAGGATCATGATGGGCCAAAAATTAGCGATATAATGGGTATGTGTAGGGTATGTGGCTGACAACTTTTTTTACCCAAATTTGATGAAACAAAAGGGTTTTAAAGGAAATTTTAGCTTTCCACCAATATAAATAATTATTTACTTTGAATTTAAATAAATTATTATTATTCATTTCTATTTGAATTACGACCAAAGTCTTGATTGATAGGGTTACTGAAAAACATCTATAGCTTTCAATGGTATCACATTTTTTGAATCCAAAACATGTGTCACATTCTTCTATGCTTTGCATACTATAGGATTAAAACAAAAATTAATTTCATGAAGTTTTGACCAAGTTAAGGTGGTTAGATACATGTTTTTTATATTTTTAAAAATTTTAATAAAAGATTTGTAATTAATTATTTGGAAAAAAATTATAGAAAAATATGCATCACATCCTAACATGAGACCTTTTACTTATATCTAAAATCTTATAAAAAATATTATCATTTTATTATGGTTAGGTGGTCGAATGCATTAATTCCACTTGTTATTTTTTCACCAAATTTAAGTACTCATCAAGATTGAAATTTCAAATTTTCACCAAATAGATTTTTTTTTAAATAAACCTAGTAGTTTAGAAACTACATTCAATTTTCTACAAATTCTATTCTTACATATTTTTGAAATAATATAGATAACCTATTCAAAATTTTATGTCAAGTTGCCTAATTTTGATTTTTTTGAAATTTTCACCACTTAAGGGCCTATTTTTTCCATGATAATCCTGCACATACCCGACTGTATTTAATTAATTGCAACCCCTCTTCTAGATTGTATTTTGATACTCCAAAGGAGAGATGGCTAGGAAAGTGAGTTTCATATAATCATTTGAGGGTGTTTGGCTATGAAACTTTTTTTCATGTTTCAAAAGAGAAGCGAAATAAGCTAGACTTCAAATCTAAGTAGTGTATGATTTTCAAGTATGGAGAAGATAAATATAGATTTAGATTGTTGAATGCAGTCATGAATAAATTAGTTCATAGTCAGGATGTTGTCTTCAACGAAAAAATGTTTTGAAGTTTGCACAAACAGGGGTCTTCAGTGAAAGACTATGTTTTTGCTGATAATATTGGTTGTGGGAGAAATTTATAGTTTTCATATCCAAAATTGATACCCATTTTGGAACATCAAGGTTTAAATTTGAATCAAAATTCTTTTCAAACTTATACACAACCAATAACTAGCATGAATTTCCCTATTACTCTTGAGGTGCCAACATTCTATATTGACCCATGACCTTTCTTCATGGATCATTTACAGGTATCCAAGAAGAATCAAGTTCATCCAAGTTCCACACATACTATGCAAGAATCTCATCACTCTTAGTTGTCAGTTTGTGAAGAAAATTCCCATCCCTCGTGTTGCACTCTATGAGCTTTAAACTTTTCATGTTGGTGCTATTTGTGAAATACAAGATCCTATTTGAATCAAATTTCAAGCTTCCTCCCATCAAGGTTGGTTGGATGTTCCCACTAATCCAATATGTGCCTTGAGTCTCGACCCTCTTCTCTACTTTATAAAACCTAAAATTATTGTCCTCTTGCATTGAAAGTAAAAATTGTTCTATTGAGAAATTTGTAGTTGAATCCTTAAAAAAACATGGTATCTTTGGACTGAATTGTCTAACTAGGAAAGAGGGTATCTATAGGATAGTTGAAGCTCTACCAAATGGGCTATGATAATGCATTCAATAGCAAAAAGTGTTAGAATAAACAATAATTTATATTTTTTTGCATGCATGCAATGGAATAAACAAGGAAATAAACTACAGTTTTGTTTTGTTTTCATCGAATAGGTACTTAGTAGGTTTATGCATGATGTAAGATCTATAATTTAGAAAAATTCACTGCATAGATAGACTTCAATTTTATTTTATTTTTTGTAGTTTTAGGCTCTTTGTTACTTTTTATACCAGTGTTTTGATCTACTCAAGATCTCTATAAAATAAGACTTTTGTAATACATTTTTTATGAAGTTGAAGTTGAATAAAATTGAAGTATTGGTATTGATGTAGAAATCATTATTTCTTCTCTATTTTTGTGTCTATTTTATCTAACTTTCTAGCAAATTGGTATTAGGGAAAGGTGGATCAAGGTTGCAGAAACTGTCCGTAGACTGGGTAGTCTTAAATGAAGATTTAAACTGTTGTAGTAGAGAAACTTGTAGACATGGCAAGAAATGGTATTACTTAGACCCAAATTCCCATTTTCAATGTTAAGAATTATTATTTTTGGCAATTAAGATGAGATATTTATTCTATTCACAAGATGTTTAGGTTTTGGTAGAAAATGGTTTGAAAAACCTCAAGATCAAGCAACCTATTAGGCATTAAAACAAGGAGAAAAGGATCACCTTAGAGATAACAATAAAAAAGATGCAAAAGATTTATTTTTAATCGAATAGGTAATGGATGACTCAATATTTCCTAGAGTTGCAATAGAAACAATATCTAAGAGTGCATGTGAGATTTTGGAGATAGCCTATCAAGATATTACAAAGGTGAGAGTAGCTTAGAAGAAATTTTGAAAATTTGCAAATGATTGAATTAGAGTCTATAGAAAAATTTATGAGTTAGGTCATGAATGTTGTAAATCAAATTAAATCTAATGGAGAAGAATTAACAAATCAAAATATTATAGAAAATATTCTCAAATGTTTTCCCAATAGATTTGATGCTTAGTAGTAGCAATTGAGGAATTCAACGATTTGACACAATTATCTATAGATGAATTAATGGGATCTTTGTTAACATATGACTCTAGAATGAATAGAAATAACAATACTTCTATTGAGAATGCTTTCAAGTCACAAGAATCATCTAACACAGGAAAAGGAAGGTCAAGCTTCAAAGGAAGAGGTAGAGGTGGTGGAAGTGATTCAAATAAAGGTTAAAAATAATTAGAACAATAATAATAGAGGACATGGAAAGAATCATTCCCAAAAACATTCAGAGAGGTTTGATAAATCTAATATTCAATGTTATTATTGAAAAAAATGGACATTATGCATATATGAATGTAGAAAGAAACAAGGAGATGTGGATAAGAAAAATGCTAATTATACAAATGGATCTAGATTTAATTCCAATAGTATATTCATCACATGTAATATTGCTCAAGAGAACACTAGAAATATTTAGTTTTTGGATAGTGGATGTAGTAATCATATGACTAGGAATAATTTTTTTTCTTTCTAGTCTTGATGATTCTGTAAAGTCTAAAGTGAAATTGGGAATAGATAGTGAAGTGGATATAATGGGTAAAGGAGTTATAAATGTTTTTAAAAAAAGGTGAAAGAAAATTTATTCCTTATGTTTATTTTGTACCTCGACTAAAGCATAATCTTATGAGTG